>OZ022332.1:32199986-32882486 GCA_963989225.1 Dromius quadrimaculatus | reverse complement strand
GTCTTCACACTAAACTTAAAGATTCCGCATCTATTGATAATCAAAGTAATGTTATTTATAAAATCAGTTGTAAGGACTGCACTTCAATTTATATTGGACAGACATGTAGGCTTTTGAAGTCAAGAATTATAGCCCATAGGAGTGATTGTAGTAATCCTAGAAAAGTCAACTGTTGTGCATTATCAATTCATACTAACAAATCCAAGCATCATCCAGATTTTGATAATGTTGAAATTCTTGACAAGAGTGATAATTATGTCAAACGTCTGTTTCTTGAAATGTATCATGTAAATTTCCATAGCAACACTCTTAATAAAAAAACAGATACCCAAAATTTAAGTTCATATTATTCGAATATAATCAAGTGTTCATATTCATGACACTCCTTGTTTATTTAATTTTTCAATTTCAAAGAATTTATTCATTTGTTGATTATTCATTTATTTATCTATCAAATTCTACACATGTTTTGCGAAGAATATATATTTTTATATTTTTATCATCGTCAGTTATTTTATTCCTCCATCCTTTTTTATTTATTGATTTTTCAAGAGTTTTTGATGGTTTTTTATGGTTGGTTTACTCTTGTCCAGTTGTTAGTTTTTCTCAATGTTTGTGATTATTAATTCTCTATTTTTCTGTAAGTTGAAGTTTATCCGTTTTTACTTGTCAATTTGATTTAACTGTCTTATTGTTTACATTACTTTAGTCCCCTGAAGAAGCCAAAAATTATTGGTGAAAGCTTGGGTCATTGAAATAAATGAGAATTTTTGAATAATTAAAGACTGACTACCCAATAAACATCATAACATATAATATTTACAGTCGATAAACAACAATTTTCTTATATATATATATATATATATATATATATATATATATATATATATATATATATATATATATATATATATATATATATATATATTTATTTATTGGATAAAATGGTTGACGCTGACTGGATATGTAAATAATGTAAGAGATATATTCTTGGGATTTCAGTCAATATTTTAATTTTATTTCTTTTCTGCTTCACAGTTTCGGCTGCACCTCAGCCATCCTCAAAGGCGCTACAATTTTATTTTCATAATACCTGCATTGAAACAACGCGTTTCAACGCCTGTTTTGTCAGTCGAAACAAGACAATTTCAGACAAATGCGAGTGTAGCCGGGCAGGAACAGGCTTGTTTCTGCCCGAGGGGAGAAACAAGCTTGTTTCTGTCCGCTGAATTAATTTTTTACATCGTTTTATCCCTGGCAGAGTCGCATTTGTTCATTGTCAATCTCTAAATGAAAATCATATAACCTTAGTTAATTTGACAGTTGTTGTATTCGAAACTGTAAATTAAATTAAAAAGACGATTTCTTCCAAGAAAAAAAGTAATAATACGACAATTTTAAGTACATCACATTATCTTATTGATAAAGCACAAGCAGCTACTCTTGACTTGTTACCTGCAAAATCAAAAGAAAAATATTTACTTTGTTATGACAAATTTGTAATGTGGAAAGTTTCAATGCAGGTATTATGAAAAATACAGTGTGTGGCACGGGACAAAACACGATTTCAGCCGAGGGTGATGCCGGCCCTCGCTTCGCTCGGGCAAGCAACGCTCACCCTCAGCTGAAATCGTCTTGTTTCGTCCCTAGCCACACAATATACTATTGATTACTAATTATGTATATATGAATGTCAGAAATACTTACAAATGAATTATTGTTTAAAAAATTGAAGTTATACATTTGTTTGAATTTATATTAATATTAAAAAGCGAAAAAAAGAGAGGGAAATTTTCTCTTGTCATATGCCACACCCGACATCTATGGAGGACGTTCGCTAACTGCGTGTTAAAAATCGTGCGTGCACGCATTGTCAAAAAAATACATATTGACACTGGTAGAAGTTTGTCAATTGTGGTGTCAATCAATTAAAATTATGCATCACGCAAGGTGTCAAAAATATGAACAAAAATCAAAAAAGTAACATGAGCCAAGATCTGAAGGATATTGTTGTAAATCGTGCTAAGCGCTATAGTATCTGTCTTTTCATTAATATTTTGTTTGTCCTGTTTTATATATAACATCTCTGATGTAAGTCTTTTATTCAAGTTTACTTCATCATGAATGATACTAGTTTCATCAAAATTGAATGTATGACCTGGATCAATGCAATGTGTGACTAGCGCACATCTCGGCGTATTTTTATCCAATTTTTTACTATTTCGTTTGTGTTCATCAAGCCTTGTTTTTAAATATCTTTTAGTTTGTCCTGTGTATCGTGCATCACAATCATTACACGGTATTTTGTAGATTGAATTGGATCTCAAGTTTTTATCAGTTTTATCTTTTATTTTGGAGAATAAATTGCCCACTGTTTTGTACTGTTTCAAACAAATTTCAATTCCCTCTTTATTTTCGAATACTCGTTTAATCAAGTAACTAACGCTATCTATGTACGGAATTGTGAAGTATTTATTAGTCAAAGATTTTGTTTTTCTTTTGTCATTGTCATTTAAATTAGGTGAATGATTCATGATTTGATTTTTGATACCGTTTATAATGCCACATGGATATTTATTGGAACGAAGTGAGCTAGTAACTGTGTTGATTACTCCGGTATGATATTGTTCAGAGGTCAATTTAAGTGCCCTGCTGAACATATTTCTAGCAACATTGAGAAACTGACTTTTGGGATGATTGGATTGAAAACTCAAGTATCTGGTACTTGCTGAGGGCTTTTTGTACCATTTGGTGGTAATGTTGCCACATTCTTCTCTAATCAGTACCATATCAAGAAAAGGTAGGCTGTTTGTAACCTCTGTTTCAACTGTGAATTGTATGTGAGCATTAAAACTATTGAAAATAGTTACAATCTCATTTATTTTAGATCTTGGCACAGCTGTAATTAAATCATCCACATACTTTCTTATGAACGGAATTTCAAATGATAACTTTGCAATTACCTCTTTCAGAACTAAGTCCATAACTAAATTAGCCACCACAGGAGACATCGAATTTCCCATTGCTGCACCAAATATCTGTCTATGAAGCTCACCATTAAATTTGAAGTAACAACTTTCAAAACAAAATGTAATCAAATTCAACAATTCATCTGGTGGTATTTTTGTACGTTCATCCTAGCACACAAGAAAAATGTCCTTATAAGATTTTTGCAAGCAGAAAAGTGTTGATAGAATTTTATCACCAGTGATGTTTTGACGGTTGAGATTATGATGCTTCATATCTTATTTTGAGATGGATTTGATATTTAGTTGTGGGCTGAAGTACACAAAATTCTTGTGTATAAACCCATCATAAGATGAAAATTCATAATAATTGTAAACAAATATCAGTTTGAAATCCTAATTATGTTAAGAATGTAGTAGGTCAAATTCAAATAACTATTAATATTACACAGCCATATTCTAATTCTCATTGATGAATACTGAAGAATATAATTAATTATTATATTTATTAAAACAATAATTTAACGAAAATTACGGTGGTTGTAGAGCAGAAACACTTCAGCAGAAAAGTTTCATTTAGATGTTATTTTTATTCAAAGTCCAATATTTCGAAACAATTTTGTTACTTCATCAGGGATAAAATAGTTATAACTTGGAATAAAATTGTAAAATTTTTTGAAACAGTTGAAAATTTTCCATTGTTAAAAGTCTTCGTAACACACATTTATTACGTGACTAACTATGTTAGCACAAACTCAATTTTCTTGTCAAACAATACAGCCATATTTATGATAAAAATTATTAAAAAATTCACAGCCAACGTGGTGACGCCATGTTTTTGCGTTGAATGCACACATAACCTATAGTATTATCACAAAATGATTCTCGACTGGATTTGTACAAAAAGATGTTACAGCATTTGCATATTGAGAAAATAATTTCAAAAAACTGCTCACATTGATCACTTAATACCTCGTAGTTCTAGAGTATTGAATTTTTCATTCACCACTATGTATTCATAAATCATTAACAGATTAACTTTGGGTATATTACTTAAATTAGCTTTTGTGAAACTATCTTTGAGACACATTGCTCATATTAAAATAGTTTTTCCAATAAAACATTGACGATATACAAGGAAACTTCACTTAAGTATATAACTGCTGGATTGCTTATTACAGAAGTGACGTCACATAAATATCGAACCAATTAGAAAGCGTTTTAACGCTTATTCCATTTATTTAAAATTTATTGAATTTCAAATAATAATTAGAATTAATATACTCATTTACAAATTATAGGAATAATTTTTACACTTATATTTTGATATTATCTATTGAAAAAATAATATAAAATCACAACTTCATTTTCACGACACAACCCAATTGACATTATTGTATCTTGAAGTCGAATTTTTGCCCTTAGATAAAAGTAATATTGTATTCAAATAAAAAATCTGATGCTCAGATTTCAATGAATTACCACGTTCAGCGATACCAAAATTTAGATGAAATCATTCTCACGATGATGTCTATGTGTATGAATATGTGTGGTCACTTTTGATTTTGTGCTGAATGGAATGCATTGGCTCCAAGGAGTCTGGAATCTCGTACTTAAGCCTTAAATACGTGTGTTTATTTGACTCAAATTAAGGGTACTTTCAATATCTTATAAGGACATCAAAACATAGTTTCATACGACTTTTTTTTCAAAATGAAAGTCTCATTCTATTTTTCTGTACATATGAGTTTAATTATCAGAGAACTCCATACATCTGTGAGTATCAAACTCAATCACTGTCTATATAAAAGTGGAACACGGATTTGATGAGACAATTAGTTTTTCGTGGAAATGAAAATGCCAACTTAATTCTGCAACTGGAATGAAGTATGAATACCATGGTTCAAGTGACCCATTAAAAAACTCAAAGAATGAACTCAAATCTAATGCTAGATGAATAAAATAATTGTGAAATATACATATCTGAAATCTTACACACTTAAGGCCTGTTTCACCGACGTAAATTGAATCAATTCAAAGGTGATTCTGTATGAAAATAATTGTTGATACAATTGTTGCCTTAGATACTAGATCACATTATGTACCTGAAGATAACATTTACTAACGTTGGTAGAAATGGCGCTGAATAATCAAATTTACCTCGAATCCATGAAATATAATGGTAAGAGTGAACAATGAGATAACATACTTCGTTTTATGAAATTACTGGCAGTTAAATTCTGTTGGAAGTGAATATTGTCGAACAGAAATTTATGTCTCCATTGGTAGTAGCTATGTTAATTCTCTCTTTCTAGTGACTCGTAGAAAGCAGTCAAAATCTTCCCGTAGTGCAACTGAAAATCGCTCGATAGGATTGAGGAAGGAAGTCAAAATGAGCATGCAAACGATCCGTCTCAGACTTAGTTCGAGCATATTATTTATTATGCAGTGAATTCCTTGATACTTTTTATCAAGCAGAAGTTATACACATTGTTTGTAGATATCTGTATTAGCTGTGCTAGATATCTACTGTTTCAATTAATAAACAGTTGCTTTAAACGCATAGTAATTAATCCAACCACTCCATCATTTTGATTTACCATGTTTTCATCCAAACAAAGAACACGTACACATTAAAAGTTCTTTGATTTCTCAATTTCAGGCACTCAGGTAATATTATTTGATATCGTTAAGTTGCCGTGAGGTACAATCTCTGTGAATCATCCTCTGCAACATAATATGTTTAATATGGGACCCGAGGAGGTTATCTAAGTTAAGGGATAGAGAAGGATCAAGAACGAAGATTGAAACTTATGATTACTGAGTATGAACTGTTGAGCAGCTCAGGGATAGTAATGTTGGAAGTTTCGGGATCTTTGCTTATCTAAGATAGGTAACAATTTCCCCACGGAAGTAATAACTAGAAGACAGAAGATCTACTATACCCTCAAAGCCTCTCCATTATATCAAGCTTGACAGTGAGAGAAATGCTATTCTCTAAAAACTATATTACAAAATGGGACTCTGTATTGAATCGAAAAGAAGTAAGCTGGACTCAAAATATCGAAGAATCATCATGATTTTAATATTTTACAAGCATAATTATGCCAACTAGATAACTCTTTGAGATATTATCCATCATATTTCAAATATAACCCGTCAAGCTATGTCAGCGACTATTTCTATGGGATGACAGAAGGCTCCATTCCTCAGCTGTCCCTTAACTTATTAGATCATCAGATAGTCGTAGATTTCAGAGTCTCATTATTAGTTCCATGATGCAAGACCGTGAGAACTGATGATTTATTGTGAAATACAGGGTGGTTCAACTATATAGTTCCTCCCCTGTTACAATTTACAAAATTTGTTTCTGATCTATTTGATCTTAATATAATAAGAATGAAATGTTGTTTGTTAGTCTCGCTAACACTCAAAAACGGTTTGACTGATTTTAATAGTTTCTTTTTTATTCTATTTGCTCTAATACAGTGGTGGTTTAATAAAAGATGATTAACATACATAAAGTAGTGCACGAGCCGTATTTGTTCGTTCGCGCACCGTTCATTCAAATGAGTTAAAACATTCTATAGTTGTTGGTGACGCTATCGTGAAGGTTTTTACTATAGTACAATAGGTGGCGCACGAGCCGTATTTGTTTATTCGTGCATGGTTCGTCTGATTGAGTTGAAACTTATTGAGTATAGTTGTTGTTGGCACATTGGTAAGGGTTCTTATTGTAGTGTCATCAAAGTGGCGCACAAGCCGTATTTGTTCGTTCGCGCATCGTTTATCCGATTGAGCTCAAATTTACGACAGTTGTTGTTAACTCTTGTAAGAAAGTTATCAGTATTGTACCATCAACATTCCTGGAGTGGCGCACGAGCCGTATTTGTCCGTTTACACATCGTTCATCCGGTTGAGTTGAAATTTTATATAATATAGTTATTGGAGGTTCTGACATAGTACTTCTGACGGTATTTGTCTGTTCAGGTATCGTTCAACCGATTAAATTGAAACTTTCTGTAGTTGCTGCTGGCGCTTGCATGGAGACCGATTTTAAGAATTCTTCCACCAGTAGAATCCTGAGCCTATTGTCACTAAGTAGCATATGCTATAATTTACTTTCAGAAAGAGGGCTATCTACAAAAACTTCAATAATGTAATCCAAGATGTGAAAAAATGACCAATGAAATTCCTTACATTGTCTGCGCTGCAATATAATCTTTTATTTCTGGTTATTTATTCAATTAAATACTGATGATGCTATCTATACATAGATCTACGCACTTATCAAGAAATTTTGACAGCTCAGGCTATGTTTTGATTGTGTCACTCAAGCAAGGAATGTGATATTATTCTTTCCTTTTTAATTGCTTGAAATATTCGTACAAAAATGTTGAATATTATCAAATGTCCACCCGTGCGAAGTTGGCACGGGTCACTAGTATTTTATAATTATCATATTTCCTTTCACAAATTCTTCATAATATAAACATTATTATAATTATTACAATTATTACTAAAATAATGGTAACAATATTATTTACGTATAAATATGAATCAGAATGTCTAAGAACTCAATTGGCTTCTGATGATTGAGCTGTAATTTTTCTAAAGATTCCATATCTATTGTTTTATTCAATTTATTTACAGGGGAGCTATCATTAAAACTAAAATCGAATATTTTACCATATGATTTCTGAAATTTGTGACTTTCATCATTGATTTTGCAATTTTGTACTGAATATAAGCCTTCAAGTGTACACCAATTAAAGGACAAAAAAAAGGAATATAAAATCATAAATTATACAGACATGCAAAAAAAAATTTATATATACAAAAATAATCAACTTATCAGTTTCACAATAAATTCTACTAGAAATACAACTGATTTTCTCATATCAAGTGATATACAGGATTTTTTTCAATAGATTTGATCTCATAGTAAATATATCAAGTATATTAGCTTTATTATTTGAATCAGAAGACATAACATAAATTGGTGATTTTACCATTATATTAGTTCTAGCGGCAGGAAACCTCAATGTCAAACTATTTCGGGAAGTTAATCTTGGTACACTGATTTGTATATATTGTAATAAATCGGAACAGTCGATAGTGTATTGTACTAATTTCGATAAAAAATCATTGATTGATTACTGCGTCTGAGTTCAATAGACCGGTAAATAAATCTGTTTAGAAGAGTTACGTAAGATGTATTTTGATCGGGATAAATTCCGTCATATTTGTAAACCATAAACTTCAAAAAACGTTTTTGTACTTTCTCAATTTTCATAATATGTAGTGATTATAGATAGGGTACCATATAAGTGCATTATATTAAAGCTTTGAACGTACTAGAGTATTGAATAAAATAATTAAAGTGTTGGGGTCGGAAAAACTCTTACAGTTTCTGATAATAAAACCAAGAACTTTTAATGCAGATTTCACCATGGTATCAACTTGATATATGAAATTGAGAGGACAATCGAAGTATATTCCCAAATCTTCAGTTGGATCAGATTTCTCTAGAGTGTGATTTTCTATGTGATATGAAAATAAAACTGGATTTCTTGTTCTATGATAAGACATTACTTTGCATTTACTTGCATTCAATGTTAACTTAAACTGAATACCCCAGTCAAATATTTTATCCAATTGATTTTGCAATGTATCACAGTCTGTGACATCATTGATTGAACCATAAATTTTCAAATCATCCGCAAAAATAAGATGATTACAACTGATAAAGTTGCTAAGATCATTGATAAACAAAATGAATATTAAGGGACCCAAATTAGATCCCTGTGGAGCCTCTGATGTGGAAATAATCAAATTGGAACTAAATTTGTTATATTTTACGAACTTAGTCCTATTTGACAAATATGATTCAAAAAGATTCAATAAGTTATCACAAAATCCGAAATTGTATAATTTATGTAATAAAATATAGTGATCCAATTGGTCAAATGCTTCTTGGAAATCTATATAGATGACGTCAATCTGACCTCTTTTATCTGATACATCTGATTTAAACTGGGTATAACATGCCAAATTTGAAGTAGTGGACCGTTTATCAACGTTGATATGGGGAAATAAATGGTTTGACTTGCCAATAAATCTATGGTCGTGAAATTATTTCGAGTACTTTTGAAAATTTACATAATATTGAAATAGGTCGATAGTTTTTAATATCTGAAGCATCACCAGATTTCAAAATTGGACATATGCGAGAAGTTTTCCAGATATTTGGGAAAGTGCAACTTTTCAAGATTGAGTTATATAAATGAATTAGGGGTGTGACAAAAGCATAAGCACAATCTTTAAATAAAGGTATTTGATCGATACCTGCTGTTGTTTTATCTGGTAGTTTCCTAATTGCCTGTAATATATCTTCTTCTGTAACTTTGCTAACAATGACACTTGGTGAGTAACTGATTGAATTTGAATTATTCTGTTTGAAAGAAAAATGTTCTGACACTACCAAAATATTCAGCAAAGGCATTAACAATGCTATCTGGGTCATTAAGTGTAATATTATGAGATTGCATATGAGTAGGTATACGCGTATTATTTTTCTTAGATTTAATAACTGACCAGAATTGCGTCGGATCTTTTTGAACTGGTTGTTCAGTTTTCAACATGAAATTATAATATTCGTTTTGGATTTGCGATTTAATTAATTTTCTTTATTTTTGAAACTCCAATAAGTCTACTTGTCGATGATATTTATTGAATTTTTGATGGATTCAATATTTGTGTCTTATATTGATTTTAATATCATTAGAAAACCATGGGGGATAAGATCTTCTGGCCTTATGAGTACTATAGGTTGGTACATATAAATCTAAATTATTGTCCAAAATATTATAGAACTTGCCACACATATCATTTACATTCACAGATAAAGTTGAATCAGACCAGTCGGTTGATGGAATCAAGTAATATAAAGATGAAAAACTTGCTTTCTTGAAATGATACTTCTTTTGAGTATTATCAGTTGGAAAGTTAGATTGATATAATTTATATTAATATTGATGCTCATATTCAGTGGTGGGTGATGAGTATCCACGTTAACAAAACATATATCTAATTTATCAATTATTCAATCAATATTTCCTACGGCTAAATCCAAAAGTCTATTATTAATATCATAAATACTATTATATTGCTTGAAGTTTTGTAACGTTTAAAAATTTTGTAGAATATTATTTTGAGGAGAGGATGTGTTTTCGTCGCCAAATGAAGTGACATTAAAATCTCAAATAATTACAGTTTTATGATCATCAAAATATTCTAATAAATTTGAGGCTTCCAAAAATAATTCAAATTCATCAAGTGAAATCGCAGGAGGCACATAGACAACATAAATAAATAATTTCTCTTCTGTATTCATAAGTTTGCATTCGACTATATCAATTGAATTAGACATTCTTAGAACATTAGATAAATCCACTTGCTCTGCAGAAATAATACTGTTACACGCCAATAGAGCGCCACCTTCTCTGCTGACACAAAGTTTTTCGAATCTTCGATCGCAACGAAAGACGGAGTATTTCTCAGGAAAAAGTTCAGCATCGTTGACTCCACTCGATAGCCATGTTTCGGTAATACATACAATGTCATATACACCATCACAGACTGAATTGTAAAACTAAGTTGTCTTTGTATTCAACCCACGGACGTTCTGATAGTAAACTGTTATATCATTTATATTATTTAAATGGGACACACTGACACACAACTGCTGGGCAAACTTAGTTTAAATTTTTATTCTTGTTTTCAACAATGTTTGGAATATCATTTATATACCTTATTCTGAGATTTGGTTCACCATTCTCCGTTCTGAGTTCAAGTTGATCTTTGATATTCCTGAGAAGAAAAGGTGGATATGGGTGTAAACTGTATTAAACGTCTTTTATACTCTGGGATTGGAATTATTATCATCAATTTTATATTCAAATTCTCATATCTACAATATGTTTTTATCGAATGAATATTTTCCCAATTATTAATAATAATTTTATTGATAGGTTTTTCTATTTTATTTTGAGTCATTCCTAAAATTTCATTCAGTGATAATAAATAAAAATTCAAAGTATTCAAACTACAAAAAGTGAAAGTTTCCTCAATTTGTTCCAAAGTAATAAAAAGATAGTTCGCAATAAAATTCAATTCATTGAAAATATCTCTTATCATATAAATTTCGTGTTCTTCTAAAATCTTTCCGATTTGATTCTTCAATACCTTGAGATTTGGTTCAATATTCTCATTATTTTGGCTAATCAGCTCAATTAGTTCATTAAAATGTTCTGTTATATTTCAATTTTGCCAAATAACTGAATTCAAACTATTATTCAATTTAATTTGATTAACTAATAAATTATTCAATAAATTTTCATACCTTTCAGCATCCGATGCATCTAAGTTTCCTGTAATGCTTTTTATAATCGAACCTAAACCCTAAATCAAACCTCTACGCTGTCTCTATGTAGAAATACTACTCTTCAACTCAATTTTACTCATTATATTTTCAAATATTGCTCTACTATTTGAAGTAACATTCAAATCATTAGATCTGAAGGACTCAAGCTTTTTATAAAATTCAAAACGATGTTCTTCCAAATTAATTATCTGTTGAGCTACATTTTCCAAACTAATATTAATATAAATATATTTTTCGTGTGTTTGAATATAAGTATCGCCTAAATTTACTATATCTACTCCAAGATTTATTGTCTCGTTCTTGAACAACTCGGATCCTCCGATGGTTGCGCATCTGTAACAATACG
This sequence comes from Dromius quadrimaculatus, assembly GCA_963989225.1. Classification (NCBI taxonomy): domain Eukaryota; kingdom Metazoa; phylum Arthropoda; class Insecta; order Coleoptera; family Carabidae; genus Dromius; species Dromius quadrimaculatus. Next base: position 32,870,728 of record OZ022332.1, on the reverse strand, counting down.
GGTGATTCAATTTGGTTAAATTTGTGTTTTTTATTTTTATCATCGATAAATTGACATCTTTCAGGAATTATTTTCTCGACTTCAAGTATTTTGAATTTGGGCTTATACCATTTACCTACATTTCATTTATGTTGTTTTGAATAAACTTGTTCAAGCAAATCAATTTCTTTTTCAAATTGTCCACTATATTTGAGTTTATTACTCTCGATATTCCGTTTTATTCGATTATAAACTTCTTGCATAATTTCCTAATGCTTCTGAATACAAGAATCTACGATGATTCCTCCTGCTGTCTCAGAATTATTTTATTCCAAATGGCCGAGTAAAATATTCAAAGACATTTCTTTTGTAGTCGGGTGTATTGAATTATCATGAGCAATATAAGAGCGTAATTTACTCTTTCTTTAGGTTTTAAGGTCTTAAACAACTTATCCTGGTTTAAAATTCCAAGATGTTCTATCAGAGTGCTATGAAATCTTTCAACAATTCCATTTGATTTCGGATTATCAATACTAGTAAAATAATTATAATTTTTCTAAAACTCAAAGAATTGTTTAAAGTCTTGTTATTAAACTCTTTTCCATTGTCAGCAATTATTTCTGATGGAATTCCATAATGTGAAAGATATTTCATTAATTCATTAACAACTGTCAAAGCATTCTGATTTTTCAACTCGTAAGCTTGAGCGAAATTGGAACAACTATCTACTATTGTTAGATATTTAATTTTTTCAATTAATGATAAAATCTACATGGACTTTTCCGAGAGGCTGCTTATTACTGGTTGTGGTTAGGATATTCGGAACTTGAATCGGGCTCCTTTCATATTCATTTTGTAAGCATACTTCGCATTGATTATTAAAATTTTGTATATTTTTCTGCATATTTGGTCAATACATCTGTTGTTCCAATTTTTGATAAGTTTCACTTATGCCGCGGTGATTTGTGTTTCCTTCATGGTGATTGCGAGTTTGTAATAACTGTATATCCTTATCGTGAACATCAATTACTAAATTTCTACACGATATTAACTTTGAACTGTTGGAGCGAAATGTGACTTGTATCACTGCATTAAATGCTTTAATGAATTATTCTGGAATCAGGCAATAATAACTTATGCCTGGTTGCAAATGATGTTTCAAAAATTCTAAGATTGTCTTATAACAATTTACCCTATTCAAATAAAAATAAATTCTTTGAAATCTAATATCGAAGAGCTTTTCTATTCTAACTTGATTTTTAGTAATAGTTTTTATTACAATCTGATTTCTGACACTATTAATGGAAGAATCGATGTAAGTCAATCCAATAATAGGATTTTCATCATCTGAATGGACTGTAAGTGTACTCAAAGAATCTCTTCCATCAACTTCAACTATTACTGAGCTCGTAAAATTTTAAATATCACTAATTTGTAATTCTGTGTGAACATTAAAAATGATAGAAGTATTTTGGAAAATTTCTTGAATCACAGATTTTATCTAAACCACAACAAATTCTTGGAAGGTCGATTTCAGTTATATCATTCTGTATAAAGTATTCTGATAATTTATTCAAACAATTTTTGATTTATAACATAGTTGGTTCCTTACAAAATGTTCATTCTTTGTTAACAAACGAATTATTATACTATCATCTTTCATTTGGACAGCAAGTTTATCTGCTACAATTTTGATATAATCTTATTTATCCTTTGTCCAATACTTCTCGTTGATTTATTTGGGAAATCCTTGTGACATTTCGAAAACATTCGAAATACAACGTACAATAGGATTCCTACTTTCAAAAATACTATGCTCTTTATAAACAATTTGGGAAGCAGGCTTTATACGGGACAAACAATCAGCTACATAATTTTGATTTCCTTTTCTATACTCCTATAGTATAATTCCTCTAGTTTTAACTTCTGATTCGGCTCTTTAAGTGAATTCAGCCAAATGAGGGGTCTATGATCAGTTATTATTTTGAATTTTCGTCCCAACAAATGAGGTCTGAAATTGTTGGTGGCCCATACGATGGTGAGTAACTCTTTCTCAACAGTACTATAATTTTGCTCGTGTTTATTGAAAGTTCTGGCTGCGTACGCGATAGATGAGTCCTTATTGTTTTTTTTTTGCGATAAGACTGTTCCTAAGGCGTAGTTACTTGCATTGGTTGTTGAAGTGAACTCTTTTTCGAAATCTGGATACTGGGAGAATCGGGTTACTACTAAGTAAACTCTTACTAATTTTGAAACTCTCTATATATTCTTCATTGTTAATGTCAATTTTACTACCTTTTCTCAGACATTCAGTGAACGGCTCCGTTATTTTAGAAAAATTATCAATGAATCTTCGATAGTAACTAAAAAGTCCTAAAAATGACTTAATTTCTCAAGTGGTCTTTGGAATAGAAAATTTTGAATAATATGAATTTTATCGGGATTCGGTTCAATGCCTTTTGTAGTGATTATGTGTCCTAGGTGAGCAGCTTCTTTTCTAGAATAATAAGATTTATCTGGTTGGATTTTTAAGTTTGCTTCTCTAAGCTTTTGGAAAACTTTTATGATGTTCTCGATATGTTCTTTTTAGATTTGCTCCTAAAATAATCACATCCTCCATTTGAATAGAACAAATTTTGTTGATGTGATCGTGTAAAACATAATTCATAAATCTCTGAAAGATGGAGGAGGCATTTTACAAGCCGAAAGGCATACGAGAAAATTCATAATGACTGTTGCCGGTACTAAACGCGGTTTTTTCAACATCTGTAGGGTCTATTTCTATTTGGTGAAACCCATTAGTTGAATCTATTGTAGTAAAGAAATATCTTCTCCCTAATTTATCTATAGTATATCAGGAGTAGAAAACTTATAGTCGATAGTTTTTTCATTCAAGCGACGATAATCGATTACCATTCTATATTTTTCTTTACCGGAAGAGTCTGGTTTCTTCTTTACCACCCAAATAGGACTTGATCACGGCGAATACGAGTATTGTATTATATTAACATTCAACAATTCAGAAATTTGATCTTTGACTTCTTCTTTGTATATTTCAGGATATTTCTAATTTCTAGAATAAATAGGAATGTGTTGGTGGTTCTTATTTAATGTTCAATTTTACTTGTAAAAGTTGATTTTTCGTTTACTTGGGGTATTGTATCTTGAAATTTGAGGAGTAATTCTGTTGAGAGTTTGATTTCTTCACTATTAAGATGTCCTGTCTCTAAATTCATTTCCCTCATAGTTTCTACACTGAGAATAGAATGCTTGAAGTTTTGGTCGAAATAATGGAATTTATGTTTGTTACAGAACAAAAATGTAATTATTTCTTTTTGCAAATTAATCTGAGCATTTAATAATTTCAATCCATTAAAACCAAGTAATACGTGAAAACTAGATTGAAAATTGTACAAATAACATTTCAAATCTTCATCTTTATATTTTATGAAAGTGTATTCACTTCCTTTAGATTCTCCGTTCTTGGTTTTATCATAATTTAAAAATTTCGAATTTAGATTTGTTTTTATAAACATAGTCCCTATTTATAAAATATTTCAGGAAGAACCAGTGTCAACCAAAATATTTTATAAACATAATCTCTATTTATAAAATATTTTGGGAAGAACCAGCAGTGTCAATCAAAATATATAAATCTTGTGATTTTATATAATATAAATTACTCATCATGTTAATTGTTAAGGCTTCAGATTTGTATTGTCGTCCTTGGAAAAATTTTCATTCTCATTTACGTTAATTTCGTGACCAAGTTCGTAATCAACGTAAGCAATATCATCTTGTGATAGTTGCTCTGATTCGAAGTCTTTGCTTTGCTCTTTGCTCAACATTGCATACTTCTTCGGACGCTAATGTGGGCCTAAATTTAGGTTTATATGCATGTCTAAAAATTCGAGTGCTGATGGACATTAGTGTTGGTTCGTAAGGAGCTCTCGTTTGTGTGTATTTTTTAGGGAATTGTGATTGCTGCTGTGTCGGATATCTGGTCATAGGTGACTGATATTGCTTTGGAGAAATTGGAGGCACAGAATATTGTATCTTTTTGTGCGAATAATTGGTTTGAACAGAATTTTTATGTTGTTGTCTTATATATTGCAGATCATTTGTAATAAAAGTAGATTATTATTATTATTATTATCATTTTAAATCGGTTAGTACCCTTTCGGGTGTCGCGATTAGTTCATAACTTTATTTAATATTGTTGATCAGTTCTTTCCAGTCTTTTCTGTTCCTTGATTTTGTTCTTGCTTCTTGCGTACTGATGTTATTTTTGTTTAATATCTCTTCTATGCTGTCTTCCCATGTCTTCATTGGTCTGCCTCTTTTTTTCTTCTTAATTATTCTTGCGTTCCATACTAGTTTAGTCTGTCTTTCTTCAGGCATTCTTACTAGGTGTCCGTACCATGCAAGCTGCTTTTTTTCTATAGTTGTCTGGATACTTTCAATTTGTAGACTGTTTCTTATTGTTTCGTTTCTTATCCTATCTCTTCTTGTAACCCCTTCCACTTTTCTAAGAAATCTCATTTCTGTTGCCTGTATTTTGCTTTTATTTCTCTTATTCATTACTCATGATTCACTACCGTATATTAATGTAAGTCTGTAGATTGTTTTGTATAAAGTCATTTTTGTATTCTTCGAAATTTGTTTATTGTTGAGTACTACTTTGTTTATTGCATGATAACTTCTATTCGTGGCTTGTATTCTCTTGTTTATTTCATGTTTCATGCTTCCTTCATTATTTAGGGTTGCTCCGAGGTACGAGTACGTTTCCACTTGTTCTATTGTTTTTCCGTTTATTACAATGTTAGTAGCTCTGTCTTCCTTAGATATGACCATTGTTTTTGTTTTTTCTACGTTTATTGTCATCTTATGTTTCTTTAATTCATCATCCCATACGTTTAGGTTGTTTTGCATATCTTCTTCGCTTTTCGCTATTATTGCTAAATCATCTGCAAATGCGCACTGTGATATCGTTGTTCTCCTTAAGTTATAGTATCCTATTTCTAGTTTTTTAGTTTTATTTTTTATATTTTTCAATATATCATCAAAAATATTATGAATAGCAATGGGCTAAGGGCTCCTCCTTGTCTTAAGCCTTGTGTGGTGGTGAATTCTTCTGAAATGTGATCTCCAGTTCTTATGTAATTTGATGTATATCTGTAAATACTTTTAATTCCTTCTACAAGTTGTTCGCTGATTTTATTTCTCTGCAGTATATTCCACAACTGATTTCTTGTTACCCTATCGAATGCCTTTTCCAAATCCACAAACGTGATGAAAAGTTTGCTGCCTTGCCTTTTCGTTCTCTCAATTAGTTTTCTAATGGTGAATATATGATCCTGAGTTGAGTGTCCTCTTCGAAAGCCGCTTTGAGCATTCTCCATTGTTCTTCCCACTTCCTTTCTAAGTCTACTTTCCAATATCATCTCGTAAATTTTGGCCCCTGTGCATAAAAGTGATATTCCTCTGTAGTTGTTACAGTTTCTATTATCACCTTTTTTGTGTACAGGGAATATCACTGCCCTTTCCCAATCTCAATGTATTTTTCTCATTTTCCATATACTGTTCAGCATTTCATGTAATATTTGTTCTCCAGCCTCACCCATATAGTTCAGTTGCTCCGGTTTTATCATGTCGTGCCCTGGAGCTTTTCCATTTTTAAGTTTTTTAAGTGCTATTCTTATTTCTTCCTCTGTTATATCCTCCGATTCTTCAATGACTTTGTTATTCTTTGATTGTTGGTTCTCTTCTTCCTTGTTTTTATCTGTATTCTGATTTCCTTCTAATAATTTTTCGAAATGTTCTTTCCATCTTCTCATTATCTCATTATCATCGTTTATTGTTTTGTCTTGGCCATCGTATAAATATTTTAAGAGCACTTGCTTTTCCTTTCTACAATTTTTGAGTGTTCTGTAGAACAGTTTTTGGTTTTCCCTGAAGTTTTCCTCTAGCTTATTCCCAAATTCTTCCCATGTTTTAGACTTCGATCTTCTTATAGTTTCTTTCGCTTTTTTCCTTTGGATTCTATAGTCGTCATGGTCTTGTAAATTTTTCGTATTTAAATATTTCTTCCATTTCGGCTTTTTCTTTTTTACCTCTTCTTTTACTTCGTCATTCCACCAGTGGGTTTGCTTGCTGTTTCGTGAGAGCCTTATTGTTCCACATGTACGTTTTGTTGCCTCTGTTATTATGTATTTGAACGCATTCCACATTTCTTCTACGTTATTCATGTTTGGTTTTGTCGTGTTATGTATTAATTCTCTTATAGTATCTTGATATGCTTCTCTTGTTTTCGTATCATTTAGCTTATCAATCCTGAATTTCACCACTTCTCGTCTATTTCTGGTTATATTTTCCTTGTGTTTTGCTTCTTCTTTTATCTTTATTTTTGCAACTGTTAGGAAATGATCACTTCCAATTTCGCTATCTCTTTTTACTCGTACGTCGTTTACATTTTTATTTTGCCTTTTGCTAGTTAGAACATAATCAATCAAGGATTTTTCGTTTCTACTTTTCACTTCGCGGGTGTATTTGTGCAAAGAACGTGTCTAGTATTTTTAGTTCGTTTATAATACAAAAGTCTATGAGTCTGTTTCCATTGTTGTTCTTGATTGGTTCTCCATGCACCCCCATGACTTCTTCTAGTCCTTTATTTTTATTACTTACTCTTGCATTAAAATCCCCCAATATATATGTGGGCTCTTCCAGTTTCTCGTACTCTATTTGTATTGTCTCCCAGAACTCGTCTTTCGTTTCTTTATTTTCGTCTTCACTTGGTCCATATATTATCATTATGTTCGCTGTCAGTCTTGTATTATCTTCTAGTTTAATTATGAGCACTCTCTCATTGATACATTTCCATTCTTTTAATGACTGCTCTATTTTATTACTTACTATGCATCCCACACCTGCTCTAGCTCTCTTATTATTTTCAACCCCGCTGTATATAAATATGTGGCTATTGTCTAGTTTTACCACTCCTTGTCCTTTCTTTTTTGTTTCAGTTATGGCTAGTACATCCAATTTTGCTTTTTCAAATTCTTCTATGAGTTCACTTTCTTTATACTTTATACTTTGCGTATTCCATGTTCCTATATGCGTAATCCTTTTCTTTTGCCTGTTCGTTTTAGTTTCCTTAGTCCCGGTTATATTTTCTGTTGATAGTTTTTTGAAGCGTTTTGGTTTTTCTTATTTTCTTGTAATGTGACTCCATTCTCCTGGTCATCCCAAACATAGACTGCTTCGCCAATTTAAATTTTTTGGTAGCCAATTTTGACAGTTTTCCCCTTAGCTATTTCTTTTTCTGCAATGCTCCTGATTTCTCTCTGGATTTTCCTCTCTTCCCAGGTTAGACCATTGTCAATATATATTTTTGTACCTTTTAATTTACCTTTGGCTTCCATTATTTTTTGTTTCTCCTCCCAGCTTGGCAATCCTGCTCTTATGAACTCATTATTTTTGCCTTTGTTCATTATTACCATGTAATTGACCTCTGCTGCAACTTTCAATTTCTCTACAAGCCATTTTTTAATTCCTTCTGTATTATGAGTGTTCCCCAAGCCTTTTATTATTATGTTGTTCTTTTTCTTCTTTCTTTCATCTCTCTCTGCTTTTCTTTCTAGATTTCCTATTCTGTCTATTAGAGATTTCTTTTCTCTTTTCCATTCTTCTTCTTTCTTCTCCATTTCGGCTTTCAAGTCTCTGATCTCTTGCTTTATTTCTTCCATGTTTGTATCCATTTTATCCATAATCGATTGCATCATTTGCTTTAGGTCTTCCATCTTTTTTATTTCAGTACTATCTTCTATTAATTCTTTATTAATAATACTTTGTTCCTTACTTGATTCTTCTCTATTTCTTTGTTTTGGTGATCGGAGCACTTTTTTGCTTTTCCTGAAAATTTTGTCACAGTCTTGTTCTTCTGTTCCTCTTGTTCTTTTATTCATACCACAGTTACCTAAGTTCACTTAAATTTGGTGTCTTATTTAAAAAAGGAAAATTTAAATTCACTTTCTAACTGAATGCACCCCTGTATTATCTATCGCTTCTCTAGCCGGCTAGCCGCTTAACACGCCCCGCACGACCTGTCACTTGTCTTGTCACCTTCACTTGTTGTCTGAGGTCAAGAGTCTTCGATATTTTCACAAAAATAACTTTGATTTATTGCACTAGTTTGCCTTCGTTTCACTTCACCTTTGTTTACACATCTGTAACCACTCTTACACTTTGCACTTCTAATAGTTTACTTTCAGTTAAGCGATAAGTCCCGTTATAAATCGAGTTTTTTATCGGCCGCACTAAAACACGTCATTCAGCTACGATGTACCGTAATAAAAGTAGATATTTCATTTAATGTTTGAGGATTTGTAGCACTCAATTGTGATCTGTAAGGCTTTCTACAATTTTAGATAAGACATTGGGTCACGTATTGTTAATAAAAAGCTATCATTGTGCTCAACTGATTATTAGACAAGTTCATTTCCAATTTACTTTTGTATAACAAAAATAATTCAGAATATCTATTAGGAAAAGTTAGAATGGGTTCATTTAATTGTTTTAATTCTCAAATTTCTATGATTATTTTTACCATGCAAATTTCGACCAATAGAATTGCATCATTCAACGTCACGTGGTACAATCAACACGGTTTTCAAGTGGAAATTTTTTGGAAATTTTGTCTGTTGGTTATATATACAAAACAAAGAACATTCAGCTGCGTTGATTCAGCATCTGTCAAACTGACAGACAGATTGAAAGTAAAAATGAGCAGATTCGGAGTCGAGTTTCTGGAATCTATTGATGAATTTGGATGGGAAAAATAATCTCGCGAATACCACTCGAACTTCGAAATTAATCTGATATTTCTCTCAAGGTTCCCTGCAAACAAATCAACTTGTCAAGTTTTCCAGAAAAATCACTCGTGCTACGCGCTCGTGATTTTTTAACCTGGAAAACTTGACACGTTCATTTGTTTGCAACGAACCTATCGAGAAATATCCGATAATTTCGAAGCTCTTGTGGTATTATATATGATTATTTTTACCATTCAAATTTCAACCAATAGAATTGCACCATTCGACGTCACGTGGTACAACCTACACGGTTTTCAAGTGGAAATTTTTTGGAAATTTTGTCTGTTGGTTATATATACAAAACAAAGAATATTCAGCCGCGTTGATTCAGCATCTGTCAAACTGACAGACAGATTGAATGTGAAAATGAGCAGATTCTGAGTCGAGTCTCTGGAATATATTGATGAATTTGGATGGAAAAAATAATCTTCCGAATACCATTCGTGATTAAATTTAACCTGGCAAAATTTTTAGATTGTTACGAGAGCTTGCTACCAATTTATTTCGTGATATTGATCAAAAATCACTTAATAAATTGCTAAGCAACAAGCTCTCGTAACAATCTAAAATTTCCTGGTAAAATTTAACCACTTATGATATTATATATGAGTATAGTAGCTTCATTTCTCTTATCGTCGTAATTTTGTGTTAGAAGAGCTTCTAATTCAGTCCAAAATTGGAATGTTTTACCGGTTAACAGTTCTTCGGCTGGTCCAACAATTTTTTTTTCACGCTCAGTAATACAAATTTTTTGTTATTTCTGATGGATTACTTTGAACAATTATATCAAAAACTTCCTCTACACAAGTTACAAAGTCATTTGATGTTTACATTCCCGTCAAATGTGAGAATAATGTCTCAAAATGTAAGTATGTTTCTGTTTAGACGTGTGAGAACATTTAAATCATCTAAAGAGTTTTCTGTAGCCATTTTATTTTTAAAACTTTCTATGAAGTTGAAAAGGGATACATAGAATTATTAAATATTGAACTCACAGTACTAGTGGTATGATTATAGTGGCAATGTTCATCTGCACGATATAGTTACGATTCTGCGACAGGTGGCTGGTGGTGAATACTGGCTGCAACAGTGCGACGGTGCAGATGCTGTACACCAGGAGGATCGAACGGCTGGTTGCAGATACTGGCTCTGGCTATACGTCGACAAGGATCTCTTTGTAGCACCAGGAGAATTGAGTGGTTAATGATGATGGTGGATACTGGCTCTAGCTATGCGATGGCACGGATCTCACGATTTGTGTTTCTGTCTCAAGCAAATAAACGATTAATATCGACGACTTGCGATTTTTAACGAATTGAACTCTATGAATCAGTGTTTTCAAATTGCAGAATCTTCCGCTGATCCTACCGACTGCACCAATTATGTATTAAAAACGGTGAAAAGCGTTTCTAAAAACTTTATTTATTCTCGCACCTGGTTTTATACCAAAGAAACAAGATAATTCAATCTTCAGAATCTAGTTATCAGTTTCATGATGCAAGACCGTGAGAACTGATGAAATATTGTGTTATACAGGATGGTACCATTATATAATTTGTATGTTTTAACTGTCTTATTGTTCATTAATTCAGTTCTCCTAATGAAGTCTTCAATTGAAGTTGAGAGCTAAGGCTTTGAAATAAATAATAATTTCGAAGGAAAGGCTGAATACCTGATACAATTTATATTTACAACTATTTGCAGGCAAAAAATTACAATAATTATATATATATATATATATATATATATATATATATATATATATATATATATATATATATATATATATATATATATATATATATATATACCATGGATCGGATTGTAGGAAAACTTTGATAGAGTGTTCTCGGGACGTACAATACGGTTCGTAGCACAAAAATGAGTTTTTTTTCTTCAATTATTTCTTCTGCTTTGGTGGAAAAAATGCATATTTTTAATGACTTAAAACACAAATAATTAACTATTATTATTACTTCATCAAAGTTTGTATTGGAAATTAGATTGATATCAGTATCACTTAAAAAAAAGTTGAGTTATTTACGCCATTCATAAATCAAGAACGGCTTGACCGATTTTCATGATCTTCGATTTTTTGGATTTTTCTCCGTCCTGAATAGCAGAATAAGTATCAGAAAATCGGAAGAATATATATCATTCTCTCATACATTTTGTATAAAACAGATTTCTTGATGAAATCATGAGAACTTATTTATCGTATTCAGCTTATAAGATTTGTCTCAGGGTGGAAGAAACAAAAATAGTCGATAGGATCTAAACATGAATTTGAAAATTTGAGATCCTATCGGTTGCTTTTTTTCGCCATTCGAGCGAAACGAGCTTGGTCAAAAATAAGTCTCCATCCAAGCAAAGCGAGCTCCGTCAACGTCAAAACGCCTTACTAGAGATGCAAACTTGATTGACGGTAAGCTGCGGTGCCAGCAAAGCAAGCTCGATCAACGGTGAACCACCGTACGAGTGAATCGAGCTCGATCAACAGTAGACCACTGTACGAGCAAATCGAGCTCAGATAACTGTAAGCTGCCGTGTGAGCGAAGCGAGCTTAGTCAACGCCAAGCTGCTGTGCGAGCAAAAAGAGCTCAGTTAACGGCAATTTACCGTGCGATTGGAACAAGCTCGGTTGACTATAAGCTACCGTGCGAGCGAAGTGAGCTCGGTCAACTGTAGAACGTCGTGCGAGCGGAACGAGGCTGGTCACCACAGGGAATACTATAAATCAGGGGTCGGCAACCTGCGGCCCGCATGCGGCCCTCTGCAACTTCTTGCGGGGCCCGCTGAAGCACCAATATTCATATTCAATAATTTTTATACTCGTATATGATCAAAGCACTATTCAATTTACATTTGAATGTGCGGCCCGCATAAAAAAATGTTTTGAAAATGGCCCGCCGGACGAAAAAGTTTGACGACCCCTGCTATAAATAATATCAGACTGTTGGAGTGCTGGAGATTTATCCTCCAGCTTTGAGAATATCGTACCCACAGTCTTGCAGTTTTTAATAGAATTTTTTTTATCATCACTACGTAGAACCTTCTGTCTAATATTATTTATAGTATTTCCTGTGGTGATTGTGAACAATGTTACATCAGTCAATCGATGCGTATATTGAATGGCAGAATTACATCACATAAAAGTGATTGTAGGCTTGAACCCAATGCATCAGCTTTATCCAACCACTATCATTCCACAAAACTTAAAATTGATTTTGATAATGCTAAAATTCTTGAAAAGGAAATTAACTATCATATACAGCCTTTCCTTGAAATGGTACATATTCACCACACAGGGTATACTATCAATGAAAAGACTGATATCGATGATTTGAGCTATATATACTGTAATTTATTATCTATTGAGAAAAAAACTCAACCCTGTTCCATTATTTTGTATTTTAATTATATATACTATCTTTGTTTTAATATTCTTGTCATAGGCAATTGCAATGTCTGTTTTGATAAATTCCATCTGAAAATCAAAAACATCAGGTGGTGTTGTTTGTAGCAATTATTCCATGAATTTATTTATTTATGTTTGTGCAATGTGTATCAAGAATATGTTTTCTCCAACACTGTTTTGGAATTTGCATATTCCATAACCAAAAATTATGTTGGAACGAATGAAATTCCAAAACCTCGTTTGGAATGATTCCGTATACCGTTTAGAATGATTCTGTATGACATTAGAATCATTTCGACGAACTAGAAGCTGTTGTTCTGGCTACTATCATGGTTACTTCCTAAAAATTCAGGCATTCATACCTTGATTTACGTTTGACATTTATTAATTCTTCAAGCTCCCCCTGATGTATTCGTGAATTTCCAAAATCTTGTTAGAAAAAGTATAGTCTACAATATGTTTGGGATGGGGTATTCCATACTCGCAAACTTTTTTCGCTCGTTCAGAATATAGGCCATTCCAATACTTATTGTAGAATATACTATTCTATTTTTCACACTTGTTTTACATTTTGATATTTGTCACATATTCTTAAACTTATTTAATTTTCACAATTTTAAACACTTTTCTCACCAGATTTTCAATGTAATGCTGTTTCCAATGTTCATTATTCAACCTCATATAATATAAGTTTATTTTATCAGAAAATTTTGTATTTACTGAATTTATACATTTGCAGCATCCAGAATTAATTTGACCAGAATAAACTGCATATAGATATATATATATATATATAGATATATATATATATATATATATATATATATATATATATATATATATATATAGATGATGAGTTGTAACTGCAAAATATTGACTTGAAAAAGTTAGTGGGCTAGATATATATATATATATATATATACACGATGTAACAGAGATAAGTACAATAATTTCAACCAGTTATAGTTCTCGTCAAGCCTAACAATTGTTCTGAGTTACCTTTTCCTGAATTCTCATCTTGTTTTAGCATTTTTTATCCTCTATTATTTAACGAGTCTTTCAGGTGCATAGTTATCGGATCCACTAGCAGTTGCAATAGAACAATAATTGATTTTGACTTATGTTAGTTATTAATTCCTTCAAATAAATTCTGGAATAAAACCGATTATGAATTATTAATTCTGTCTACGATTCCACGAGCAATTTAGAATTCGCTCAGCGAATTTATTTGGCACGATCTCCGAATCGTCATTTTCCACTGAAAATTGAATTATTGTGGTTATGCTAATGTATTTAATGTCAAAATATCATGCACTCATACATTATGATGAGAATACCATGAAATATTTAGAACTTAACGTTTATTTGGAACGAAAAACAGCAGATAAGATGAATGAAATACATTAATTTATAAATTAGGCACTTGCGTATCAGTTTTTTTCATATTATTACAAACTTCATACTCAGGTCGTTTCAATAAGGTATGTTCCGTGAATTGGCCTGCTGAATGAATGAAATATTGTATCATATATTTCAGAAAATATTTAATATCAATTACAAAATTCAGTTTGATACATTTAAAGGTTATATTTTCTGTTCTTCAAGAATAGAATCTTCAAAACTTCATGTAGCAATATTTTTATTGAATTATTCAGTGAATTAATTCTTCAAATAAATCGTTGAATGATTTTCTCTTTGTTTCTGATGAAGTAAGTTGGGAACATCAACTACTTTTGAGCTGTTCGTAGATGGTAGCACAGTCTGGCACCCCTGACACAGTTTTAGGCACAGGCACAATTCAAATTAGCTGATTCAAGTGCAATGAATTTGTGCAGACAATTTTATGTTTAAGAAATGTACTATCCGAAAATATACGTAAAATCCCTAAATAAAAATCAAATTTCTTAAAAATGACATATAAATAAGACTAAAAGACCAAATTGCTGATTACAGAGACAAATTCAGTTTTTCTTCCAACATATGCATGAATAGAATTTGCTAGGTGAGGGAATATCAATGTATTGCCAAAATACCAATATTCTTTCAGTTTCAAAAGAATGATCGACAAGACTACGGTGGCTCAAAGTTGCAAAATACTCCTTTCAATCGACAGCTGCCATTCTTCCAACAAATGAGAAACATTCAGTTTGAACCATAGGCGCACTATGAAATTTTTGACAAAACTTTAATGAATTTTTATTCTATATCCAGAGGATTCACGGAAAAAAGTTATAAGGAAAAATTATTATGCTTGATAAATTGCATTAAAGGTTAAAATAATGTACTTAATTCTGTTACACCCTATTTAATATATATCGGGCGTACCAGCGAAACGAGCTACCTCGAAAAACTTCTATATTATTGAAGATACAACAATATATTATGGTCCAAGAGGTACACCTAATTATGATGGAGAATATTTTTTTACACTAGTGGCTCCCAAGTTGCAGCATAAAGTTATATTTTCACTTACTTGTACTAAGTGCAAGAAACTATTGTGACACCGATAAAATTCACCTATCGAGATTTTGATGAAAATATCTGTTTTGAGCATCCCTGAATCCATTTTGACTATTTTCGGTTTGATGTCGGTACGTTCGTGCGTCCGTGCGTTCGTGCGTAACTCGCAAATCTCAAAACTGGCTAAACGTATAATGTTGAAATTTTGTATTTAAGACTGGTATAGGGTCTAGTTGTGCACCACGCATTATGATTTCAATCATTTGTACCGGAAGTGCACTATTCCTAAAACTTTCTTCGAATTTTTATAAATTCAGAATGATCAACCGTAGGATGTTGAAATTCAGTATTTGAACTTGATGTTGTATCAGAATGGTTATCTGCTATTCTTGTATGAATCGGCCATGCCAGAAGAGCACTTAACTAGAAACTTTTTTTGAATTTTTTGCATTAATCTAGAATCATCAGCCATAGCATATTGAAATTTAGTGTCTGAACTTGTTGTACCACCAAAATAGTTATCTACTATTTATGTATCAATCAGCTGAGCCGGAAGTGCAATTTATGTGTATAACAGACATTGAGAATTTGCCATATAAAACAATCAGGTCAATTGAAATGAAGGAGTAGGCAACGATAATAATCTGTATTTTTATAGTAAATTATCAGTAGGCTATGAACATTTGAGTTACATAAATACATAAATTATTTGTTAATAACTTCATAAATAGTATTCTAGTTGATTTTCATCTCTTTCTTGACATAATTCTAAACTTCCCAATACTGATTCAAAAATAACATCCTTACTAATATTATAAATGCGAAAGTCACTCTGTCCCTCTGTTACGCTTTCACGTCTAAACCACTAAATCGTTTTTGATGAAATTTAGTACAGAGATAAACTAGAGCTTCAGAAAGGACATAGACTACCTTTTATTGCGATGGGGTTAGAATAGGGGATGATAGTTTGTATGGAGCTTTGTCATTTTCGAAGATAAAATCATGAAATTTTGTATTCGGGCATCAGGCACTTGATAAAAGGTGAACAAATATTTTTTTCAGCGTTTCTGTGATTTCGACCTACATGGGAATGAAATAGGAGATGAAAGTTCGTTTTGAAATCCAAGCGCCTGCGCAGCAATCAGTGTGTATGCTTATTATTTGTAAAATGAGTATCCTAAAAGATTGAAAATGCTGCTCAGAATAACTATTCCACGCGGACGAAGTCGTGGGAACAAGCTAGTTATCAATAATTTCTTTCGGTGTTAAAGTAGTTATAGTCCGGGAGCTCAAGGTCAGAAATATGTGAAATCTGACCACTTATGAAATTCAGTGAGAATATAGTTATCTATAAAATGTATGAAACATTGGCTCCATCCCGGGAGTTGCGCGCAGGGGCGTTTTTGCACAATATTGTTATAAAAATGTAGAAATTTTTTTCAAATCAAGATCACAACTTTTCAATGAGTAAACATTTCCACATATTTTATTAGCAATACCTTCCATTTAGAATTTTTCAATTTTATCTACTGTAACTGGAGTCCGAGGTCTTCATGTTTTTAATGTTCTAGGAGCTCCACTATCATGCTGCAAATAAATGCAAATCACTTGAACGTCCTGTTCAAGAGATTTGCCACTGTTCCGTGACTTTTGATTAGCCTCTTTATATAAAGGCATGGAATATTGTAGCTTCATCTGGTCCTGATTCAGAAATCAGTTCATTTATCGTCAGGCTCGGCGGTTTTTATCTGCTCATATCCTTTATGGGGGCTATCGGTTTCATAATGGATGGCAGTGGGCTGCAGGAATTGTTGAGCGAGGTCAACTAAAAAGATGATGATGGGGCATGCCTACTCCAGAGCTCTGCGGGCACACATTTAAGCTCATTTAAAATTGAGCAATGTTGTCTTGTGTAAGTGCATACTGGATATAGCAGAGGAAGAACAGTCATCTTCCTCCAAACATATAGGTGACATAGTCAGTGATAGGATTCCTACCAATATTGATGCTCCTGAAGTAGAAAATATCCTCGACAAATTTTCAAACTAACTTGAGGTGTTGATTTCTAGAGGAGCAATAGCTAGGTTATTGGTCCACTGCCGGCTCAGGTGATTGCTATAAGAATAGAAGACAACCAACAGGATGCTGAAACAATTTCAAATACGAACTTTAATTATCCTACAGCTAACCATTTCGGATTTATGCAAAAAAATTAAAATAAGTGCACTTCCAGTACGGACTATTGCAACCATAATGTGAAGTGCACAATAAGACCCTAGACCTGTCTCAAATACAAACATTATAAGTTGAAAGTGTTTCGAGATTTGCGAGCTACGATCGCACATACATGCATGCATACACTTACCGACATCAAGCCCAAAATATTCAAATAGATTCAGGGATGCTCAAAAAGGATATTGCCATCAAAATATCGGAATGTGAATTCTGTCGATCTCACAATAATTATTTTTTCTTTGTATAAATGAGTAAAAAATTGTAGAAAATTGTCCTTCTTTGAACTCGTGTATCTACCTGATAAATTCACTTGGATTCATGTAGGAATGATATTTCCCTGAAAATTCATCGTCTAGGAGCTATTAGAAGGAAACTGAAAGAAGCCTGAAGATATCCCAGTTTTTGGGACAACTCTTATACAGCACAGGCATAAAATTGGTGCAAACTTCTATAAACTCTTTTTACATGCAAATGAGAAGACTGAATTCGTTTCCAGCTTTCCGAGAATTAATTAGCCTAAAAACCCTTTGCTGTCTGGCCTAATATCATTTTAGTAATATTGTGGAATCAATAGAACTCATATCTCGAGATTTTGATGGAAGTATTCGTTTTGCGCATCCCTTGATCCATTTGGACTATTTTCGGCTTGACGTTAGTACGTATGTACGTATGTATGTGAGTATAATGTTGATAGTTTGAATGTAGGACTGGTCTAGGGCCTTTACATCTCGCATTATGGTTGCAATTGTCAGTACTGAAAATGCACTTCACATGAAACTTTTCCTGAATTTTTCGCATATATCCGGAACGATCAGCCGTAGGACTCTGAAATCCAGTCTTTGAGATTACTGTAGCATCTTAACGGCTATCTTTTATTCTTGTACTAATCGGCTGGAACGAAAGTGCACATTGTATATCAGACTCTTTGAGTTTGCAGCATTACTCTAAATGATTGGTCGTAGAATCTAAAAATTTCGTTTTAAGCACTTCTATAACATCTAGTATTACATCTCGCATTAAGATTGCGATTATCCGTGCCGGAAGTGCACTTTACTCGAAACATTCTTTGAATTTTCCGTATAAATCCAAAATGATTAGACGTAGAATGTTCGAATTGAGTATTTGAAACGATAGTACCGTCCAAATGCTCATATCCTATTTTCATTGTGATCGATTGAGACAGTAGTGCATTTTACTTGATAGTCTTCTGTAATTTTTCGCGTAAATTCGAAGCGATCGATTGTAGAATATTATAATTTGGTATTTTAATCTGCTGTAGTATCTGAATGATTGCCTACTACTCTAATGACAATCGACTGAGCTAAAAGTGCACTTCAGTTGGATTTTTTTTAAATTTTGCGCATAAATTTGAACTGTTAGCAGAAAAATCTTGAAAATCAGTATTTAGGAATGTTGTAGTATGAGAATGATGACCTTCTGTTTCCAAAGAAATCTACGGGGCCGAAAGCGCACTTCACTTAACAGACTTTTATGTTTGATTATCGTATTATCATATGCAAAAAATATATCAAAAAACAAGTAACTCAAGATGATGTCCACGTCAGACTTTTTATCTGAGCATGCGCAAATCATCTCAGTTAAAATATGGTTAATCTAAAAAGAAGAAGGAATGAACAGTCAAGATTGAATCACATTTCTATTGGAAAATTAACTTTCTACTGACAAGTAAAATCTGATATTCAACTTGAGGTACAATGAGGTACAATGACTAATATTATCTTCTTGTATTCATTTTGAGAAAATTTGATCAGGGAACCTGATTTCTATTGGATTATATTTAACTTCTGATAGCGTAATTTTGAAATAATAATTTCTAGGATCATAGAGCTCTGGCTGTGGTTGATGATCCAATATCCACAGGTATCCATAATGAGGATAATAATGAAGGTCCAAATAGGGAAATTGTCAACTCCTTGTGGTTCTAGGTCAATCTGGCTCTACTCTTTTTGGTTTGGCGCATAACTGAACCATCCAAAGATCTTCAGGAGGTGGTGATGAAGTAACTCTTGCAAGTAGATTCGTAGTTAAAAATAACTTGAAATTATGTACTAATGATTGGTAGCCATTGCTTCTCTCATAAGCCTCTTGAACGAATTGTTCTCTTTATGCGCCAAACCAAAAATAGTAGAGCCAGATTGACCTAGAACCACAAGGAGTTGACAATTTACCTATTTAGACCTTCATTATTATTTCTTGGAGACCTGTGGACATTGGATCATCAACCACAGGCAGAGCTCTATGATCCTAGGAGTCAATATTTTAAACTAATCCAGTTACTATTTGTACTTTTATTGTTGTTGTCTTGACAATTTTGTTTATTTATTTTCATATTTCTTTACACCTGAAAAAGGTAGCACTTTGCTGTCGAAACGTTGTGTTTCTAATCATTTTTATGCGCAGAACTTATCCAAATAGAACATATTTATTGAAAAATGGGTTCTGAAAAGTTTTTTCTTTCATTGATGAGGAGTAGTTTATCAACCTAAAGCCTCTATTCATGTTATAAGTAAAAGAGGATCACTGAAGGCCCACATTTCCTAAACTTGGTTTTATATACCATTAGCAGTTCTGGCAATTAGTAGAATATGTTTGCGGTTCATGAATTAGTAATAGTATGTACATAAAACGTAGGGATTGTTTACATTTGCGACACATTCAAGTAGAAATGAGTTTTCTGTCGTCGTTTGGGGTACTAGAATAGTTTATATTCTCCGTATACCTTGATCTTAATATTTTTTCCAGATTTCGGTTCTTAATATAAAAAATTTATGAGTGCTTTTTTCGCTTCTATTTATTTTATTATTATATTATTCATTTAATCACTCCAAATTCCAGTCCTAGAACTTAGAGTGAATATCAAGTTATCATGCGTATCTATATGATGGTTTTCAGAAATATCTTTTCGTCCATTTTAACATATATTTACGCTCATCACTGATTTACTGATTCCGTAACCCTCTAAGATAGATATATTGATATGAGACAGTTACAGAAACAAACTATTACAACAGTTCATGGCTCAGAGGTAGAGCGATGGGCTATCGTTCGATAAGTACAGCTTGTACAGAGATATACCGTTCTATACCTTTGACGTAAATAGTGTGGTCAACTCATCACAGCAGGAAGTAGTAATTATTACTGCTCAGAGTCGGATTACCTGAATTTATATACATTGGTTCAAGTTTATATCAAATACTTAGCATTTATTATTTGCATTGAAATCTTGAATATATATTGGCTTCAGCTAAATACGGTTATCAAAACTAGTATTTTAGTAATAACTCCGCAGGATTGCTAACTGCCTGTACCTACAGAAGGGATCTGTGGCTTTGACTTGTTGACACTGCATTTGTGAGCCAAACCAATAGCAAAGAATAGCGTCACACTGCCTTATTCTCTTATAGCTGATTTAAGGATCAAACCGTTAATTGTGACGAGCATTAGTGAATGTCCGAATAGAAATATTTTTTTAAATGACGTGTGGTTCATAGGCCTCTTAACAAAGATTTACGGTCTGTAATCGGTACCTCTTGGGTGGTCATGGAAATCTGATAATGCAATATTTCATTGAATGCCTGAGAATTATATATATATATAAGGTAACAGAAGTTTCGTGGGCGTTTGCAGTCAATGGAAATTGGCCAAATAAAAGATCACTCTTTTAAAATATTCGTCAAGCTTTCGCCTAATTTTTAGGCTTCCTCAGGACACTAAAAAGTATTTCATTCATCAGATTAATTTACATAAAAAATAATAAGTATGAAAGCTCATTGTGAATAATACAATAACGACTTACATTTTTGTACGAGTTAAATAAATAAAATTCCATCAGTTTGACAGTCGAATGAATTTTCTTTTCAGATAGTTTACATTTAGTGTTCTAAACACACTGTATTTATATCTTAACATTGGAGTAAATATTCGAAACACCATATCAGGCTTTGTACACTTTAAATTTTTGGAGAAAATTCTCTTCTAGTTAGTATTGTAGATTAATAGTACAAAGTTACACTTTTTTAATTAGAATGTACATTATAAATTTTTTGAAGATTTTACTTTTTAATCTTAACGCAGTAAAATCATGACTAAAGTATTTTTATCACAGAAGCAAAATGGAGTAATTTTTTGAACAAGTTTAAACAGAATTAAATTTTAAAAAGATCTTTCATGCGGCCAATTTTGGAACTAGTTTGACGTTTGGTGTTCATCAAACAAAAGCGCGCGAAAACAAAATGTACAGAAATGAACAGTAAACTAAACCATGTTGTATATGAAGGTCAGCTCTTGTTTTGTGATTGCCAGATATTGACACCAGAATGCCCGTTGGATAACTTTAGAAGGTAAACATATATATTACTCAAATTATCAATATCTGATTTTTTATTGATAGAATTCTCATTGTTCTTAATAAATATCATTTCAAGAAATGATCGCTCAAATAAATTTCTTTCTACATCCAGTATTGTTACATTAGAATAGTCAATTTGATGTTTAGTTTGATTATGATGTATTGCCAAAGCTGTTGACATAGGTTTCAATCTATTATCGCTCTTGTGTGATGTTATTCTAGATTTGAGGTTACGTGAAGTTTGGCCTATGTAAACAGCTGAACATTCCTGACAAGGAATGTTGTAAATGACGTTTGACTATATATATATATATATATATATATATATATATATATATATATATATATATATATATATATATATATATATATATATATATATATATATATATATATATATATATATATATATATATATATATATATATATATATATATATATATATATATATATATATATATATATAGTCAAACGTCATTCACAACATTCCTTGTCAGGAATGTTCAGCTGTTTACATAGGCCAAACTTCACGTAGCCTCATAACCATATATATATACATCACGCTATCTATCGTGCGTCCTTTCAAAATCAAAGCATCGGGCGTCCACCAGATCTACTGCGTATATTGAAATTTTTGTTCGTGTATATACAGTTTTTCGAGACGTAGAATTCAGCTATCACATTGTTACACTAGCTCATTCCAATCACAACTTTCATTTTAATATCTGTTCAGCTCCCTCTTACAAAGAAGTTATCCAATGTCCTCCTATATACTGCAAGTTTCATTTCATGCACTAATTGCATCACATGCGACGTCCGACAGTGTTGCCTGTTTCTAGTCTTGGATATCATGTATCATGACTGCCAGTTCAGTTAAAGATAGACAGAAGCGGTATGAACTGAATGTGCAGGTTATCGATAAATAAGAGAATCAAGTTATGCTATAAGGAAGTTGTTTGATATATAAGCTGACTAAATTCATATGAATTTGAAAATAATTTTCTATTACCTCAAAAATGATAGAAACTATTTAAATTCAAATAATTCTTTTCGTATCTTTTATGCTTGACTAAAAAAAAAGCGAATTCACCTCTACAATGAGTAGAATTTAACTATTAAATAACAACCTAAAATTGCATAGCAATGAATGGCTTAAAATCACTAATCTTTCTTTTTTTTTTTTTTTTTTTGTAAAAGGTAAAATAATATCTAATAGTTTTCTTCTCTCTGGACTGTGTGTTTTTTGGCAATTACTCCGTAGAATCAGTGCTTCAATGAAACTGAAATACATCTATATCATATGACTCTTATGCTCAGTTGCACCACCGTCACATAACTTTAGGTAGAGTTTAATATCTATGGCAACTATTGTATTGACAATTGTTACTATGGCTATTATTCCTCCCTCAAAGTTAAGTGACGGTGGTGCAACTGACCATTAGGGCAAGTATTTCAGTCCTCGGTTTATCTTAAGCGTAGCTTAATTTCCGGAGTGATGATTGTTAGAACAATTATTACTAAGGTGATTAAGCTTTGCTTAAGATAAACCCAAGACTGAAATACCGACCTTTAGAGACGATATTTCAGTCCTCGGTTTAACTTAAGCGGAGCCTAATTATCTCGGTAACAATTCTTCTAATAATCATCACTATGGAAATTGAGCTACGTTTAAAGTAAACCATGGACTGAAATACTGTACTAAACGAATTTTTTAATCCGACTGTGTAACTATGAGAGATTCTTCTTTATATGTGGAAATTCTTTTCTCTAACACTGTTTTGGAGTTTGTTTATTCTTTAATAAAGAATCTGACGTGGACATCACGTGACTTACTTGTATATCATTGGATATATATAATCAAACACAAAATCTTATCGTACCACGGCTAATCGTTTTGGTTTTCGCCAAAAGAATTAAAAAATCTGTCAAGTAAAATACGCTTTTAGCATAGTAGGTTGCTTTGGAAACAATAGATCATCATCCTCATGCTACAATATTCCTAAATACTGATTTCCAAGATTCCACGGCTAACAGTTCTGAATTCAAGCGCAAAATTAAAAAATAAATTTCCACTGAAGTGCACTTCCGGTTCAGTCTATTGTTATGAAAATAGTAGGCAATCATTCAGGTGCTACATCAGACTGAAATACCAAATTTCAATACTCTTTACTCTACAGCCTATCAGACTCTCAAGTAAAGTGCACTTCCGGCTAAGTCGATCTTAATGAAAATAGGATATGAGTACTTAAACGGTACTATCGTCTTAAATACTGAATTTTAACATTTTATGTTCAATTGTTTCATATTTATGAGGAACATTAAGAAAAAATATGGAGTAAAGTGCATTTCCGGTACAGATGATTGCAATCATGATGCGAGTTGCATAACTAAATGTTACAGAAGTGCTTAATATAAAATTTCAGTATCCTACTAATACTTATTATGAATGTATAAGGAAAATTCGAGAATTCTGTTATATAAAGTGCACTTCCAGCTAAGCTAGAAGATATCTATTTCGATCGTACAGCAATTTCAAATACTGAATTTCAGTATCCTACAGCTTATCATTCCGGATTTATGCGGAAATTCCAAGAAAAGTTTCAAGTAAAAGGCACTTCCGGTACAGATGATTGCAACCATAATGCGCAAGACCCTATACCAATCTTGAATACGGAATTTCAGCAGGGTTTTGAGATTTGCGAGTTACGCACATACATTCGTACCGACATCAAGCCAAAAATAGTCAAAATTGAGTCAGAAATGCTCAAAACAGATATATCCATCAGAATCTGGGTATTTGAATTTTGTCGGTTTCACAATACTTCCTTGTACTTTGTACAGTTGAGCAAAAATAATGTTGGGACAGATGACATTTCAGGTATTCATTTCTATCTTTGCGTTTGACTTTTTATAATTTTGAAAGTATCTTCTGAGATATTGCTGAGTTTCAAAAATCTTGTTAGAAAAAGTATGGTCTACAAAGAATTTGGAATGGCATATTCCACACTCGCGAACCATAGTCATCGCCTTCGTCTCACATTACAAACTTGTTGCAGAATATATTATTATTATATACTAAGTATTTATATCAATACTATCAATCTATTCCAACGAAAAGTATAATATATTTATGTTTTGTCTTGTTCATGGAACTAGACATAGGGTAATTTTCACTACTCAGTTTGTAATTGATTTATTCCTTTAAACATTTTATTTCAGATATTATTTCGAAGATGATCCACTTATAGTACTTTTCATTTTCCCGGCCTATATTTAATACCTATGGAAAGTATTGTGATTGTGTTCTTTTGACAGCTCGAGATTTTGATAAATCCTTAGATTTTGGACCCTTACTGAATCAAAAAAACATAATTTAAAGAATAGTCGGTCGATCTGTCTGAAAACACGATAACTTTAGAATGCGTAAGAATTTCTGATCAAAATTTTATATTCAATCTTTTTAATAAAAAGCCAGGTTTGAGTTCGTGAATGAGCTTCTTTCAACCAGTGGTACCAAAACTTTATTGATGCGTTTATTTTATGGAGTGGTATTTATCATGAAATGTGAAAAAACCAAATTGATCCCTGAATAATTTGGCGTAGCACTCACCCAAAACATTCTTTAAAATCAATAGTAGCTCATTTGTTAATATTAAAATTTGCTCCATTATAAAATTCGTTATATTTTTCTGAAGCAAAGAAATAGTTAGAATCAAAATGTGAAATCATAATTATTTTCATATATATTTGGACATCCCATACAAACGTTCGTCAATTGTTGTTCCAAAATAAGTCATTTGGTTTCATCGTGTTTGGTATCGAATTGTAGCTCCTGCGGAAATAATTGCAGTAAGAGTGTAAAAAATAATATTTAAACGATTGTCAATTATTTTCCAAAAGTTATTCAAATGATGTCTAGTTTGGTATCACTTTGAGCTTCCAGTCAGAAATTCTTACGCATTCTAAAGTTATCGTGTTTTCAGACAGACCGACAGACAGATCAACCAACTATTCTTTAACTTCAGTTTTTTTGGTTCAGTAGGGTCCAAAACGTGAGGATTCATTGAAATCTCGAACTGTCAAAAGAAACACGATCACAATACTTTCCATATTATATATAGGCCGGAGAAATATATCTGAAATAAAATGTATGAAGGAATAAATCAAAAACAAACTGAGCAATAGAAATTACCATATGTCCAGTTCCAATGAACAAGACAAAAAGATAAGCCTGCAATAAATCCAAAGTAAATCAATTTCTCGATTGTTGATTGTTTTTTTTACATTTTAACCAGATAATACCAATTTTGGGATCAACTAAAGCAACTGGACATATGGCTAGAGTAAAATGAAATGGTAATTCCATGTTTCATGTAACCGTCATCTGTCACTTTGACGACAGCTGTCACTTTGACAACGACGGCTGTCACTTTGAAATATGCATTCGATTGATACGATACTCTGAATTCATGATACAGCTAAGAAACTAAACATCTAATTTATGGTCGAGGAAGTACTGTGTGGTCACAGCAGTTTTCTTATGAATTTACATTGTATACTTTTACAAAATAAAAATCTTGACAAACGTGATCTATTTATTTGAAACTAATAATATTTGAAATCTCTTTTCTCAAAATATGATTTTTTACTATCAATATTATATTTATTCACTTGATCATATTTTCAAACTTCCAACGTACATGATTCTATAATATTCATTTCAAATATTTACTTTTTCATAAGTGACTCACACAACTACGAAGACAAATACTCTGAAAACAAATCATGTATTTATGATAATAAGCATAATATATTGATTTTGGGTTCAAATAAATTATGTTTTGTTCTATCTTGAAACTTAATTCATTCGTTTATCATTTACACCTAAATTAAATTCATAAATTTGATTACTTATATTGTTTCAATTATAGAAGTTTCGCTGCACAAAATTATAATCTGGTATCGCAAGTTAAAAACATTGTTGCCACTTCTTCGGAGTTCGGGTTGTTGAAGCAATGAAAGTTGAATATACAGTTTTAATATACACTTAATTTTAATAGCGAACCTAGCGGAATTATGTCGAACTAAGCTCTCTAGATAACTTTCAAACTGAAGTCTTCGAACGTCCATCTAAATTTTTTATTTTGGACTCTTACTCTTGAACTATCACTTTTCTTCATATAGGCACACGTAGAAATGTTTTCATGCAAACTGTGACGCGCTCTCTAGTGCACGTGCGGCGTCTTTTAAGAGTTGCTTAACGGTCGGTTTGCTCGGGCGCCAATAACGGAGCAACTCTATGGCGATGGTGCCGGATAGCTAGTGGGAAGGGTAAGGGTTTTTTGCTGCGAATAAAGAGAAACGTATATGGGGAACAAACAGTTTTATTGACACACAAATATATGGGGAAAAGGTACATAAAATGGCGGAAACAAATTGAAACGAGTATACTTGCACAGTACGACGGACACGGTTTGGAACCAACACACGAAGTCGCAAGTATGATGCGTCGGATTTTGGTCGTCGTCGTCAGCAGTTGTCGTAGCCCTTCGCGGCAGCGGCTACGACGTGGTGAACGGACTGTAGCCCTACGGCAGAGACTACAGCTGCAGAAGGTGGATGCCGTAACCCTATGGCAGAGACTACGGCTAGGTGCAGGAGGCTGTAACCCTACGGCAGAGACTACAGTCGTGGTGGATGGTGACCCTGACGCAGGAGCCACGACGGACGTCGTCTCGATGGTTCTGAAACAGGAACCACTCGACAGCGGGGGTTAAGTAACCCTGTCGACAGGACGTTACTTACGGTAAATATCGATGACTCTGTAGCAGGAGTCACGATGGATGCGGAACGGTTTAGTTGGCCTGTTTGCAGAAGCACTACTAAATAACTGGACTCAAGTCTCTCGGAAGAGTGTTTTGCTGATCGATTTCAGCCTGTATTTATACCCAGATTTTAAGTAAACGATACTGAGCCGGTTTAATTATGAAAAACGGATGTTACTTAGATTTTAGTAACATCCCAAAAAAAAGTATGAATAAATAAAATAATGAATTTCCGTGTGTTACTTCTTTGCCAAATACATATTACAACCTTTTGTAATCCTTATTTTATTTAAACTTAAAATAATACTTTATTGCTAGTTCCCTATCTGACCGCCAGATGGCTCTGGGGGTCGCACAATCAGAATTAATTGTTAATTAGCAATCAGTCAAACAAAAGTAAACAAAAGCACATGTATACAATTTACAATTTATCATCTAACTATGAATTATTCTTAAATAAAAGGTAAGTTTTATTAACTGCTTACTGTGCACTACAACTTAGATCTAATTTATTTATTTCAGACGGTGATGTACAAATATTCAAATAGTAACCTATTTTCAAATACGGGAATAGGAGTTCTAAATAACCTGTAACTAGGTTTCACATCAATACGGAGAACTTCTATACAAACGGTGAGTTGTCAATCACTACCAAAATATTGTATTTAACGGTTTTATATCTTTCAGGGAAATAAATTAGATCAACTGCAAAGTTGCTTTGCATCGGAAAATTGGACAGTTCGAAACGGTTTCGGTGAATCGGAATTAATATAGCTGAAGGCTATCAGCTGGAATAGTAAAATTGTGACTAAGTTGAGTTATTTTAAATCATTTTATCAGACGGTTACTAATGGCGGTTTTTCAGATTCTAAAATTGGAGCACTTCGTCACATCCCCTCCTTACTTCACAAAATGAACAAAAGGTGAAACTTTGATCATTTACGGCGGTAATACTTCATTTAGATTTAAGCTCAAAAATTCAAACAAATTTTGACAACTGAACATTCAAAAAACAAAACAATTTAAAACGGGGTGGGAGGAGGCCGTTGATTCGGTCGGTTACGGCAGCGACATCGGTTGGTCCATTTTAGGGGCACATATCTCTCGACTGGAATGGGGACGTGCGCCCACCGGACTCCTCCATCTTTCGAGGCATCAGCTGGCGAACCCAACTGACAGCTGGACTTGCTGGCCTGCCTATAGACTAAGCTGTCGGCGGTATGGAGCTCTGACCCGAGCTCTTCGGTACGGACGATGTCTGCCTCTTGGTTGAAGGCAGAAAGCCACGCCGGAAGTATGCTATCTTTCTCCACTCTGTAAAGGCAATAAATTTAATACGCACATTTTACAGAAATATGAGGAGATGACTGTTTCTGGAGACCCAGGATCAGTGGCTAGTGCAACTGCGAGTGGAACCACAGCGGTATCTGTGAGATCTTCGTTACGGAATGAATCGCAGCGGTATCTGTGAGTTTAACGGCACGGAGTGAATCGCAGCGGTATCTGCGCATTCAGTATGCGGATCTATCGGTAATGCGGTTGAAGCACAGCGGTATCTGTGGGTTCATCGGTACGGAGTGAATCGCAGCGGTATCTGCGCATTCAGTATGCGGAACGGTCGGTCTTCTGGTAAATCACAGCGGTATCTGTGCATTTACAATAACGGAACGGTCGGCGGTTGATGAACCACATCGGTAGCTGTGCGTTCAAAATTACAGAATTATCGGCGGCATCTGTGCGTTCATCGGTACGGAGTGAATCGCAGCGGTATCTGCGCCTTCACTATGCGGATCGGTCGGTAATATGGTTTAAGCACAGCGATATCTGTGTGTTCATCGGTACGGAGTGAATCGCAGCGGTATCTGCGCATTCAGAATGCGGAACGGTCGGTCTTCTGGTAAATCACAGCGGTATCTGTGCATTTACAAAAACGGAACGGTCGGCGGTTGATGAACCACATCAGTAGCTATGCTCTCACGATTACGGAGTTTGTCGGCGGCATCTGTGCGTTCACCAGGAGAGTTGCGGTACTGCGAATCAATTTTGGATGCGCACTTCAGTACCGTGACTCTTTCTCCTTAATAACGGTGTCCAGTAGACGGTGGACATAGACAGACTCTGAGAACAGATTTATTTGAATTTCGGTCAAAATTCTATTCTGAAGCTAAGCTTTTGTGTCGTCGGATGTCCGTCTCTGGATGCATGCCTTTTTTGTCTGGACTGCTGGTTCTATCTGCTGCTAGGCTTCTCTTTGAAGCGGCGGTATCGGTCGCAGCTGGCATGACGTCGTCTTCATGATCGACGTCATCTCTGACTCTCCGAGAGACTTGAGTCGGTATCGTTCTTGTTTCTCAATGTCATCTTCTTGATTCAACATTTTCTTCCTTTTCACAGTCCCTGCTCGGGCGCCATTTTGTGACGCGATGAACGTATAGGGGAGAACAAACTGTTTTATTGACACACAAATATATGGGGAAAAGGTACATAAAATGGCGGAAACAAATTGAAACGAGTATACTTGCACAGTACGACGGACACGGCCTGGAACTAACACACGAAGTCGCAAGTATGATGCGTCGGATTTTGGTCGTCGTCGTCAGCAGTTGTCGTAGCCCTTCGCGGCAGCGGCTACGACGTGGTGAACGGACTGTAGCCCTACGGCAGAGACTACAGCTGCAGAAGGTGGATGCCGTAACCCTATGGCAGAGACTACGGCTAGGTGCAGGAGGCTGTAACCCTACGGCAGAGACTACAGTCGTGGTGGATGGTGACCCTGACGCAGGAGCCACGACGGACGTCGTCTCGATGGTTCTGAAACAGGAACCACTCGACAGCGGGGGTTAAGTAACCCTGTCGACAGGACGTTACTTACGGTAAATATCGATGACTCTGTAGCAGGAGTCACGATGGATGCGGAACGGTTTAGTTGGCCTGTTTGCAGAAGCACTACTAAATAACTGGACTCAAGTCTCTCGGAAGAGTGTTTTGCTGATCGATTTCAGCCTGTATTTATACCCAGATTTTAAGTAAACGATACTGAGCCGGTTTAATTATGAAAAACGGATGTTACTTAGATTTTAGTAACATCCCAAAAAAAAGTATGAATAAATAAAATAATGAATTTCCGTGTGTTACTTCTTTGCCAAATACATATTACAACCTTTTGTAATCCTTATTTTATTTAAACTTAAAATAATACTTTATTGCTAGTTCCCTATCTGACCGCCAGATGGCTCTGGGGGTCGCACAATCAGAATTAATTGTTAATTAGCAATCAGTCAAACAAAAGTAAACAAAAGCACATGTATACAATTTACAATTTATCATCTAACTATGAATTATTCTTAAATAAAAGGTAAGTTTTATTAACTGCTTACTGTGCACTACAACTTAGATCTAATTTATTTATTTCAGACGGTGATGTACAAATATTCAAATAGTAACCTATTTTCAAATACGGGAATAGGAGTTCTAAATAACCTGTAACTAGGTTTCACATCAATACGGGGAACTTCTATACAAACGGTGAGTTGTCAATCACTACCAAAATATTGTATTTAACGGTTTTATATCTTTCAGGGAAATAAATTAGATCAACTGCAAAGTTGCTTTGCATCGGAAAATTGGACAGTTCGAAACGGTTTCGGTGAATCGGAATTAATATAGCTGAAGGCTATCAGCTGGAATAGTAAAATTGTGACTAAGTTGAGTTATTTTAAATCATTTTATCAGACGGTTACTAATGGCGGTTTTTCAGATTCTAAAATTGGAGCACTTCGTCACAAAACTTATCTAACATTTTATCTGTAAACCATTGAGTTTTGATAATTGTACCAAGAGTTATTGGAGTTTTAACGGTTTGTCATCCGACGTCCATATACAGGACGCACAATAACACCCGGACGTTCGATGTAATGTAAAACGCCAATACATGGACGCAGAGTTGATAGCCGGATGTATATATATATATATATATATATATATATATATATATATATATATATATATATATATATATATATATATATATATATATATATATATATATATATATATATATATATATATATATATATATATATATATATATATATCCACTATTTCTGAGAAAAAGCCATTCCAATGTTTTATTCTCCATTTATACACACGTTGCCACGCCACCTATGAGGTAGTGTACTTGGCGCGTATTTTTCGATGTCGTTTGCCTGGTAGGCCTACTCTATGGTCTTCTTATTGATGTTCAATATAATATTAGGTCTTCTTATTCAACTTCTTCTTCATCTTTATCTTCCTGAGTTGACATGAATTGCTCAAATAGCGATACAACAGTTGTTTCATCGTTGATATAAGGATTATCTCTTGCTGAAGATTTAGTATTTGAACACAATCAACTTTGACAGCTGGTGCAGTGGACAGTGATGCATGTTTGTGAACAAAGTCATCTTACTTTTTTGCAGCCGCATTTCGAATTACTCTTCTTTCTGTAGCTATAAATAAAAAGTATCAAGGGGCTTTTCTAGTGCAGATGGAAGAAGAGTGTGGATTGATTTCAATACATTATTAATTGGCTTGCAACTTCATTCTTCTGGGTCCAGTTGAACCTGCTAATATAATAATAATAATAATAATAATAATTCGAAATTTATTTAGCGAAAAAAGCTATACTACATCATTATACAAAAAAAGTAGAAAAGTATATAAAAAATATAAAAAAATAGATAAATTTTCATACAACACATACATATTCCTATCTATATAATAATTTTTTGTTTTTATTTTGAACATTCTCAGAGACAAAGTTCGCATATCATTGGGTAATTCATTATATAATTGCAACCCCTTATAAAGTATCGTGTTTTGACCGGTAGTACTTTTTTTTTTATCAAGTATAAAATCATTTTTATTTCTTAGATTATAACAATGTAGTTCACTTTTTTCCTTCAATCTACCACTGAAATATTCTGGAAACATTCCCAACTTGATTTTATGGATAAAAGTAATAACTTGTAATTTGATTAATGTTTCTACATCAACCCAATTCAATTCTTTCAACATATCAACTTTACTGGTATATCTATCTTTTTTCAGAATAATTCGCATGGCTCGATTTTGTAATATTTGTAGCTTTTTACTATCTGTAACATTAGCTAAGAAAAGAACTGTACCGGCAAAATAAAAATGAGGTAATATAATACAATTATACACTCTTTGTCTACTCCAAATACTTAAACATTTGCTACATCTACTAAGTACACCCAACTTTTTAGAAATTTTTTTACAAATATAGTTTATATGATTATGAAAATTCAACTTATTATCTACTATTATGCCAAGGTATTTGATTTCCTTGGTCTCTTCCAATTCTTCATTACTTACAAAAATTTTTAAGTTCTCAACATCTTGTGATTTGCTTCCTATAACCATATATTTTGTCTTGTTCACATTCAATTTCAGCTTATTCATATTCAACCACTGAGATAGTCTACTTAGTTCATCATTTAAAGTATTCTGTAAAATATCTACATCATTACCACTTACATACACTACCATATCATCAGCAAACAGATGAAATTTACACTTATCAAAAATCATTTCCACATCATTTATATACAGAATGAATAAGAGTGGTCCCAGTATGCTACCTTGCGGTACTCCTTGATTTATTTCTTTATTGCAAGATGTTTCCCCACCACATCTAACATTTTGCTTTCTGTTCTGTAAATAGTTAGTAAACCACTGTAATACTGTTTTATCCAATCCATATATTTTCAATTTGTCCAATAATCTGTGTCTGTCTATAGTTTCAAACGCTCGCTTTAAATCAAGGAATACCGCAAGTGTAACTAAACCTTTATCAGTAGAATCCCGCCATTCATCCAATATATAATGAAACGCCGTTTCACAGCTTTATACAAGGTCATACTTGATAAAAATGTTGATGAGCAGAATCCGAGGTTGGAAGAAGACAAGCTAATTGAACACGTTCTTTATCAGGTGTATGCTTTACAAAAGATACGAAACGTTACTTATCTATGCAAGTAATTTAAAGTAAGTGAAAGACGGACACGGCTACGTTGACAATTGAACAGCAGACAGATTTTGCTCAAGGCCGCATGGTCACATAAAATGAGGGACTGAGTTTCTTTCCATTTCATATTCTTAGAATTATCATTCAATATTAATGCATGAGTACTAGTTACGCATACTAATAGTTGTACCTATATTATACATCCATTGTGTACATAGGCAGCGTGGTCAAGCATTATTGAAAAAATAATTCTAGAATGGTTTTTTTTTCAGAAATGGTGGATCTTAGAAAAAAAAGAGTGGAGACCATTTTTGTAGAGAATTGTAGGATCTATAATTTTTGTCTGAACTATTTTCATCATTTAATCAATCTTACCGCTTAAAAACCCAGAAAACCCATTTTTGCGAACTTTGACCTTGTATAAAAATTTTTGCACACATGGGATCGATAGGGACTTTCGACAACTTCATTTTAATGGTATCCCTAACGTTCATGTCAATTTTCAGCTTCTTGGGAATTTATGCAAGAGTACCCCTATTTTTAAGGCTAACTTGACTGGACTAGTACTTCCTCGACCATAAATTAGATGGTCAGTTTCTTAGCTGTATCATGAATTCAGAGTATCGTCAAATGCATATTTCAAAGTGACAGCTGTCGTCAAAGTGACAGAGGACGGTTACATGAAACATGAAATTACTATTTCATTTGACTCTAGTCATATGTTCTATGTCCAGTTGCTTTAGTTGATCCCAAAATTGGTATTATCTGGTTAAAATGTAAAAAACAATCAACAATCAAAAAATTGATTTACTTTGGATTTCTTTCAGGTTTATCTTGTTGTCTTGTTCATGGAACCGGACATATGGTAATTTCTATTGCTCAGTTTGTATTTGATTCATTCCTTCATACATTTTATTTCAGATATAATTTCGAAGATGATCCACATATGGTTTACTTTTTATTTCTCCGGCCTATATATAATATGGAAAGTATTGTGATCGTGTTTCTTTTGACAGTTCGAGATTTTGATGAATCCTCACGTTTTGGACCCTACTGAACCAAAAAAACTTAATTTAAAGAATAGTCGGTTGATCTGTCTGTCGGTCTGTCTGAAAACACGATAACTTTAGAATGCGTAAGAATTTTTGACTGGAAGCTCAAAACTGATACCAAACTACAAATCATTTTAATAACTTTTGGAAAATAATTGACAATCGTTTAAATATTATTTTTGACACTCTTACTGGGATTATTTCCGCAGGAGCTACAATTCGATACCAAACACGATAAAATCAAATGACTTATTTTGGAACAACAATTGACGAACGTTTGTATGGGATGTTCAAATATATAAGAGAATAATTCTAATTTCACATTTTGATTGTAATTATTTCTTTGCTTCAGAAAAATATAACGAATTTTATAATGAAGCAAATTTTAATATCAACAAATGAGCCACTAATAATTTTGAAGAATGTTTTGGATGAGTGCTACGCCAAATTATACAGGGATCAATTTGATTTTTTTTCACATTTCATGATAAATACCACTGTCCATAAAATAAACGCATCAATAAAGTCTTGGTACCACTGGTTGAAAAAAGTTCATTCACGAACTCAAACCTGGCTTTTTATTAAAAAGATTGAATATAAAATTTCAGTCAGAAATTCTTACGCATTCTAAAGTTATCGTGTTTTCACACAGATCGACCGAGTATTCTTTAAAGTATGTTTTTTTGGTTCAGTAAGGGTCCAAAACGTAAAGATTTATCAAAATCTAGAACTGTCAAAAAAACACAATTACAATACTTTCCATATTATATATAGGCCGGGGAAATGAAAAGTACTATAACTGGATCATCTACGAAATTATATCTGAAATAAAATGTTTGAAGGAATAAATCAATTACAAACTGAGTAGTAAAAATTACCCTATGTCTAATACCATGAACAAGACAAAAACATAAATATATTATACTTTTCGTTGGAATATATTGGTAGTATTTATATAAATACTTAGTATATAATAATCATATATTCTGCAACAAGTTTGTAATGTGAGACGAAGGCGATGACTACGGTTCGCGAGTGTGGAATATGCTATTCCAAATTCTTTGTAGACTATACTTTCTCCAACAAGATTTTTAAAACTTAGCAATATCTCAGAAGGAACTTTCAAAATTATAAAAAGTCAAACGCAAAGATAGAAATGAATACCTGAAATGTCATCTGTCCCAACATTATTTTTGCTCAACTGTACAAAGTACAAGGAAGTACAAGGAAGTATTGTGAAACCGACAGAATTCAAATATCCAGATTCTGATGGATATATCCGTTTTGAGAATTTCTAACTCAATTTTGACTATTTTTGGCTTGATGTCGGTACGAATGTATGTGCGTAGCTCGCAAATCTCAAAACCCTGCTGAAATTCCGTATTCAAGATTGGTATAGGGTCTTGCGCATTATGGTTGCAATCATCTGTACCGGAAGTGCCCTTTACCGGAAACTAAGCTACGCTTAAGATAAACCGAGGACTGAAATACTTGCCCTGATGGTCAGTTGCACCACCGTCACTTAACTTTGAGGGAGGAATAATAACCATAGTAACAATTGTCAATACAATAGTTGCCATAGATATTAAACTCTACTTATTTATCTATATTATTACGACGGTGGTGCAACTGGGCATAAGAGTCATATGATAGATGTATTTTAGTTTCATTGAAGCACTGATTCTACGGAGTGATTGTCAAAAAACACACATTCTAGAAAGAAGAAGAATATTGAATCTTATTTTACTTTTTACAAAAAAAAAAAAATTATGAGTGATTTTAAATCATTCATTGCTATGCAATTTTGAGTTGTTATTGATTATTTGAATTTTACTCATTGTATTCTATTATTTTTTGAGCCAAGCATAGAAGTTACGAAAAGTATTATTTGAATTTAAGTAGTTTTTATCATTTTTAAGGTAATAGAAAATTATTTTCAAGTTCATATGAATTAAGTCAGCTTATATATCAAAAAACTTTCTGATAGCATAACTTGATTCTCTTATTTATCGATAACCTGCACATTCAGTTCATACCGCTTCTGTCTATCTTCAACTGAACTGGCAGTCATGATACATGATATCCAAGACTAGAAACAGGCAACACTGTCGGACGTCGCATGTGATGCAATTAGTGCATGAAATGAAACTTGCAGTATATAGGGAGACGTTGGATAACTTCTTTGTAAAAGGGAGCTGAACAGATATTAAAATGAAAGTTGTGATTAGAATAAGCTAGTGTATAAAAGTGACAGCTGAATTCTACGTCACGAAAGACCGTATATACACGAACAAAAATATCAATATACGCAGTAGATCTGGTGGACGCCCGATGCTTTGATTATGAAAAAACGCACGATAGATAGCGTGATGTATATATATATATATATATATATATATATATATATATATATATATATATATATATATATATATATATATATATATATATATATATATATATATATATATATATATATATATATATATATATATATATATATATACATATATATAGTATAGGAGTTTCGCTGCACAAAATTATAATCTGGTATTGCAAGTTGAAAACATTGTTGCCACTTCTTCGGAGTTCGGGTTGTTGAAGCAATGAAAGTTGAATATACAGTTTTAATATACACTTAATTTTAATAGCGAACCTAGCGGAATTATGTCGAACTGAGCTCTCTGGATGACTTTCATAATGAAGTCTTCGAACGTCCATCCAAATTTTTTATTTTGGACTCTAACTCTTGAACTATCACTTTTCTTCATATAGGCACACGTAGAAATGTTTTTATGCTAACTTATCTAACATATCATCTGAAAACCATTGAGTTTCGATAATTGTACCAAGAATTATTAGAGTTTCAAGGGTTTGTCATCCGACGTCCATATACGGGACGCACAATAACACCCGGACGTTCGATGTAATGTAAAACGCCAATACATGGACGCAGGGTTGATAGCGGGATGTATATATATATATATATATATATATATATATATATATATATATATATATATATATATATATATATATACATATATATATATATATATATATATATACATCACGCTATCTATCGTGCGTCCTTTCATAATCAAAGCATCGGGCGTCCACCAGATCTACTGCGTATATTGAAATTTTTGTTCG
Source organism: Dromius quadrimaculatus (assembly GCA_963989225.1). Lineage (NCBI taxonomy): Eukaryota > Metazoa > Arthropoda > Insecta > Coleoptera > Carabidae > Dromius > Dromius quadrimaculatus. The sequence continues at coordinate 32,833,338 of OZ022332.1, read as the reverse complement.
TGTATATACGGTTTTTCGTGACGTAGAATTCAGCTATCACTTTTATACACTAGCTCATTCCAATCACAACTTTCATTTTAATATCTGTTCAGCTCCCTTTTACAAAGAAGTTATCCAACGTCCTCCTATATACTGCAAATTTCATTTCATGCACTAATTACATCACATGCGACGTCCGACAGTGTTGCCTGTTTCTAGTCTTGGATATCATGTATCATGACTGCCAGTTCAGTTGAAGATAGACAGAAGCGGTATGAACTGAATGTGCAGGTTATCGATAAATAAGAGAATTAAGTTATGCTATCAGGAAGTTTTTTGATATATGAGCTGACTAAATTCATATGAATTTGAAAATAGTTTTCTATTACCTTAAAAATGATAAATACTATTCAAATGCAGATAATACTTCTCGTATCTTTTATGGTTGGCTCAAAAAATGATAGACTTCACATTTACAATGAGTAAAATTCAACTAATCAATAACAACCCAAAATTGCATAGCAATAAATGATTTATAATCACTTATAATTTTTTTTCATTTTTGTAAAAAGTGAAATAAGATTCAATAATCTTCTTCTTTCTAGACTGTGTAGTTTTTGGCAATTACTCCGTAAAATCAGTGCTTCAATGAAACTAAAATACATCTATATCATATGACTCTTATGCCCAGTTGCACCACCGTCACTTGACTTTAAGTAGAGTTCAATATCTATGACAACTATTGTATTGACAATTGTCACTATGATTATTATTCCTCCCTCAGAGTTAAGTGACGGTAGTGCAAATGGCCATTAGGGCAAGTATTTCAGTCCTCGGTTTATCTTAAACGTAGCTTAGTTTCCGGAGTGATGATTGTTAGAACAATTATTACTAAGGTGATTAAGCTTTTCTTAAGATAAACCCAAGACTGAAATACCGACCCTTAGAGCCGATATTTCAGTCCTTGGGTTAACTTAAGCGGAGCTAAATTATCTCAGTAACAATTGTTCTAACAATCATCACTATGGAAATTAAGCTACGTTTAAAGTAAACCAGTATTTCATACTGGACTAAACGAATTTTTGAACCCGACTGTGTAATTATGAGAGATTCTTTTTTATACTTGACAATTCTTTTCTCTAACACTGTCTTGAAGTTTGTTTATTCTATAATAAAAAACCTGACGTGGACATCACGTGACTTACTTGTATATCATTGGATATATAATCAAACAAAAAATCTCATCGTACCACGGCTAATCGTTTTGGATTCATCCGAAAGAATCAAAAAAACTGTCAAGTAAAATGCGCTTTTAGCATAGTCGGTTGCTATGGAAACAATAGATCATCATCATTATGCTACAATATTAATAAATACTGATTTCCAAGATTCTACGGCTAACAGTTCTAAATTTATGCGCAAAATTGAAAAATAAATTTCCACTGAAGTGCACTTCCGGTTCAGTCTATTGTTATGAAAATAGTAGGCAATCATTCAGGTGCTACATCAGACTGAAATACCAAATTTCAATACTGTATACTCTACAGCCTATCAGACTCTCAAGTGAAGTGCATTTCCGGCTCAGTCGATCTCAATGAAAATAGGATATGAGTACTTAAACGGTACTATCGTCTTAAATACTGAATTATAACATTTTATGTTCAATTGTTCCATATTTAAGCAGAAAATTAAAAAAAAAATGGAGTAAAGTGCATTTCCGGTACAGATGATTGCAATCATGATGCAAGGTGCATAACTAAATGTTACAGAAGTGCTTCATATAAAATTTCAGTATTCTACAATTAATTGTTTTGAATTTATGAGGAAAATTCGAAAATTCTGTTATATAAAATGCACTTCCGGCTTAGCTAGAAGATATCTATCCCGATCGTACAGCAATTTCGAATACTGAATTTCAGTATCCTACGGCTTATCATTCCGGATTTATGCGGAAAATCCAAGAAAAGTTTCAAGTAAAGGGCACTTCCGGTATAGATGATTGCAACCATAATGCGCAAGACCCTATACCAATCTTGAATACATAATTTCAGCAGGGTTTCGAAATTTGCGAGTTACGCACATACATTCGTACCGACATCAAGCCAAAAATAGTCAGAAATGCTCAAAACGGATGTATCCATCAGAATCTGGATATTTGAATTTTGTCGGTTTCACAATACTTCCTTGTACTTTGTACAGTTGAGCAAAAATCATGTTGGGACAAGTGACATTTCAATATGTCGTTTAGAATAATTCTGTTTGCCGTTTTGAATCATTTAATCATCATTTTCGACGAATCATAAGCTGTCAATTTGGTTACCATGATTACTTCCTGACAATTCAGGTATTCATTTCTAGCTTTGTGTTTGACTTTTTATAATTTTGAAAGTATCTTCTGAGGTATTGCTGAGTCTCAAAATTCTTGTTAGAGAAAGTATAGTCTACAAATAATTTGGAATAGCATATTCCACACTCGCGAACCGTAGTCATCGCCTCCGTCTCACATTACAAACTTGTTGCAGAATATATTATTATTATATACTAAGTATTTATATAAATACTACCAATATATTCCAACGAAAAGTATAATATATTTATGTTTTTGCCTTGTTTATGGAACTAGACATAGGGTAATTTTTACTACTCAGTTTGTAATTGATTTATTTCTTCAAAAATTTTATTTCAGATATTATTTCAAAGATGATCCACTTATAGTACTTTCCATTCGCCCGGCCTATATATAATATGGAAAGTATTGTAATTGTGTTTTTTTGACTGTTCGAGATTTTGATAAATCTTTACGTTTTGGACCCTTACTGAACCAAAAAAACATAATTTAACGAATAGTCGGTCGATCTGTCTGAAAACACGATAACTTTAGAATTCGTAAGAATTTCTGACTGAAATTTTATATTCAATCTTTTTGATAAAAAGCCAGGGCTGGTACCACATCCAGTTGACATTGACATATTCCGATCTTGTCTTGATCTCCAGATCCTTGTCATTATCATTCAGATCTTATTTTTTCAGAAGGATAACCTGGTATAGTCCTTGTCATGTCCCTATGATAAATATGAAATGAAAACATGTCCAACCTCCATGGCAAATTGACAGTGAAAATCATGTCAATGTCAATGTCAAGTCGTTGTAGTTCCTAGGCAGGTTTGAGTTCGTGAATGAGCTTCTTCCAACCAGTGGTACCAAAACTTAATTGATGCGTTTATTTTATGGACAGTGGTATTTATCATGAAATGTGAAAAAAAAATCAAATTGATCCCTGAATAATTTGGCGTAGCACTTACCCAAAACATTCTTCAGAATTAATAGTGGCTCATTTGTTAATATTAAAATTTGTTTCATTATAAAATTCGTTATATTTTTCTGAAGCAAAGAAATAATTAGAATCAAAATGTGAAATTAGAATTATTTTCATATATATTTGGACATCCCATACAAACGTTCGTCAATTTTTGTTCCAAAATGAGTCATTCGGTTTTATCGTGTTTGGTATCGAATTGTAGCTCCTGCGGGAATAATCCCAGTAAGAGTGTCAAAAATAATATTTAGATGATTGTCAATTATTTGCCAGAAGTTATTCAAATGATGTCTAGTTTGGTATCAGTTTTGAGCTTCCAGTCAGAAATTCTTATGCATTCTAAAGTTATCGTGTTTTCAGATAGACCGACAGACAGATCAACCGACTATTCTTTAAATTAAGTTTTTTTGGTTCAGTAGAGTCCAAAACGTGAGGATTAATCAAAATCTCGAACTGTCAAAAGGAACACGATAACAATACTCTCCATGTTATATATAGGCCGGAGGAATAAAAAATAAAGTAAATGTGGATCATCTTCGAAATTATATCTGAAATAAAAAGTATGAAGGAATGAATCAAACACAAACTAAGCAATAGAAATTACCATATGTCCAGTTCCATGAACAAGACAAAAAGATAAGCCTGAAAGAAATCCAAAGTAAATCAATTTCTCGATTGTTGATTGTTTTCTTACATTTTAACCAGATAATACCAATTTTGGGATCAATTAAAGCAACTGGACATAGAACATATGGCTAGAGTAAAATGAAATAGTAATTTCATGTTTTATGTAACCGTCATCTGTCACTTTGATGACTGCTGTCACTTTGACAACGACAGCTGTCACCTTGAAATATGCATTTGATTGATACGATACTCTGAATTCATGATATAGCTAAGAAACTAGCCATCTAATTCATGGTCGAGGAAGTACTGTGTGGCCACAGCAGATATTTTATGAATTTACATTGTATAGTTTTACAAAATGAAAATCTTGACAAACGTGATCTATTCATTTTAAGCCATTTATATTTGAAATCTCTTTTCTCTCAATATGATTTTTTACTATCAATATTATATTTATTCACTTGATCATATTTTCAAACTTCCAACGTACATGATTCTATAATATACACTTTAAATATTCACTTTTTCATAAGTGACTCACAACTACGAAAACAAATACGCTGAAAACAAATCATGAATTTATAATAATCAGCATATTATATAGATTTTGGGTTTAAAAAAATTATGTTTTGTTCTATCTTGAAACTTAATTCATTCGTTTATCATTTACACCTGAATTGAATTCATACATTTGATTACTTATAATGTTTCAATTATAGGAGTCTTGCTACACAAAATTATAATCTGGTATTGCAAGTTGAAAACATTGTTGCCACTTCTTCGGAGTTCGGGTTGTTGAAGCAATGAAAGTTGAATATACAGTTTAAATATACACTTAATTTTAATAGCGAACCTAGCGGAATTATGTTGAACTGAGCTCTCTGGATAACTTTCATAATGAAGTCTTCGAACGTCCATCCAAATTTTTTATTTTCGACTCTTACTCTTGAACTATCACTTTTCTTCATATAGGCACACGTAGAAATGTTTTTATGCTAACTTATCTAACATTTTATCTGAAAACCATTGTGTTTCGATAATTGTACCAAGAGTTACTAGAGTTTTAAGGGTTTGTCATCCGACGTCCATATACGGGACGCACAATAACACCCGGACGTTCGATGTAATGTAAAACGCCAATACATGGACGCAGGGTTGATAGCGGAATGTATATATATATATATATATATATATATATATATATATATATATATATATATATATATATATATATATATATATATATATATATATATCCCGCTATCAACCCTGCGTCCATGTATTGGCGTTTTACATTACATCGAACGTCCGGGTGTTATTGTGCGTCCCGTATATGGACGTCGGATGACAAACCCTTAAAACTCTAATAACTCTTGGTACAATTATCGAAACTCAATGGTTCTCAGATAAAATGTTAGATAATTTAGCATAAAAACATTTCTACGTGTGCCTATATAAAGAAAAGTGATGGTTCAAGAGTAAGAGTCCAAAATAAAAAATTTGGATGGACGTTCGAAGACTTCATTATGAAAGTCATCCAGAGAGCTCAGTTCGACATAATTCCGCTAGGTTCGCTATTAAAATTAAGTGTATATCAAAACTGTATATTCAACTTTCATTGCTTCAACAACCCGAACTCCGAAGAAGTGGCAACAATGTTTTCAACTTGCAATACCAGATTATAATTTTGTGCAGCGAAACTCCTATAATTGAAACATTAAAAGTAATCAAATTTATGAATTTAATTCAGGTGTAAATGATAAACGAATGAATTAGGTTTCAAGATAGAACACAACATAATTTTTTAAAATCCAAAATCAATATATTATGCTTATTATTATAAATACATGATTTGTTTTCAGCGTATTTGTTTTCGTAGTTGTGTGAGTCACTTATGAAAAAGTGAATATTTGAGATGTATATTATAGAATCATGTAAGTTGGAAGTTTGAAAATATGATCAAGTGAATAAATATAATTTTGATAATTAAAAATCATATTTAGAAAGAAGAGATCTCAAATATTAATGATTTAAAATGAATAGATCACGTTTGTCAAGATTTTTATTTCGTAAAACTATACAATGTAAATTCATAAAAAATCTGTTGTGGCCACACAGTACTTGCTCGACCATAAATTAGATGGTTAGTTTCTTAGCTGTATCATGAATTCAGAGTATCGTATCAATCAAATGCATATTTCAAAGTGACAGCTGTCGTTGTCAAAGTGACAGCTGTCGTCAAAGTGACAGATGACGGTTACATGAAACATGAAATTACTATATCATTTTACTCTAGCCATATGTTCTATGTCCAGTTGCTTTAGTTGATCCCAAAATTGGTCAAAATGTAAGAAAACAATCAACAGTCGAGAAATTGATTTACTTTGGATTTCTTCCAGGCTTATATTTTTGTCTTGTTCATGGAACTGGACATATGGTAATTTTTATTGCTCAGTTTGTATTTGATTTATTCCTTCATACATTTTATTTCAGATATAATTTCGAAGATGATCCACATATAGTTTACTTTTTATTTCTCCGGCCTATATATAATATGGAAAGTATTGTGATCGTGTTTCTTTTGACAGTTCGAGATTTTGATGAATCCTTACGTTTTGGACCCTACAGTGGATCATCTTCGAAATAATATCTGAAATAAAATTTTTGAAGGAATGAATCAATTACAAACTGAGTAGTAAAAATTACCCTATGTCTAGATCCATGAACAAGACAAAAACATAAATATATTATACTTTTCGTTGGGATATATTGGTAGTATTTATATAAATACTTTGTATATAATAATGATATATTCTGCAACAAATTTGTAATGTGAGACGAAAGCGATGACTGCGGTTCACGAATGTGGAATATGCTATTCCAAATTCTTTGTAGACTATACTTTCTCTAACAAGATTTTTGGAACTCAGCAATATCTCAGAAGATACTTTCAAAATTATAAAAAGTCAAACGCAAAGTTAGAAATGAATACCTAAAATGTCATCTGTCCCAACATAATTTTTGCTCAACTGTACAAAGTACAAGGAAGTATTGTGAAACCGACAAAATTCAAATATCCAGATTCTGATGGATATATCCGTTTTGAGAATTTCTGACTCAATTGTGACTATTTTTGGCTTGATGTCGGTACGAATGTATGTGCGTAACTCGCAAATCTCAAAGCCCTGCTGAAATTCCGCATTCAAGATTGGTATAGGGTCTTGCGCATTATACTTGAAACTTTTCTTGGAATTTTCCGCATAAATCCGGAATGATAAGCCGTAGGATACTGAAATTCTGTATTTGAAATTGCTGTACGATCGGAATAGATATTTTCTAGCTTAGTCGGAAGTGCACTTTATATAACAGAATTTTCAAATTTTCCTCATAAATTCAAAACAATTAATTGTAGAATACTGAAATTTTGTATTAAGCACTTCTTTAACATTTAGTTGTGCACCTCGCATTATGATTGCAATCATCTGTACCGGAAATGCACTTTACTCCATATTTTTTTTTTTTAATTTTCCGCATAAATATGAAACAATTGAACATAAAATGTAAAAATTCAATATTCAAGACGATAGTACCGTTTAAGTACTCATATCCTATTTTCATTGAGATTGATTGAGCCAGAAGTGCACTTAACTTGAGAGTCTGATAGGCTGTAGAGTATAGAGTATTGAAATTTGGTTTTTCAGTCTGATGTAGCACCTGAATGATTGCCTACTATTTTCATAACAATAGACTAAACCGGAAGTGCACTTCAGTGGTAATTTATTTTTCAATTTTGCGCATAAATGCAGAACTGTTAGCCGTAGAATCTAGGAAATCAGTATTTATTAATATTGTAGCAAACGGATGATGATCTATTGTTTCCATAGCAACCGACTATGCTGAAAGCGCATTTTACTTGACAGATTTTTAAATTCTTTTGAATAAATCCAAAACGATTAACCGTGGTACGATGAGATTTTGTGTTTGATTATATATATCCAATGATATACAAGTAAGTCAAGTGATGTCCACGTCAGATTTTTTATTATAGAATAAACAAACTCCCAAGCAGTGTTAGAGTAAAGAATTGTCACATATAAAAAAGAATCTCTCATAATTACACAGTCGGGTTCAAAAATTCGCTTAGTCCAGTATTTCAGTCCATGGTTCACTTTAAACATAGCTTAATTTCCATAATGATGATTGTTAGAACAATTGTTACTGAGAAATTAAGCTCCGCTTAAGTTAAATCGAGGACTGAAATATCGGCTCTAAGGCCCGGTTGTACAATCTAAGCTTAACTACAGTTTAGTTAAACCGAGTTTATTTTCTATGGTAACAATTATTTCAGCAATTGTAACCATAGTAAATAAGCTCGGTTCAACTAAACTGTAGATAAGCTTAGATTGTACAACTGGGCCTAAGGGTCGGTGTTTCAGTCTTGGGTTTATCTTAAGCAAAGCTTAATAACCTTAGTAATAATTGCTCAAACAATTATCACTCCGGAAACTAAGCTACGTTTAAGATAAACCGAGGACTGAAATACTTGCCCTAATGGCCAGTTGCACCACCGTCACTTAACTTTGAGGTAGGAATAATAACCATAGTAACAATTGTCAATACAATAGTTGCCATAGATATTAAACTCTACTTGAAGTTAAGTGACGGTGGTGCAACTGGGCATAAGAGTCATATGATATAGATGTATTTTAGTTTCATTGAAGCACTGATTCTACGGACTAATTGCCAAAAAACACACAGTCTAGAAAGAAGAAGAATATTGAACCTTATTTTACTTTTTACAAAAAAAAAAATATAAGTGATTTTAAATCATTCATTGCTATGCAATTTTGGGTTGTTATTGATTAGTTGAATTTCACTTATTGTAGACGTGAATTCTATTATTTTTTGAGTCAAGCATAAAAGATACGAAAAGTATTATTTGAATTTAAGTAATTTCTATCATTTTTAAGGTAATAGAAGATTATTTTCAAATTCATATGAATTTAGTCAGCTTATATATCAAAAAACATAATTAGATTCTTTTATTTATCGATAACCTGCACATTCAGTTCATACCGCTTCTGTCTATCTTCAACTGAACTGGCAGTCATGATACATGATATCAAAGACTAGAAACAGGCAACACTGTCGGACGTCGCATGTGATGCAATTAGTGCATGGAATGAAACTTGCAGTATATAGGAGGACGTTGGATAACTTCTTTGTAAAAGGGAGCTGAACAGATATTAAAATGAAAGTTGTGATTGGAATGAGCTAGTGTATAAAAGTGATAGCTGAATTCTACGTCACGAAAAACCGTATATACACGAACAAAAATTTCAATATACGCAGTAGATCTGGTGGACTCCCGATGCTTTGATTATGAAAGGACGCACGATAGATAGCGTGATGTATATATATATATACATATATATATACATCACGCTATCCATCGTGCGTCCTTTCATAATCAAAGCATCGGGCGCCCACCAGATCTACTGCGTATATTGAAGTTTTTGTTCGTGTATATACGGTTTTTCGAGACGTAGAATTCAGCTATCACTTTTATACTCTATCTCATTCTGATCATAACTTCCATTTCAATATCTGTTCAGCTCCCTTTTACAAGGAAGTTATTCAACGTCCTCCTATATACTGCAAGTTTCATTTCATGCACTAATTGCATCACATGCGACGTCCGACAGTGTTGCCTGTTTCTAGTCTTGGATGTCATGTATCATGACTGCCAGTTCAGTTGAAGAGAGACAGAAGCGGTATGAACTGAATGTGCAGGTTATCGATGAATAAGAGAATCAAATTATGCTATCACAAAGTTTTCTGATATATAAGCTGATTAAATTCATATGAATTTGAGAATAATTCCCTATCACCTTAAAAATGATGAAAACTACTTAAATTCATTCAAATAATACTTCTCGTATCTTTCATGCTTGGCTCAAAAAATAGGAGAATTCACTTTTACAATGAGTAAAATTTAACCATCAAATAACAACTTAAAATTGCATAGCAATGAATGGTTTAAAATCATTTTTTTTTTTTCCTTTTTTTTTGTAAAATGTAAAATAATATATAATAGTTTTCTTCTTTCTAGACTGTGTGTTTTTTGGCAATTATTCCGTAGAATCAGTGCTTCAATGAAACTAAAATACATCTATATCATATGACTCTTATGCTCAGTCGCATCACCGTCACTTGACTTTAAGTAGAGTTCAATATCTATGGCAACTATTGTACGGACGATTGTTACTACGGTTATTATTCCTCCCTCAAAATAGTTAAGTGACGGTGGTGCAACTGGCCATTAGGGCCGGTATTTCAGTCCTCGGTTTAACTTAAGTAGAGCCTAATTACCTTGGTAACAATTTATTGTTCTAACAATCATCACTATGGAAATTGAGCTACGTTTAAGGTGAAACATGGACTGAAATACTGGACCTTAGAATGGCCCAGCCACATGAACAAATTCTGGAACCCGTCTGTGTAATTATGAGAGATAATTTTTTATATCTGGAAATTTTTTCCACTAACACTGTTTTGGAGTTTGTTTATTCTATAATAAAAAATCTGACGTGGACATCACGTAACTTACTTGTATATCATTGGATATATATAGTCAAATACAAAATCTCATTGTACCACGATATATCGTTTTGAATTTATCCAAAAGACTTAAAAAATATGTCAAGTAAAATGTGCTTTTAGCATAGTCGGTTGCTATGGAAACAATAGGTCATCATTCTTATGCTACAATATTATTAAATATTGATTTTCAAAATTCTACGGCTAACAGTTCTGAATTTATGCTCAAAATTGGAAAATAAATTTCAACTGAAGTGCACTTTCGGTTCAGTTTATTGTTATGAAAGTAGTAGGCAATCATTCAGGTGCTACATCAGACTGAAATACCAAGTTTAAATACTCCACACTCTAAAGTGCACTTCCGGCTCAGTCGATCACAATGGAAATATGATATGAGCATTAAGACGGTACTATCGTCTTAATACTGAATTTTAACATTCAATGTTCAATTTTTTTATATTTATGCGGGAAATTATAGAAAAAATATGAAATAAAGTGCATCTTCGGTACAGATGATTGCAATCATAATGCAATGTGCATAACTAAATGTTCCAGAAGTGCTTAATACAAAATTTCAGTATTTTACAACAAACTGTTTTAAATTTATGAGAAAAATTCGAAAAGTCTGTTATATTAGGTGCACTTCCGACAAAACCGATTGGTACAAAAACAGAAGATAACTATTTCCATTGTACAGCAATTTCAAATACTGAATTTCAGTTTCCTACGGCTAATCATTCCGGATTTATGCGGTTAATCCAAAAAAAGTTTCAAGTAAAGTGCACTTCCGGTACAGATGATTGCAACCATAATGCGCAAGACCCTACACCAGTCTTAAATACGGAATTTGAGCATTATATGTTCAACGAATTTTGAGATTTGCGAGCTACGCACATATATACGTACCGAAATCAAGCCAAAAATACTCAAAATGTATTCAGAAAGCCTCAAAACGGATATAACCATCAAAATCTCGATATTTGAATTTTGTCGGTTTCACAAAACTTCCTTGTACTTTGTACAGAATAATTCCGTTTGCCGTTTGGATCATTTAATCATCGTTTTCGACGAATCATGATATGTTAATTTGGTTACCATGGTTACTTCCTAAAAATTCAGGTGTTCATTTCTGGCTTTGCGTTTGACCTTTCATAATTTTAAAAGTTTCTTCTGAGATATTGTTGAGTTTCAAAAATCTTGTGAGAGAAAGTATAGTCCACAACAAATTTGGAATAGCGTATTCCACACTCGCGAACCGTAGTCATCGCCTTCGTCTCACATTACAAACTTGTTGCAGAATATATTATTATTATATACTGAATGATAATTTATTCGAACGAAAAGTATAATATATTTATGTTATTGTCTGGTTCATGGAACTAGACATATGGTAATTTCTACAACTCAGTTTGTATTTGATTTATTCCTTCAAACATTTTATTTTAGATACGATTTCGAAGATGATCCACTTATGGTACTTTTCATCTCCCCGGCCTATATATAATATGGAAGGTATTGTTATTGTGTTTCTTGATAGTTCAAGATTTTGATAAATCCTCACGTTTTGGACCCTACTGAACCAAAAAAACATAATCAAAAGAATAATCGGTCGATTATATTTAAGCTTTTTATTGAAAAGCTGGGTTTGAGTTTGTGGTACCAGTGGTATTTATCATGAAATGTGAAAAAAATTCAAACTGATCCTTAAATAATTTGGCATAGCACCAACCCAAAACATTTTTCAAAATTAACTGTGGCTCATTTGTTGATATTCATATTTGATTTATTATAAAATTCGTTATATTTCTCTAAAGCAAAGAAATAATTAGGATCAAAATGTGAAATTAGAATTATTTTCATTTATATTTGGACATCACATACAAATGTTCACCAATTGTTGTTCCAGAAAAAGTGATTTGGTTTTATCGTGTTTGGTATCTAATTGAAGCTCCTGCGGAAATAATTCCTGTAAGAGTGTCAAAAATAATATTTAAACGATTGTCAATTATTTTCCAAAAGATATTCAAATGATGTCTAGTTTGGTATCAGTTTTGAGCTTTCAGTCACAAATTTTTGGTTCAGTAGGGTCCAAAACGTAAGGATTCATCAAAATCTCGAACCGAACTCTCAAGAGAAACACGATCACAATATTTTCCATATTATATATAGGCCGGAGAAATGGAAAGTAAACTATATGTGGATCATCTTCGAAATTATATCTGAAATAAAATGTGTGAAGGCATGAATCAAATACAAACTAATCAATAGAAATTACCATATGTCTAGTTCCATGAACAAGACGAAAAGATAAACCTGAAAAAAATTCAAAATAAATCACCTTCTCGATTTTTAATTGTTTTTTTTTACATTTTAACCAGATAATACCAATTTTGAGATCAACTAAAGCAACTGGACATAGAACTTATAGCTAGAGTAAAATGAAATAATAATTTCATGTTTCATGTAACTGTCATCTGTCACTTTGACAACGACAGCTGTCACTTTGACAACGACAGCAATCACTTTGACAACGACAGCTGTCACTTTGAAATATGCATTTGATTGATTCGATACTCTGAATTCATGATACAGCAAAGAAACTAGCCATCCAATTTATGGTCGAGGAAGTACTGTGTGGCCACAGCAGATTTTTTATGAATTTACATTGTATTGTTCCACAAAATAAAAATCTTCACGAACGTGATCTATTCATTTTAAACTATTATTATTTGAAATCTCTTTTCTCTAAATATGATTTTTTACCATCAATATTATATTTATTCACTTGATCATATTTTCAAACTTCCAACGTACATGATTCTATAATATACATTTCAAATATTTACCTTTTCATAAGTGACTCACACAACTACGAAAACAAATACGCTCTAAACAAATCATGTATGTATAATAATAAACATAACATATGGATTTTGGGTTTAAAAAAATTATGCTTTGTTCTATCTTAGAACTTAATTCATTGGTATATAATTTACACCTAAATTTAATTGATAAATTTGATTACTTATAATGTTTCAATTATAGGAGTTTCGCTGCACAAAACTATAATCTGGTATTGCAAGTTGAAAACATTGTTGCCACTTCTTCGGAGTTCAAGTTGTTGAAGCAATGAAAGTTGAATATACAGTTTTAATATACACTTAATTTTAATAGCGAACCTAGCGGAATTATGTCGAACCAAGCTCTCTGAATAACTTTCATAATGAAGTCTTCGAACATCCATCTAAATTTTTTATTTTGGACTCTTACTCTTGAACTATCACTTTTCTTCATATAGGCACACGTAGAAGTGTTTTTATGCTAACTTATCTAACATTCTATCTGAAAACCATTGAGTTTCAATAATTGTACCAAGAGTTGATAGAGTTTTAAGGGTTTGTCATCCGACGTCAATATACGGAACGCACAATAACACCCGGACGTTCGATGTAATGTAAAACGCCAATACATGGCCGCAGGGTTGATAGCGGGATGTATATATATGTATATATATATATATATATATATATATATATATATATATATATATATATATATATATATATATATATATATATATATATATATATATATATATATATATATATATCTATATATATATTATCTAGTTACGAGCGCATGCGCGTACCTTGGACATGTGTTGCTATAGTCAGTGGCTTTCAAACAAAGAGCATTCCACTAAATACGTACAAGTGTGTGCCTCGCTGGCAACAATGGATTTTTTCAATACTATTTGGCCTATAAAGCTTGGTTTCGGTTATGTTCCGGTTCTTCTTTTTCTTTTTAACAAGAAAAATACTAATTAACTGTTTTTCAATACTACTTGACTTAAAAAGCTCGGTTTAGGTTTTGTTTTGTTTTTTTTTTGAACAAGAAAAACACTAATTTACTGTTTTCCAATACTAGTTGACCCAGAAAGCTCGGTTTAGGTTATGTTTTGGTTGCTTTTTTTTTAAACAAGTAAAATACTAGTTCCCACCGTTCTAGTGCCACTGGAAAATTTCTTTGCATCCCTGTGACGCCATCTCTTTTTACTATTATAACTACCACTAGGTTCCTATTGTAAAAGTCTAACGAAAATTTATCTTATAATTAGAGCTGATACTTTTATGTGAAAACATATTTTATTGGCTGCTACATATCCCAAAATAATCTTGAACTTTGCGCGATTCAATTATAAACCAACTAGTATTTACAAAATGAAAATACTTCTCCATTCTTTGATAAATATTGTTCTTAAAATATTCAGTTTTCTACTGCAACAAAAATGTTATGTGTGTATTGATTTTGTTTGATGATAAGTGACAACAAACTTATCCACTAATAATGTTAGTGAATTAATAAATTTGGTACAGCGATATCTAAATTATGGAAACGTTTAATCCTAAATAGAGTTTTATCAGGAACTATCATTTCATTTGATCCTCCTCCATCGTGTTTCTGATCGGCCTGCTACCTATTGGTAATTTTCTGCACCTGGATTGTAGCGACATGCGTTTTCTACCGCGTTTATCATAACCTACATATAAGTGATTGCAGTGGTGAAATTTGTTAAAATCTTCAAGTGTGTAATTGGAAAATTAGGTGAGATAATACATTCTTATTAAGAGGATGAACAACAGCTCAGTAGGTAACACCAGAAAAACAAAATATTCTTGATGGCCGATATTTAATTTCCTAATGTCCGACTAGTTTATTATTGCTGTCATAATAACATTGTTTTCAGGGTAGTTAGGTAACAAATAATACCCGAGGGCATTATGTTTCAAAATAATGCCCTCGGGCATTATTTAGAAAAATAACAAACAAGTTGCCTAGTTACAGCAAGTAACTAGAGTAGTTTCTCTGACAGAAATCAACATGACAGGACATACATAACTAAAAATTTTGATTGAAATAGAACAAAAATCGGACATTAAACATTGAAGGCAACACGGGTGTTGAACAGACAATAATGCCTACGGTCAACGTACACACCTCGGGCCAGAGGCCCTCGGAGAGTACACTGTTGACCTCAGACATTATTGTCCTTTTAACACCCTTGATACCTTAATAACTATAATAATCTATATATTTTTCAGAATTTTATTTAATAAAAACGACCTTTGATTTCAAATTCTGTATATTTATTGGAAATTTTGACGTTTCGATTCTTTGACCAAGGATCCTTGGTCAAGGGATCGAAACGCCAAAGTTTCCAATAAATTTACAGAATTAGAAATCGAAAGTCGTTTTTATTTAATTTCTTCTTCACTTGTTCGTTTGTTATGATCGTAACATAATTTTCATCGTAACGATTGTTAGAAAAATATTTACCAAGTAATAGTAAATATTAGTCCTAGCCATGAAATTATATTTTAATTTGACTACGTATTTGATAATAATCATTATTAAAAATCTAAAGGACTCAAGAGTAATTTCAGTGAACACAATAAGGCAACACCCAATTGTTCTAAAAATACGTATTCAGAACAAAATACAATTTTTAAGGTTAGATATTTATTATATTTCTGATTTTAAGATAATTTGAGGAAGAAAACTATTTTTTGCACTGTTGGCAGCTACTTTAAAAGTTCATTCAAATCAGATCAAAAATCGATGTTTGTTGGGTTCTCGTCGGAAATCGTTAGTATTGTGGATGAGATTTCAAAAAAATTAATTCTCCTGGAGTAAGTCAAGAGCAGTTTGAAGAAATTTCAGAAAATTTCTCCAACATTTTCTTGTCACAACTATACTGCCAGGTGAAGAAACACATCTCCTCTTTGCTTCTGCTGTACTAGGCAGAGTACCGAGTGCGTTTTATCCACGTGATATTCTCTATAGGCTTTATTCGATTTGAATTTTTTTTTTTTTGCAGAAAGACTACTTGAATACGTACTTAAGATTAGAAGGCCTAAATCACGCCAGAAGGTGGACAAAATCGCTTTTGTTTATAACAAATTATGGCTTTTAGTCTAATTCACATGTATCGTTTTATAAAATTCCACTTCACCTTCTCATAAAATTATGATCATTCGATTCATAATTTAATCTAGAAAGTTCTTGAAAAAGTTGAAGTCCCGCATTAAAAATTGCAGAAGTTATAAACAATTTATTAAGAAAAGAGGGGCTTTTTTTTCACAAATATCTCAAAAACTATTCCAGATATCGGAAATCGGAAAAAAGTATCTTGAAGAGCAGGAGCTCTAACACTAATTCAATTTTAATTGGCAGATAAAAATAGGACTACAAAAGGGTGAAGTCGCTCCCGCGCGCGCTTAGCAGATCGCTCAGTGAGACAAAATAACTTTTTCATAATACCTGCATTGAAACAACGCGTTCAACGCCTGTTTTGTCAGTCGAAACGTGACTATTTCAGACAAATGCGAGTGTAGCCTGTTTCTGCCCTAGGGGAAAAACAAGCTTGTTTCCGCCCGCTGAATTTGTTTCTTACATCGTTTTATCCCTGATAGAGTCGCATTTGTTCATTGTCAATCTCTAAATGAAAATCATATATCCTCAGTTAATTTGACAGTTGTTATATTCGTAACTGTAAATTGAATTTAAAAGACGATGAGTCTCAGGAAAAAAAGTATTAATACGACAATTTCAAGTTTACACACAACATCTTATTGATAAAGCACAAGCAGCTACTCTCGACCTGTTACCTGCAAAATCAAAAGAAAAATACTTACCTTGTTATGACAAATTTGTGATATGGCGAGTTTCAATGCAGGTATTATGAAAAATACAGTGTGTGGCACGGGACAAAACACGATTTCAGCCAAGTTGAAATCGTCTTGTTTCGTCCCTAGCCACCCAATATTCTAGTTTCAACTACATAATCAATGTGAATATTAGGAAACAATAAAATCCAGGTACTGTAAGGAAACATGAATGTACAAAAATCCGTTAGAAAATATTTCTTCATAATACCTGCATTGAAACAACGCGTTTCCACGCCTGTTTTGTCAGTCGAAACAAGACAATTTCAAACAAATGCGAGTGTAGCCGGGCAAAAATAAGCCTGTTTCTGCCCTAGGGGAAAACAAGCTTGTTTCTGCCCGCTGAATTTGTTTTTCAAATCGTTTTATCCCTGGCAGAGTCGCGTTTGTTCATTGTCAATCTCTAAATGAGAATCATATAATCTTAGTTAATTTGACAGTTGTTGTATTCGTAATTGTAAATTAGATTAGAAAGACGATTGGTTTCAAGGAAACAAGTATTAATACGATTATTTCACTCATGTCAATTATACTGACAAATTTTGCATAGTTACAATGACAATTATAATAATAAATTCCTTGCCAACGAGAATTTACCTCTGAAAATTCCCGTTACCTCGGTAAATTCCCGTTGGCAAGCGACTTATTGCGATAAATTGCCTTTGTCATGGAGAAACAATACACAGTTCTAATATAAACAAACAATCAGTTCTCGGAAATGTCAAAATTTAATTGTATTGGAAATGCATTCTTCGCCGAAAATAATGAAATTGAAAACAAAAAGTTGAAAAATACAAGAGTATATGGAGGCAATTTAGTGCATTTTTCAATAAAAAAGGTTAGTAGTTGCAACTAACATTATTTAATAGATACTCATAGTAGCAATTTCATTCGAGAAATATTCTTCACGAATACCACTCGCGACTTTAATTTTATCATAAATTTTTCTTTCAAACATTGATTATCTTTAAGCAACATCCTTCGAGTCATCTGCTCAGATGAAATCCCTCGAGCTACGCTCTCGTGATTTAATCGGACAGATGACTCTCACGATGTTGCTAGGTAATCAATGTTTTCAAGAAAAATTTATTGATAAAATTACAGTCCCTTGTGATATTATATACGACAATTTCAAGTACACCACAATATTTTATTGATAAAGCACAAGCAACTACTCCCGACTTGTTACCTGCAAAATAAAAAAAATATTCATTTTGTTATGACAAATTTATAATAGATGGAAAGTTTCAATGCAGGTATTATGAAAAATACAGTGTGTGGCACGGGACAAAACACGATTTAAGCCGAAGGTGATGCCGGCCCTCGCTTCGCTCGGGCAAGCAGCATTCACCCTCAGCTGAAATCGTCTTGTTTCGCCCCTAGCCACACAATATACTATTTCCGCGATTTCTCCATTATTTATTCAATTGTTTATCAAGAACATTTTACAAGTTGGACTTCCTGATAATTTGCAAAAATTTTAATTTTCCATTCTTCTACTAACAATAATAATAATAATAATAAAATTATATTATACAGGATGGGGCAGAAAAACCTATCCGATTTCAAAACGATATGAAATTAAAACCAGTCAACTTGTCAAAAATTTTTTTTTATTAACATATCGCAAATTTTATGCCATTTTTAAATTTAAGTTTTGAAAAGCACATCACTCAAATGTCGTCCTTGGGAGCGGATACACTGATTTGGGCGCTCGCGGTAGCTTTCCATGACTTTCACCGTCATTTCCACAGGAATTTCTTCAATTGCCCAAGCAATTTCCCTTCGTAAAGCAAGAAGGGTCCTTGGTCGATGCTGGTAAACCTTTGATTTGAGGTAACCCCAAAGGAAGAAGTCACATGGAGTGAGATCCGGTGAGCGCGGCGGCCAGCCAAGATCACCTCTCAGGGAAATGAGGCGACCGGGAAACAGTTCCCTGAGAATGTCCATTGATCGTCGCGATGTGTGGGCGGTTGCACCATCCTGTTGAAACCACACATTTTTACGCCATTTTCTTCCATTTTGGGTCTAAGAAAATTTTCCAGCATGAAACAATAGCGCTCGCTGTTGACCGTTACGGTTTGCCCATTTTCTTCAAAAAAGTAAGGCCCCCAGACGCCTAGGCGGGAAAGAGCACACCACACAGTCACTTTTGGGCTATGAAGGGGTTCCTGATGGATTTCTCGAGGATTTTCGTTACTCCAATATCGTAAATTCTGCCTGTTAACGGCACCACAAAGGTGAAAATGGGCTTCGTCCGTGAAGAGCACAACATCGTCGTCTGGGAGTTCTCGGAGATCGCGACACAGGTTCGTACGGGTTTCAAAATCCCTTTCACTTAATTCCTGTGAAACAACCATTTTGTAGGGATGCATTTTGAGGTCCCGGTGCAAAATGCGCCGAATACTGCGGTTGGAAATCGAATGCGACGGTTCGATAAGCCGCTCAATAACAAAAGCACGATGTTCACCAGACCAAGGCATGTTGACTACTGACAAATGGCATAAAACCAGCTTTCTAACGGTTTTTACCCCACTACTCTACCTGCCCCCTCTTCTGAGAAAAAGGGATTTGAAATCGGATAGGTTTTTCTGCCCCACCCTGTATATAATAATAATGATAATAAAATTTAAAAAAATCTCATATATTCCAATCATTTAATTTTTTTATTGTTACATACTACATGAGAATATCTTATTACAATTCTTAATTTATTTGTTTGCATAATTGTAACGAATAAATTCATTATTCAGGTGATATTCCAAATTTTTTTTTTTTAAATATAGTCCTTGATAAAAACTATGATTTTTGAGGAAAAAATGAATTTCTTGGAAAAATTTTTCGATTGCTCAAAAATTTAAGAAATTTTCATGGATCATTATCTATTTTAGTCAATGAACGTTGGTAGCACTGACAAATATTCGCTTGATAGAATTGTTCCTATTTGTCAAAAATCTTATCGATCAATAAACAGTTAGTGATTGTATAACAGAATACGGCGAAATAATAGTAGCGAACCATTTATTCTTAAATAATTATTTTCCTTGTTCCTATTAGGTAAATACTAGGAAAATAATTTTTTTTTTTATTTAATGAACAATTTGTTTATGAAAAATGGAAATTCAAATCTATATATATTTTTCGAATAGTCTAAACATTAATGTGTTGTTTTTTGAAACAAATAATTTTTTCCTATTTTTTATAAAGTTTTAAATACTCACGTGCCTCTAATCTTACTTTTTTTGGGCATTTCTTTATCATTGTAGATTAAATATATCATAAACCATTGGAGATACGACAAAAATACGTATGGTGTTTCTTGTTCTTCATTAGAAATTGATTATTTATTTACTAATTCGCTATTGTTTGTGAAAAATCAACGAGAGAAAAATATGTTTTTGTTACTTGAAGTAACAAAAACAGAAGTTAATTCAGAAGAAAACTGAAACTATGTATCTGCCCATAAGAATCACTGACAAATTAGCTCCCGATAAGTTAAATAAACGAATAAAAATTAACAAAAAAAAATCTCTATTGATATAACAGCCAAAAAAATTATGATTTAAAAAAAAATGTAAGTCAATAATTACAGCGAGTGACAAAAAAAAATTATTCAACAAATGCGTTCTTGAGCAATAAAAAGGTTTTTATAAGGTTTTTTTTCTCACAAAAATCATAATTCTTATTGAGGACTATATTTTCAAGAAGAGAATTTGGAATATCACCTAGATAATGAATTTGTTTGTAACAATTATTTCAACAAATATATCAAAAACGTTGAATAACTATTACCATGAAGTATTTAGCGATAGAAAAATGTAATGATTGGAATATTTGAGAATTTATTTCTATAATATATTTATTCGATTTTATTGATAGAGAAATGGAAGATCAACATTTTCCAATTTCTCCAACAGGAATCTTTTTCATAGCTTTCTAAAAATACATAAAAAAAGTGGAAAGAGTCTCAGATAATCAGTTTGCAAATTATCAGGATTTTATGTGAAAATCCAACTTGTAAAATGATCTTAATTAACAATTGCAGAAATAATTGAGAAATCGAGGAGAAATTGTTTTGTTCATTCATGTATCCTAATATTTAATTTCATTCATTGTTCCTTAATACTCACATTTAATATTAAAAAAAAATATATTTCGTCTCACTGAGCGCGCGCGGGAGCGATTCCACCCGTTTGGAGTCCTATTTTTACCTGGAAATTAAAATTATAAATATTGATGGTAGAGATCCGGGAAGTGGAACTTTTTGTTGGAAAATTTTCTGATCTTTAAGTTACTTTTTTCCGATATCTTCAATAGTTTTTGAGATATTTGTGCAAAACAGAACCCTCTGTTTTTTAATAAATTGTCTGTAGCTTTTGCAACTTTTTATGATGAAATTACGAATGGAATTGGCATAATTTTCTGAGAAGGCGAAGTGGAATTTCATAATACGACACATGTGAACTAGACAATCGATTCCTTATGAAAATCCAAAGAGACCCTAGAGTAGAGATCAATCGGTCACGTGGCTCTTGAGAAAGACAATTAAGCTTAAAGAAGTATGATAATTTGAAATAAAATAAGAAATATATTCTATTCTTTTGATAAAGCCTGAAAAAGAAACCTTTCTTTAACCTTAATCACTGTGTCAAAGCCTTTCATGTAATATTTGCTTAAACAACTAAAATCGATGAGAAACAATAATAATTAAACGGCTTTCAAATAAGGTGCAAATGGAAGAAGGATTTTTTTTTCTAATGGGAAACCGATTGTTTCTTTAATTGGTTCATGTTGATCTCCAATAGTAACGATTTCCAAAAAACTATTCTTTGACTTTTTTTCCAACAGAAACCTAGTTTTTCTAGATTTGACGTAAGTTAATTAGGTCAGTAAATTAACATTCACTAATAGATAAATTAATTATTATTTAATTCAAATTTCAACATAGTTTTCCGGTTTTTCCATAACAAAAAAAGTTTGGATATAGACTACACAATTTTGTTTTGCTCATTTTCTTCTCATTTTCTAAAATATTTTTTATTACTCACTATTCGTTTATTGGCCTTTATATCTTATAATTTCTGAGATTATTTCGTATTCTTCTTTTCATAACTGAATTGTACAAAAGATGAGGAGTTTTCAAAATAAATATTTGTGTTGTATCGACTCTAGATGTCTGAGGAAGAAGTAATAGTCAGTCAAATGCTGCAAGCTGCAGCTAATGCTTCACGTAAGGCAACAGAGGAAGAAAGAAGTTTCTTATCTTTGTTAAGGACCACGCGCAGAAATTTCAGAAGGAATGAAGTTGTATTTAGTCCCAACAGAGGTCAAAAAAAGAAGAAAATGTTTTAAAAAAAAAACTGTTCTAATGAAATTAGCTCATGCTGATTTTTGACCTTCAAATGCAGAATTAAAGTTCTTAAAACAAAGAGGATTAGGTAAGGATAATGTATGATGTACTCAGGCCCGGCTGCACAGTCTTTGATGCATCCTAGGCGTAGCAACCCAAGTAATGATTGTTAGAAAAATTGTTATAATAGGTATTTGAACCAAAGACTGTGCAACCAAGCATGAGAGAAAACTGGAAAGAGCTTTGTTATGTAACTGAGATGAATACTGTTTTTAGGTGCATCTGATAGCAGTATTGAAATAGGAAGAGAACAGTCATCCGCAGAAATAATGGAAAATATCGTATCATTATTTCAGCCTAATATCCAACATTTATTGCGCATGTGTGGTTTCAAACTTTCAAAGGCAAATAGATCTAGAAGAATTACTCCTATTGGAGACTTTCAAGATGAAGTTGATTTGGAGTCAAAAATCATGCAAAGCAAAATTGTAATATTACCTGAAAAAGATTTCCCATGTGATCTGCCAATGATAGAAGAACATGATTCATCATCTGAACAAATTTCAAGAAGATCTTCTCAACCTTCAACGAGTAGGACTTCACGAGACAGTGATTCTGGAGATCTTCAAATAACACACACATCATCTTCTACGACTCAACTCAACTTACGTCCCTCGGTACCATATATATCAAAAAATCAACCGCAGAATATTGAAGAGAGTGAAACTGAGAGTTCGGTCGAAGATGACAATGAGCAGAGTAACACTAAAGAATCTCATTTCATGGATAATTATGTATTTTTACCATCGCTCCCAGAAAATGCCGCAACAGTTAATATTAAAATATCAAGGAATAATTGTCTATATGACCTCATAAATTTGTATAAAGATGAGGAAATATTGGATAAAAAATTGGATGCCAAGTTTCTTGGTGAACTGGGTATTGATGGAGGTGGTTTTAAGGAATTGTTCAATATTTTTTTTGAGCAGTCTGAAAATACACTTCTACAAGGGGAGGATTGTCTTGTTCCATATTGATCATTAAACAAACGAATCGAATTCATATATTTCGGTCGGATCCTTCAACATATTGTAATGTTTATTGCTTGACGAAATCAGTTTTTAATCAAATAAAAGTCACTATTTAATAGTCTAAATGAAATAAAAATTTTATTCTACTTATGTCACTAATAACACTATATTTATATATTAATCACTCAATTCTAGTTTAAACAAGGTCACAGATATTTATATTTCACTATTTATATGCACTGTACACGTTACTGGTCACTGTTCATTATTTATTTCACCACTACTATTCTTACTACTGTACTGTCCTACACGCGGTGCGGCGTAAGCGGCCGAAGAAGCTCCGCCCCATACTACGTCGTCTTTACGAGCTCCCCCCTCACTCTCGCACGTCACACTGCCCTCTTCTTAAGAATGTTTCGTCCCGAAACACACCTTCATGTCTATGCCGGAATCGACACTCGCCGCCCTTGGTGCAACCAGTAGTTTGGTAGAAGTAGCAGTCGACAGTTTTTGGTTCGATCGGGCCTGCTGGGTGGAAACAGCAGACCAATATTTGAATTCCGCTGTTCTGGAATGTTACCTCTATCATATTTCGAACGATCTTCCAATCTCATCCAACCAGACCGCAGCCTAATTTTGGTATAGCCAGTTTCAGGATGTCGTTCGAACGGTAGGTTGGTTTGTGATGAAATTCATCTTTCGTTACAATGTGGTAAATATAGCGTTCCTTGGTTGTGGTACTGTCCCTCAGACAGATGGTCTTCCCTACTGTAGGCTTCTGGTGTTCTGGCCTGCCAAACTTCTTCTTGAAAACTGCTGCTATCCCTCGGGACATCTTCAAATCTCCTGATACACAATGGGCCAAGAAGTAGTCGGCCGGGACTCTGAATAGGTCCTACTGCACTTCGGTAGTTATTCCGAATCGAGCCCGACGTCTACTTGAAAATGTCTTCATGAACGCCTCAAATGAATCTTCCTGCGCATGGATCTTACGAGCACGTGCGTAGTTGGGATCTTCATTATTGTCTCCTGCAAATGGTGCTAGCCGATTGAAGTGCACCACTCTTGATTTGCTCTTGGGGTTGCGTCTGATTTCGTAGATTATGTCGTTAATTCTTCTGATGACTTCGTAAGGCCCTTCCCAAGATGTTTGTAATTTTGGAGACAGGCCACGTCACCGCCCTGGGTTATAAAGCCACACAGAGTCTCCTGATTGAAAACCCCCATCTTGTGCCTTGACGTCATAGGTCTCTTTCATCCGGTCGCTGGCATTCTGGATGTTTATACGGACTCGGGAGTGGATATCGTCCATCTGACGCCTTAAATTAATGACATAATCTTCACCAGCCAGGTCTTCTTCAGGTTTGCAGCCGAACTTTAGGTCGCATGGTAGCCGAAGTTCCCGTCCAAAAATAATTCTTGCTGGAGTCTGCCCGGTTGATTCGTGTACGGATGAGCGGTAGACCAAAAGAAATAGATGGAGATATTTGTCCCAGTCTCTCTGGTGACTAGAGACAACTTTGGCTAGGTGTCTGTTGATGGTCTTATTTATCCGTTTCACCATTCCATCAGACTGCGGATGTAGTGCAGTAGTTCTGGTCTTACGGATATTCAATACTTCGCATATCCCTTGGAGAAGTGTGGATTCAAAGGTTCTTCTCTGGTCAGAATGGAGTTCCAAGGGTACGCCAAAACGACAGATCCAGTTCTTCACTTGGACGTCTACAATAGTAGCGGCCTCTTGATTAGGAAGGGCATACGCTTCCACCCATTTACTAAAATAGTCCATGACGACAACAATGTATTTATTTCCGACGTCTGATTCGGGAAATGACCCTGCTACGTCGATGGCTATCCTCTCGAATGAACTACCGACATTATACTGTCGCATCGGAGCTCTTGGTCGTTTCTGTAGTCCGTTGCTTGATGCGCACGTAGTGCATTTCCTGCACCATTCCCTAACATCTTCCTTGCAGTTTAGCCAATAAAACCGCTCACGAACTCTCTGCAGTGTCCTCCACTCACTTCATCATGTAGATGTCTCAAGACCTCCGGAACCCGACCTCTAGGAACGATCAGCTGTTCTCTACTCTTGATTTCATCCGGATCTTTCAGGACACGCTTCAAGACGCCTTCATCCAGGATTATGAAATCCCATTGCGCCCAGTACGATTTGACCGTCGGGGAGTATAGTGCCACCTCTTGCCATGTCGGTCTTGTTCCTTTCTTCTTCCATTCCTGGATAATTCGCAACTCTGAGTCGCCATCTATGTCCTTTTCTATCTCTTGTGGTCGCCAAGCATCGTCAATGACAGTTGTCCGGAATGCTTTTGCTTCAGCCATAGAACAATGCTGACAATCTTTGGGACATGGTCGTCTTGATAAGGAATCAGCATTCTTATGCGCTGTACCGGCTCGATGTTCAATGTCGAAGTCGTATTCTTGAAGTCTCTCGATCCAACGAGCGATCTGACCCTCAGGATTCTTGAACTTGAGTAACCATTTTAGAGCAGCGTGGTCAGTTCTCAACAGGAACTTTCTGTCATACAAATATTTGTAAAAATGTTCGATGGACTTGACTACTGCTAGTAATTCCCGTCTTGTGACGCAGTAGTTTCTTTCTGGCTTCGATAAAACCTTACTGAAGTATCCGATGACTCTTTCTTGACCATCCTGTAATTGGGACAAGACTCCCCCAATTCCGACATCGCTGGCATCCGTGTCCAAAATAAAACGTCCTTCCGTCTTCGGGTAACTTAATATCGGTGCTTGAACTAGGAGTTGCTTCAGTTGCTCGAAGGCGACTTGGCAGTCTTCATCCCAGCTATATCTACGATTTTCTTCTGTTAGTCTGGTTAATGGTTCTGCGATATTGGCGAATCCACAAACAAATCTTCTGTAATAAGTACAAAGTCCGAGGAAACAACGTAGCTGATGTTTATCCGCAGGTACTGGCCATTCTTGAATTGTTTTAGTTTTCTCTGTATCAACTGCTACGCCTTCTTCGGAGACCACTTGTCCCAAATAGTTCACCCGTTTTTGAAATAAGTGGCATTTCTTTGGACTAAGTTTCAAGCCAGCTTTCTTCAAATGTTGAAATACCTGTTCCAGATTCTTTAAATGGTCTTCAAATGATTTTCCCATCACAATTATATCGTCCAGGAACACCAAGCAAGTTTTCCATGATAGTCCTTTGAGTACGGTCTCCATCAGTCGCTCGAAAGAAGCAGGAGCATCACATAGGCCGAATGGCATGACCGTAAATTGCCACAATCCACTGACGATAGTAAATGCAGTTTTCTCTCGGTCTTTCTCGTCCATCGCTACTTGCCAATACCCACTCTTGAGATCTAAGGTTGAGAAGATCTTCGAACCTGCCAGAGTATTCAAGGTGTCATCAATCCTGGGTAAAGGATAACTGTCCTTCTTAGTAACGTTATTCAGCTGGCGATAGTCGACACAAAATCGTGTAGACCCGTCTTTCTTCTTCACAAGTACCACCGGAGAGGCCCATGGACTGTTCGAGGGTTCAATAATACCGTCCTGCTCCATATCTCGGATGATGGCTTCAGCGTCTTCTCTCTTCGCAATCGGGAGTCGTCGTGGTGCTTGTCGAATTGGTCGTGCATCACTGGTGTCAATTTTGTGATGGACAATATTTGTTCTTTCTTTTCGCCCCTCACTGGTTTCAAATATCTCTTGGAATCTGCGTATCAGATCTTCTGCTTGTGCACGTTGCCGATTGTTTAATTGTTGTCCTTTCGATAGTACTGAGCTAGATAGTTCTCTCGAAAGTTTGTCGCAGTTGGGTCCTATCTCTACGTCTTGTCCGGTGGTTTTTATAGTTGACACTCTTGCGATGATATAGTACTGGCTCTCAGTTTTACTGCATAATAATTAACGTTCATTATTCTTACCGGTACTATTTTTCCAGAACTTATGAGGGCCTTAGCAACCAAAATCCCTTGCTGAACATTATCGTTTGGTTCCAGCATTGCGACGCTTCCTTCTCGAATCTCACCACTTACTGTGGCTGGTATAATTTTTTCGCATCGCTCAGGAATCGCAAGGTCTTCTGCCAGCATTGAGCAAGCTGAAGAATCTTCTTGATAATGTAGGACGACCTCTTCATTATTGATTTTAATCACGCCGTTTTTCATATCAAGATCGAATCCGTATCTTCTCATTATATCCATCCCAAGGATACAGTCTTCTTCTATGTCAGCAACCAAGAAACGGTGCCCAATTTTTGTTCCTCCAATCATGATGACGACGTCAAATTCTCCATGTGTGATAGCTGAGTCACCTGTAGCTGTTCAAAGTCGCCATTTTGTCCTCATGCACGATTTGTTCGGACGCAGTAAATCGGGTCTTACTATGGTCTTCGTGTCCAACAAAATACTACTTGGTTTGTCATCTATGTATCCATCCACAAATAAGCTATCAAACTGATGACGTAGCGAAGCGATGATTGCAATATTTTGTGGGGCAGGTTTAGGTTGGATCGATATTTGCCCCGGCACATCGACCCGATTTTTTTGGATGACCTAGTTCTCCACAGTTCCAACACCGAAGTTGTCTGGAATTCTTGAGATCTTTCACTGCTTCCTGGACCAACCGCTGAACCTGGGCTTCCAAGCTTTCCGTGGTATCGGAATCGCAGGTAACCTCTCGCACTCGAGCACTGCTTCTGGACGCCTGCTTTGCCGCTTCGTATTCCAGTGCATGAGCCAATGCTTCCACCAGCTTCTTCGGTCGCGCCAAACGCAGGGCTTGTTGCGTTTCATGGTCTCTGATGCCATCCACAAATATTCTCACAGCCCAGCTTCCCAAGAAATCATCCGGGCCAGTTGGATATGCAAGTCGAACTAGGCGTGCCACATCAGCTTCGAACTCCTGTAGACTCTCGCTGGGACGTTGGTATCGGTTCTTGAGCTGCGTGTGATACTCTTCCTCCAAGTGTGCATGGCCGTATCGCAGCTCCAGTCTCTTGACCAATTTTTCATAATTGTTGTCTTCTTCCGGTGGAATAGCCTGTAAAATGTTTACCGCATCTCCTCGGAGAGCAACTGTAAGTGCTGAAACTTTCTCAGTATCATTCCAGCCATTAGCCTTAGCAGCGGCTTCAAATTGCCTATGGTAATTAATCCAAGATGTTTGACCATCAAAAGTTGGAGGTTTGACATGCACTTTTGTAGTTGAATCAAGATTTGGTGCGAATAATTCAATTATCTCAGCTTTTGAAGCTTTTTCCGGAGATCCATTTCTAGAAATCACTAGAGGCTTCCATTGAGAGGGGTGATGGGCTGCGACGCGGTGCGGCGTAAGCGGCCGAAGAAGCTCCGCCCCATACTACGTCGTCTTTACGAGCTCCCCCCTCACTCTCGCACGTCACAATATGCTGGTTTTAACAGGAACAGTTCCTGCCAAATTGTCAAGAATTATCTTGATTCTAATCGCAAATCCTATGGCTGACATAGAATCTTGAGTAATATTGAGAGAATTATTCAATTATGTGAATCCATATTCACGAAAGATCTTGAAAAAAGGTCATAAAAACTTTTCATCCCTTACTGAAAATGAGCTCGAAATTATACAAGACTTTTTCCAAACGAACAAATTTTTGACCAGGCCTAATCCTGAAATTTTTGTAGAACAAATACAAATTATTGTCGAAATACTCAAACGACTGATTGAAAAAATTCGTCAAGGAGTATCACCACAAAAGTATCCAAGTTTCTGGGCAAACTGTGATTTTAGAGTTCTCGCGGACATGCAATCCCCTAGTACTATTAAAGTTTTGAATTGTTTAGAAACTGATTCATACCTCACAGATAAGGAAAATGAGGTATTACATTATTTTTAAATGTATATCAATTGTGTTGATAAAGATAAACTGGCAAAATTAGTATTTATGATCACTGGTTCTTATCTAATGCCAAATTGTATCAATGTAAAATTCAATGATTCAGTTGGACTCAGTCAAAGACCAATATTTAGTACATATACTGATACTTTGACTTTACCAAAAACTTATGAAAACTACTCTGAGTTGAAAAATGATTTGAATATTTGTTTAACCACTGACGAAGCCAAAGAATATACGTCCTACTGAAGTAAAGCTCAGATTTATATTCTACATGAAATACATAAAGTATGATTTCTGATGCTTGTAATAACTTCCAAACTATCACTGAATAATAAGAATTAGGGTTCATTCTAAATGAGGTCATATTACCGATGCTACTACAATGTCAGTGCATTCAATAAAGATTTATGCTGAAAATTAGTGTATTATCTTGCTGGTTGACACTTTTAACACA
The DNA here is from genome assembly GCA_963989225.1 of Dromius quadrimaculatus. Taxonomy (NCBI): domain Eukaryota; kingdom Metazoa; phylum Arthropoda; class Insecta; order Coleoptera; family Carabidae; genus Dromius; species Dromius quadrimaculatus. The sequence goes on along the minus strand of OZ022332.1, from coordinate 32,803,387 downwards.
CAAAAAGATAATGATGACAGATATTAGTGGTATGACAATAGTATTGACATGGACATTGGTACGGAAATCGACAGTACTGTCATTAAGAATGGACGTTCAGTATAACTCTTTGGAAATTTTAAGTCAACTGTCACTTGTAAAATTTGCAATTATATGAACATATAGGAATCTTCACTTTTAAAAAAAATTCATTTCTTCAAATATACTTACAGTAAGAGTATCACTATTTATTTTGTTTGAATTACTGTACTTTTATTGTTCAAAACATATTTATGAATAAATGTGTTCAAATAAAAACAATAATTATGTAATACCAAAATTTTGTATATTCCCTATCAGAAGGTAATTTTCTGATCAAATGAAGTCGGCGTGATTTGGGAGTCTTTCTTCCAATTTTATCATTATTAGTGGTCATATATTCATAAACATTGAGACAAAGTGTACTTATTTATCAGAACAATATTTGTTTTTGTTTTTTCTCTTAATTTTCCATATTGATCTGTTTCTAATTGAAACTCTTGTACTGCTTCTCTAGTAGAAGCATTGAGATTAGCATCAAAAATGCTAGAACAGCAATTTCAATATCTTAAATAATTTTAACATCCGTTTTCAATCTTATGAAATGAACCAACAGCTTGGAAATTTCGAAAAAATGTTTTTAATTATTCACGAGTGCGTTGCAATTTCTGGGAATAAAGCCGTGAAAATCTTTATATCGGAAATTAAATTTCTTTCACACTCTCCATACATTACAGTAAGATGGAAGTAGTCTAAATTTGTTAATTCTTGCAACTACAAAGCCATTTTGTATTAATAAGTTAGCCCAGTATTATTATAAAGGACAAATAAATTTACTTCCAAAGTAAATAAAATTCATTCTGTTAAATGACGGTCGATTTTTTGACAGCAATGCTTTTACTGTCATAAAGAATAATAATCGGATTAGAATTTGTTAAATAAAAGTATATTATGCTACAAGGACCGAACGACTGTCATTCTTGTCCAGGATAAATTTGGTTGCATTCGGTGAAGACGAAGGCAAAGCCCGAGGCAAAGGCGAGGGCGATGTACGAGGCGAAGGCAAGGGCGAAGCACGAGGCGAAGACGAGGGCAAAGCCCAAGGTGTAGCTCCGTGCAGCCAAATTTGTCCGTGACAATAATGACAGTCGTTCAGTGTCCGTGTTGCATACAGTACTTTTTGTAACAAGTGCACCGAGGAACCCCCATTACTAGATTTTTAAAATAAATTTGGATGTATTGAAACTATCTTATCGATTTGACGAACAGATTTTTGCAAATGCAATCACATTACAGTAAACTAATACAATGAAACATAACTTATATGATTTATTTTATTGATTGATATTTTTCACATCCTCTGTGCTATCCCGTTCACAATAAATGCACATACTATAACGAACACATTCTATAATACAAATTTCTTTCAAATATCATTTTGACATATACGGTATGTCAGTAGCGTAGTGCGTGACTCGAGCGCCGTCCTTGTGGCGACACTTGGCATTTATTTACTAATATATTTAAAATCGTAACAATCAAAAAATTTTGACGTATTCACATAATTTGCAAAACTAGCACTCAGAATTAGCAGAAACTTTGTTACAATGACTTCGATGCGGGTCTCAAGAAGCTGATTTATCCATATTTAGATCCAAAAGTTTGAACAAAGGGAAAAAATTGGTACAAAGTTTTCAGCGATGAAGAAGAAATTAAAAATAACGAAGAAGATAGTAAAATTACGGGAGTTACTTTGCGCGAAACGCATGGCACATTTAGTAATGAAACAAATCCGAATTTGTATAATGTATTTTATTATAAGTGTAAACATAGTTTTCTACTTGACATGATAATACGTACCTTCGGGTGTTCTTTTTATATATTCTATTTAATTATTGTCTGAATAATGAATCGATAATAGCTATTTATGTAATTAGTATATAATATAGAACTTTATTGGACGAGCCGCTGGTTATGGACGAGCGAGCAGTGCGAGCGAGTCTAATAAGGAAGGCGAGTCTATAAAGTTTGTTTATGTACGAATTACATACAAAGCTTTATGTTCGACTGCTCTAAAGACGCAGGATATCATCTAAAAATATTTCTTAATTTCCCTATACAAAAATTCGATAAGTATAACTTGGTGTGCTTTGCTAGTGTTGCTATTGTTACAATTGTTTTTTACTGTTTATTTGCAGATGTCAAAAATATTAAATACAATTTAATAGAAGAAATAGATACTTCAGAAAGTGTAGAAGAGATTAAATACGATAGAAAAGAATAAATGGATACTTCAGAAAGTGTAGAAAAGAATAAATACGATAGAAAAGAATAATTTTTTTTTGACAATGACAGTTCCGTCCAATTATATAAAGCAAAAGTCCTAGTCCAATTAAGTGGCATATTACGAGCACTAAATGCAACCATAAACTACAAGATTATGATGCAGTCGAACATAAACAATATTAATTTTTCTCGTGATTTTACATAGCTTCATGTGATATTAATGAGTTATTTTTATAAATTGAAAATAATCTGTGTGACTATCATAGAAACTTCTTGATTTGGTGTGTTCTGAATTCTTCATTAGGGAATCAGCATCATTCATGCCTGATGATTCAATATTTGCTTGCCAGATACAAGTTATCCGAAAGCATCATTCATTTAAATAAGTGAAAATTCATTGAGAAGAATTCATTCATAATATTTTGTCTTCAATTTATAATCAATGATAATATTGTTGAAATATAATTCCAATAATTCAATATTGATACTGTACAAACATAATACAATTCAAGAAACACTAACTGTTAAATTCTTAAGTTCGCTTATATAATGCTGAGTCTGTGTTCTTTACATGAGTGCTGTAAAAATGTATTAATACAGGTAAATTTAAGTCGAAAAATTGTTAATATTAGTTGCAACTGCAAACATGCAGCTGAAGTTTGCATATAAATTAACACAGAAAGTATCTACTTCAAAACTGACCAGTCAATGATTTGGAATCGTCCAGCACAGTTGCATAAATATCATAAGAGTGCAAGGATTGATAGTATGTACTTTTACATAAAAGCAAACTGAGAAGATAAGTTTTTCAATTTTTCACAGTTTCTTACGCCCATTCGCGATTCGGAAATGAATAAAATTTCAGTTCACCATTGCGCAATTGTGTGTGCGAACATTCAGGAACACAACAAATTAAGCTTGTCCCGATTATTTCCACTTTTTCAAAGGACTTTCCATATTTATTTGCCTCCAAAATTCAGTTCGGCTTTATGCTCTTTTAAATTTGTTTTGACAGCTCCAGTCAGTATTAGTAAAGAGCTTACAGCTTCTACCGCGTCGCTACTGACATAGCGTATATCAATGAAATAAAAAATCCAACGGCATCCTGATCCATGATCTACAATTTCATTTTTACCCAGCTGGAAAAAATATCCATTAATTCCCAGTCAACAGAGAATTAATGAAAATTGTTACCATGGTTTGGAATTGAGAACTTTCGAAGCAGAAGTCAGCTCAGTAATAGGGTACTTTCGGTGTACGTGTTACAAAAAATAATTTTTTGTAACACGTGCACCGGAAATACCGTATCACTGAGCTGAATTCTGCTTCGAAAATTCTTAATTCTAAACTATGGTAGCAGTTTTCAATAATTCTGTTTACAGGAAATTTATCGATATTAATGCCCGCTTCAAAGGGTAAAAATGGAAATTGGGGATCATGGATGTCGTTGGCATTTTTTATTTCATTGATATGTTTAATTGGTATTTAAAAGGTATTATGGGATCTGTTCGTAATATTGTGTGCATTAAATGTGACAAATATCAATCAATAAAATAAATGATGTAAGTTATGTTTCGTTGTATTAATTTACTTTGAATATACAAAAATTTGTTTATAGAATCGGTGAGATAGTTTCAGCATATTTAAATTTATTTGAAAAGCTCAGTAATTGAGGTACTTAGTAATTGAGATACTTAGTGGACTTGCTACAAAAAGTATCATATGCACGAACAGACACTGAACGACTGTCATTATTGTCACGGATAAATTTGACAGTATGATGCTACGACGTAGGGCTTCGACCTCATCTTCACCGAATGCTGCCTGGACAAAAATGATAGTCGTTTTGTCTTTGTAGCGTAATTTACTATCAATAATCTATTTATTTTTTTAGAATTAAATGAATCATAAATTGTTTTTACATTCTGTGTATTTATTTGAAACTTTTCAAATGAATATACAGAATTTATGAGTAAAAACAATTTATCGAAATAAATTTACTTTGGAAATAAAGCTTCGTCCTTTATAATACTGGGCATGAAAGAACAAATAGGTATCTAATAACGTTACAAAACTACGTGTCACCTGTATCATTTGTTGATTGCATGGCCTACCTAAATATTGTAAGATAATTCTAGATATGTTTTCTTGAAATATTTGTCCCGCAACCCCATATCACGTTTATAATCTAATCAAGTGGCTGATCAACCAGCAGACGGAGTAGGCTTGAGCATATGGCGGCAAATTTGGAAACCATCAATAGTATTAAAAAAAAATCCTCATGCTCATTTTGTTATTTTGTGTTTTTTAATGGAGCAAACATATATATGATAATTTAGAAAAACAATTTATCCAGCAAAATTCGACAATTGCATTTGAGAAAAAAGAAATATTAGAAATCTCAAACTGACAATTGTGCAGACAAGGAGGCAAAAATTCAACAGCCTATACTTTCCTCCTGCTTATATTTTCCCAATGTCACTAGTTTGCTCAAAAAAGCGCTTTTTGTCTCAAAGGAAATACCCATCTACACCCTACTTGTAGTTCTCACAGAAAATGTTCATCAATGTCAAATTTAGCTTTCGTGAGAGAATGATGCTAGAAGTAGAACAAGAAATTTACCATTTTTTTCTGCACCCAAAGATGATATTTTATTAAATAAGTGGTGAAGATATCATAAAACATATTTGAATGAGAAGGAATCATTTTAAAATTATATCGAAATTAAAGGTCATATCAATGTTTTAAATTATTGAACGTATCTAATCTGAACTTTTAGTAAAAAATTCAACTTCAAGAAAACTTTTTATCGATGAAGAATATAAATATTTCTATTTATGTTTTGAAATCAATAGAGATGTGATAATTGTTTACAAATTTACCGTACAGTATAGTATGGAATTGTTCAATTATGTGGCAAATATATTATTACAGATACCGTTCAAATATTTCCGACTACAAAAATGCATGTCCGAGTATTTTTCCAAATTGCCCGAAATACTCAAGCGTCTTTAAAAAAACAAGGAAATCTCTTATAAAACAGGATGGATCTTTGAAAAAGCCCAAGCTGTGCAAAGAAGAGAAAGATATTAAAATGTAGACAGAATTCATCTTCCATTCATTCGATTAAAATTATTTCTAATTTTTAGTAGAAGACACATAAGCACTAGAAATAAATTTAAATCCAAAGCAAAACTAGGAATCAGAGGACTTGTGAGAATTTTTTCGATTTGAAAATTATATCTATTGAAGAAAAACAAATTTTCATCAATGAGATGTTGGAGACAAAATACTTTGTTTTCAGAAATGAATATAAAAATGAACGGAGTTTTCCCACAAATATCACGGATGTACGCAATTTAGGAGATTTTTGCCAAATTTTATATTAATATCATCTTCTGGTATATAAGAAATTGTTTGTGTGTATTTTCTCAATTCTATTACGCTCATTGTAATATGAAATATTCATAAAATTGTTAATGTACCTGTTATTCATAATTAGAAAACTCTTATCCAAAGAAACGTTTATAAAACATGTTTCATAATAATGCTTTTTTTCATTGCTGATTTTAATAAATAGAAATGTTATTTTTTTCATCTTTGCCTTTCATTTAAAAAATAATAAAGTATTTAACGAGATGAAAATATTGAATTAATCTGGCAATTGTTTTCTATTGGAAAAAGTTCAAATATAATCTCGTTTCTGTATATGGAGCATGCAAAGCTAGGCCCGCTCTCGCTATCTCTCTCACGTCTGCCGCATTACATTTTAGGCTTCATGTTTTCCAACTGAGTGTCCGCTCCTCTATTATTCTCCTTCCTGTGGTAATATGACAGATTGAGGTTAGTTGCTATGGAAACTGAAACGAAATTATATACACTTATTTTAGGCGATCATAACAAAGAAGTTGTTTCTATGGCCCCTTTTGCGGCCGTGAAGTTTCACTTTTTGGTATAAAAATGTCAAACTTCACTTTTTGGGACTGATCTGTCAAATATTACTTTTTTGGGACTGATCTGTCAAAGACTACTTCATAAACATTTCATACCTACCTAAATGGACTGCTTAATGAACTCTTTAAGAAACAGTTTTCGCCGAATTACATATTATATTCTTCCGTCAATCTTTATAGTTCGTGCAATTCGAGAGATTGATACGCATTTTTTACAAATGTCACTTTATTTAGAAGACAATAAAATGAAACAATCTCAACGGCAAATTCATTATTGCAATGTTTTAGAAATAAATGGATAAGATTTTATGATTTTGAATTATTTCGTAATGATCGCCTAAAAAACGTTGTGTGCACCTCGGCCTACATATCTTTTTTTGTCTCACCTGAATTGCAGCCTCAGCTACTAGACTGGGAGCTAGTGACAGGTGGGGTTCTCCGATTTTATACCGCTTGCCTTTTTGAGGGTTGATAACTTACCTCTTGATAGGAAAGATAAAAATGTTCTGGAGCGATGCACGCTTTCCGGTCATAGTTCAAATTTCAATTAAAGGTCTGAAAAAAAAGTGTTTTTTTCCGTGATATCATAATGCATGCCTTTGTAATGTTGAATAATTGAAATAAATCTAAAGCCAAGTACTGAAAGGCAAGCGATTCGCAACAGCCCAAGTGACTCAAAGGGTTGCGGGAACTTGTGAAAAAAAATATGAAAAATGCCGTGTTTCCAAATTGCATGCCAATGGAAAGAATTGAAGTTTTAGTCATAAAACCCTTGCAAAAAAATTGGCAAGCATTCCTCACTGGCGCAAGGGTTTGAAATTTGGGGGTAATCTTGCATAAATTTTGCACCAATTAGCCGTGATTTGAAATTGCATGCCTTTTCAACTATAGGTAATTTGTTCGATGAATTGTTATTGAGGAAATTGGCATGCACCCCAGGATGTCCCAAAATGGAGGCATGCATTGAGGAAGTTGCAAAAAAAAGAGGTAAAATTTCCGGCATTTTATTTTGCATGCCATTGTGTATTTCGTTCAAAATTATTTTTTTTTAGACGGCACAAAAAATGGCTGGCATGTTGCTCAGGCTCATCATTGATGAATTTTGGAGAAAGGATTGAGAAAAAGTGCCCGTAAATTAATTCAGTAAAATTAACAGGAATTATTCTGCAAATTTATCTATTTAAATTTTTTGACTTATTTCAAACAATAATGGCCTAGGTGAGTCTCTTCCAAAATATTGCAGAGAGCTACAATTTGAATTATCCATAATGTTTTCATAGCAACAATTCCAAGAATATTCAATTGAAATCACTGGAAACATCAAATTTTCCCATTGTTATCAGTATTAGCTCTAACTGCAGGTATAACTTTAAATTGCAACCAGTAAGGCACTAAAATAATACTATACCAAATAAGGACGAAACTCGTATGTACAGTTGACATCCCAACTTCTGAATTTGTGAAACATTAAGGTTTTGAATCTTGCTATAAATAAAATAATATTCACACATATTAACAACGAAAAAAATAATAATTACGTTCTTACTTTTCCCCCGGAATGTGAATAAGTTATGTGGATGGAATATTGTTATAAAATATATTTTTGAAAGTTAAATTGCCTTCATCTGGAACTTAAGAGTAGGTATATCTTCATTATCACGCAAAAATATTATTATCATCATGAAAAAATGAAAAAGCTAATTATCAGAATAAAAAATTATTATCATAGAAAAATCATACTTAAATAGCTAATGGGATGTTCCATAATATAAATAAATAGGAATGGAGAGGAATCTGAGATTGGCAATAATTGCTCAAATTTCCATTTCTTCATCATAATTATTGTCGATTTCAGGTTCCTCTTCAGTAGTCTCACCACCCATTTGAGAATAATTGTCACTGTCATCATCGTCCGATTTATCCTTATCGTCCTTATTTTCGGCCCTTCTTACAATATCATGCTCTTTAATAATTGTAGGAAGAATTAGGTTTCAATTTATGATTTTCTTTATTGATTTACGATGACCATTTCGACTTTTGAAGTCATCTTCAGGTATATTTTTTATAAAAAATACATAAATCATAAATTGAAACTTAACTCTTCCTACAATTATTAACTCAAAATGTTTCAACTTCTCCCCAATGGAAAAAAATTATGCTCTTTAACTCTATTCATTTTCATACTATTCTTTATGAACCTGATTGTATTATTCTGAATATATAATCTGCACTATTATGGAAGATTTACCTCCTGCCATGTCTATAATTACAAACTAAGTTGATTCTAGGGCATATTTTCTTGATTTTTTTTTTCATTTGTAAATGTTCGTCTAATGTCATATGCATTAGATTTTTTTATTTTAACTTGAAGCATAAGTATTTCTTTATTCAAATACAAAATAATATCACGGAATTATTCTTACTTTTTATTGCCACTTTTTCCAAAGGTTTCCAATGATCGGACAGAGTTACATGCATGCCATTTTCCAAATGAATTTAAAGCAGCATTTATTAATGTAATATAAAATGGCAGGCAGAATGAAGTCGGAGAAATTTTGCGTGTTTTTTTTGCAACTTCCATTATCATTTAAAATATGAAGGACTTGAGAAACATGCTTGCCATTTCCCAAATTAATTTGAAACAGCATTTATTGATGTAATACAAAATGGCAGGCAGAATAAAGTCAGAGAAATTTTGCGAGTTTTTTTTTGCAACTTTCATTATTATTTAAAATATGAAGGGCTTAAGCAACATGCATGCCACTCTGAATTTATGATTATTTCACTTCAAAATAAAGTTTATGCTCCATTTGAGGTAATTTAAAATCACGGCTAATTGGTTCAAAATTTATGCAAGATTACCCCCAAATTTCAAACCCTTGCGCCAGCGAGGAATGCTTGCCAATTTTTTTACAAGGGTTTTATGACTGAAACTTCAATTCTTTCCATTGGCATGCAATTTGGAAACACGGCATTTTCCACATTTTTTTTCACAAGTTCACGCAACCCTTTGAGCCACTTGGGCTGTTGCGAATCGCTTGCCTTCCAGTACTTGGCTTTAGATTTATTCCAATTATTCAACATTACAAAGGCATGCATTATGATATCACGGAAAAACCCACTTTTTTTTCAGACCTTTAATTGAAATTTGAACTATGACCGGAAAACGTGCATCGCTCAATAACATTTTATCTTTCCTATCAAGAGGTAAATTATCAACCCTCAAAAAGGCAAGCGGTATAAAATCGGAGAGCCCCACCTGTCACTAGCTCCCAGTCTATACGCTTCGGCCGCAAACAACAGATTTGACCAAAAAAGATAACCTGTACGGGCTTGATACACAAATAACTATTTTGTATAAAACAGGGTTCAATTCGTATAGTTCTATTGAAGATTTAGTCATATTTGGCAGCCACTTCTTGGCCACTATAAAACAAATCACAATACAAAGAGATATCCGCTCTATTTTCTATGGCTCTGACAAACGTCAAAACTCGAATGACATATTCAAGTGCGAAAATCGAACGGAAATTTATGATTTATTGATTATGCTAGAATTGACTAGAAGCTCCTCGGATGAAACTCGGACTAAAATCTAGCCAAAAAAAGAATAATGTACATAATTCAAGCTTTAATACAGCACTCATGTATTCTCCGTTGATCAGTAGTGTCGTGGGTTTGAATATTTGTGTTTGATTTAAAAGTTATTGTAAAGCGAAATGTATCAAGATTTGTAGAAAAATAATTTCTTGAAGATGAGATAATAAAATAATTTTTATTAAAACTTATATTCTGACAATAGAAAGAGAATGATACGTTACGTATATTGTTTCAGAAATAAATCAACTAGTAACTACGTTTAAACATGCTATATATTTTTCTTTAACAGACTTTTCTTGGCTCAAAATATTTTCTAATTGTACTTTTTGTTCCTGATTTATTTCTAATGAAGCAAGAAAAGAAGAAGGAATATTGTCTTCATTATGGATTATTGTCGAAGTAGAAATATCAATTCCAAATGTTAGTAAAGACTCTAAAAGCTTTTCATGGTATTATGGAATACATCGCTTACTGCAGTAGAAGTTGTATTGTAATTTTCCAACATGCCTTGAATCCACAGTTGACGTGGTGAATGATTATTTTCTGTCTTAAGATTGTGGACATTCCACGCTGACTTAAATGTCGAAAAGAGCTTATTTATAACTGGTTGGTATACGTATTGAATGCAGAACCTATGATTAATATTATCAACATCCAAAGAGCATTTCTTTATATACATCTAACCATAATCTCTCTATTCTCTGATTATGGACGGATTTTCCAGTTATATGGCTTCCTCGATCCAAACCACGGATCGCATCCATCAAAAAAGCAGCGAGAATATTTTCATAGCCATGGTCGGGTCGTACACGTGATGGTGATCCATATTTCTCTACAGCGTTAGCGAAAAGATGAAGCACAGGCTCAGCTTGAATGGAAATTTCGCATTTTAAATATATTATTAACCTAGAGTATCCGTCAATACAACCATGAATGACGAAGCCCCACCTGTTCATAAGAAAATATGATAAATGTATTTGCAGACTTTAAATTACAAATAAATATTTTTGTGATATAAAAGTAAAAGATTTCCACCTCGAGAGCTTCAAATGGGCATCCCTATGCCATAAAGAATTCGGGTTTGCTACCTTATATTTCCTTCTTTGGATCGATAAACTCCACCTACCAGCAGTTCCGATAGGATCGATAGAATTTAAAATTTGTCTCACTCTATATCTTTGGACATGAATACTCGATGCTTTTAGATATGCTTGCATCATCTGTAATTTGAAGTAAAAATAATTCAAGAATTATTTTCAATCATATTTCAAATATTACCAGCATTCGGATGTTTTTCATGAATTTGTGGGATTTTTGATTTTAACTCGTCGTCGGAAATTTGAGAGTATCGCCCACGTGAATGTAAATCTAATTCATATAATTTTTTATAAATAGTCTTTTTCGAACATCCCAAATTCTTTGCAATTTCAATCGCTGAAAATCCTTCATTATACAGAAATGTTAATTGATCTTCATTTATTTGGACTGCAGGACGACTTTTTCCTCCTAATTACAAATTTCATAAGATAGTGATATCAATTTATTATTACAGTCATTCAAATATGATATAAAATTCTGATATTGATACGAGTCTTTTACTATTTTTTCCAATGTTTTTCCTGGAAAGTTTGATTTAAGGGCGTTTGACATGTACTAAATGCAGCATTTTGCCTTGTTTTTTGAATCAAAGAAAAATGCACCGTGTCATACACAAAATCATAATTTGATGCACAGGGTGCATTTTTCTTTGCATCAAAATGGACAGTAAGAATGCAGCATTTAATGCAGTGTGTCAAACGGCCCTAAAGTAATAATTTTAGAGTTTGTTGAACTTATCAATACACATAAAGGACATAAAGCCATTTTTGTTCCCATTAGTATATACTATTTTTTTCAAACGAGTACGGAACAATAGCAAAAATTAGAGAGAAATAGTTTAGTAGCAATTTAAAAGTTAAATATTGATAGTCACTTATGTAAAGTGGCGAGCAGTCTGTACCAAAAGCCAGGTTTAAATCATTATACTTTAACTATAAATATTGATAAAATAATTCCGCTGAAATGTTCCATATTTGTATTTTATATGATTGGGTACATAGAGTAAATAGAGTAGTAACTTTATCTGCCTTGTCAGATAAAGTGACACTTTCACCTTGACAACGAAGACACATAAGTTGTCACTTATGTAACGTTTGAAAAAAAATATTAATTGGCTTCCATCCTTTTCACATCTTTATCTCAGATAATCTTGAACATATTAGGTAATAAATATTGGAAACAAACCATTTGAATTGTTTGTTGGTCGTTTCGTTTGATAGCAAGTGAGCCATCAATTGCTACTAGTAGCTGATTGAATGTGTTCAATGATATTTCTGTTGAAATTCTTATCAAATTTTGCTTCGCATCATACAGAGCACTATGATTCATGGTCTCGCAGCATTGATAAAATCCAACAGCTTCACCAATAACTCGACGGATTCTACCAAGAGTTCGGAAAATACATATATTTACTAGCTCTTCCATGCTGTTTGATACTTTCAGATAGTTATCTGCGATATTTCAATTATTATCATAAGCCGATCAAGTATGATACAATTTGACCTGAAAATGAAATGAATTTATCTCATAAAGATTTAAATTTTCGTTTATTGAATAAAAAATATTATTGGCTGTAACTTATTTAACATGAAGGGCTGGTTTTCCAAAACTACTTTTTCCCATTTAGCTGGACAGAATTTGTTGTTTCATTATCACAGCAAAACCATCTCAAATTCTATGCTACAGGATTCGAACGAGTTTTAATAGTTATTTAGAACTATTTACATACGTGGTTATTAGGAAAACAATGATAGTTAAGTTCATGAGTAGAATTGGTAGATATATATTTCATTAAGAATTTACAACCTGTTTTGATTTTGCATCAAGTCAAGAAGCATTGATAAAACTGAATTATCTTACCTGACATTTTAAATCCGTGTACTTGCTTGATGACTTGATTCTACTTATATCACTTTTATTTTTGTGGATATTATAAAGAAACGTAGAATGGAATGCGGTTAATTCTACATCAATTCGCGCATGACATTAGCACGGGTGAAGTGCAGTACGCGCGCGTTCTGTTATTCAAATTTCTGCGGGAAATTTAGTTGAGCTGTTTTTGGTGCTGACTTTTGTATTCTAAATTAACAAAATCTGTTATAATATGCATATCAAAAAATGGATAACAGATTCAAGTTTTATAATTTGATTCCTATAACAGCTAATAACTGTAATTAATCAAATCAAAAATGAGTATAAAATTGGTATGTTAAGAAACGAATAGGCATTAGACATTATTTCAAGCACACGTTTGGCACTGTGCACACGATAGCTTATACAAAATCATTCATGAAAAAGAAGAAATACGAAAAAATTCAACGCCGATAAATATTATGGTTTTCCCCTTAAATTTAGGAGTAAAAAGTTGCATCGATGTTCCTTATGCTTTGTTCAGACGTGAACATTTGCAAGATACACTTGACAATTTGAGTTTTAAGAAGAAGAGGTATAATTTATGTCGCTTGTTAAATTAGAATCGCCGCTATTTTGTGTCTAAAAATTGTCTTGTAAAACGAGAGATGCCCTATCTCATTGATAACTTCAAGAACCATTACGTATTTCTTACGCTTATGTACTACAGACATGTTCATAATGATAATTCAATGAGAAGAATTTAATTGTTTAACAGTACCGCTATTTGAAAAAAATAAATAAATTTTATGAGAGCTGCGTCCTGAAATGGATTCGAGATTGAAAAACTAACCATGTTGGATAGTAATTGTCAGAAGCGCGTATACTACTTTTCAGGCGATCATAACAAAGATAGTATATCTCGATATAAGTGCGAAACGGAGATCATTCCATGCGAATGTAAATAATTCATTCAGCCACGAGACGAAGTCGAGTTATAGAGTTCACATGAGCCGCACCCTCACATGATCATAGAATGACCGACTCGCACGAGTGACGGATGCTATTTTTTCTTCAGTCAAATGTGTTCGCGTAAATATCTTTAACCAAAATATGCCGTTTTCTGAGAAAGAATTTGCTTCATTGATCTTATTCCAATTCATCAAATGTTGGTAAAATTACTCTTATAAATCCGTTATTATAAGATTTTATTGACTTCTACCTCATAATATCGTCATATATTCCACTAGCACTAGCAGCAGGATATTTATCAATATTCAACATTTTTGTTCGAAATTTTTAGAGCATTGTTTATTAATATAAGATAATTATTAAAAATAATACCATATTTGATGCTTTAGTACCATAATAATATAATCCAAACATAACCTCAACGGTCAAAATTTGTGGAGATAGATATGGATATGGGATAGTGTCATCAGATTCAATGAAACAAATTACAGGAGATAAAAGATTATATTTTAGCGCACGCAATGTAACGAATTTTATTTGTAATTTATTTACATCTTGGGTAACATTTACATTATTGGAGTTTTCGTAGCAATCTCTTTTATTTTGAAAATAAATTATAGCCCATGTTATTTAGTGGGGGGTAATATAGGACTCTACGATTCTGCGATTGCAATACTTCCCCTATAATATAGATCGGGGAAGTAATAAAAGCAAAGGCATTTCCCTTTGAGAGCGCGTAGCAACTGCACGTGCAATTTTATTAATCAAATACTATGAACAACGCCAACAGTGTCATCTATGAAGAGTAGTGTAAGACGTTTCAGAATGTACACCCCAATGACGTATTATTAAAGTAGACCCAGCGCGTCCTATAGCAGTCCACAGTTTGTTGTGATGTTAGCACTTACAAGGTGAGGGGTTCTGAGAAGCGAAGGGAGTAAACGTGCTTGTTATGCGGTTTGCCTGCTTTTATTTATGTTTGAGAAGTGCACGCCTATATTTTGTACTGTATGTTAATATTTATTGAAATAGAAGTAATAATATATTAATTGATCCAAAATTTAAAAAAAACTAGATTTTTTTCACATCTCACAATCGATATTTTTTCAAATGAAAAACGCAACTTGCGATACAACGATGTTTACCCTCCTCACCCCACTGTTTATTCCTGCATCAAAACAAATGCCGCGTGCTGGGTCTACTATTAATACGTCATTGGTACACCCCTATATAACTTCAGACTACAGCAGAGATATGCTGGACAGTACATAATTTTAATTCAATCATAAAAATTCAACGAAATAAATTATCTCGCAAGACAATTTATATACATTGAATTTTTATGAATGAATTAAAATTATGTACATAATGGCAATTCAGAGTTATTAATAAATTGCAGGATAATTTTTATTCATTGAGTTTCTTTGATTGAATTAAAATTATGTACATAATGGAAATTCAGATTTAATATTATGTTGCAAGATAGTTCTAATACATTGAATTTTCATGATTGAATTGAAATTATGTACATAATGATAATTCAGCATAGAGACTATCTAGCAAAACTATACGGAACCGTTGAATTTTATGATTGAATTAAAATTATGTACATAATGGAAATTCAGAATTATTATTATCTTGCAAGATAATTTCAATGCATTGAATTTTTATGATTGGATCAAAATTATGTACATAATAGAAATTCAGTATTCTTATTATCTTGCAGAATAATTTGAATTCATTGAATTCTTATGATTGAATTAAAATTATGTACATAATGGGAATTCAGAGTAATTATTTTCTTGCAAGATAATTTTAATACATTGAATTTTTATGATTGAATCAAAATTATGTACATAATGGAAATTCGGAATTCTTATTATTTTGCAGGTTAATTTTAATTCATTGAATTTTTATGATTGAATTAAAATTATGTACATAATGGAAATTCAGAATTATTATTATCTTGCAAGATAATTTTAATCGATTGAATTTTTATGATTGAATATGAATTGAATTAGAATTATGTACATAATTTCAATTCAATCATAGAAGTTCAATTTATCAAAATCTCCTTGCAACGGAATAATAATTCTGAATTTCCATTATGTACATAATTTTAATTCAATCATAATCATTCAATGAATTAAAATTATCCTGCAAGATAATAAGAATTCCGAATTTCCATAATGTACATAATTTTAATTCAATCAAAAAAATTCAATGAATTGAAATTATCCTGCAAGATGATAATCACTCTGAATTTTCATTATGTACATAATTTTAATTCAATCAAAAAAATTCAATGAAATAAAATTATCTTGCAAGATAATAAAAATGTATAGTTTAGATTTTACTGGAATAAATTCTTGATAAAAATCAATGAATTAAAATTATCCCGCAAGATAATAAGAATACTGAATTTCTATTATGTACATAATTTTAATTCAATCATAAAAATTCAACGGTTCCGTATAATTTTGCTAGATAGTCTCTATGCTGAATTATCATTATGTACATCATTTTAATTCAATCATAAAGATTCAATGAATTGAAATTATCTTGCAAGATAATAATATTTCTGAATTTCCATTATGTACATAATTCTAATTCAATCAAAAAAATTTAGTGAATTAAAATTATCCTGCAAGGTAATAATAATTGTGAATTTCAATTATGTACATAATTTCAATTCAATCATAAAAATTCAATGCATTAAAATTATATGGCAAGATAATAATAATTCTAAATTTTCATTATGTACATAATTTTAATTTGTTTGTAATATTTTCGATTTTCGTTTTTTTAATAATTTGGGATTCCAATGAGCCCAAGTTTCGTAGTCTTTCGATTTAAGTTCATGACTGCTTTATTCCACTTGCGTGTAGTTTTTCTGTACTTCTAAACTTTCTTTTGATGTTGACGGCTCTGTTCCGTTCTCAGGAAATACTTGTTCATTCACTATGATAATAAATAAAAATCAATATTAGACATCTAAAAGAGTAAACTAATTTCAGTGGCAGATTTACTAGCAAGTTGAGTAGATTTGAGCCTAAGGAAGCATATTTTAAAGGCGCAAAATTCAGAGACCGAATTTTCTCCTAGCTATCTCATGGAAATTTGAGCAAATTCTAATCAATACGCTTCATTGGGAGAAATTCTCTATAAAAATAATTGGAAACGCAATGTTTCAACAGCAAAGTGTTGCCTTTTTCAAGAGAAATAAAAATGTTAAATTATACATTTTTATTTCACTTGATAAAGGCAGCACTTTGATGTTGTAACGTTGTGTTTCTGATTATTTTTATGAACAAAACTTCTCCCATCGAAACATATTCATCAAAAATGAGAGCTGAGAAGTTTTCTTCTACAATACAATACAATTTTTGATGTCTTGCAGACAGAAGTCTGCAAGACATCTTTTCGATGACTTTTCTCTCTATTTCTTGTGCAATTTCAACCAAATTGTTGGATTATAGAAATAGTCTAGTAATTGAGAATTGTAGAGGTAAGGGCGGCAAAAAGTTTTCTGCCTATATTTGGGAAATGTGTAAATCCGCCACTGCATATTTCTCTTGATTTCTGCCATTTTTTATTCCTATAATGTTTGAAATTACGCCTCCATCATCAACTCCTTTCGCTTGTAAAATATTATCTCACAATTTTTTGGTTCCTACCTCTGATGGTATAACAGAGATTAAGAAACGATCAATATAATCATATTGCCATATCATACAAATGTTCAATAACAGTAAAGGGAATCACTATCGTTTCGGACAGGCATGCCAGTTATCGATAATGATATTATTGATAATAACTTGTTTTCATCAGGTGTTAAAATTTCTATTTTCGGAGGTCCTCCTCCAGTTTTGCAAACTTGTAAATTATTGCGTGAGAATTGTTTTTTCGAATCTCTTTTTAATGATTCATATTTCAGCTTGAAATTCTTCCTATTTCGCTGCCCGCTACTTGAATTAAATCATTCTCTAATTGATTCCAAATATTGTCTTTTTCTTTTCAAGAAATTGTATCAGTTCTTTTTGATTCAATAATATTCCGGTATTTCTCGACAAAATTTATTAATTTGGAGACTTCATTGCTCGTAGAATTGACAGATAGTTCTCTTCTGTTATTTACTTCACTCATTTCCTTGAATATATATTTGACGTGTCAAAACAAAATCAAAACGAAAGCAAACCATCACTTCTATTTTGCAAAAAATCTGACAGTCAAGGTGCCAAATAAATAAAAGTACAGCAATTTCAAGCCTGCAGATAGTAATCTGCCAGTTAGTTATCTAGAGAATCAAATAAGCTGAAACAATCGAATAGTTATTCAAGTATTAAGGTCAGTAAGTACAGTTTACCGATTGAGAATAATAGTTTGGAGGCCGAGCGTTGGCAAGGTTTCCAAATATTATGCGAAATCGATGCTGTACTTATTGACCGTGATGCTTACAATTTTTCCTGCACGATTGAAAGATCCATTCAAAATATGGATGTAAATTTCCTTTTTCAAATGGAGCTACCACTAGTGATTTTGTATATGCTGTCAGCTGTCATATATGACATTTTATTGTGAATTTTCTACTTACCGCCTTTGCCCATGGGCGGTAAGTCAGCATAACCATAGTAACCACAGTTTGCATGGTAAAATCAACATACCACCTTGAATAGAGGGCCGGTGAACACATGAAAACGCCCAATCGTGCAAAATAATTTTAACCTCTTGATAAAGTGATGAAATAAATTCGCCTGATAGATAGTTTGTAACGTTCCAAAATGACTTAAGTTCGTTAATCGTTCTTCATCTCAGGGAGATCGTAGATGACGTGAGGCGTCGCAAAGTAGGACTCCGGGCATACCCGGAGCGCCACGATATTGCCTTCTCGTCCGCAGGGCACACAACAACGAGAGTACCTGCAATAAAGAGGTGTTTGGTCGAACGAAGGGGTTAAGGAATGGGTGATCGCGTAATGGCCTTCGGCATCCAGAGGGGTCGATTTAAGCTACAATCTCAAACGGAGGTTATGGCAGCTAAACTGTCTGAAAGAAACGGGCAGGTCCACTCTTTCGCACAATAAAACAAAGATTTCAAACGGAATGACCATCAACTTCAATATGCTCAAAAATAAATAAATGGTCAAACAAAAAAGAATATGAATTTGAATAGAATTTGATTAGTAAAATAAGTATAAATCGTTGTGAAAATATTGAAGCTAATAATTGTAAAATGAACAAACGGTGGCTGAAGGCCCAATACACAAAATAACACACCTTGGAGGACTGCACGCAACCAGCAACACACCAGTGTGTGCAAAACCTGACGCCTATACGCCTTGCATCTTAACCAGAGCTCACAGTAATCATGAAGATAGGTGCCTAGCCCGAACGATTGCGCTGTACAGAGTAAGCTTATAGCGCCAAATCACTACTGCGTCCACATCAGCTTCATCCAAAGAGCGCCAAATACAAAATAAATGACACGTACGTAGACAAAAAAAATAAACGTAGATCTCTGCTCCAACAATAACTACAGCAATAAATAATACAAAACAGACACTTAGCTGAAACCACAAGTTCTCTGGAACTGTGGAGATGACGTCGCCTGACCTGGTGGAGATATCGGTCCAAGAGTTGGTCGTGGACAGGCCTCAAGGTTAAGTAACCTGGAGATGGTCTCAGGAACTGGATATCGGCGCTCGCGTCGCTGGGTGCTCTGCGGGCGTCTGGAAACTTCGTCTTAGATGTAAGTGGCGGCTTTTTTTATGAACATTCGGTACGCGGAACGGATTCTTTCAATCCCAAAAATTGGGCAGCTCGACCGATGTACACTACCCGAAATACGGTTACTCGGTCGGAGCAAGAAACTGATTCATCATAAATCCCGCTGAACTGCTTTGATTACTTTCAAAGATAGAAATAAATCGTTGCCTCAAGAAAACATTCCATGCGACCGCCACGTTTCCAGACTTTTGCTCGAATCCCTCACTTAATTCAGTCTCCGAACAATTATTTGAAAAAAAAACCCGTTTTTACCTGACTTTTACGTTATTTCATTGGTTTCAGCTAATTACGAAGACAGTAGAGAGGAGGGACGGGCGGGAAAGGATTATCAGGATTAAGGAGTATTATTGTGAGTGATATGTTATTCTACTGTGTTTATATTTTGGGATGTGTTGCGACAAATGTGATTCTACTGTAATTTCAAGTTTGAATTGAAATGTTTTAATTCTGAAAGAGCGCCTTGTCAACTTCTGACATCTTGCAGCAACTACGTGAGTTAAAAATACGAAACCAAAATACGTCATTAAATAGCAAAGTATCGAATATCAACAACAAGTGTGAGGTGAGTGAAATGTTCTATTTATTTGGAATAATAGTGTTAATGAGCTTAAATTGTAGCAAAAAGGAATGGAAAGAAGTCTGGGATATGGAAAATGGGAGAATAGGAACAAGGTGCGAAATTGGAACGTAACAAATCAACTGCTACTTTATCTGAATTTGGAACAACCGGCCCTCAGTAGAGCAAGTATAGGTACTGGGTAAACTACAATTATGAAAAAAAAACTTACAAATCTATATATTATATTATTTTGTTGAATTATCATATTATTATCAGAATAATTTTATTAGTATCATATTGATTGATTGATTTGAATTATTAGCTCGTATACTGGGAATTGGAAATTGTTGTTATTATTATCATTATTGGAAATTGGCAAATATGAAATGTACGTGTGAAAGAAAGGGCTCCAATCATTGTAAAACGGCAAAGCCTTACATACAATAAATTATTATAATATATTATATACTGTGCATCCTCAAAATCCCACTTATTTTCGGTGATTGTATTGCATCTTATTATGTTTTCATTATGCGTAGAATAATGACTTTTCACTA
Organism: Dromius quadrimaculatus; assembly: GCA_963989225.1. Classification (NCBI taxonomy): domain Eukaryota; kingdom Metazoa; phylum Arthropoda; class Insecta; order Coleoptera; family Carabidae; genus Dromius; species Dromius quadrimaculatus. The sequence goes on along the minus strand of OZ022332.1, from coordinate 32,782,707 downwards.
TTGTGTTATTCAATTCAGCTACTCACATGTACTCTGTTGTAATATGGTCTACAGTAGAACAATTTGGAGTTAGATACATATTTGTACGGAATAGTCAATTAGATGACTTCGGCTCATGTTGGGCTTACTAAGATTTTATTCCGGTAAATAACTACTTGATAAGCTGAGCGACAGTTAATTGGAACATACTAAGTGATTATATCGAGGTATATAATCATTTCTCATAAGTTATGGAAAAATATTAGCAATAGCTCGAACTAACTTTTCACACAATAGTGGCGATGCTTCTCCAAAATATTACATGTAGAATATTGATTTTGAAACTTTTCTCCTTAGATAGATACAAGAAGATTTTTAAATTTAAAGTGTCACACATATACCAATAGTCTCCTACATCCAGTACTATGTATAATAATAATGATATGAAAAGTATTTTAATAATTTCAGAAGACCAGAAAAGCCTGACATAGAATGAGTCACTCAAAAATACATTTGATACAGAGATAGATACATCAATTTCTAGAAAGCATATTATTATATCTCAGGATTCTTTACAGAAAAGACTTACTTACTTTGTAGTAATATTTTTCAATAAGAATCTTTTTCAGCATAATTCTGAGAGTTAGTATTTTTTATGTCTTCTTTAGATGCATATCGTAGAGAACTCAGCCGTGGTAATAGGGATTACATTCTGTTTCTTTATGATTCATTTTAGGAACCAATCAATTTGTTTTACCGCGCGTATAGTGTGTCTGAATATCAGTCAGAGTTTTTTGATACGCTAGATTTATCCTAATTTGCATAGTCACATTATAAAGATAAATAGATGGTCAAGTTGAGAGATTCTCTTTCTCGGGAAAATCTTTGCATTATATATTTTTATTGAGTGAATGAATATTTCTAATCGCATGCTTGTTCAACTTGAATACACGTGAAACTGTCAAAGAGATGCCGCAAAAAATTACCCCGTAGCTAATAATAGAATGAAATTTAGCAAAGTGGGAGACTTTCGCTGTTGCTGTGTCAGTCATAATTCTCATATGATTGATTAGATAGCATAGAGATGCAAGTATATGACAGATATATGGTTCCCATATTAAATTTTATGTATAAGCAGTCCCATCACTTTAGTACATTCAATTTGAGGCAATACTCAACTCTTATAGTAAATAATTTGATGGAATTCTTATTTTTACTATTGTTTGAAAAGAAAATGAGAGCAAATTCATACACATTCAATGATGAATTCAATGAGGAAAACCAGGATGCTAGGTTATCCAATACGATCGCTATCACCTTATCATTTGGAGATAGTAACAATATATTATCAGCGTATGACATAAAATTTGTTTTTTCGAATATATTTTCAATTCCATTTGTGTTTTAAACAAACATAATTGGACTAAGGATCGATCCCTGTGCTACTCCAGATTTTATTGTCTGCGCGTCAGAGTGATAATTATTGTAAACTAAGACTTGTTCCTTATTGTCAGATAAGGTGAAAGCCAGTCTGCGCAATAACCTCTTGGACGATGAACAATGAACTTGGCGGATCTTTGAAAGTACCGAGCCACATGCTAGCACCTTTCTTATCGGAATTTTGAACTATGGACTGTTAGTGATTTCGTGATTGCACTATTGTGCCGCCATCCTGGCGTTGTCTCAACAATCCACCTTCAGAATTCGACGCGGTCTTTTGTGACGCAGGTTTTCGTCAGCGTCGTATTCTGCCAGCCTTTTGATGCTAGTAGTCCAGGTAAAATAGGAAAAATAGAGGAACTAACCTGTGTATTAGCAATTTTCTCAGGAATGTTATGGAGAAGGTCCCTTGATCAAAATATGATACCAAAAAATGAAATCACCCTGACGCCGGAGGGAAGGGGGGTCTTTTAAGGTCCGTTTTTCAACAATTTTGCTCATAACCTGAAAACGGTACGTCCTAACAGGAAATTTTCTATATAAAAATTAAAGCTCAATAAATTTGCTATAGTTTTGCTCTCGAATATTTTTCTGAAAAAATGCATAGTTCCGGAGATATTCGCTCTCAAATGTAGGCAATCTGTGAAAAACACAATTTGCCCCAAGTTTTTCGTCAAACTTTTCCTTCTAGCCCTCCCTCTATCAGTTTTACAGGAAAATTGCAGAGGAGAAAGTTGCCGAGCATCAATTTCCTTCAAGAATATTTATATACTATGCATGTTTATGTAGCATAGGTCTGGGGTTGGAGGGTTCTTAAGTTTTTGGCAACAAATCGTGATTTAACCAGGAAAACTATGAGTCCTATTTCTCCATCATTGATGGCTATAAGTGTCAATATATAAGTACAATCTAATATAAATATGAGTAATTTATGTAATCTTTCACACATAGTAAATGTCGTGTGGACGGGGTTCGCATGTGCTTGTAGTGGATCCTATGTTATGTAGAAAAGTAGTCGTAGAAGAGTTAGTTCCAAAAATTGTTTTTGAATTGACTGGTAGACGAAGCTGCTGTAAGCTCCAGTCAACCTAACATACAAATCCTCTGTGCCCCTCCCTTCCCCATGACACTAGCTCCTTTCAGCTCGTTGCATTACTTCGTTCTCAGTGTCCTTTTCATGAAGCCTGCGCGAGGTAACACAGAGATGAAGATATTTTCTACCACACAATTGCAGAAGCTTCCCTTCAGTGAATCTATCCTCTTCATCCATGGATTTCCAGAATGCGACACCACGAGCGCAATATCTGGCAAAGGAGAAGCATCCATCCTAAAAACTTTTGCGAACGATCCACAGACCTCAAAATCATTCTCAGACGTTTTCTACAACCCAACATCAAGTACTGCAGCCATCACAAAAGCTGGGGAGAAAATGTTTCTCGTCCTGTACTAGGCTTCACTCAACAAACGGGATCTTAACCATCATCGGTAAAGTTCCTTCATGAAATCCTCAGCCAAGGGAAAAACAAACTTGGCATCCTTACCACCTACCAAAGGTGCGGCTCAGCATCACTCGCTAAGGGTGTATTATCAAATTCAACAATGGCTTGGCAATGAGTTCCTGGATCCACAACGATGGGGTTGGATACTGGATACGAGACGAAAGTGAAGTACTCACCTCTGCCAAGACCCTCGAATCTCCTGCTCCTGCAAGTGTTCTGGAGTCAATTTTCTGCAGATATGGAAGTGGTTGTGGATCTAGATGTGGATGCCGGAGGACAGGCATCCCCCGTTCACCAGCATGTGCCTGTGAACAGGCAGGCTTGAACGCACCCTCCTCAGCGCTCCTTCTCAAGGAAGATGACAGCGAGGATGAGGACAATATTATAGAGTTCGTGTGAGACGATACATCTTATTATGAACATTCAACTATCACTCTTATCACTTTACATTCAACTCACAATTATTACTCCACATTTAACTCAGTTATTTCGTTCATATCAACATTATTTGTTTTGTTCTCAACATTTTTTGCATGCCTTGTACTTTTTCATTAAACATTTTGAAGTATAAAATTGAACTCTTGTAACTTGTACATACATAACCGTAACAACCCAAAAAAAACTGCTTCTTCAGCAGACGAAAGGGAATACATTCGTATATATATATATATATATATATATATATATATATATATATATATATATATATATATATATATATATATATATATATATGTATATATAACTACGAAAAACAATTTTTGGAACAAACTCTTCTACATAACATAGGATCCACTACAAGCACATGCAAACCCTGTCTACCCGACATTTTCTATGTGTGATAAATTACATAGATTACTCATATTTATATCATACTGTACTCATATATTGAAATTTATAGCCATCAATGATGGAGAAATAGGACTCGGAGTTTTCCTGGTTAAATCACGATTTGTTGCCAAAATCTCAAAGACCCTCTAACCCCAGACCTATGCTACATAAACATGCATAGTATATAAATATTCTTGAAGGAAATTGATGCTCGGCAACTTTCTTCTCTGCAATTTTTCTGTGAAACTGATAGAGGGAGGGCTAGAAGGAAAAGTTTGACGAAAAACTTGGGGCAAATTGTGTTTTTTTCACAGATTGCCTACATTTGAGAGCGGATATCTCCGAAACTATGCATTTTTTCAAAAAAATATTTGAAAGCAAGACTGTAGCAAATTTATTGAGCTTTAATTTTCATATTGAAAATTTCCTGTTAGGACGTACTGTTTTCAGGTTATGAGCAAAATAGTTGAAAAACGGACCTTCAAAGACCCCCCTTTCCCCCGGCGGCATTGTGATTCCATTTTTTGCTATTACATTTTGATCAAGGGACCTTCCCCATGACATTACTGAAAAAAATGGTAATACACAGGTTAGTTCTTCTATTTTTCCTATTTTGGTCTACATAGCCTGGACTAAAACTACTTATCATGTTAATTATTAAGGATCCAAATTTAAATTCTCGTCCTTGGGAAAATGTTCATGCTCATTTACGTTAATTTCGTGACCAAGTTTGTAATCAACGTAATCAACATTATCTTGTGATAGTTACTCTGATAGTTACTCTGATTCGAAGTCAGTATCGGGACTTTGTTCAACATTGCATACTTCTTCGGACGCTAATGTGGGCCCAAATTGAGATTTATATGCATTGTTTGGTCTAAAAGTTCGACTGCTGATGAACATTGGTGTTGGTTTGTAAGGAGCTCTCGTTTGTGTGGATTGTTTAGAGAATTGTGATTGTTGCTGTGTCGGATATCTAGTCATAGGCGACTGATATTGCATAGGAGAATTTGTAGGAACAGGATATTGTATCTGTTTGTGCGAATAATTGGTTTGAACAGAATTTTTAGGTTGTTGTCTTATATATTGCAAATCATTTGTAATCAAAGTAGATATTTCATTTGATGTTTGAGGATGTCCAGCACTCAATTGCGATCTGTAAGGCTCTTTACAATTTTTGACAAAACATTGGATCACGTATTTTTGACCGAAGGCTATCATAGTTTTCAACTGATTATCAGACAAATTCAATTCCAATTCACTTTTGTATAATAAAAATAATTCAGAATATTCATTGAGAAAAGCAAGAATGTGTTCATCCAATTGTTTTAATTCACAAATTTCTATGAGTATAGTAGCTTCATTTCTTTTATCTTCGTAATTTTGGGTTAGAAGAGCTTTTAATTCACTCCAAGATTGGAATGTATTACCAGCTAACAGTTCTTTGACTGGTCCGACAATTTTCTTTTTCACGCTTAGTAATACAAATTTTTTTGTTATTTCTGATGGATTACTTTGAACAATTATCTCAATAACTTCCTCCACACAAGTTACGAAGTCATTTAATGTTTCAACATTTCCGTCAAATGTGGGAATAATATCTAAAAATATAAGTACGTCTCTGTTAAGACGCGTGATAACATTTAAGTCATCTGAAGAGGTTTCTGTAGCCATTTTTCTTTTTTTAAACTTTATATGAAGTTGAAAAGGGATACAAAAATTATAAAATAATTAATCCACAGTACTAGTGCTATGATTGAAGTGGCAATGTTCATTTGCACGATGTAGTTTCGACTCTGCGTCAGGTGGTTGGTGGTGAACACTGGCTGCAACGGTGCGACGGCACGGATGTTGAACACCATGAGAATCGAATTGCTTGTATACTTCAAGGTTGGCTCAGAGAATGAGAAAAAACTATTATTTTTCAATGACTACGCCCACTATATTAGTATTCTCACTCCCTCAACCAATAATATGATGATAGAAGTGTTGAAATTGCTATTTTTGGCCTAATTTGCGAATAAGGAGATGTAATCCATTCACTTATCCTTCAAATAATCAGACATCCATTGAACTTTTGACTATCATAATATTCCTGGATACGACCATCAAACTATTATTATAAATATAAATTATTTAAAGCATGATTCAATATAACACTTGTATTGAATTTCAATAAAATATTATAATGAGACAATATTCATCCATAAATGGTTGTTCAGCAGTCATCCATCGGTCTCAGAGTGCAGATCTCATGAATTCTGAGAATAAAATATAACATAAACAAACTACCGGCTTAGTGAGGAATCACATCTACACATACATTATACAATCAATATCATCAACATCAAATCTCATCCTATGGTATACACATAAAAAACGCACAAAGTGCGAGAGCACATGAACAACATCAGGAAGCGCCGACCAGTTGACCTGCTCAAACCTTGGTGGGAGCGTCGCACTGTCGACCTGCTCAAACCTCCCGGGAGCGCCAAAGCTACATCCTGCCCGCCCGACCTGACAACCTCGAGTCCTCAAGACGACATCAGTCCCTAAAGGCTCATCCGCCGTCTGGGATTCGAGAGTAACTCAGTCTTTCTGCCCTGAATCACTCTAGCTGCGGTCACCTTGGCGGCTTCATAAAGAACTTATGAGGCGTTAGAATTGCTTGGGTAAAACCTCTTGTTCCTACTGTATAATGATCCAGCGAAATACTTGCACAAGGCTAGCAATCGTGCACTCACATAATCATGTCGCCCTCTTGGCTTGCGCTCTCCACACAGAGCTATGACGACACAGCAGCACAAGGAATATCACAAGGATATAATCACAATAACTTAGGCTCAACGTGGACATGATATAAGCATACAATTATTCCATCCATGCCCACTCTCAAAACGCTCTCTCTCTTAATCAACACATTACATACTCATCCAACTCACACACCAAGTTACTCAACTCACACACCAACACATCGATACAACTCACCCTTAACTCTTCTTAAATACACCAGGACACTATACAACATATCTCGTGTGAATAATAAAATAAACTGAGGTAACTAAAGATTGTCGAACTGTTTAAATAGCTCACGTGTTATGTATGTAACCCTCTGAAATATATTGAGAATTATACGAATATTGATCCCACATGGAACCAGATATTTGCGCAAGAGTTTTCTACTTGAATTATCAGCGGTTCATTTGTTATCATCAACAATCAAGTTATTATAAAATTTGATATATTTTCTGAACCAAAGAAATAATTAGAATCATAATGTTGAGTTAAAATAATTATCACTCATATTTTAACATCACATGCAAAGGTTTTTTTATTGTTTTCTTGATATAATTAATTCGGCTCTATCGTGTTTGATACCAAATTGAAGCTCTTGTGAAGTAGTAGTGCAAAGATGATATTCAAACGACTGTCCATTGTTTCTTTTACAAATCATCCAATGGAGTCTAATTTGGTATCAAATTCAAGCTCTTGGGGAGATAATTACGTGGTGAAATCCACGTTATCATCTCAAAATTACAATTCCGGTGATCAAATGTCGGAACTATATGTATCATATCTAGAAAAGAACTCTTCATTTTCAAAAATACTTGTTTCATGTGAGGACTTGAAAAATATCCGCCAGCGGTCACTATAACAATGGGAGCTGTCACTTTGACAATGACAGCTATCACTTTGACAATTAAAGTTGTCACTTTGACAGTAACAGCTGTCACTTTGACAATGGCAGCCTTCACTTTGGAATATGCAATTAATTGATGCGACACTCTAAATTTCTGAAATAGCGATGAAACTGGTGATGAAATTTATAGTCCGGAAAGTACTATGTGGCCACAGCAGATTTTTTATTGAGTAGTAATCAAATTTGTATAGAATATTCTTCACCTGTTTCATTCCAGAAGCAACAGAAAAAATAGACGAAAAGAAATATATTACCGCAGACAGAAAGAATACCAAAGTTGAAAAAGAGATATTTGAAGTCAGATTGGAGGCGAATGAATAAGAATGGATATACAGGCTTTGATAGTTATATGATTTGAAATAATTCAGAAACATCTGAAATACTCACAAAGCAATGAAGAATAGTGTAGAAAACAAACAACTACAGAAAGAGGACAAGTATGATAAGAATATCATTGTTATGGAAAGATTTTCTGTTAATGGCATATATAAGCCAAAATAGAGGAAATTGTATAAGATACACGTTCCATGAGACCTTTAAGTTCAATTGTATATTAAAAGTCTCGTCGCAAGCGGCTCGTCTTCCAACAGAAACGCGTGCCCTAAAATCATGTCTTATTGAACTTATATCTCAATATACTATCACATGTGCTTTGAGCATCATTTAAACTAAATACTTCATTGCAACATTTCGAATGTTGAACATTATAAGCTTTTGCAGTTTTCAATTGACATGTCAGCGAATTTCTGTAACGATTGCTTTCGACAATCCTGATATTCCATGAGCTGATATGAGAAGTAATATTATGGTGACAGGAATAGTATGTGGAATTTAGAGGCTGAAGATTTTAGAGCCAATGACGATGCCACGCCTCCAACTCTTTGTCGCTGTCGGCCAGAAAGAGCACATCGAACAATATGCTCCAAAAGGTTGATATTTAGAAATGAATATACGAAAATGTGTTTATTGAGTCTGAAACAGCAGTTGTTTGATAGTGTGATTGCAGGTATTTATAGAAATTGATTTTTGCCAATGAATAGATCGCATGTATCACATAAAAACCTACCTACATAAAGATTTATGAACAAGAATATATTCATGAGAAATTTCCGTTGAGAAACTTCAACTTTTCCAACGACTAAGATGAAATGAACTATGTGTAGAATAGAACATTGTACACAAAGTGTAGAAAATCACCCACTTCAGGCGGAGTATGAAAGTTTCAGTACGGAATCGAGTGGTGGAATCAAACAAGCGTGAAATTGGTGATCGTTCACATATGTACTATATTTTTCCTTCGATACAGTTTTATAAAATCATGAACTCTTCTGACATAGAAATTTTGAGTATAATTTGAGAAATTCACTTATACTGTTACATAAGACAGCTTATTTTTTATAACTAGCAGCCCGCGCCGGCTTCGCACGGGCGGACTTTTATTGATATTCAACATTTCTTATCAAATTTTGAGAGCAAATATTATCAATCTTCTATATAAATAGAAATCAATGTTTGTATGTTTGTACATTATGCGTTCCGAAACCATTGATCAGATTGTGGTGAAACTTTGATAGAGTGTTCGAGGGACGTACGCGACGGTTTGTGGCACAACAAATCTATATATAAATGATTTTTCCCCTGATGAATTTTCTGCTTTTGTGGGAAGAGTGTATATTATTAATGACTTAATACATAAATAAGTAACTATTATTATTACTTCATCAAAGTTTATATCGGCAATACGGTTGATATCAGTATTATATAAAACAAAGTCGAGTTAATTACACCTTTCATAAATCAAGAACGGCTTGATCGATTTTCATGATCTTTAATTTTTTTGATTGGTCTTCGTCCAGAATAGCAGAATAAGTATTGAAAAATTCGAAGGAGAAATATCATTCTCTCATAAATTTTGTATAAAACAGATTTTTTTATATCATGAGAACTTATTTATTGTATTCAGCTTACAAGATTTGCCTCAGGGTGGAACAAACAAAAGCAGTCGATAGGACCTGGAAATGAATTTGTAAATTTCAGGTCCTATCGACTGCTTTTTTTCGCCATGCTAGCGAAACAAGGTCGATGAGCAAGCGAAGCGAGCTCCGTCAACGTTAAGACGCCTTACTAGAGATGCGAATTCGATTAACGGTAAGCTGCGGTGCTAGCGAAGCAAGCTCGATCAACGGTAAACAACTATACGAGCAAATCGAGCTTGATCAACAGAAGACCGCTGTGCGAGCAAAACGAGCTCGGATAACTGTAAGCTGCTGTGCGAGCGAAAAGAGCTCACTTAACGGCAAGCTGCCGTGCGAGTGGAACGAGCTCGGTTGACTATGAGCTACCGTGCTAAAGTGAGCTCGGTCAACTGTAGAATGTCGTGCAAGCGGAACGAGATTGGTCAACGGTAAGATTCCGTGCAAGCGAAGCGTGCTCGGTCAACGTTAAGACGTTTAAGGCAAGGCGCAAATTGAGACACGTATAGCACGTATGAGGTGACGTGACGCGAGGGACACGACACGTACGTGCCACACGTGCTGCGTGGTGATCCGCATATTGAGATGCAGTTTCTACCTACACTTGCAAGTGCCATATTGGGAAATGTCTGATATACGAACAAAACAATTGTTATTATTGAACTTAAGTTCTGAATCAGAATCAGATGATGCTGAAGAGGAAATTTTGCTCTATTTCTTGATAAAAACGAAATTTAAATCACCTAATAAGTACATTCTATCAGAGAGAAAAAGGAGTGGACAGTTCAAAATTACAACTATGATGAATGATACTGATTTTACCAATTACTTCCGCATGAATCGCAACCAGTTTTCTGAAGTTCATGGGATGATTCGACAAGACATTGACTCAAATGGATGTAATGCTCAAAGGCCGATAGCAACTGAAGAAAAACTTGCAGTTTTCTTGAGGTGAGTAATAAACATACTGCCAAATTTTATAGTAAAGATATTTATTTATTTAATTCAATTTCATATTATAATCTCTTATGAGAATCAATGTTCTTCAAATCGGCTTACATAGTCTGCCAAACCGGAGGTGCAAGGCTGGTCTAAATCTTGCAGGTTTCCATCTTGTTGTTGAGAACAGTGGATCAGTGCCTGACTCTGAGAATCTGACCAAGCATGGGGCGATGGAAAAGGAGAGCTTACAACTGAGTAATGCGAAGAAGATAATGTCGAAGGTGGTCGGCTTGGGATGTTCATAATTTCCTCTTCTGCTTTTGACACAGCCTGGAAAAGTTGGCTTCGCACTCTATGCTGGTAATTGGGGGGCATTTTTTTTGTTACTTGGTACATAGAGATAAAAAAATTATATAGAGGATCGTCTGTAAGATCAGCCCTTGATTCTAATTTTCTTCTTTCTTCCGTCCGTTGTTTGGTTCTCTCATCGCGCTGCTGTAGAGATCGCTTCAGTAAATTTTGAATGTCGTCCTGCTTCCTGTTTTTTGACTGTCTGCTGTTGGTCACTGAAGTTTTTTTACTGGATTCATCGATGTTCTCGCTAACAACATCAGCATTGTTTGATTGTTCATCCGTTATACTTTCGTATAGATAATCTCCGTCTACATTTTCGGACTCCAACATTTCATTGCTTACGGGTATTGCAGATGGAAGTTGTGACTCGTCATCGCTATCGTTCACGTTTCCTTCACGATGCCCAGCGGCCATGAAACGTTCGAGAAATGTCATTTGCTTCTGAAACCGCCAAGGCTTGACGTTTTCAGGAGCAGCACCGCTTTTTATACATTTCATTTGTCGTCGTCGTGCATCTCGATACGAGTTCCTCAATTTGAGCCACATATTTTTCGCCTCTTCCCCTGGAACAAATATTGAGGATGCAACTAAAGAAAGAGATTGAGGGATGATCAATTTGAAATACATTTCTTTTTCCATTTTCATTCTAATTATTATAAAGTTTGCTGTTTGATAAATCGATATTCCCCAATATAATATTTATTAATTTTATTTTGTTTCAGATATTTAGCTTCTGGAGACAGCTACAAAAGTATTGCTTATAACTACTTGTTGGGAGACCGCACAGTGTCTAATATTGTCCAAGAAGTAGCTGTCGCTATATGGAATAATATGCAACCGATATATTTGCCCGAACCCACAACAGATACATGGGAATCTATAGCTTCACGGTTTGAGCAAAAATGGCAATTTCCACACTGCGTTGGTGCAATCGACGGAAAACATGTTGTTATTGAAAAACCTGGCAAAAGCGGATCATCATACTTTAACTATAAACATACATTCTCTATTATTTTAATGGCAACAGTTGACGCGGATTACAAATTTATCACCGTTGATATTGGAGCTATGGGAAGATTTAGCGATGGAAATATATTTGCAAGTAGTGGCTTGGGCAAGAAAATGATGAAACACACTTTACAACTTCCCAATCCTGAACAAATACCCACTATTGCTGAGTCCCTGCCGTACGTTTTTGTAGGTGATGAGGCTTTTCCTTTATCGGAAAATCTAATGAGACCATATCCAAGGAGACATGTAACTGGAAATTATGAACATCAAGTTTTCAACGCCCGACTTTCTCGAGCTCGTCAAACAGTGGAATGTGCCTTCGGTATACTGTCTTCGCGGTTCCGCGTATTCCGGAGACCATTTGAAATTAAAGTGGAAACTGTGAGAGATGTTGTAAAAGCCGCTTGTGTTTTGCACAACTACTCACGACCCTCGGTTCCGGTAGAAGATGTGAATGATATCGAAAAGCTATCACAAACTCAGCTGATACATGTTCAAGGAAACAGGGTAAGAACTTCATCAGCAGCGTTTAGAGTCAGAGAGAATTTTACGGCATATTTCAATAATTGGGGAGCAGTTCCGTGGCAAAATCAATCTGTTATGCTTGGAAAATATTGACTATATAGTGCTTTCCATTTGTACATTTTTAGGTGATGTAGTGTGCAGATACATTTTGAAGAAATTTCCAGCAAAAATATAATTAAATTAAAATTTATACTTTATATTTATACTTTCAAATAAACATATAAACTTACCGTCTTTTAAATTCAAATCATTGGCAATATCATCCCAAATCCGGTTTTTCAGTTTCACCTTCATATAATTGGCATCTCTTGTATCGTGAAGCTCCTTGTGTTGCCTTACCGCCTCTATCAACTTCTCTTCTGCCATTTTTTCTTTTAAAAATAAGAAAACAACTGATAAACTAACGCACACACGTGTCAGCCCGGCACGAGAAACTGTGTCTCGACCACTGTGCCGCACGACCAACAGAAGGCACTAATCACGTCAGCTCATGTCATGTCATCAACATGCGCTGTCTCATTGAATCCTACAGACTACAAAAACACACACTGTGCTGTGCCATGTCACACGTGCTATACGTGTCTCAATTTGCGCCTTGCCTAAAGGTAAGCAGCCGTGCGATCGAAGTGACGTCGCTCAACAATAAACCGCCAAATGAACTAAGCGAGTTTGGTAAACATGGATTATTCCCATCACATGCATATTAATTCCATTGTATTGTTACATTTTGGTTAGGTTTATATTCAAATAGACAAGTTATGTCCTATATTATAATTACTTCTATATAATCACTTAAATAAGCATGTCATGTGAGATTCATATATTTAATGTATGATCTTCAATAAATTGACAAAAGAGAGAGTGATATAAACTCAAAAGACATTCAGTGGGACTGCAAAGTCTTGGCCAAATATGAAAATCTCCTATTTTGATTGATTTCCTACAAAAGAAGATCTTCCCACAGTTTAGCATGTCCTTATTATTTCCGGGTTATAAGATCCTAATAGAAAAGGTAGGCTCAAGTACCTTTCAATCTGAATTTATCAATTCTGTGGCGTTACGAAGTACGCCGGGTCAGCTAGTATAACATAATTATTAAGAATAATACGACATTCAATTCAAAACCTAGCCTCAATTGTCAATATTTTTTGAATGGTGCGTGGATCTTTGTAGAGATGACATCATTAGTAATTAATGAGATAAATTACGGGGGATAGAAAATTATATTGCAGCGCACACAATGTGAGGAATTGTACTAGTCATTATTCCACATCTTGAATTACATTATTTGAGTTTCTCGTAGAGATTCCTTCTTTTAAGAGTGAATTATAGCTCATGCTACTGAGTTATAATATAGGATTAATTGGTGGAAGAGTTTTTCGTATCGGTTGAGTAAATTTTGAATTATTCATCACAAACAAAAATACAAATCTCTCCTCTTCATAATACAACATAGATTCCTTTCGAGAAAATCACACGAAAATGCAGCTATCGCTGATTGTTCGTAGGAGAAGAGCCAGGACTAAAATTCCTGCTATATACAATTCACAAATCAATTTTCAGCTTTCGCGTTCTCATTAAGTATGTACTGTATTTTGATTCTTTGTTTCTAATGATACTTTTGACATTTCAATGATACTGTCAGGAATTTTGACGCAAGTCTCAGCAATAACTATAGCAAATTTGAATTCAATCGAATGAACAGACAAATATTGCTCATGCGCCACCTATTTCACGTTAAAATATAGTAGGCTTCGACTCAATCGGATTAACGATGCTTGAAGAGGAAAATATACCACTTGTGCGCCACCTGTTTCACATTAGAAGTACTTTGTCGAAACCCTCATGTAAGTGCCAAGAACAGCTACAAAACTCAAACTCAATCGGATAAACGATGTGCGAACCAACAAATAGGGTTCGAATGCCACTTGATGTATGTTGATAATACTACAATGAGAACCTTCATAAAAGTGCAAACAACAACTACAGAAAGTTTGAATTTGAACAGATGAACGACGCACGAACGAACAAATAAAGCTTATGCGCCACTTAATGTATGTTGATGGAACTATAGTGAAAATCCGCGCAAATGCGCCAGCAACAATCATAGAAAGCTTCAACTCAATCGGATGAACGAAACCTTAATAAAAACCCTCATAAAAGTGCCAAAAACAACCTTTGACTTGATCGGATGAACAATGCGCAAACAATCAGCTACGGCTCGTGCGCCACTTAATGAACGTTGATAAATCTATGATAAGATTACTTGTTATAGCGTCAAAAACAACTATCATATGTCTCAATTCCATCATATAAACAATATGCGAACGAACAAATACGGCAAGTGCGCTATCTGATATATGTTGATGATACCATAATAAAAACCGTCATGAATATTTCTACAACAACTACAGAAAGTTTTAATCCAATCGGTTGAGCGGTGCTTGAACAGGCAGATACAACTCGTGCACCATTTCTTGTAAATTTGTAAGTAGTTACCATTCCTCAATATCTTGATAATTGATGGCATTTGGATAATTTTCTTGATAAACTGAGAATAAAAAAATAAACTGTATACGACCTAGGTAATGGAAAAATCCTGGAAGAAATCCTAAGAAAAACTCTTGTAAAGTTGACAAATATTTACAACGCAATATGAAGAACCGCATACTACCCAGTACAATGGGAACTTGGACAAATTATACTTATCCATGATAGATAATTGATCCTTGCATGTATCGTTCTATAGTGATTAAATATATTTTTATCACTATTATTCCCCTCTTTTCTATTTCTTTCAGAAAGGTTTCTCCTCATACATACGATCACTTTGCACAGAGTATGCATGGTCAGTATTTTTTCATTGAGCTATTTGGGATGGCTCATTTGATACCAAGACCCACCGGACAATTTTACAGGCATCGAGGATGACTGCTCCCTGCATAGGTACGTATATATCTTTTTTCAATCTTAGGATCGACGTGCCCGTGGTATTTTGCAAGTGCTTCCAATAACTATTAGTTCAATAATAACAACTTTCATATTTCACATAGCTTCAATCTCATCTACCAGTGGCATGTACCTATCAATTTTCTCAGCTTGAGCTTTTTCAATGTTAGCTGGAAGTGGAATCGTTATATCAATGATAAATATCATACTTTCATTATTCTTTATCAGCACGATGTCAGGTATGTTGCTAGTTATGGTTTTGTCAGTAATTATGACTCTATTCCAGTTGAGTATTACATTATTATCTTAACACACGGATCCAATTTATAATAAGGTATGATTACTTGAAGCCCCATATATACCCTTCTTAATTCTTGATGTACTATGCTGGCTACCTTATTGTGTCTGTCTAAGTACTGTTTGTGGGCTAGAAATGTACATCCTGGTATTCCTCCTTCTCGTTACACATTCTGCAATTGGCGGATGGTAATACCTCTTTCACTATTCTTATTCTGTAACTTTTGGTATAACTTGATCTTGGATCGCTGCCATGAATCTTTCAGTTTCATTTGATATGGTTCCTCTTCTTAGCCACATTAGCGATGCAGATCTGTCTATATGCTCATTCTCTATCATAGCTAGGTATTTCCCGTGCAATGACTTCGATTTCCATCTGTATTTCATACGTTATGCATGCTCTGCTATAATCCCAAAGGCCATGTTTCCTCCTCCCATATTGAGTGACGATATTTTATTGCCAGCTTCAATTACCGCTTTATGTACTTAACTCGTATTTTGTTAGCTTCAGAAGTATCGTCTCATATTCTGTACTTGCTGTTTATTTTTCACAGGTATACCAGAGATGCCTTTTCCTGTGCGAGTGTTGTCCACGGTACTTCCGGAACTCTTTTCGCGTCACGATGTTTATTGCTTAAAGCTCCGTCTCTGTCCACTCAATCGCACCAAAGCTGTAAGTAAGAACTGACGTTGCGAACGTATTAATGGCTTCAGTAAGGTGCCTTGTCGATAATTCTGATTTGAAAATTCCGCATAATCTACTCTTAAAAGTATCCGTTAATTTTTGTTCGCATGCTCTCTGTAGTACTCCCGTTGCTTGTGCACATTCAAGATATCTGTATGTGTCTCCTTGTGACAACCCTTCTACCAATCCTTGTTGTGTTATCTCGTACTCATTATTTTCAACCCATTATTATTATCATTTTTATTGTCTACTCACACGTTTTCACGAATTTCGGTACAAAATCGTACATTCGATCTAACAATGACGTGAGTATATACAATTTAAATTCAAAAGTGGCTTTAGATTAATTGAATTTCTGTGTCTCTTTTGTTCTGGGCTAGGTGGCGCTGGTGTTCTGATTCTTGTTGGGCAAGTTATCATTTCATTCTATTCATATTTTCATCCTTCATCTTCCAATTGTTGCTAACAATTTATTGTGTTATCTCCTCACACTCTTCTCACAATAAGGCATGTTTCTAATATAACTATTTCTTGTAGTTGTAGGTAGATATTTTCATTTATTCCAAGTGCCGTGAGGCTTTCGACCAATTTTTTAGGTATCTAAACAGTAGCTCCAATTACTATTGATACTATTATAATCTTCTCCATCCTCCACGTTTTCCTTGATTAATCGGCTAATGGGATGTTCTTATTGATTTCCTCTCTCCAGATATCATCGATGTTGATTGCGTTTGGCACGGCTATGTCTGTTATAGACTGGGAGCTAGTGACAGGTGGGGTTCTCCGATTTTATACCGCTTGCCTTTTTGAGGGTTGATAATTTACCTCTAAATAAGAAAGATAAAAATGTTATTAAGCGATGCACGCTTTCCGGTCATAGTTCAAATTCCAATTAAAGGTCTGAAAAAAAAGTGGTTTTTTCCGTGATATCATATTGCATGCCTTTGTTATGTAGAATAATTGAAATCAATCTGAAGCCAAATACTGGAAGGCAAGCGATTCGCAACAGCCCAAGTGGCTCAAAGGGTTGCATGAACTTGTGAAAAAAAATATGAAAAATGCCGTGTTCCCAAATTGCATGCCAATGAAAAGAATTGAAGTTTTGGTCATAAAACTCTTGTAAAAAAATTGGCAAGCATTCCTCGTTGGCGCAAGGGTTTGAAATTTGGGGGTAATCTTGCATAAATTTTGCATCAATTTGCCGTGATTTCAAAGTACCTCAAATGGAGCAAAATCTTTATTTTGAAGTGAAATAATTATAAATTTAGAATGGCATGCATGTTGCTTAAGCCCTTCATATTTTTAATAATAATGAAAGTTGCATAAAAAACATGCAAAATTTCTCCGACTTTATTCTGCCTGCCATTCTATATAACATCAATGAATGCTGTTTTAAATACATATGGGCAATGGCAAGCATGTTGCTTAAGCCCTTCATATTTTAAATAATAATAAAAGTTGCATAAAAAATTAGCAAAATATCTCTGACTTTATTCTGCCTGCCATTTTGTATTACATCAATAAATGCTGTTTCAAATTCATTTGGGAAATGGCAAGCATGTTTCTCAAGCCCTTCATATTTTAAATAATAATGGAAGTTGCATAAAAAACACGCAAAATTTCTCCGATTTCATTCTGCCTGCCATTTTATATTACATTAATAAATGCTGTTTTGAATTCATTCGGAAAATGTCATGCATGTAACTCTGTCCGATCATTGAAAAACTTTGGAAAAAGTGGCGAAACAAAGTAAAAATATTTCCGTGATTTTATTTTGTATTTCAATAAACAAAAACTTATGCTTCAAGTTGAAATAAAAAAATTCAATGCATATGACATAGGACAAATATTTACAAATAAAAATAAATCAAGAAAATATGTCTTAGAATCAACTGAGTTTGTAATTATAGACATGGCAGGTAAGTGTTTCATAATAATGCAGATTGTTGGAAGTAATACAATTAGGCTTAAAAACAATACTCTAATACCATTAGGGCTTATGTTTGACATGAATAAGTGAAGAATAATATGAAAATACCATGCACTGTTAGATTTTAATATGGTTTATTCTCACTTTGAATTATACATAACAAGAAATGTTTTTCTGTTACATCTAACTGATTAGGTAGTTGATCTGATTGTGTTAGCTATTTATCATGCAATAATTTTATTATTGCTGATTCAATATGTTTTTTTTTTGTGTTTACATCATGCGCAAGCACTTTGATTTGTTGCAGATTGGATATGCTTTGCCTGTATATTGTGATAAATAGATTAATAAATAGATAAAATCGTAGATAGTTTCTGATATTTATAGTAATTAAATAACAAATTAGTAAGTCGCTACAATAATTCCATTCTAGACTTGTCAGTGCTTTATGAGCATTGTCGGATACATACGAGCGAAATTGGACTGGATTGAAATAGAATGAAATATACTCGAGTCAAGTTAAGAATGCAGCAGATCTGCGCTGAGGCATGCGGCGTAAAGAGGAATAGATGAAGTACAGCAGTGCTGTGCTATGAGAATGAGATGCAAGCAGGGTTGGCTTGATTTGAATCGGTGCAATTTTTTTTGAAAAAAAAGCTTCAGTTTGAATCGATTGGAAATTTTCTCTTTTTTTTTTAATTATTCCAGTTATATTTCTATTGTACAACAGAATCAGCACTCGAATCAAATTATTATTTAGTATGATTATTAAAAATTGAATTCTTTAAGAAACATTTTGAAGAATCTACATATTTTTTCAGAATTACATTATAACTGATTGGTTTTTGGTTTACGGTCTGTATATTTTTCATTAAAGCTTCAACGTTTTGACCCTTTAACTAAGGGTCTTCATCAGGAAACAAAGATACAAAAATAAACAAGGCAACTATGTAGATAATTGAAAAATTAAAAGGTCGAAACGTTGGAACTTTAAGAAGAAATATACAAAATTCAAATCAAAAACCGATCATTCAACATTTTAATGGTTTTTAGTGAAACATTGAGCTCATAACTTTTGAACAGACTCATTTTATATTCGTCCTATAGTTTTAAATGCGCATGATAATCCAAATTGGAATTAATCATGTTTCAGGTGTATTCATCATACTTATAAATGATCTAATATCAATGATTTTACTTCATTTTCTGATGATATTTCAAAAAATTGAGACAATTAATTTCATAAAAACCCAAATGAAATCAACATCGATCAATGTTCTATGAAAATGTCTTTTGGTCAAGGTTATTCGATATGATTTTCTCACGTTTTTCAAGTGTATTTACGGAAAATTGTGAGACTGATAAAAATAGTTGAAGGATCATAAAACAAATTATGTATTGATTGATAGAATTTTTTTATCTTGATTTTAAAGGTACTTGTACTCAATAGAAAATGAGATAAAAAAAATTGATGTTTCATGCACTTTGTATTCTATTATATGTAATACAAAAAATATATTTGAAATAAATTTCACTGACAACTCACTAATTTTCAAAAGCAACTTGGATTACACGCGAAAAAATCGGGGAAGCTCGAGATAATAATTAACACGGGCCTGGGATAAGAAGCGATTGAAAGGAAAAGTGAGAGTCTCCTACCAAGGAAATTGGGCGGAGACATGCGCGTGACCGACCGTTTTCCGAAGATCGTGCTGCATTCTTAACTTGACTGGAGTATAGAATAGAATACGTAATAAAGTCTGGTCAATTCCTTTTCCATTTCATTTCATGGTGTGAACTCTTAATCACTACATGTGTATTTCATGTCATTTATGAATCAGGCTTATTTTTCAATCTTTCCAGTTTTCTATTGTGTAGTCATTTCGTGTAATAGGTACGCTTTATATATCATGGAAATATTCCTGTGAATTAGATTGAAAGTGATGATAATAGTGATGTTCGCGCATTTTTTGTTCGAATATTTATTGGTAAGTACAAAAAAAATATATAAAATTGATTTATTCTATTCACCCTTCATCGACGTCACGTGTCGTGGCTCTGGTATTATTTTTTAAGCATATTTTTTGTCTTACTATCAGCTATCGCCTAGTGTGTGTTTCATTTAGTAATTTTTGTTATTTAAATTGAATCATTCTGAACTTATTTACTCTACTTATTGATATAAAACTTCTTCCAAATTTACGGTGGTTTTTTATGAGAAATGTTAAGGTACACTGTAAAAATATCTTCATTGGACATTTTATGCATAGTTATATGAAGTTAATTGAATACATTCGTTTAAAAAGCATACAAATTCTAATAAAATTTATAAATAAGTAATATTGGGTGGCATTCAATTGTATCCAATAATAGGGTATGATTGAAATTTCTTGAATCACCGTCTCAAACATGCTTCATGTAAAATTATTTAATTCTATTATGGTGATTTTCAAAATTTACATCCATGTTATGAGTCTGATTTTTCTCGGTTTCATGTTTTATTTGAAAGTTGTAGATGTTGTTTGAAACAATAATCGATATGTCTGGTGATGACAATGCTCTTGAGCGAATCGAACAAGAAAAAAAAAAGTGCTTTTTGAACTGTCAACGGACAGCTCCTATACATTTATTCACACCGGAGACGCTAAAAACTTGCGCAGACTCTTTAGAGCGAAGAAAAGTTCATCAATTGAAGTACAGCGACGTCGAACTTCCTCAAGAAGTCAATGATACTATTGGGTATCATTCGAAATGCAGGAACAATTTCAACGCTCTCAAAGCGCAATTCAAATCAGATAATCTGAATGAATCTGCGATAAGTATCAAGTGAGTACTTTGTTTTTTAATGGAAACAGGTTACCAGTATCAATTTCTTTCATAATATATTACTTATTCGATCATATATATTTGAATTCAATTATCAATTTGTTCCGTACATCTATTTATTCATTTTCAGTCCATCACCGATTCTAGATAATATCTTTACTGAAAAAAATGTGCCTGGAGCCAATAATAGTATAGATAGCTTTTTAAATATTGATGAATCCCAAGAATTTCAATATAAGGACCCGTCGGAAAAACTTACATGCGTTTTATGTAACCGATCTGGCCATAAGAAGGTACGAGGTCGAAGTGAAGCAATCTCGGAAAGTAAACAGTTCCGGAAGTGGGAAGATTTTATGTATCAAGCCATACTATGGGAGGATTTCGAATTAGTAGCCGAAATAAAAACATATGTAGATGTAGAACGCAAGGTCCCATATCATAAAACTTGTCGATTAAACTACAATAATTTGATTGCAAAGAGAGAACGTAGGTCTGAAGGCGTATGGCACAGAACGAGAGAGTGTTATAAAGTCGCGTTCGCAACAATTTTTAATTTTGTTAGAAAATTTGTAATTGATAAAAAAAATGCTTGTACTCTCGATTTGATTTATCGGCTATTCAAAGAAGTTCTTTTGGAACAATATAATAAATTTAGTGAAGATGAGCAGCCAACGTTAGTGTATACAAAGCACGTATCTGAAAAATTACTAAAAAAATTTCGCAGGAAGATCAAAATGGAATATTATAAAAGAACTAGGGTAATACTGCCTTATGGTGGAGTCACATTCAATATAGATACGTTGCAGGATGATGATATATTACAGGAGGCGGCATTACTTTTAAGACGTGTTATTCTTGATAACGCAAGTAATAAATTTGGCCCCGATATCACAATTCAAAATTTAATTGCTGGTGAATGTGAAATTCCAAAAGAGCTCACACATTTTTTGAATACACTACTTGCAGGTTTTAACTTTCGACGACGTAAAAGTCCCAGAACTGCGAGATTGGTGAAGTCTTTTTCGAGCGATATTATTCAAGCTGTATCTAATGGTAAAACTATACCTTCAAAGCACATAGTTCTTGGAAGCACGATTAAGAGTTTCACAAATATTAAAAAAATTGTGCGAATTCTGCAAAGATATGGGCACATATGTAGTTATAACGTGCTTGAAGAGTTGGAGACGGAAGCAACTTTTTCGTGTGTGGACTCTTCACGAATCTGTTCTTCTGATGTTGTCTCTGAACCAGGTTTGCTTACCGTATGTGCCTTCGATAATTTTGATAGATTTATCGATAGCGTTACAGTACAAAATACGACTCTCAACGACACTGTTGGGATTGTTGTTCAAAATATTATTGATAGAGAGGAGAGCGGGATCAACAATAAAGATGACGAAATCACTGGGCATTTCTCTAGTCAAAGAAAAAGAAGGCGAACTTTTGAAGCCTACCTTCCGGAACTGCAGCCATATCTAAAAAAACCGAAAATACAAGCTACTGTGTTACCGTACGATTCTCCTGAAAGAAACGTTATTCCGGAGAGCCTGGATCACGGTAGGAAGGTGGATTTGGCGTGGATGATGTCACATGCTTTCGGTATAACAACTCCAATGTGGGTTGGATTCAATGCGAAAATTGATCCTAATGATGACCAAGTGATACAGAAAGTTTTCTATTTGACACCAATTAATGAACCTCCCACAGATCATGCTGTCGTATTAGAAACAATGCGCAGAGCCATTCAAATTGCAGATGAGTGTGGCGAGCAGTATGCACAGGTGACATATGATCTAGGAATAGCAAGAATAGCTTTGCCATTACAAAATACAGAGCGAAATGAATTCAGAAGATTATTCATACACATTGGCGGTTTTCATATACAAATGTCGTTTTTCAAAGCAATAGGTAATTTCTTCAGTATTAGAAAATATTTATCTTTTGTTTG
The DNA here is from genome assembly GCA_963989225.1 of Dromius quadrimaculatus. NCBI lineage: Eukaryota > Metazoa > Arthropoda > Insecta > Coleoptera > Carabidae > Dromius > Dromius quadrimaculatus. The sequence goes on along the minus strand of OZ022332.1, from coordinate 32,759,818 downwards.
AGCTCATTTATACCCGCAGAAAAAATATTTCCGTAGGTTACTTTCTATAAGAAGTAAAATATCCTATGATATTTGTGAGGAAATTTTTGGAGTACATCATTGGCTCAAATAAACGAGAACAAAAGTTTTTTTTCACATATATTTATATAATTGATATTATTTCAATAGGTACTTTCATCACTTCATGCGGATTGGAGACCGTATTGGTGGAGAGCGATTTGCTTGGAAGTGGCTCGATTTCAGGATTTTTATCTGGGAAACATTTTAACCGATGTTAACGATTACACGTTCTTGTTTATTTATGTCTTCAGAAGCTACAATTTCAAAACTTTTTGGACTCAAAGGAAATCGAAGTCAACCCAAATATAAAACAATTATTGCAAAAATTTCAGCGTAGTGAATGCACTATAGAAGACGTCGTTAATGATTCTAGTACGCAAGATATTTTAAATGAATTTGTAGGGTTCCAGCAAGAGACTCTCAACGAAAAATATGGCAAAACCCAAAAATTTTATGCAATATATCTGCAACTGATAGGTTACTATTCATTTTATATATATATATATATATATATATATATATATATATATATATATATATATATATATATATATATATATATAATTTATTCATGTATACAGTGTGTAGCCATGGACATATAACATGAAAAATCAGTTTTTCAGTTCGCATTGCTTCCCAAATTATATTGTTTTCAGTCCTGTGTAATTTGGAACCTGTAAAATAGAATGTAATTACTGATTCGGACAAATAATTTGATCCTCTGAATGTTATATTAGCAGTATTTTCATCTAACATGAATTAAAAACTTGTTCCTCATGTTGAATGTCTATGGCTTGCTTTCTGGTTCACATACTGTATATATATATATATATATATATATATATATATATATATATATATATATATATATATATATATATATAATTAATTAATATTCAAAACACATAGGTTATTACTTATTATTTGAGAGAAGCATAAGAACAGCTGAATTTGAGCTATATTGCTACGCCATAGACAAAATGACCAATTTATTTTTCACTTTGAATCATCAAAACTATGCTCGTTGGTTGGTATGGTACTTGAATACTCTTTTGAATGTCGATAATACACACCCTGGATTAAAAGAACAATTCAGAAAAGGAAGTTTTGGATGCAAAAGAACATGTAAACCATTTTCTCGTATGCCGATAGATCTGACTTTGGAACAGACCATCAATGCTGATGCAGGCAGAAGACTTACTGGTATTAGGCACATCACGAACTCAATAGCCGCTCGGCAAAGATGGGCTATAAATCACGGCTTGAGGTGTGCACTTATATCAAAAGTCATGGAAGAGTGCGGTCTTGATGTCGTCCAAGACATCACCAATGACTTGCTGCATCATAGGATAGTAAGAAGTGAAAAACATATGCACAGTTTTACTTCCACCTTGACTGAGAGAATGAATCCATTCTCTTCAGATGTAAGAAAGGATGTACTTTTAAATGTTTCAACAGGGAAAGCAGCACCTGATGAAGTATCAGAATTCTTATTGAATATTGAAATAATTGGGGAAAATATGAAAAAATGTATGATTGAAGAATGCAAAGAAAACGAGAATAACTTTGGCAAATATGTAATCAAAAGAAATAAAATTCTAAACTTTGCAAGCTGCATAAAAAAGATGAAACTCAGAGTCAATGGGAAAATCCAGGAAGTGAAATTACAAAAAAATTTATTTGGCAGACTACTGGGGATAGCATGGGGCTCAAAAGAAAACATCAATATGGAAAAGGTAACATCGTTTTTAATTCATATACTCCTAGTATAGATATATTCATGATTTTATTTGAACTGATTGAACCATTGGTCATTCAAACCAGATTTTGAATGAACTGAGTGATGAAAATGTTTCATATATAGAATATTGAAATTCTGTATGTTTTCTCTTTTAGGTTTTATCTTACCCTCTAACACCGGTGCCTCTTTCGCTCTGTCATATGGATGGCACCATTAACAAAACTGACAAATCAGTTATAACTAAAATATTAGAAACTTACATCCAAAAAAGTGATTTTCCAGAAGAACATTGTCAACCAAATAATGTAAATGTAGTCATAATCGATGGCATGTTTCTATTACATCAATTAACACAAGTGCCATCGACACTGGGAGCCGTAGCAATAAAAATTCTAGAAAGTATAACGACGATAAATCCTAATGCAAAAGAAATATATATACTTTTCGATGAATACAAGAATCCATCTATAAAGGATAATGAACATATCTTGAGAGATAATTTCAATGTACAATATGAGTTCAAAGGTAAAAATATATTATCAACTAGTTATACTATTTTGATATGACTATGAATAAGCAGAATAAGCTCTTTATATGCACGCTCGAATAAGTCAATTGGAAATGTTTCACGTCTTTTTCCGTCATAAGACAGAAAGCTTTTGATAACTCTTTTTACAGCCTAAGCAATTTCTTTTTTTGAACAGAACTTCAATGATCTATACATGCTTTTAGAATTGAAACATAATGATTAGGTTTTTCTAGTTTAAATTCTGTATATCTGTTTATATTCGACGTATTGACTCTCTCTATATGAAAGTCTCCATCAGAAACAATGATACAAAAATAAACAAGGCAAGTATCTACATAATTAAAATATACTGAATACTAGCTGTGAGAACTTGGGTTCCACATTTAGTGGAGAAAGGATAAAATTTCTCTGGCATTCACCCAAGGTCTGATCACGTGAAACAACCTCAAACAGAGGAATCAATAATTTGAGTCTTGACAATTATCATAGTGAAAAAAGATTTGATCAATATAACACACAAGGACGATGTCCCATTTTTGTAAATGCACACAGTTTCAAGGTCCAAACATATCATATTTTTACTTATTTTTTCAAGTTCATTTTTATAATTCATCTGAAATTTGGTTTCCATTTTGATTAGGTCCAGATCAAAAGCGACCATCGGATTTTGGAGCTGAATTAAAGAATATTAACTTCAAGAAATCGTTCATTACTTTTATTATGGACTACTGGGCATCTGAATCAAAAGTGAAACATTATATTAAAGATAAACAAATTTTTGTCTCCTTTGAGCGATGCCAAAAATACAAAGTAGCTGAAGATGGATCAGTAGTTTGTGAGATAATTCCCCATTTGAAATGCGAAGGTCACGAGGAGGCTGATACGAAAATTGTATTTTTCTTGTGCCAAATGGAAGACAAAGAGGTTGTCATCAAATGTTGTGACTCCGACATCTTTGTTATCATCCTGGGTAATATGATGCATATACCACAGTCATTGAAGGTCTGGCTTCTTTACAGCACCGGCAATAATCGTCGGTATATAAATATTAATGAAATATATAAAGCGTTGGGAACCTTGAAATGCTCCGGCTTACCTGCGTTCCACGCATTCACCGGATGCGACTACAACCCAGCATTTTTCCGCAAGGGAAAAAAAAAACCATGGGAGTTATACAAAAAAAGTGAAAAAATTCAACAAGCTTTCGCTGTATTGCAAGACCCTTCAAATCAAAATTATGAAGCAGCATTTTCCATCATAGAGGAATTCGTATGCAAAATGTATGCAACAACAAAAAATTGCTTGGGAAGGTGCTCTAATGTAGATGAGGCTCGTTTACTCATGTTTTCATACAGCTATGGCCATAACATTGAGCCCACAGATAAATTCAAGCAAAAGTTGCTGGAATTTGATCCTTGCATATTACCACCTTGCAAGCGTGAACTTCATCAACAAATTCTTCGAACTGCTTACATCGGGCATTTGTGGAAAAATGCTTTTTCTGCAGTACCTAACACCAGCCTGAATGTGCAAGAATTTGGATGGCTATTGGAGAATGATGCTTACACCTTCAAGTGGTTTGAAGGTGATGATGTTCCACAAAATATTCAGGAAATTATTGATGGTACTTATATTTTTGATACATATTTCAATTTACAAGCGTTTGAGAGAATAATTTCTCTAGCTGTTCCAGTATTGTATTGGAAATTTTTCTGTAATTATACTTCAAGAGTAGATACTAATAATAATAATTCATTAAACAAAATTTTTGCAATAATTTTCACAGATCCACAAGAGAATAGAGTTGAAGAGGATGATATTGTGAGAAGTGCCGACAACGAGGACGATAAGGATGAATCGGACGATGATGACAGCGACACTTATTCTCAAATAGATGGTGAAACTACTGAAGAAGAACCTGAAATTGACAATAATTATGATGAGGAAATGGAAATTTGAGCAATTATTGCCAATTTCAGATTCCTTTCCATTCCTATTTATTTATATTATGGAACATCCTATTAGCTATTTAAGTATGATTATTCTATGATAATAAATTATTTTTTTCTGATAATTAGATTCTTTATTTTTTCATAATGATAATAATATGTTCGCATAATAATGAAGATATACCTACTATTAAGTTCCAGATGAAGGCAATTGACCTTTCAAAAATACATTTTGCTACAATATTTCATCCACATAACTTATTCACATTCCGGGCGAAAAGTAAGAGCATAATTATTATGTTTTTCGTTGTTAATATGTGTGATTATTATTTTATTAATAGCAAGATTGAAAACTTTAATGTTTCACAAATTCAGAAGTTGGGATGTCAACTGTACATACGTGTTTCTTTCTTATCAGGACTCTTTGATATAGTATTATTCTAGTGCCTCATTGGTTGCAATTTAATGTTATACCCAGTTAGAGCTAATACCGATATTAATAGGGAAATTTGAGCTTTCCAGTGATTTCAATTGAATATTTTTGGAATTGTTGCTATGAAAATATTATGGATAAATTAAATTGTAGCTCTCTGCAGTATTTTGGAAGAGACTCACCTAGGCCATTATTGTTTAAAATAAGTCAAAAAATTTAAATAAATAAATTCGCCGAATAATCCCTGTTAATTTTACTGAATTAATTTACGAGCACTTTTTCCCAATCCTTTCTCCAAAATTTATCAATGATGAGCCTGAGCAACATGCTTGCCATTCTTTGTGTCGTCTAAAAAAAATAATTTTGAACGAAATACACAATGGCATGCAGAATAAAATGACGGAAATTTTACCTCTTTTTTTTGCAACTTCCTCAATGCATGCCTCCATTTTGGGACATCCTGGGGTGCATGCCAATTTTCTCAATAACAATTCATCGAGCAAATTACCTATAGTTGAAATGGCATGCAATTTGAAATCACGGCAAATTGGTGCAAAATTTATGCAAGATTACCCCCAAATTTCAAACCCTTGCGCCAACGAGAAATGCTTGCCAATTTTTTTACAAGGGTTTTATGACTGAAACTTCAATTTTTCTCATTGGCATGCAATTTGGAAACACGGCATTTCTCATATTTTTCTCACAAGTTCACGCAACCCTTTGAGCCACTTGGGCTGTTGCGAATCGCTTGCCTTTCAATACTTGACTTTAGATTAATTCCAATTATTCAACATTACAAAGGCATGCAATTTGATATCACAGAAAAAACCACTTTTTTTTCAGACCTTAAATTGGAATTTGAACTATGACCGGAAAGCGTGCATCGCTTAGTAACATTTTTATCTTTCTTATTTAGAGGTAAATTATCAACCCTCAAAAAGGCAAGCGGTATAAAATCGGAGAACCCCACCTGTCACCAGCTCCCAGTCTATTATGTATGTCTGTTCTAATAGATCTTGCATTTTTCATTTTCTGCCACACTCGGAAACTTCAAAACTAAAATCGTGAAACGATTTTCCAGTCGGTGGATCAACTTATCTTCAACACTTGTGGAACCAAACTGGTTCTCAAGTAGTGACTCTACGTTGAACTTGCTCAACGCTGTGGAGCCAACAATGACTCTCCTATCGTTGACTCTACGTTAACTTATTCAAACACTGTGAAATCAACAAAGATTTTGCTAGCGGTAACTCTACGTTAAATTATTCAAAGACTGTGAGATCAACAAGGACTTCTCCAGCAATGATTCTACAGTATAACAATTTAATACTGTAGAATCAATAAAGACTTCTCAAACTCTTGTTGAATCATTCAAGAAAATATTCCAAGTTAAAATTAATGAAAGTATTCTAGGTTCAAAGCAACAAAAGCAAGCAAGCCTAAATTCCTCTACGGACTTTAAAATAATATCATACCAAATTCTTTCCGTATTTCGGTAAATTAGTCTGTAATTCAGTCCTCAGATCCTTATTTGTCATATCAAGGGTTACGAGAACAAAATCAGAAACAAAATATTCAACATATTTCATAAAACAACGGCTGATTACATTCAGGATACATTTACGGTGGGTACATGACATAAACACAGATCATACAGTACAGGGCTGTATTTCAGATGTTTCAAAACTTGACCTTACTCAAATGTTGTGGAATATCAAAACGTATTCATTTCAGCTGATGACTGGTAAAGTAGGCGGTGGTGTAGTATTTAAACAAAATTACGGTTCCAAAATTTATAGGGCAAGCAAGATGTGAAAACTAGATGGGATGGACCTCAAAATATTGGACGGTAGCAGTAGGCTCCAGGATGTGCAACTGTTACTGAGCTTTAAGAAGGAATTCTTCACAGTCCTCAACATTCAACCATGCCTGGGAAGCTGTCTGATCTATTATATGTAAGCTTATTTCGTTCAGAAATCTTCCACGGAGTGGTTTCTCTCGCCACTTCTTCTCCTCTTCTTCTGCAGTATTTATCTTTTCTGTTGAATTCTAATCCTTATTCTACAGCTTAAGCGGTGTACAATTTGCATCTCTGCTAATTATTGTACAGTCAAGATGTCTCAGCTTTATTAAGGAAATAGTCTCTACCTTTGCACTTGTTGATACTGTCCACTATATACATCTGGTATATCACGCTCACCTTCCGTTCTTCTCCAGCGGTCATTTCTTTCGAGCTTCGAGGATGATGCACTCTATATTTTGTTAACATTTTCCTATTTTTCATGCCTACATCCTTTAGCTCTGTGTCAGTCCACTTGATAATCTCAAAACTGTATGTGAGTACCGATGTAGCATAGCTTTTAATTGTTCTACACTTATTGATCACTGTTAATTCAAATTCAAGGAATATTATTATTTATTGTTTCTCTTTCCAGGTACATCATTGTACATACGCTCACTACTGACAAGTAAGTACGACTGTGGATGAGCTCAATGATAGGTTAGTTTAATACATACAAACCTAATTTATTATAATATTGAATATGTTTCAGGGTTCATGGGCTCCTGTTGGCTGGTGTTCATCGTTTTTGTTTGAAGTGCTGCATTGGTCTTCTCCTTCTGGAGCGTGCATATGGTAAGTATTCAATTGTTCATATATAGAGCTCCTCTCATTATGCCGCATGTTTTTAAGATGACAATCTTTTGTAAAAGTTGTGCCAGCTTTGTATTCATATTTAATGTTGCTTATGACCGTTTGAAGTATATCGCCTGTTGCGCCGATAATGATTGGTACGATATGTATCTCTTCTATATGTCATAGCTCTTTGATTTCCTCAACAAATGGGGTGTACAACCTTATTTTCCCTCTCGTTCCATTTTCGATGTTGTTGAACGTAGAGATTGATATATCTGTTATAAATGTCCTGGAGTTGTCTTTTGGTTTGTATATTATATCCGGCCTGTTATTCCTGATAGTTTGATCTATTTAAATTTGACGGTCCCAGTAGATCATTCCTTCTTCTGTTCCCGTGACGCTTGTAGGTTTGTATTTGTAATAGGGTTCCACCCCCTCATTGCTCCTGTTTCTAATGAGAGTTCTTGATATATAACTTTAGCAACGTTATTATATCTCTCCATATAGTCAATTATTATCATTTTCTATATTCACTTTCAGGAAACAAGCGGAAAAGATGATATTTTCGTTCCCTTCCAGGTTTTCTGACTTCTTCTTGAAGAAGCCCTCCTTCTCGTTCCAGCAATATACCTTGTCGCTCAGGCTCAAGAAACTCAAGTAAGCACTTTTCTTATTATGCGTTCTGTACCATATATAGCTGTCTTCTGCAATTCCACAGGTATATAGTTCCCGGGAAACTTTGCAACATTTATTTTAAATTCTTGGTCTACGTATTCAGTTCCTCCTATGATTATTGGAATTATTCCAGTTTTGGTTTTCCTTATTTTGCTTATTTCTGAGCTGATGTCTTCATTTTTAAGTTGTCTGTTCGCGTCTTCGAAAATTATGTTCTTACACGCAGGTAGTGATACTTCTATGATAATTGTCTTATTAGGACTCCTCACCATTATGTCAAGTCTATTCGCCAGAATTGTTCTGATTGCAGTGTCGTACAGAATCGTTGTTTTTTCATCATCACTCGATGCTACTTTATACGGTTTATAATTATACCAATCATCTGTGTTCGTGGGACAATCATAATATTCACACAAATTGTAGTGTATTTGATTACACACTTTGTCATGTCTATCGATATACTCTGTTTTGTCCTGTTCTGAGCATCCAGATACGATATGGTAGCTCGTTCTGTCTGCTTTCTTGCAAATCCTGCATGTGACATTCTCAGCGGTGCTATGAATTTTTGTTTCCTGTCGTGATGGCTTGTTCTTGTACCGCCATGATTATGCTCTCAGTTTCTCATTTTGATCTTCCGGATGTTAGCCATTTGAATGATTCTATTAGATTAAATGCGTTTTTTTCCATATCTCTGAGTTTTTAGCCATGCATTGGTTTCATTCTATACATTCCGTGAGTTCTATTGGTTGTCTCCGATTCAAAGTTTTGAAGTGTTTTTTCTTCAGTTTGCGATCTTGTTTGCTCTAAATTGTTATTTTGTGCCGCCATGATTATATTTGTGTTTTGTGCTTGACTGTGATCTCTTCTAATTGAGAATATCAATTGAAGGTTATTTGCCTTGTGTTTCCGTCAGTTCACTATGTTTGGTACCTGTCGTACAATACGACACGTTTCTAGAAGCGTTGTTTTCTGCAATGTCAGTTGTATATCTGGTGGCATGCGAATCTTTTCAAAGTAACTGTGAAGAGTCTTTGAGATTTTATCAGTGACTCCAATAGTAATTGGGATGATTTTAACCCTTTTCGTGTTCCAGATTTCTTCTACTTCTCTTGCTATAGCAATATCTATCAGGTACGTTATATTACCCTTGTTGTTCCAGAATACAATTTCTGGCCTGTTGTGTCGAATTGTATGGTCCGTGAGAATCTGTCTATCCCAGTATAGTTTCACGTGTGCTAATATAATTACATTTTTTAATTGGTATTTGTAATGAGGTGTTCCGATTGGTTTAGCTAACATTCTCGCTGCCAGTTGCTGATGTATTATTTGCGCGACCTTATGAGCCCTGTTTGTGTACTCGCTTGGTGCTAATGTACTGTGTGCACCTATTGGGTGGTCCATGTTCTCGCGTGCAGCTGAGCAGATGCAGTATCTGTTATCAACTAGCGTTGGATCTTTAATTACAAATTCCCTTCAATTCTTTGTGTTGATGATCTGGTCTTGTATTGCGCGTATGAAGCCTTCCGTTTCAAAGAATATATTTTCTATCTGTAGCCATTTCATACTTGCGGTCTGATCAATACAATATTCAGGTTTTCCAAGGTTTGTAATGTGTATTACACGTAATTCTTCATCTTTCTATGTATTTATCTTGTCTGTATCAGTGTTGACGTGTGATAACGGATCGTACGTGTTTGCTAGACGTAGTGGTGTGTAGCCTTTATCAGCACAGCATATATTTTTGTAGTACTGATTGTCTATACTCTTTGTAGTGGAGTGAGTCCTTAAATTGTGTACTTGTTAGTGACATTATTATTATCATAATTATTATTGTTGTTATTTTAGTTCACTTCTGAATTGTTTGTACAACAGAAGATGCAATACATTCAAAATCTATAATAAAATTAGGAACAAGTAAATCAAACTCTTTGGCTTTACATATTACAACTACACTAACATTATAAGTGACATCCATAAATATTGATAACATTACATTTCACATTCACTAGAAGTGGTTATCTAATTTTATTTCTATTTTTCAGGTTTTCTTCTGAGTGCGGTTCCTCCTTGGATCGCTCTGGAGCCTTGAAGCGCCTGAACTTGGGTGGTAAGTGGGCTGGATCCTTTCGGTGAGATGATAAGTCTTTTTGAAATATAATCTGCTGTACTGTAATTAAGTTAAGTTTTTATGTTCAGGAATTGTCGTGTGATTCAAGCTGTTTCAAGGAGAGTGATTTTCTGCATAAGTTTGTGGGTATTTTTTTGTATATTAAGTACATCTAGTGATTTGAGAGAGTGATGGGTATTTCTCCTGTGGCACCTATCATATTATCATGGGAACTGTAAGTACTGCATTCGTATACCATAATTGTTCCATATCTTGTGCTAATTGTGTATACTTTTGTATTTAGTCTTGCCTTGTGACTTCTATATTGTTTGGAGCAGGGACAGCAGTATTATATATGTTTTATTTTTTCTTGATCATGGTAAACTATGTCTCGTCGATATGTTTGACAGAATGGTTGGTAAGTTCTGTCCGGTTCCAGTATATAGTTCACCCTTTGCACACATTATTATGACTATTATTATCTCTTCCTTCCACTGTTCCTTTACTCGAAAAAACAGGCTAAATTGTATATACTGTGCACAACAAGTATATACAATATGAATAAAATATGAATTGAGTTTGAAAAAGTTCACTTTGACGATCTCATTCTCTATTAATCATCCTAACACTCTTCTATCAATACTACAGGTACTTAGATTTGTAGCTTTTTGTATATGTGAGTATAGCTCTTTGTTCAAATCCAAAGCTTCCGAACATTTGTCTAACGTTTGAGGAATTTTTCCGGTGGCACCAACGACGATAGGGGCTACGATAACTGTGTATATCTTCACTTCATCAGCAAGTGGTAAGTATTGGTTTATTCTCTTGGTATGTGCTTCCTTTAGGTTAGTAGCATGCGGTATTGTAATATCTATGATATATGTAGTTCTATCTACTTTTTGAAGTAGCACGATATCTGGAGTATTATTTTCTACGGTGTTGTCGGTTACTGTTTTTCTTTTCAAGTAAATTTTGCCTTCATCGATATTAGTAGAGAATTTGAATGAGTAAAAAATTTTTGGGAATTCAGCCAAAATTTTGTTTTAATTTCTTTTGTACTTTATAGTTTCGGCTGTACCTCAGCCATTTTCAGGAGCGCTACAACTAAATTATTCTTTATTACTAATTATATATACTGAATTTATCTAAAATACTCACAAAAGAACCATATTGTGAAAAATTAAAGATGTACATTGATGTGTGATATCAAGCTTAATAAAGAACTGCGAAAAATTTTTCCTATTTGTCAAACGCCACAACCGATATCTGTGGAAGACGTTGAATGAGTGCAAGTAAAAAATCGTGCGTGCACGCATTGTCAAAAAATTACAAATTATCACAGGTAGAAATAAGTTAGTTATAGTGTCAAACAATTGAAAATAAATGCAAGCTGTGCATCACGTAAGATGTCTAAGATGTAGAGAAAAAATCAGAAAAAGTAACATAGATCTTGATGAATATTTTTGTATATAGTGCTAAGTGAAATAGTATCTGCTTTTTCATTAATATTTTGTTTGTCTTGTCTTATATTATTAATAGCTTACCTGCTACTGTTACTAGTGTCATATCAGTTGAAAAGTTCAAATCTAATCTGAGAGCACTACTCTAGTTAGTACTTTCTGAATGTATTCTATATAGATTTAATAGGGGAATAGGATAACCCAAGTGTGACTGATGATAGGAATTGGTAAAGGGCTTTTTTAATAAAAAAAACCATAAAATTCTTGGTCACACTGTTCTCTAATTTTAATTAGATTAATTAAAATTAGAGAACAGTGTGACCAAGAATTTTATGGTTTTTTTATTAAAAAAGCCCTTTACCAATTCCTATATAGATTTGTTTTATATCAAATTTTTCTGTTTTTGTACCAGCTCAGCTACTTAAATAGAGTATTATTATTATTATTATCATATACAAAATTTCTAATGTAAGTCTTTTGTTCAAGTTGACTTTGTTATGGATAATACTAGTTTCATTAAAATTGAAAGTATGTCCTGAATCTATGCAATGAGTGACTAGAGCACATTTTGGCGTATTTTATTAAATTTTTCTTCAACTGTTTCGTTTATGTTCATCAAGCCTTGTTCTTGAATATTTTTTGGTTTGTCCTGTGTATTGTGCCCTACAATCATCGCATGAGACTTCATAAATTCAATTGGATCTTAAGTTTTTATCTGTTCTATCTTATTTTGGAGAATGAATTACCCACTGTCTTGTACTGTCTGAAACAGGTTTCAATTCCCACTTTATTTCTGAATACTTGTTTAATCTTGTAGCTAACGCCATCTATGTACGGAACTGTAGAGTATTTATCGGTCAATGACTTTTTCTTATTCATGTCATTGTCATCCAAATTAGATGTAAGATTCATAATATAATTTTTGATACCATTTATGATGCCAAGTGGGTATTTATTTGAACGAAGTAAGTTAGTTACTGTGCTGCTAGCTTCGTTATGATACTTTGAAGATGTCAATTTAAGTGCTCTGCTAAACTTATTTCTAGCAACATTGAGAGGTTGACTTTTTGGATGATTCGACTGAAAATTTAGATACCTTGTACTTACTGAAGGCTTTTTGTACCATTTGGTGGTAATGTTGCCACATTCTTCTTTGATCAGTAACATATCAAGGAAAGGTAGGATGCTACTAACCTCTGTTTCTACTGTGAATTGAATATGGGCAATAAAGCTATTGGAAATAGTTACTATCTCATTTATTTTAGATTCTGGCACTGCTGTGATCTATCTAATTAGTGGAGAAGCCCACGATGCTGAATACAGATTTACTCCAGCGTCGTGGAGACCTATTAGATTTTAAAGATTCTCCGATGGAGACAGCGTCTACAGGCTTAGAATACATGTTCCACTGAACGCACTAAGCTTTATTGAGGATTTATGCCATTTTGGCTTGAGGAAATCAGCATATGATATTTTTTCCGCGATTTCTGAGTTATATGCTTCAGAATTAAAGGAAAAATCGACTGCGCTCGAAAATGCCAGAGTGACGTTTTTTTCTGCAAGTTTGTGACTTTCCCACTTCCTGACGCCACATTTAATTTGGCAGATGATTGAAATGCATATTATTCAGCACATTATTAACCAATCATACCTGAATCTGACGCGCTCGACAATTTCCAGCTATCGATTTTTTTTCACCATCCTACTGCATCCGCCTCCCTATTTAGAGCACTTGAATTTGGTAGAAGTACTCAACAGGGTGCAAGGTGTCCCCCATATGTTAATCTGTCGCGCTTGAGTGAATCCAAAAATACCCCCTGGGGCTCCCCTACTATATCTCCTACAATGGGTGGTTTATAAGTATCATACGGCTGTTTTTCTTTTAGTGCTAGATGTTCTGTCCTGAGTTCCTGATAGATAGTTTTTGCAACTTGGTCATTAAAATTAGTATTACCATCATTATTGATATTATTTCTATCTCTTTTTTATCAAGATTATTATTACTATAGTTAATATTGTCATTTTTGTTATTATCATTTTTACTATTATTATTATGATTCTTCCTGGGGGTCCACCTTGCTGTGGTGAGAGGGCTCACTATCTATTGCTGCCAGCAGTGGGGAAGTCAACGGACCCAGGGGCAGAGTGTATTGCGTTAACAAATCAGTAACGTAAGGTGTGAAACCGCGCTGACGCTTTCATGGCTTCACTGGAGAGAAGTCTCTAGCGATGCATACTCCAGATACCTGTGACCTATAGAAATAATTAGCCCTAGTGTGGTTAACCTGCTCCACTGCACTGGACATTTATTTCATAGCCTACTCGTGAGACCAAAAATGAAACTTCCCTCTCCTTCAATTTTGATGACACCCAATCTCACTAACTTGGATGAGGCGTCGGTAGCTTCAGTAAATTTCAAGAAAGTTCAAGGAGCTTCTCAAGAAATTCCCGCGGCTGAACTTTCAGCTCAGGAAAAGGCGGATAATCTCTGGTTTCTGGTTGTGAAGCCTTTTAGATCAAGTTCTTATGAAGTTATTACTTTCGTGATGAACAAACTGCTTTATGGACTTGAAGGGCAATCAAGAGGCATAGGAAAGATGGAGGATGGCTCACTCGTACAGAAAATAACATCGCTCAAGGACATGGATTGCTGTAGACAAGATGATTGGGAACGATGGATATGAATGTATCTCTCCATTCGACACTAAATGTATCATATGTGCAAAGGGTGGACAAAATAAAAGTGGCCTACTAGTCTCTAAACGTAAGGCTCTATACCTATGCGGTGCTGTGAATGCCACAAGTTTGCTCACACTTCGAAGAGATGTTCCAATGTTCAGGTTTGTGCATGCGACAGACCTCTTCACGAAGGTACTGCCTGCGAACAACCTATGGTAGGCGTCAACTGCAAGGGCAATCATATTGCAAGCTTCAGGATTTCTCCAGAATATGAAAAGAAAACTGCAATTTAGGAATACAAGACAAGAAATAATGTATCGTACTTTGAGGCCAAGTCTAAAGTGGTAGTGCATACGTCAACAACAGGTGTATCGTACGCAAATACTACATCAACCACACCACCAAACATGCAATCTCTGATTGAAGGTCCAGTTCCTCAAATTGTAGAGGCGATGAAATCGATTCTCGTGATTAAGAACTTAGTTGAGGAGATAGTAACGATGCAAACAGGAGAGGTTTCTAGCATTCTTGAAGAGATTGTACCTGAAATTGTCAAGGATATGCAGAGCAACTTTGTACCGAGAAATTACTTAGCGCGTCCTTAACGTCCAAAGCCTCTTTGCCGCCAAGTGCAAGCACCCAGTCCGACTTCCTCTGAGAATTCAGACCAACGACGTCCAGAGGAGCTTTTCTCCAATGAGGACAAAGGAGATGCCTCAGGGACATCCCAGTCATCCACCAAAAGAGGAAAAGTTTGGCCGGAGGGTAAACCTAGGAAACCGCCCTCAGTAACCTAGATTACTTTTATACTTCCCACATACATTATGAATGAAATAATCCAATGGAGTATATGCAGCACAATCTTCCATTACTGGGGATTGAAACTTATGCTGACCAACCATATTCCTATGTGTGTGTGTGCCTCCAGGAAACACATTTCCTGCCAGGAGAGCCAAGCGCATTGAAAGGTAACACGATCAAGAGTTGCAGTCCTCCTCAGGAACGACTTTTAGTCGGAACCAGTGGATATAGTCTCGAATCTTCAAGCAGTAGCCATCCAAATAACAGATCCAATCAGAGTCATGGTGTGTAGCATATACTAGTCTGACGGCGATTGGGACGCAAACGATATCTGACACAATGCACACATTGAGCTATGGAGCTCGGATCACAGGGATCGAAGGGACCAGGAGATGTAGAGACTCCTAGAATCACTGGACCATCTCCTCCCGAACGACGAATCTTTGAGTTACAACAATGCTCGCTCAAACTCCTTCTCTCACATCGACTTTTCTATCATCTCTTCTTGGTTGGCAAGTCTATTTTCATGGAGAGGTTTTGACGATCTTCACGGTAGTGCTCACTTTCTTATAGTGATTACTACTGACGTTGCTCGATCTTAACGGAAATTTCCTCCGAAATGAAGAGTTAGAGAGGCCAATTGGTCTGACATCGTCGCTAATGTCAGTACTCCAGTTATACTAACTACATACATATAGATACCTAGTTTCTTTTCATTTTCAGGTGTTCCTTTTCGGGTCAATCCTCCCTGGATCGCGCTAGAGCCTTGAATCGAGTTTACTTCCTAGATTAGGCTGGCGCTATGAATCTACTGGTGAGTGGGCTGAATATGTACGGAGATGTAGTAAGTTTTCATGTAATTTTCTCGTGTCATATTGTTAACGAGCTGGTCTTTCCTGTTCAGGACTTGTCTTGTGATGCGAGCAGAACAATCTACCGTTGTTTGTCAATATCACATCTTAAGAGTTATAGTTATAGTATGGAACTTTCTCTGCTGTTTTTCATCAGGCGTGCAAAGTGCTGGTGTATTATGTTAGCTACTTTGTTATGTCGAACGGTAAATTGGTCTAGGGCTATTACTTGACATCCACTGATAAAGTGTTCAATAGTTCCTCTAGTGTTAGAGCACAATATTCTACATTCATCTGTCTCGGTGTTATCTTTGATAATGTGCTTCAAGTAATTTCTTGTTGCCATTACTCTATCTTGGATGGCAAACATAAAGCCTCCTTTTTGAAGAAGATATATTCTTCTGTCAACCATTTCAACTGCCCGCTTTGTCAATATCTTTATGTGATATGTTGTGCGCATATGTGCCATATATGCTTTTTTTTAACCAGTCATCTACCTTCTGTTTGTTTGTGTTGACTTGTTCTACTAAAATTATCATCATTAAAATTATTATTATTATCATTATCATTATTATTATAAACATCATTACTATCAATATTATCATTGGACCTGACGAATCACCACAGGAGATTACATCGTACAGACCGATCTCGCTACTCCCTCTATTCTCAACTTAACCTGGAACAACTAAAACCGATAACTAAGGCGAAATAACTAATCCAATGCCACCAATTTGGATTTCGAACCCAGGATTCAACCATTCAGTAAGTCCAACGGAAAACCAACGAGATAGAGAGGAGCTCACAAGGAAAATTTGACAAAGTGTGGCATAAAGGCCTTCTATACAAAATGAAGCTGGAACTTTTTTCACCAGTATTTCCTCACTCTCAAATTATACCTGAGCGTACGATACTCTCTAATAAGTCTTGAAGGCACCCTGTGCAAAGTACTTCTTATAAAAGCAGGCGTCCCTCGAGAAGGTGTTCTGGGTACATTCTTATACCAACTTTACATTGCCGATTTACTGAACCCAGAAAACTTACTAACTGCAACATATGCAGATGACACAGCAGTCCTTGCTTCTCATAATCACGGACATTGTCCTCTCTAGGTTGCAAAAAGCACTCAATAAAATCCAAGAATGGTCCAAAAACTGGCAAATCAAGATGAACGAAGACAAATCCACCCATGTCACATTCACAAACAGCAAAACTACGATCTCTTCAATCACAACCAACGGAGAAGAATTAGAAACAAAAGACAGAGTGACATATTTGGACATGCACATAGAAAAAAAACCCCATAAGGAAAAAACATAAGAACAAAGGAAGAGTGAATGGACATTAAAATTACAAAAATGTTCTGGCTCCCAGGACGAAAATCAACTCCCTAAGCATACGGCATCCAGCTATGAGGCTTTTCAAGGAGAACAAATGCAAACATCATCCATGGCACATTAGCAACCACACATTCCACATAGACTTGAGAGTCAAGTACGTTCACGAAAAAATACGGAAGTATTAATTATCTCACGCTAATGAATCCATCAATCATCCGAAAGAACTGGTTGCCAATTTTTACACTGGTGAAACGAATCTCAAGCGCTTCAAGCGTACCAAACTATCAGAGCTGACAAAAATATGATCTAATATTTGTGCAGTGATCTGACTTCAAATAATTAGAATGTGAATCAAGAGGACGGACCCCTAAGTCAACCTCACGCATGTCGATTCACGAATACATATTCTATCTATTCCTTGCTGTGTAGGCATTCTTGAGACAATGGTTATAAGCGAGCCATCCGTTGAGTAACTCTCTTTATTATTGCGAAACACTTGATTTACCTAAGTTTATGTGTCCTTCCGATACAATTTGAAATGTACTAATTGTGTGAAATCTGAGGTAAATCGAAAACTGTTTCGTTGGATCAACAGGATAACCTCTGCTGGTGCTACTATTGTTCCAAAATTGCAACACATTATTTTCATTCAATCAAAATTTCATTGTAAATTCAGTATCAGTACGAACAAGAACTAGATTTTCTCTGTCCTTAAAAACTCTTAAACCGAATTTTCGGGCACATTAATCTTATCGTAACAAGCTATTTATTATTCAGTTTGTGGTATTGTTAGAATATCACATGCACGTATTGTTATATCAATTCTGCTGATTTTATAAAATATATTCGACAACAAACTTGAATATATGACCATATCATCACAAATATTTTACATATGTCAAATAAGGCATTCTGTTCAATATTCAAAACGACTAGGGAGGCCGGAGATGGTTGACCAAATTTCAGCTAGGAAGCTTGTATTTTTATTATCTGAGTGTATATAATTGCAATAACCAATACACTCGCTAGATATGCTAGTTAAGAAATATTATACGGATGCTAAAGTGTTACAGATATTAGAGGAAAGTGATACAGAATTAAACTTTGATGAGAGTGATGACGGGTGGGAAGCGGAGAGTACAGATAGTGAAAAATGTGAATCGGACGATGAAAACGCTGAATAACAACTGTTGGAAAACATCGAAGATGGAGAAACGTGAAAATGCATCGAATCAACGATTATTGGAAGAAAGATCCACTGTTTCATCTGGAAGGTATCAGCAGTAGTATGCGTCGCGATCGTTTTCTGATTATTCTAAGAGCTCTACATTTTTTGCGTGATCCAGAACCTGGAGAGCGTAAACCAGAAGACAGGCTAAACAAAATTCGTCTCGCTCTGAATTTTGTCAATAAACGAATGGGCGAAGTATATTATATGAAGAAAACAAAGTGTGGGAATTCAGTCGAAAGTTTTATTTTCTATTCTTCTCTACAGTTTCGGTCCCACCTAGACCATCTTCAGGAGTGCTAGTATATTATCCCCAAGAAGAGCTTTCGTTGGACGAGTCCATGATATTATGGAGAGGACGACTGTTACTCAGACATTATATTGCAAATAAGCGTCATTAGTACGTCATAAAGTTGAATGTTCTGAGCACGCCAAATGAAATCGTCCAGAAACTTACTGTATATGCCGGACAGTCAGACGACTCAAGGGATGAGGGACATTCTGAGAAAGCTGTCTTGCATATATTGGAGGAAAAATTGAATGTTGGTCTCAGTATATACATGGACAATTATTACAATAGTTATAGCTCAGCAAAATCTCTTCTGGACAAAAAAACTTATTGTTCGGGAAGTCTTCGACCAAATTGGAGGAATACTCCCAATTGAGTAAAAAACAGGAGACTGAAGAAAGGTGGATTGGTTGCAAAGTATATAGGAGGTGTAATGATTGGAAAGTTGAGAGACAAAAAGGAAGTGTGCGTTATTTCTACAGAAATCGAATATACTATGAAAGAGATAGTAAATAAAAGGAGTCAGGCGAAATTGAAACTCTTGCCAATCATAGAATACAATAAATACATGTCAGGAAGCGACAGACAGGATCAGATGCTGCTCTATTATTTGTCGGAGAGAAAAACCATCCGTTGGTACAAAAAGCTTTTCATGCATTTCGTGGAAATCATGGTGGTGAACGCGCATGGATGTGCAAACAATAAAGTGGGACCCTTTCCCGGAATATTAATTGTGCAAATTAATATTCCGAGAAAGAGTCCCACTTCATGAACTCAAACTGAGCGTTGTCAAATCTCTGTTACCGGTTGTGGAAAAACAGCAAGCACATGAAAATGTTGAGCACGCTGTTCTAAAACGGGAGCTCACTCCAGGAAGGACGAAAGTACAGCGAGAAAAATGCAAACTATGTTACAGTCAGGAGCAAAGGAAAGACACTATTAACGAATGTCCGAGCTGCTCCGGTCTGCCAGAATATTGTTTGGACTGTTGCCTCATCCATTACAAGTAGGTTAGACAAAGATTGCTGATTTATAAGTGTTCATCAAATTGTAAATATTTATTTGCGGTGTTCGATTTTTGTTTTGGTTTCTAAGATGTTTATCTATTATGTATGTTCTTTTCTCAATTTATGATCATTCATAGCTATGTTTTAGAATATGAAGCACATTCATCTACTTTCAATTCACTCTTCTGTTCATTTTGTTTGCACTTTTTTTGTATAAAATATATTTTGTTAGTACAATCTGTTCATTTCGTAGTTTACCGCCTCCGTTTTCAATTTTTTCTATTTAAATAACATCTCAGTCAGTCACGAAATCAGATCTTCAGTGCGTCGGACGTGGAGCTCATTAATCAAATCTGTAGAAATATTTCAAGATGTGGCTGGGGCAAAATTTTGAATTTCTCATAAGAAACAAACCTTGCACGGAAGACGAACTCAGTTACTATAGCTGGCAATAAACATGTACAGCTTTAGAAAAGAATTTCAAAGAGAACGCAATTAATCATGATAAAGTGTACAAGCTTAATTTTGTAGAACAAGAAATCTGAGTCAACTTATCCCATGCCTGGGGTTGGTTGACTTTTTATGAGGGGCAAGTTGACCTTTGCCACATCTAGGGATCATTATAATAATGACAATAAGTATTTGCACTCATCAATTTTTGTTAAAACACATTTGTCAGTCCTCACAATTTCAATAAATACCATAAGCTTCAAATTGGGGAGAAATAATCAGATGTTTCAACATTCGACAAACCAAATACTGAAAACATGAATCGTTTATTATCACGTACCTGGAAAGCAGATTAGAGAACTTTTCATTGATTTCATTCAGCAGCAAACAGTCTGAATAAACTTCGACAAAAGATCTATTTCATTCCATTAAAATATATCCAGAATATTTTGGAACAGGTTGAGTAGGGTGTCGTCCAGTTCCAAAATAAATTGGTCCACCAGCCCCAGATCACTTTTTCATTCTTAATCTCGTGATCTTATCTCTTACCTTACCCTTTTCGGAAAATATAAATTATAAAATGTAAGAAATGTTCAAACAATATAATATTGATCTTGTGTTCAAATCAATGACAAACCTTGGTAATAAATTGTGTACAGGACGTCACAGCTATAGTAATCTGGGGTCTATCGGTTGAGTTGCGCATGCGGCAGTAATTATATTGGGAAGACTGGGCGACAATTTGTCACTAGGGTGAAGGAACATGTGCGCTGTATCAGAAATAATAATAACCAATCTATTTTTTGCAGGACATATTAGTCCAGGCAAAATAGGAGAAATAGAAGAACTAACCTGTGTTTCACCAATTCTTTCAGGAATGTCATAGGAAAAGTCCCTTGATCAAAATGTAATAGCAAGAAGTGGAATCACCAGGCCGCCGGGGGAAAGGGGGTCTTCGAAGGTCCGTTTTTCAACTATTTAGCTTATAACCTGAAAGCGGTACGTCCTAACAGGAAATTCTCAACACAAAAATTGAAGATCAATAAATTTCCTATAGTTTTGCTTGAGAACATTTTTTTGAAAAAATGTATAGTTTCGGAGATATCCGCTCCCAAATGTAGGCAATCTGTGAAAAAACGCAATTTGTCCTAAGTTTTCCGTCAAACCTTCCCTTTTAGCCCTTCCTCCATTAGTTTCACAGAAAAATCGCAAAAAAGAAAGTTGCTGAGCATCAATTTCTTTCAAGAATATATATATATACTATGCATATTTATGTAGCATAGGTCTGAGATTGGAGGGTTTTCAAGACTTTGGCAACAAATAATGATTTAACCAGGAAAATTCCCATTTCCCCATCATTGATGGCTATAAATGTCAATATATAAGTACAATTTAATATAAATATGAGTGATTAATGTAATTTATTACATATAGTAAATGTCGTGTGGACGGAGTTTGCATGTGCTTGTAGTGGATCCTATGTTATGAAAAAAAGTAGTAGGAGAAGAGTTTGTTCCAAAAATTGTTTTTGAATTGACTGGTACACGAAGCTGCTATAAGCTCCAGCCTACCTAACATACAAATCTTCTGTACCCCCTCTCCTCCCCATGACACTAGCTTCTTTCAGTTCGTTGCATTACTACGTTCCTAGTATCCTTTTCATGAAGCCTGCGCGAGGTAATACAGAGATGAAGATATTTTCTACCACACAATTGCAGGAGCTTCCCTTTAATGAATCTATCTTCTACATTCATGGATTTTCAGGATGCAACACCACTAGCGCAATATCTGGCAAAGGAGAAGCGTCCATCCTAAAAACTTTTGCAAACGAGCCACAGAGCTCGAAATCAGTCTAAGGCGTTTTTTACAACCCAACATCAAGTACTGCAGCCATTACTAAAGCTGAGGAGAAAATGTTTCTCATTATGTACCAGGCTTCACTCAACAAACGGGATCTCAATCATCACCGGTACAGTTCCTTCATAAAATCCTCAGCCAAGGGAAAAACAAACTTGGCATCCTTATCACCTACCAAAGGTGCGGCCCAGCAGCACTCGCTAAGGGTGTATTAACAAATTCAACAATGGCTTGGCAATGAGCTCCTGGGTCCACAACGATGGGGTTGGATACGAGACGAAAGTGAAGTACTCACCTCTGCCAACACCCTTGAACCTCCTGCTCCTGCAAGTGTTCTGGAGTCAATTTTCTTCAGATGTGAGAGTGGTTGTGGATCCAGATGTGGATGCCGGAGGACAGGCATCCACTGTTCACCAGCATGTACCTGTGAACAGGCAGGCTTGAACGCACCCTCCTCAGCGCTCCTTCTCGAGGAAGATGGCAGCGAGGAAGAGGACAATATTACAGAGTTTGTGTGAGACGATACATTATGTTATGAACATTAAACTATCACTCTTATCACTTTACATTTAACTTACAATTATTACTTCACATTCAACTCAGTTATTTCGTTTATATCAATATTACTTGTTTTGCTCTCAACATTTTTAGCATGTCTTGTACTTTTTCATTAAACATTTTGTGGTAGGAAATTGTACTCTTGTTACTTGTACGTACATAACCGTAGCAGCTCAAAAAAAACTGCTTCTCCAGCAGGCGAAAGGGAGTACATTCGTATATATATTTAACTAGGGAAAACAATTTTTGGAACACACTCTTCTACTACTACTCTTCTACAAAACATAGGATCCACTACAAGCACATGCGAACCTCGTCCACACGACATTTACTATGTGTGATAATTTACATAAATTAGTCACATTTATATCATATTGTACTTATATATTGACATTTATAGCCATCAATGATGGAGAAATAGAACTCAAAGTTTTCCTGGTTAATTCACAATTTGTTGCCAAAATCTTAAAAACCCTCCAACCCCAGACCTATGCTTCATAAACATGCATAGTATATATAATATATATATATATATATATAGATATATATATATATATATATATATATATATATATATATATATATATATATATATATATATATATATATATATATATATATATATATATATATATATATTATATATATATATATATATATATATATATTCTTGAAGGAAATTGATGCTCGGCAACTTTCTTCTTTGCGATTTTTCTGTGAAACTAATAGAGGAAGGGCTAGAAGGAAAAGTTTGACGACAAACTTAGGGTAAATTGCGTTTTCCCACAGATTGCCTACATTTGAGAGCGGATACCTCCGAAACTATGCATTTCTCCAAAAAAATGTTTCAGAGCAAAACTATAGGAAATTTATTGAGCCTCAATTTTTATGTGGAAAATTTCGTGTTAGGACGTACCGTTTTCAGGTTATGAGCAAAATAGTTGAGAAACGGACCTTCAAAGACCCCTCTTACCCCTGGCGGCATGGTTATTCCACTTCTTGCTATTACATTTTGATCAAGGGACCTTTCCCATGACATTCCTGAAAAAATTTGTAATACACAGGTTAGTTCTTCTATTCTTCCTATTCTGGTCTATATAGCCTGGACTATATGTTAGATACAGGACATGATATTAGCATTGATAACAACGAAGAAATATTACACATTAGGAACAATGGAAAAGTCCTTGACCTTCTGGAAAACTTGGAAATAAAAAGATCTATTTCAGCAAACAGAGCACTCAATTTGAACGATTAGTTAAATTTGAAAAGTAGCGCGCTTCTTGAGATTTCATTAAATCTTGGCGCTGTGACAGGATCTCCCCGTTGAACTCCAGTATAACCGTGTTCTTCAAAAAATTTTTGCACGGTCGTGCGTATTCATGGCTCGTATTCAGATGAGAATTTTTTTTTTAATACATTATGAAACGCATTTTATTTCATATTTTCAGTTGTTCTTTCATTTATATATCGAATCAATGCAGTTTTTCTTTTGTTGTTGTATAGTTAAGTATCTTTTGAATATTTAATTTAATTTTATTATATGCATTGCTTTGGCTTGACAAAAAAAAATTATGTGATCGTTTCTTCGTTGCTTTGTAGTCTAAACCGGCTTAGAAGATGATTCGTTGAAGAATCGACACCGGTTGGCAGATTCAAGCAAATGTAGAGCAGTGTAAACAAGACTCTCCAATTTTTTTGAAAACTTTATCACCTTTCATTAATTTCTACACTTAGGCGTTCCCCCATTCAATTATAAATTACATTAGAATAGTACTGTAGAAAGACTTCGAGGAAATTGTTTCTTCATTGTATTCATTTCCTGATGTGTAGGCATTCTTATATGTTCAGCCAGAGCATCAATATAATAGTTGGTTACACTAATGTAAGAGATAATTCCTCACAACCTGTCTCACAGTTGTCAGCGATTCAAATTTTTCTAATGTAATAAATATGTCATGTTCTAAAATGGTCGTACAGAAATAATATTACTTATCCAATACAAAGCTTTTCATAGAGAAAAGTGTTGATCTAGAACTCGAACGTTCACCATCCTCACTAAATTCAGTGTAATTATCCGTTAACTATGAGAAATTACCCTACGATCGCATACATCCTGCACTACGGGGCAAATTACTGCAGATTAATCTAGGATGATGGAATTGAATATCGATTTTGATGAGGATACAAGATTGTATGTGAGTTTTTGTATTGATATCTAACTGATCTATGTATATGTGATGGTGCAGTCACTTGATGGTCGCACTTCAAAATTGTTCTACAGCAGTTTCAAATACAGACTCGAAAGACATTCAGTAAAACTGAAAAGTCTGGGCAAGTATAAAAATCTCATATCTTGATTACTTTCGGATTATAAGGTTTTGATATGAGAGGTTGGCTCAAGTACATTGCAAAAATTGAACACAACAACAATATAAATAACGCAACTTCTGCATTATCCATATTGTTGAGGTGTTCAATTTTTGAAACGTACTTAAGCCAACCTCTTATATCAGGACCTTATAACCCGAAAGTAATCAAGATATCATATTTTTGTACTTAGCCAAGACTTTTCAGTCTCACTTAATGTCTTTTAAGCTTATAATACTTTCTTTTGTGTTAATTCATAATGTATCTTGGTGATGTACGGTATGAAAAAAGATATTTTAATATCTCTAAGCGATCAATTTGTCATGAACAATTGGATTTTTATGAGTAATTTGCTATGAACAATTGATTGTTATGATCAGAAATGTTTCAAATTTAATCAATTTCAGTAGTTTGCCCTCTATTAATATCTGGCGGTATCACTAAGTTAACGATTGATAGCTTACTACCCTGAAATATTCAATTGAAATTCAAAACTTCCCTATATATTAAAAAGTATTGCTATGTATTAAAAATATTGGTGGCTGCTATCCGCACACACGGTTATCAATTTATCAATATATGTGAGTAGGCTGATGGCTGATATCTTATATCACGGTAAAATGTATCATAGTTCTCTGCCTCTTCTGCTTTTGATCAATTTCAATTATTGTCTCTACTTATTTCTTGTTTATAATAAATATGTCATTTGAGTTGACATCTGTTGCGTGTAAGATTACTATAAACAATCGATTGTTATAATACAATGTATTCAAGATTGAACTAATTCTGGTATTTTGCTTTCTATAATTATCTGAAGATATCACTGAACTGACGTTTGGTAACCTAGTATCCTAGAATATGCAGATAAAACTCAGAAGCTTCTTTTGAACATTAGAAAGTGTTGCAATGCACTGAAAATATTGATGGCTGCTGACCGCACACACGGCAGAGATAGGTTAGTACCGAGTTAAAAGTACTTAAGTAATAAGAAGAAGTACAGAGAGCAAAGTACTTGCACGTTAAGTACTAAGTACCTGCTTTTCGAAAATAATCATTCTTAAGAACAAGTACAAGCAAAAATTACTGATTTTTCCCAAGTATTTTTCCAAGTAATCCAACATTTTATCAATATTTTTTTTAATAACTCACAAGACCTCTATATATATTCTCTTTGAGATTGGAACTTATATTTATTACTTATTGTGAGAATATGCTCCATCGTATAATCATATTGAAGAATCAAAAGCTTCAATTAGGTACGGAAAATAAAACCAGTGATCCATTTTCTTTTCCTGCAATATTTTCGAAGATAAAAAGTACTTATCAACTTGATATTGAATGATTTAAAATAATACGAGTTACATCTTGAATACGGACATATTTGAGTTGAAGCAGTATGGGAATAGCGATTACAGAATACGGGTCGCTGGATTACACTGAGTTTCTAGAGAAAAGAAGACAAACACATATTTCATAGTTTATTATATAATAATATTTTATATTTCAGTACTCATAATGTACTGAAGTATTTTTAAGAAGTAATCATTGCCATTTCTATTATTATGTACAAGTATTTTCGTTTCGTACTTGAAAGTTGGATACTTTCGTCTCATTTTCAAGAAAACTTAAGTACCCATAAGTCTCTTGATTTTTTGATACCTAGATACAAAATGATTCAAATATGAAGGATTGAGAAAATTAGCGTGCTTCTCCGTTGGAGGTAAGAAAACAAGAAGAAAGTGTGGCTATTGGAACGTACAGACCGTCAAGATCCATCCCAAAAATATCTTCAACATAATCGGCGCTTCGAAATCAACGGGTTAAGTTGAAAATTTGAGAGCGTTGATTTGAAAGAGAAAAAAAAACTGATACTTTGAAGCGGAGTAGATCACTCAAAAAGGATCATATTTTCGGGAAAGTTTGTAATAACAGAGAAGTAAGCTTATGAGATGGCAGAAATAATGCATTGAATTAAGATTTCTACAGGATCATTGCAGCCAAGATGAGTATATTTGTATGTAGCTCTTGAAAAATCACGCTGTGCAAACAATTATGGCTCTGGCTTGGAACAACTTATTCCAAATTAAAACTTGAAACATTAAGTTAGAGAGAAATAAAAGTTTTTATCACATTGTTCCCAGAGTGAATTTTATTATGTGACCGGTTTAAACCACTTACTGGTCCTCCTCAAACTCAAACGGAGAGACTACAATATAGTATGTTTGCATATATACTCACACAATGAAATTACAGGAGACACAACCCAGAAGATAACGGATCAAAACAATTTGCTAGCATGATATGAATGGTGGAAAAAGAATATATGTGTATCACTCAAAAAAAAAAAAAAAAGAAACTAAATAATATGCGTAGGATAAGAGAGTCAAAATTCAACTGAAAAGTTCGAAAATGAAAAAAAATTCCAAAATACGTGTGGAGATCAGTTGAGAATAGTTAAAACTAGATCATGACGCCAAAAGCAATGAAGATTTTATTAGATTAGTTTGATCGTTCAAGCGTAGATCACTGTTTATTTATTTATTTATGAAATTCGGCTTCTCAACAGGAATATTCCCAGTAATAGAGAAGCTCATACAGTAATAATACAAAAAAAAAAAACATCATGAAAGTTCAAAGTGAATTGAAATATTCAAATATCACCAAAAGTAATACAAGATTTATAAAGCAAAGACAAAATTTAATGAAATCAACCATAATCATCCTCCTGAATTGAAAGCGATTTAAAGAAAATAAATCAGGCATTATTGTAGTACGACACATATTATTGTACAACAACGATAATCTGGTCACAGGCGAATTAAGGGAAGCATTAGTTTTACAATGAGGTATACTAAACAATGATAAGTCTCTAGAGTAATAGCAAGGAATACGAAAATGAAAAGCGGACAATAAATCAGAAGATTCAATAGCATTGTTAAAATGTTTATGAAGGAAGGTGAGTTTTTGCTTTTTTTTTTATTCAGAAAATTCTCCAAAATTCATGACAGGATATTCAATAGATTTTAAATAATATTGTTATTATTTATTATTTTTTTTTAAACAACAAATCACCATGTTACGAATACATTGGTTACAATAAATTGTCAGTGTCAAAAGAATGCACGAGATTTCATATATGTTCAACACTCCCACTAAATGAGTGTATCTTGTTTAACAAAGACTAGATGAACAATATAACATTTTAATGACTTTTTATGAACTCAAAAATTATTTTTATTATTAGAAATCCCAATCAAAGTGCGCAAACGTACAAAAGAGTCGCGTGGGAGAGCTTTCGTTAAAATATCAGCAAGCTGATTATTGGTACAAATATATTCAATTTTAATTTCATTATTTTCATATTTTTCACGAGTGTAATGATAACGTATGTCAAGGTGTTTTGTACGTTTGTGATATTCACAATTTTTAACTAGCTTGATCGCACTTTGATTGTCCATAAAAAGTGTCATAGGAGCTCCCATTGGTTCTTCAATGTCTTCAAGCAATTGTCGGATACATATTGCTTCTGTAGTAGCACTTGCAGCAGCTATGTATTCCGCTTCAGTTGTGGATAAAGATACAGTTCGCTATCGTTGACTGCACCATGTTACAGGACTGTCACCAATCTTGAAAATGTAACCAGTCGTAGAGCGCCTGCTTTGACAGCCGCATAATCGAAGTCCGAAAATCCAACTGGAGTCAAACTATTCTCCACTTTATAGAGAATACCATAATCGCGGGTGGCTTGCAGATATTTTATTATTTTTTTTACAGCATTCCAGTGATTTACGTTATAATTGGCAAGATATCTACTAGCTTTACTTACCGCAAACATTATGTCTGGCCTACTTTCTAGGGCTCATTTCATAATTGCTGTCATTGCTGGATGTTAAATTGACATGCGGATCTGCTGGTATACTGCTTGGCTTCGCATTCAATAAATTAAAATGTTCAATAATAAATTCGATCAATGTGAGTCTTTTGATGAATGAAGATTGTACCATTTTCATCATTGTGGTTAATTTCTATTCCAACAAAACAAGCAGGCTTACAAATGATTGTTAATTCAAAAATTTTCCCAAAACGTTGAAGAATTTCATGTAGAATATCTTCATCTCCTTCAAAAATTAGACCATCATCTACATCATGCAAGCAGTACTCTAGTTGCATTGAAGCTTCCTTTATAAATACACCTGTCAGCATAACATTGTTCAAATCCCAGATTATTCAATTCAGTATTCACTCTCTCATTTCAACATTTTGAAGCTTGTTTAAGCCCATACAATGATTTTTTTAGTTCACAAACTAGGTTTGTATCAATATTTGTTCCTGATGGTCGTACCATATATATGTCTTCTTTAAGAGCTCCGTGGAGAAAAGCAGTTTTAACATCAAATTGTAGAGTTTTATATTTATATTGAGTTGCAACAGCTGATAATATTCTAATTGAATCATACCTTAATGTAGGTAGAAATGTTTTGCAATAATCGATACCTTTCTTCTGTGTGAACCCCTTCGCACAGAGTCTAGCTTCGAATTTTGACACCTGGCCGCTTGTTGCCCTTTTCACCTTGAAGACCCATTTTGATCAAATTGGAGTCTTGTCCGCAGGTAATTCTACAACATCCCATACTTTGTTTTTATGTAAAGAATCCAATTCATCTTCTACAGCTTTCTTCCAGTTTTCTGCCTCTGGACATTCCATTGCTTCTTCGTATGTTCGAGGCACTCCAATTTCAACGTACATCGCTTCAAATCTGTTTGGTGCTCTTAGTGAATCTCGTGGACGTAATTGATATGTAATGTCTTGCTCTTGAGTATATTGATCTAACTGAGCTTCGCCTTCTTGAGTCTCTCCATCTTGATCTTGATTATCTTCGTCTTGAGCTCGTTGAATATTTTTTGGATGATCGATTTTGTCTTTAGCTTCAATAATTATTGATACTGGAACCGTATTTTGTCGTTCAACTATCTTCTGGCTAATTAAATTGAATATCACATTTCTTGATACTTCAATTTTCTTTGTATGTGGATCGAAGAGTCGATAACTGTTTGAATTGCCTTCATATCCAACCATGATCAATTTCTTGCTCTTCGATTCCAATTTCTTTCGTAATTCTGGTGGAGTTAACATGTACGCTTCACTACCGAATGTTTTCAGATGAGATAACTCCAGTTTTTTTTCAGTCCATAATTCAAAAGGTGTAGAATTAGGCATTGGACTGGTTTGTGTTCTGTTAAGAACGTGGACGGCAGTATTTACGGCTTCTGCCCATAAATATTTTGGAAGATCTTTTGCATATATCATTGACCTAGCACTTTCGACAATCGTGCCTAAATCTCTCTCAGCTTTACCATTCTGCTGCGGAGTATAAGGGGCTGTTGTTTCTAAAATAATGCCATTCTTGGATAAATAGTTTCTAAATTCTTCATTACAATATTCTCGGCCATTGTCTGTATTTAGTGTCTTAACACAGTAACCAAATTTATTCTTTACCATTTGACAATAGATCTTGAAACAATCCAACGCATCACTTTTATGTCTTATGAAGGATACAGTACGATAATTAGATCCATCGTCTTTAAATAAAATGAAGTATTTTACTCCTCCGACTGATGTATCCGACATGGGACCACAAATATCGCTATATACCATTTCCCCTGGTTTCATTCTTGTATGTATTGATTGAGTAAAAGCTAGTTTGTGCTGTTTGCCATATAAACAGGCTTCACAGAGAAAATTGTCCACTTCATTCAGCTTTATTCCTTGCACCATACCTTTATTTACCATTTCGCGTAGATTTTTAATGTTTATATGTCCAAATCTTTCATGCCAGAGTTTCATACTTTCATGAGCCGATGCATTTACTTCATTTACAACTACTGTTCTGAACAACATGCAATAGATATTGTTTGATTCACGAATTACACATGCACACAGCTCTTCTCTGTCGTAAATTTCGGCATGATCGTTTTCTTTAATGATTTTCATCCCTTTCTTGGTTATTGCACCTTCAGAAAATAAACTTTTCTTCAAATCAGGAACAAAAAGTACATCTGTCATAATCGATGTAAACCATTGTCCATTAATAAATTTTTCAATATTTACTGTTCCTTTACCCTTCACAGGCAACAAAACATTGTTCCCTAATACAACAAAACTGTTGTCATCTACAGTAGTGAACGAGGAAAAATATTCTTGTCTGTTGGTCATATGAGCTGACGCACTGCTGTCCATAATCCACTTGTCATTTGAATTTGACAGAAAATCATACGTTTCATTTACTCTAGTGGTACTGAAAGCAGAAAAATTACTATGATTGCCATAATTATTATTTTTACGTGGACCTTCTTTATTATTAGACTTGTATAATCTTTGTTTCTTCTCATTTCGACATTCATTTGCATAGTGGCCTTTCTTTTGACAATTAAAACAAGTAACTCTTGATTTATCTTGTTTTTTTATTCTTGAATTGCTTGTTACTTCTATTTGAATGATGTTCTTCAATTTTCATTGATGTAAAGACTAGTTGTTCACTAGTTGTTAGACTAACTTCTTCATCTAATAAACGAGCCGTTAGATTGTGAATCGTTTGTCTGTCTACTGCCATGGATAACCAGGCTTGACAAATATTGCGATATTTCATTGGAAGCGTTCCAAGAATTTTTGTGATGATTGCAAGATCACTTGATGATTCTCCAGTATCTTTGATTTGTTTCGCTAGACTTTCTACTTTTGTAATATGTTGTGCCATGGTATCATTAGGATTCATTTTATATTGATGAAATCGTTCATGAAGCAACATTTTATTGGTTTCTGACTTTTGTAAATATATTGAATCTAATCTATCAAGCATTTCTTTTCCTGTCGTGCAATTCTCAATCAGTGTGATTTGCGAGAACTCCATAGTAGAAGTTGAAGTAAACATAGCAATGGCATCATTTTTATCCCAAATTTCGATCTTACTACTATCTGTTAGAGGCTTTTCTTCTGATCCATCAATGTATTTAAGTACCCCTTTTGCTTTCAGGGCACAAACCATCTGAAATCTCCATTGTTGATAATTTTGTCCATCAAATTTATGTATACAGGATACATGCACTCGTCCCGCCATCGTTTGTACGAAACTTTATGTACTAAACGAAGATTTTTACCTCAACTTCAATTTCGACGCTAGAAACTCAATTCGTTCGAATGGAGCTCTGGGCCCATAACCTATTAACTATTTAGAGAAATACACATGTTTTATAATTTTTTTCAATCTCTAGATTCCCCAAAAAGTCTGAAGTTCTGCCGTTTTTCTGGATGTGTAATATTTCGACATCTTTTTTGAGGTCAAAACTGTATCCGGTCTCGATGGTATTGTCTGCGAATGATAAGTGGTTGCTGGTGTATTCCAAACAGCATGCGTGCTCTTCGAAACAAGTAATAAACTACCGACCGGTCCAGCGTACATAATTGGCGCCACATGTATTGCATTTAATTGAGCAAGCTCTCAGGCCTGCTAGACGTTACTTATTTCTTGAGAAACAAAATGCGTGGAATATAGTAGTGTTAGTATGAACTTTGATTATACGCATACTTGTGAGCTTGGACTGATGGGTAATTTACAGAAACCAGATGCGAGAACTATACGTCAAAATATTACTCACTCTAAATAGAATTTTTCGATTCAATTCCGCATATATACTTTCATATTTTGACGTTTCGACTTTCTATCCGAAAGTCTTCATCAAAAGAAATTTCCAAAAATAAACAGGGAGTATTGAGAGTGTTTACTGCCATGTTGAATAGCTATCACAAAAGAATATTGGTCCCCTCTAGAGCCGCATGGTGGCACTTGCTTAATTTATTACATTCAAATTTGAATGTGCGAAACAAGACATTTCATTTCTGATATATTGAATTGCAGGTTCCATATGAAAAATTGAAGTTTCTGTGTGGCAATGAAAAATTGAATTGTTCTAAGTGAAATCTGTAATTCATCTCGAATTATTCTCCTGGTTGAGTTAGGAACAATATATTCCTCTTTAAAATATTTCACACAAATTCCGTACATAAACCAAATATTCGGTTTCTTCTTGTTTGAAAAACAGTCTTCTTATTGCTCATCTGAAATAAAAAAAAGTAGAAATGTTTATATTCATACAGATTTTTAGCACGAATAATTTGTGTTTACTTTATATTGAGTAAAATGTATTCAAAAATATTGCCAATCTAGTGGATACAAGATTTCTTGTCTTGATGTGCATGTCTTGTCTTGTCTTCAAAATAAAATTTTTTTGTCATGTCCTCTTCTTGACAACGCATTTCTTGTCTTGTTTCAAGAATTCTTGATATTTCTTGATCTTGACACTTAGGGGGAGTCCCCTTTCTCTATTGCTTCATCCAATCCGAGCACTCAGTTTAGCGTTAGCGTCTACCCTTTATCCTACCTGTCAGTTATGTTATGAATCGTTTCTAGCAACGTTCTTCAAGATTGCCACCAATGGAAATAAATGAAAAGTCGGTCATTTGCATGTTTCTATCAGTATTTGTTATAAGATATAGCAATGTTCGAGATTCTGATGAATTACCACATTTTGGATTTTACCGAACTCAAAAAACTTACGTTCAAGTGGAATCGGTCGGTCGGTCTGTCTGAAAGAATAATAATTTGAGGACCCCTAGTTCTCGACTGAAATTAAATGTTCGAGATTTTTTTATCAAAAAGCTAGGTCTAAATTTGTAAATAAGTTCTCTCAATCAGAAAATCTAGGAAAAGACTCTTCCATCTTAAGAAACAATTGAAGACTCCACGGGAAAAATAATGAATGTCACTTTCTTCGTGAAACTGACCTTTGAATGCCATCTGCTAGCTTTTTGGTGAACTATTTTTATATAAAAATCAAAATTGGGTAAAACCATCGTAGTCAGCTGTGATAGTTCAATTTGTTCATGTTCATCCATCGCAAGAAACATGAACGTCCGCGCGCCGAACGTCAAAAACCGTCGTTGTCAATTTGATAATTGACATGCGAGCCGCGTTATGCTTCTTTCTCAACCTACTAATTTATGTGACACTAAAATCCTAAGTGCAATATCCTTATCTCTTTTCAAAGTATTTGTTCAGTTATTTTCAATTGAAGAAATAATACAATGTCAAGTAGTGACGAATACGCACGTTAAATCACCTAAGCAGGAAAAATTACGTAAAGAACACATGAAAGATGTTATGAAACAAATATCTTTGACAGAACCACTGAAAATCACAAAAAAAAAAAAACTGCAACCTTCAACTTCTATAACAGTTTTGTTCTCATGGAGCTAAAATCTACTCTGACTCTCTGTCTCAACAACTTGAAAATTATCAAAAATAAGTTCAGAAGAAATTAATGTCATGATAATGAGCTTCGAAAAGTGTTTGTTTGATACATGAGCTTCAAATGTTATTAATAATAAGATTTGGAAGAAGTTACTATCTTTATGATGAGTTAAATCAGATGATTGTTTTCAATACATTTTACTTGAAAAATTCAGCTGTTTTTATGCATGCCAATGTAATACAGAAACCAGGAATGTCACTGACTTAGACTGTCTATGCTTTGGAGTTTAGTTACTGATCTCAGACTTTCCGCAATGATTACTAGAACATGAAGCCAGAGCATATTTTTCAAGTGAAGACCATTTCTATATTCATATAGAAACAATTTGCTCCAATATTCATATCAAAAGAGCACGAGATGAAAGAAATACAGACTTTCGAACTATAAAAACTTGCTTTTCTCTTACTTATCATCTTTTGACATCCATTGTTTTTCCCGAGGAGTCTTAAATTATATTGTGAGGACTAAAATATAGCAGCCATCTGTCACCATAACGATGATAGCTGTCATTTTGACAATGACAGCTGTCACTTCGACAGTGACAGCTGTCACTTTGAAAATGACACTGTCACTTTGACAATGACGCTGTCACTTTGAAAGTTGACATGCCACTCCTAAATTGATGAAACAGTGATGAAACCGGCCATGAAATTTATTGTCAGGAAAAAACTGTAACGGCCCCAGCGGATTCGAACTTTTCAATGATAGATTAATAAATATGCAGATTTGAAAACTTAATTGTCAGGATATCAAGATTTTTTGACAAGAAGTTTTGATTCTTGATAGTACTTTCTTGTCTTGTCCTAGGAAATAAAAAATACGACTTGTCTTGGTCTTGTCTTGATTTCAAGACAAGATGGGGACAAGATGAAGATTACTTCTTGATTCTTGTTAAGCACTATGTCAATTCAATTTACCTTTTCAGTTTTGCTCAAAATTTTGGAATATATGGCCGTATATTAACTTATTATCGATCGATGAGATTTTTGACAAATAAAAACATTTGTAACAAGCAAATATCCAGAATTCTTGTCAGTGCTACCTACGTGCATTGGCTGTAATAGATAATGATCGACAAAAATTCATCGATTGAGTCACAGAATAGCCCCAATATTCAATTTTTGCACATCCAACATATTTTCATTAGCAAACGGTAGCTGTTTCCTTGGTTACCAATCAGATACCAGCAAAACATCCAACCGCGCAGAAGCTACTGAGACCTAGCGCACAAAGCTAAAAAATTTAATTTTCTCTAAAGATGATAGATAGCGCAAAACTGTTCGATTAGCAAATTTAAAAGTGATGCAAGGGAAATGGAGGCGAAATTTTGTTTGTTCGTAAGATGAGGTGCCAGATTTTCGTAAAGAGAAAAATTGGACGTCTCGTCAAAACGTAGTTACTCGTGAAGCTTGAGCTGGATAGTAATCATTAAAAAAAAAGTAGTGTCCTATGGAATGTCTGGTGATATACGTAGCGACATGTACAAAAAAAGGAGAAAGAGGATATATATATATATATATATATACATATATATATATATATATATATATATATATATATATATATATATATATATATATATATATATATATATATATATATATATATATATATATATATATATATATGTTATGATGTTTATTGGGTAGTCAGTCTTTAATTATTCAAAAATTCTCATTTATTTCAATGACCCAAGCTTTCACCAATAATTTTTGGCTTCTTCAGGGGACTAAAGTAATGTAAACAATAAGACAGTTAAATCAAATTGACAAGTAAAAAAGGATAAACTTCAACTTACAGAAAAATAGAGAATTAATAATCACAAACATTGAGAAAAACTAACAACTGGACAAGAGTAAACCAACCATAAAAAACCATCAAAAACTCTTGAAAAATCAATAAATAAAAAAGGATGGAGGAATAAAATAACTGACGATGATAAAAATATAAAAATATATATTCTTCGCAAAACATGTGTAGAATTTGATAGATAAATAAATGAATAATCAACAAATGAATAAATTCTTTGAAATTGAAAAATTAAATAAACAAGGAGTGTCATGAATATGAACACTTGATTATATTCGAATAATATAATAATAATAATATATATATGTATATATATATATGAGCATCGCGAGCGTTTTCAAAAAGACATCCTACAGTATAGATTGATTTTAAGAGTATGAACAAATTTGTAAGCTGATTTTAAATAATGTTTAGGCTACATCTTTTGTTACCTTGATGATTTGAAAATTTCACGAGTTAAGTAACATAGTACGTTACTTAAATATGGGCGACTTGAAGGGCTCTGAGGGAACCCTTCTGTTTTAGATGCATTGTGAATTGCGATTTTGATTTAAGCGGACACAATTATTTGTTATTCACGTAATAAAGTGAGATGAAACTATATCTGACTGTATTATCTGGATAAAAATTTGAATAATATTAATTAAAGTACACATCAGAAATATAAAAGACTTATTGAAAGTACCACAGTTTGTGATATTATAACAAAAAGATCACTCGTAGTGAGATATCTGTTCACCGATAAAACTATTGATTGTGCTAGTTGGTGAAAGTTGTGTTACATTAATAATGGAAGAGCTCGTTAGAGCACTGACAGAGACAGTGAAGAGACTCCAACCAGTGAGAGCACCGCCGACTCATGTCGGTATTCCTACATTTAACCCTTCTGAAGACATCCACGGAGAGGAGGAATGGTGTGAAGCTGTGGAACAACTAAGCAGAATGTTTTAATGGTCGGAAGACGAATTAGTTGCGCGAGCTACTGGAGGTTTGTCGGAAGACGCCAAGTAATGGTATACGGATTGGAACACTACTTATTAACATGAGCGTAGCAGACATTCTTTTTCAAGAACTCATAAATTTTACTAGATTATTGCATTTGCTCGATTTTTGCCGCTGTGAAATGTGCCTATAACCTTACTTTCACAGGCATATTTTTTCCAAACTTAATTTTATTTTTTCACTTAACACATAGAATATTTAAACTTATAATTGATTTGATACTCATTTGTCTTCATATTTCTCACAGTAATAGCTTATTTTATATTTTATATACATTTTTTCAACCCAAAAATTTTTTCAATGAACATTCTTCATATGTATATTATTATATATCAACTTTCAGCTAATGTCTGAGGATGGTTATACAACCAAAATCGATCATATTCAAGCAACTTTGAAAATATACAAATTTCAATACAATATACATCAAATATTCACTAAATCTTTCCATAACTACGATGTATACACATTTAGAGAAATTTGTACATAGAACTCATGAATCTTTTAACAAAATTTTAAAGTCATATAACCATTTTATTGCTGTCACTCCGATAACAACGGCTCAATTCCACATAAAGCTAAAGGAAGATAGAATAATTTTGTATCACCCTTTCGGCATGACTCTCTGTGAGCGTGAAAAAATCAAAGAAATTATTATCGATCTTCTTAAAATTAAATAATTCGCGAGAGCAATTCGCCAAACGCGACTCCGATGATATAAGTGCACAAAAAGGAGGAGAGCAGTCGTTTGTGCGTGGATTATCGTGCCCTCAATCATACATATCACTGTAATGGGTCGGTACCCTTCACCACTAATTCAAGACCAATTAGATTGTCTCGATCAAAATAAATATCATACCGCTCTAGATAGAGCATCTGGTTTTTATCCGATTGCAGTTGCCAATGAATCTATCCAAAAAACCGTCTTTGAGACATCGGACAGTCAATATGAGTACTTACGTGTTCCTTTTGGCCTTCCAAATGCTCCCGTTGAATTTCAACGAGCTATATGTAAAACATTAAGTCCATTGAAAGATAAAATAGCCTTGGTTTATTTGGATGACGTCCTAATTCCATCTAAAACGATCGACGAGGAGCTTGGAAAATTAGAACAGATATTAGTAGCTCTCACAACGGCAGGTTTTTCATTGGATACCACGAAGTGTAGTTTTTTGAAGACGAAAATTGATTACCTGGGAAAAGAGGTGAGCGGAGAGGGTATTGAGCCTGGCAAAAAAATTATGCTTTGCTGCAAGCACCACACTCTGGAAGTGTCAAACAGGAACGCCAATTCATGGGCCAAGCAAGTTACTTCCGGAAATATGTTCCCGAATTTGCAGCCCGAACAGCTTGCATCACCAAATTGACAAAAAACAATGAAAAATTTGTCTGGAGTGGAGAGCAAATAATAGCTAAGGAGTACGTGCGTGTTTATTTAGGTAAGCGATCCTTATTAGTTGTGTTTTACCCAGAGCGTGAAACAGAGCTACACACTGACGCCAGTGCGCTGGGCTCTGGGGCGATTCTTTTTCAGCGACACGACACCCAAATGAAAGTGATGGCTTATTTTTCGAAACGCACCTTAGTTGATGACGCGAAGTACCACTTGGATGAATTGTAGACTTTGGCCGAATATTATACTATCAAGTATTTCCGCATCTATCTATTGGAGACTCGGTTTACATTAATAACTTATTGTAATTTACTAGAGCTTCCACAAAATAAACAGGATCTCATTTCTAGAATAGCCAGTTGGTGGTCAGCAGTCCTCCAACTTTGATATAGAATATAGAAAAGGAAAATACATTGCACATGTTCATTATTCAAGTTGAAGCCTAATAACCATGGTACCCGAAATACCAGATAAATCATCTCTACAAATTAACGCTATCACGACAGATAATTAGTTGAAAATTGCTCAAAATCGTGACCCCAAAATACAGGATACTATGAAAAAGCTTCCAGAGGGAAAATCAACGTTAGAATACTCCAGTCAGAACGGTATTCTTTTCCGAAAAGCGAATCCTGGAGCAAATTCACCGATTTACTGCGCATTTGTACCTAAGGGAAGTCGCCTGAATTGTTACGTCTTTTCCACGATGAACAATGCCATGTGGGACTCGACAAAACGTTTGCCAAAGTAAATCATCACTCTTGGTTCCCACAAATAGCCAGATTTTCCAAAAAATACTGCGATCATTGTTTGAAGTGCCTTAGCAATAGAAAGCCCTGCGGCTCCAAACAAGGTCAGCTGCATCTCATTGATAAGAAGCCAATCCTGTTTAAGTAGTACACGCCGATTGCATCGGAACTTTTTCCATTTCACCAGATGCTCATAGGTACCTCTTATTAATAATTGACTTTTCAACTACTCATTCTTAATACCGTTGAAATCTCTCAAACATATTTAAATATTTTTGGTGATACCAAACGCTTTATCTCTGAGAGAAGCACAAATTTCACAGATAGCTACGTGAAGAAAATGCTATTAGATTTAGGTATCGAACAGCACCTAATTGCTGAAAGCGCACCCCGCGGTAACGGACAAATTGAACGCTACGTTGACACCGTCCTAAATCTATTAACGACTGGAATTGGTAATTAGGCAGTATGGCCGAACGTCGTGTGAGAATTACAAACAGTATTGAATACTACTATTCAGAAAGCAACGGGGTTTTCCCCGATTTATCTTTCGACCGGTTGTGATACAAGTATTCCTAACATAAAGACACTGACCGATGCCTTACCGACTACTGACACCGCGTGTAACTTATCACGATACCGTAATGTAGCATACCAACGTATTAGAAAGCAGGCCGACTGTTCCAAAGCACTGTTTGATAAGAAGCGAAGATCAAGCAAAGATATTGGTATTTGGTATTTTGTCTTTCACCCATCTGGAGACTCCCACCTTGCCAAATTAGGAGAGAAATATGATGGCCTCCTTGGAGTCGTTACCATCCTTCCCAACGACCGATTTGAGCTCAAGAATCTTACGAATATTCGCCGACGCATTGTTTCCAGAAACATGATCAGGCTTTGGCCTGGATAATTTTCAGAAGAACATTTTTGAAGCACAAAAAATGTGAGCTTGTGTCTTTTATCAAAGTAACCGTGTGAGCATTGTGAACATAGTGCAGAAACAAAAATATATGAAACAAGAACAAGCAAACCGAAAGAAAAGCTCAGTTAGGAAATTAATAAAATTGTTGGGAGGGGGACGCTTCGCATTTAGCAAATTGATGGAACTGTTGGAAGCGGGTCGCTTCGCAATTAGGATAATTATCTGTTGGAAGATGGGACGCTTTGCAGTCTTACTTCATTAAATTGTTGACAACTGATGGAAGCGGGACGCTTCGCAGTCAGGTGAAAAGGAACTGTTGAAAGACGGGACGCTTTACAGTCGAATTTAATGAAATTGTACCATTGAAAGCTGTTGAAATGTGAATAGCTTCATTGTTGCATGGTGTGAATCTAACTGTTGAGAGACGGGACGCTTTACAGTGAATTTGATGGCATCGTACAATCGAAAGCTGTTGAAATGTGAACGGCTTGATAGTTGCATGGTGTAAATCTAACTTTCGAACGAGGAAACATGTCACAGTTCAATGAGAATTGTTTGTAAGTTTTGAGTGTGTTGACCGCTTATTTTACCATTCAATGATAAGATTTGAAGCTCAGGGGCCATTATATTCTAACAGAACAGCAACGTGAACTCAAGCTACAGAAAAGGAAATACGGGGTTTAACTCGAAATAAAATTATAGTGTCAAGTTGACCGTGCGAGCATTGCGAGAGTTCTCA
The DNA here is from genome assembly GCA_963989225.1 of Dromius quadrimaculatus. Lineage (NCBI taxonomy): Eukaryota > Metazoa > Arthropoda > Insecta > Coleoptera > Carabidae > Dromius > Dromius quadrimaculatus. The sequence continues at coordinate 32,718,819 of OZ022332.1, read as the reverse complement.
AGAATACATTTCAGAGTGTAGAATAATTTCAAGAGTGTAAACAAATTTGTAAGCTAGTTTTGATCAATGTTTTGACTACATCTTCTGGAACCTTGATGATATGAACGATTTACGAAACGAGTAACATAGTACGTTACCTAAATATGGGTAACTTGAAGGGCTCTGAGCGGCATCATCTGTTTTTGAAGCATTGTGAATTAAGATCTTGATTTGAGCGGTCACAATTATTTGTTATTCATGTGATAAAGTGCGATAAAACCATATTTGGCTGTTTTATTCAATAAAAATTTGGATAATTTGAATTGAAGGTCATACATCTATATATATATATATATATATATATATATATATATATATATATATATATATATATATATATATATATCTATATATATATATATATATATATATATATATATATATATATATATATATATATATATATATATATATATATATATATATATATAAATCCTCATATCATTTTGGCGTCCTTATATTGCGCGTTTGCATTTAATCTGGCGTCCATTGTGAAGCGGAGTCCGTATATCGGACGCCACTTTAGAATCGCTTAAAATTTTTTTTCTCGGCTTGTCCCCGCCCTCTGGAGACTGAATTCAAAATTTCATTTTGACGCCAAAATGATAGGAAAATGAAAATTTCCGTATATTTTAAGTGCGGGAAAATTCTGCTCCAATTTCTAGTGGCGTCAAAAATATACGTGTATATTCCTACTTCATATACTCCGCCATCATACTGGCATCCAGAAACTTGACAACACCGTCGCAGAACATGACCTTATAGCTGAGTGAAGCGATCGATAATGAAACAGATGCTTGCGCTTTTGATATGGAATTTGTTGGGACTATGGCTTGAATTTGGGATTGCATTTCTTATGTATGTCATAACATAATATTTCTACCAATATTTTATTGCAGACTAAAGTATTATAGTACAGTTATTTGATGTCAGAAAGTATTCTTGCTTGGAAGTAATTCTACATCAACTTGAAATTCAAGCAGTCAATTACAAATATGAGGAGAAAACAGTTGAGCTCTGACTCAAGTATGAGAGGTTAGTGAGCAAATTTATGTACTTCTTTCCAATAGTTTTAGAGCCGACTGCACCTTATCGTTCCTGATCAGATTTAGGGCCAAATTGTATACGCATTGATCGGGGATATAGTAGTCATTAGGATGTCACACTTTATTAATCCAGGATTCTTCAAGTATCGAAAAGAGGCCATACCTGGTCAATAAGTTGGAGATTAACTTGAAACTAGTATCAATCAATTGCCGAGATCAAGAACCTACTTTGGGACAAAACCAGGATACCACCTCCATTCTATCCAAAACAGAGAAGAAACACAACAATCGTAAGAGAAGTTCAAAATGACAAGACAGAGGATGGTACCTTGATTTTTCTCGGAGTATTCGACCTTCGCTACTTATAAGAACCAGTTTTAATTATGAGTTCTATCAGAGAACATGACACTGACAAAAATTGACCGGAAGTAGCCTCTTTTTGCCTTAGGGCAAGATTCCAGATTTAAAAAGTCTGGCCCTTAATTGACCACTATATTTTTGATTGATTCATATAAAATTTGACCGTCATTCCGATTAGGGAACATAAGATACGGTCGGCTTCTCAACTATAGGATCACTCACCACAAGTTTCAAAAAAATGTGAGAACTCGATATTTCATCCGTGATGTGGTCTCATAATTGTTGTAAAAAAACGAATTGTATCGTTTGAACAGCGCAAGTGGAGAATTTTTGTTGCAAGTTCATCATTGCTTTGGGACTAAATTGATGAATCTCAAATTATTTATGTTCTTGAGGTCCCTGATGGTCACAGAGCTGCACTCTCAGTGTGATCGAAAAAAAAGGAGGATAGATGGATGACATTATCACATATCTTCTGTGATACATGATAAGTGTGACATAAGCTTGTAATATACAAACAAACGAAAACTAATTTTTGCTCCTATTAATACAATGTATCACAGGATATCACATCCATCATGGCTTGAAAAGTATACTATATATATATATATATATATATATATATATATATATATATATATATATATATATATATATATATATATATATATATATATATATATATATATATATATATATATATATATCCCAAAACGCTGAAGCTTCGTTATTTGAGATCACAAACAACGTCATTTCTTTCTCTTAGAATAAGGAAAACATGTAATAATTAAGTTATAAATAAGAGTAGAAAGTTCACGTAAGTGAGATAATTGTATCAACTTTCCTAGCTGAAACATCTACGCTAGAAAAGTACTTTGACGCTAAATAAATAAAATATTAAAATTAAGATTGCTTTTTTTTAATAAACGTCGAGATCAATAATATAATTGGCGCAGTCGGTAGGATAGCCGACAAGAATCCAGTGAGTGAATAAAACCTCATAAGTCTGTGAAACGCTTGCCGAAAATTCTCAAATTTTCACAAGAGCTATCCGAACATCACCTACGATCTTCGAACGACCTAAACAGTGGTCGCACCAGGGTCTAACCACGACCCATCTTTAAAATCCAAGGACATCAATCCGCTACTACGCGTCCGAGAAGGCAACTTTCCAATCAGGACCACTAATCCAATTGATTCTACAAGTTGCGTGACAAGATACAAACTCCCGCCCACTTGAAGCGTATCAAGACCTCCACTACTATGAGAATAGAAGCCTACTTCACAATATTACTGCTGTAAGTTTACTCCCATAGTAGAAAAATATATTTTGCCGGTCGTAACAATCGGTCTGTGACAAAATACTGTTACACATATTTACATAAGGGTTTTGTGGAACATCTAACGCTGTTAGGAAACAAAACGTGCCCCGACACAAGGCAAAACACACAATTACACATTGTAATATTTATAGATGATAATATATGTCTTCAGACGAAGAAATTGGAAATTTAAGTAATCAACTTAATAGAATACCGATTACACTTAAACCAAGTAAATTGGGTAACGGTAGTGAAATCAAACAGTCATCTGATTACAAAAACACACTCAGTACACCCTTAACATATCAAGTACAAGAGTTAAATAAGTGCCAATTTGAATCAATCATGGCAACGGCAACAATCGCTGACATTCAAAATTTCATCGACGCTGTCCCTGAATATAATGGAGAAATTAAATCTCTCCCAAGATTCATAAGAGAAGCTGATAACTTTTATTCAGTTATGAATTCACTAGCATTAACCCAAATACAGAAAACATACTGTTTTTCTATGTTACAAAAGAAATTCGTCGACAAAGCCAAAGATATATTAGACACTCAGGAATTCACATCCTGGGATGATATAAAATTGTACCTTCAAACAAATTTTGAGGACAAAAGTACCTATAATACCCTATTATTGACAACAATTAAAATTGCACAAATAGATGGCAATATAAATGACACTCTAAAGAAATTTGAAGATCTTTATCAAAGAATGACTTCCAAGATTCAATTGTTGCAATATGAACAATATGGAAAACAATGCTTAATAGTCGAAACTCAAAAAACAGTAGTTTCTCATTTCATTTCATTATTACCTATGAATTTTAGAGCTTCATTTATAAGAAAAAACCCTCAAACATTTGACGCCTGTGAGCAACTTCTAACAAACGAATATAATTCGATACAATTACACAAATCTCCTATGAACAGAGTAACGCCTCAAACCACACAACAAAAAACACATAGATATTTCAATCCCCCACCACAAAGATTTCCATCACAACAATTTCCTTCACGTCCATTTAACCCCCAACATTCACGCCCTTCGGGACCACAAACATTTGCTAGGCAAAATATCAAGAATATCATAGAAACTAAACGCGATTTCAAACCAACCCCTATGTCCGGTATGACACAATTGACAACACCCATGTCCACACAAACCATAAGACGGAATTATGCCCTAGAAACAGAGAATAACGCAGATATTAACAATGACGAGACACAGAATGAACCAGAATTAAATGAACAAGACGAGACTTTTGAAACTCAATCTTTTTTAGATTATGACCCAGAACAGATAGACGAAAGTACGTAATGTTCTCTAACACTAAGACGATCCCGATCATTATATTCCAAAATTTTAAAATCCTCATCGATTCAGGATCAGATATCAATTTAATAACAGAAAAATCTGTGAAACAAAACAAAATGAAAATCTTAGAAGAGTTTTTAACTTTCAGAACTGCAACAAATAAAGTTAAATGTAATAAGTATGTTGAAATTAGAATATTCAACAGGAAATATAAATTTTTCATTCTCAATTTCCATTCAGAATGCGATTTATTATTTGGAACAGAAATACTTCGCGAAACATATACCATTATAAATTTTACAGAGGATGTCATTCACATGAAGAATATGAAATTTGATATCCGAAACTTGAGTAAGCAAAGTAAGGAAAGCCACGTACAAATTCGTGACGAACACTTACAATCAAGCATAAAAAATGAATTATATAATTTATTAGAACAATATGATTCACTTTTTCCAAAAGAAAATGAGACATTGACATTTACAAATAGAATACAACACAAAATTTACACTTCAGACGATATCCCTATATACACGAAAAATTACCGGCTCCCGCAAATTTATGAAAAAGACATTGAAGAGCATATTCAGACCATGCTGAAAGCAGGAGTTATACAAAAATCAAGAAGTCCATATAATTCACCGATATGGATCGTACCCAAAAAATTGGATGCCTCAGGCAAACGAAAAACTGGATTAGTAATTGACTTTCGGAAATTAAATCAAAAAACTAAAGAAGATAAATTCCCTATTCCAAACATTGACACTCTCTTTGACCAGATAAATAAACCAAAATATTTTACTACACTTGATTTGCATTCGGGATTTCACCAAATACTCGTCGACAAAAATGACAGAGAAAAAACAGCCTTCAGCACTACTTCAGGACATTACGAATTTTTGCGTATGCCTTTTGGACTAGTTAATGCCCCCGCGACATTTCAACGATGCATGAACGAAATATTACAAGACTTAATTGGCAAAGTATGCCTTGTATATTTAGATGATATTATAATTTTTGGTAACACTGAACAAGAACATTTGAAGAATATTGAAACTGTTTTCAAATATTTAGAACAGGCAAATTTAAAAATACAATTAGATAAATAGGAGTTTTTTGGAACAGAAGTTGAATATCTAGGATTTGTAATTTCAAATGAAGGCCTTAAGCCAAATGAAAAAAAAAAATAGAGGTTATACAAAATATCCAAGTACCAAAAACAGTAAAAGGAATAAAGTCATTTTTAGGCAAACTTTCGTGGTATCGTAGATTTATTCCTAATTTTTTGAGATCAACCAAACCATTTACGAATTGTTCACGCAAAGGATCAAGTATAAACATCCATGATAAAGAATATGTAGAGTGTTTCACGAAAACAAAAGAATTAATCACAAATCCACCAATACTCGCATTCCTTGATTCCAATAAGAGTTTTATATTAACCACTGACGCTTCTGACTATGCAATGGGCGCAGTACTTTCCCAAAATCATGGTTCACAAGAAAAACCACTTGCTTATGCATCTAAAACCTTCAATTCCCATGAACAAAATTATTCCACAATTGAAAAAGAGTTGAAAGCAATAGTATGGTCTATTCAAAATTTTAAACCCTATCTTTACGGAAGAAAATTCACAATTCGTACAGACCACAGACCGCTGGTCTGGCTTTTTAACATGAAGAACGCAAATCAAAAGTTAATGTGCTGGAAGATTGAACTGAGTGAATATAACTTTGAAATAGAATACATTGCAGGCAAAACAAATAAAATTGCAGATTTTTCAAGTCGAATAAGAAATGAATTCAAAATCAATTTCAAAATAGGCGATGTAACATCAACTCCTATTTTTGCACATTGTATTTCAAAAGATTATAAATTTGGTAAAGGATTAGCAAAACAAATTGATAACCAATTTGATAGTAAAAATTTTTGTAAAAATAAATTACCCAATAAAATTTAAATTCGAAACGAATATAATAAACAAATTTTTCATCTATTTTCTAAAGAATTATTCAATGACATATATAATAGGGAATTATTGAAGCAATCACTTATACAATTACGCTATTATTTGATAAAGAATGATATATACGAAATAAACATCCCTTATTTATCATGTGGATTAGACAAATTACCGAAAGAAGAATTGAATAAAATTTTGATTTCAATATTTGAGAATACTTGTATACAAATTAATATTTATTCATTACCCCAGAACTTCGTACTTAGTGACGAATTAGAATCAAGAATAGAATTGGAGAGAATTATAGAACAAGATGATGACTCGATAAGAAATATAGTGAATACACAAGATGATATCGAAACCATTCATAGCGACCAAGAATATTAGTCCGTGAGACAGCGCATACATTTTTTGTTGATTACCGCTCACTTGAAACTTTGTGAGTGGCTTCATTGTGATGAGTCCGACAACTTTTTCATTTGGCAAAATTCTAGATTTCGGGGCGTTTACCCGCGAGGGCTGATTAATTGAAATAATATTACCGTAATACTGATCTTTACACTAATCGAAAGATTTTTTGATAATAAAATGGAGGAAAAATATTGTCCGACATGAATATTGAGGCTACCGGTGAGTCCGACTTGTCATAAGTACCAACATACTTACCATTAGTACCAACATACTTATGACAAGTGCGGCTTGTCGGATTCACCGGTAGCCTCAATATTCATGTCGGACAATATTTTTCCTTCATTTTATTATCAAAAAATCTTTCGATTAGTGTAAAGATCAGTATTACGGTAATATTCTTTAAATTAATTAGCCCTCGCAGGTAAACGCCCCCAAATCTAGAATTTTGCTAGATGAAAAAGTTGTCGGACTCATCACAATGAAGCCACTCACAAAGTTTCAAATGAGCGGTAATCAACAAAAAATTTAGGCGCTGTCTCACGGACTATATCCAGTTAACGGTTTAGAGATTCTAGAAAATAGAATAAACATAGCTGATAATCAAATATTATTTTCTTTCGAAAATAAATACGATGTGAAAATCAAACGACTTTTTGGTAACAAAAAACAAAGATTGATGGTCACAATTGAAGAAAACGAGGCAGAAAACCAATTACGAGAATTCATAAAATATTATATTGTTCCTAAGGTCAGATATTATTGCATATGCAATGATGTATTATTCCAAATTTTAAACCAGTTGATTCAAAAAGATTAATATTATTAAAGTTAATAAAGAAGTAGACGATATTGAACAATCAGATAGACAAAATGAAATCGTTTACTTATATCATATAGGAAAAACGAACCACCGTGGAATTATGGAAACATATAATAAATTAAAAGAGAAATATTATTGGCCCAAAATGATAGACACCATCACTTCATTCATAAATAATTGCCAAACTTGCAAGGAATGCAAATATGACAGAAAACCTATCAAACTCACCGATTACCTTACCGAAACATCCGAACGACCTTTTGAAATCATCAATATTGATTTACTAACCCTAGACGGACAATATTATTTAACGATATATGACCAATTTTCAAAATATGCACAAGCAGATCCTGTCAAAACTAAAGACAGTAAGAACATAGTCAAAATTTTAGAAACATTCATTAGAACAAAAATACCCCCAAGAAAATTAATATGTGACCAAGGTTAGAATTCAATAACATATCTTTACGAACTTTTTGCCATAATAATCAGATCGAGTTACACATAACATCAGCTCAAAATCCGAAATCGAACGCCATACAGAGATTTCACTCGACTTTGATAGAACATTTGAGGATTAAGACACGAACTTGCAATTTGAAGCCTTTGAAAGAACTAGTGAATGATTGTATTTTCGCATATAACAATTCGATCCAGACTATCACAAATATGACACCAAACGAAATACTTTACGGTAAAGATTATACAAATCTAAGGCCGAGAGAAAACACACAAAATAAATTACAGACATACGTAGACAAACGACATAATGAATTAGAACAAGTTAAAATAAACATTAGTAGAGAAAAGCAAATCGTTATGAAAACCCCAAAGAAAATGACAAGATCAGTAAATTGAAGAACCTCACCGAAGCATATATAAAACAAAATCCCCGTTTGATAACAAAATTTAAGAAACCGTTATATATGAAAACGAAAATTAGAAATTATAATGATAAATTTAAAACGATAGATGCTAAAGATAAATTAAGAGAACGAAAAGTGAAGATTGATAGAATCAAAATTTGATTGTTTCAGAATCCCTCATGGATTCGCAGATGTCAAAAATGTAACAATTAATCCTGGTTTTTTATTATATACAATTGGTGAGTGTCACTTGAAAGAAAGCGAACAATTGCATTATTTTTATAATGATATAAGCCCCATATATGATGAGTATTTAAAATTGAAACAGATTATTGACAAGGAATTGAAAGAATTAACAAACGAAACATTTTTGAATGAAAATGTTAATATTGTAGATTATATGTTTAAAGAATTAGAATTGAATATAATCAAATTATTCAATAGAAGAAATAAAAGAGGATTAATTAACGGATTCGGATCTATAATAAAATCTATAACCGGAAATTTAGACGCCTCCGACGAAGAGCGGTATAATTCATTGTTAGAACAACTTAGCAACAATCAGAAAACATTACAAACACAAGCAAATGAAGTCGTACACCAACAACAGACACTTACAGATAGATTCAATAAAAATTTACAAACCATAAATCTTAATGAAAATAAATTAAGAGATTCGCTTAACGAAATTATGGACATAATCAAAACAGAGAAAAGTTGGAAAACACTCATACACACAGAAGTACAGATTAACAAAATATTAATCTACATCCAACGACTCAAAAATACGGTTGATAACGTTATAAAATCGTTGGAATTTTGTTCATCAAATCAATTAGATATCACGATTATAGATCCCAACAGCCTTTCAAACATTACACAAAATCCGAATATCCTTCAGATGATTGAAACAATATACGCTACTTGTACATTACAGAACAATAAAATACACATACTTTTAGCTGTTCCAAATTATACGAATGATTTGTATAAAATACAACAATTTACACCCATACCATATTATGATTCCTCATATAAACAAATATTGGAAGACAATACCATGTTCATTTCATACAATAATAAATATAGATCAGTCCTTAAGTTTATTAATAATAAATATTGTACTTCAAACTATAATCCTATAAATAGTTGTATTGATAACATATTGAATAAACAAGTATATGATGATTGTTTGAGTGAACAGATTACGGCAAAAAATTATATTTTTCAAATACCATTCACGAATAAAATAATAATATTTTCACCAAATTTACAAAAATTAGAGTTCAACTGTGGAAATAATTACAAATATAAACAATTACAAGGCATTTTCCTTAATGAACAAGATACGTGTGCCATTAAGAATTGGCAATTTCAAAAATATAAGCCTCTTTATCAAGAACATATTTTTGATAATCTAAAGAACACAGAAATAAAGAAGGTACTTCAAATCATAAGAGTACATGATGTGAAATTAAATGTCACACATTTGAAACAGATTGAATCCATTAATGAAATTAACTCTCATCATATACCCACATTTTATGTAATATTTTTTGTTATAATAATTATTATAGTTTTAATATTGTATAAGAATAAGATTTACTCTTTAATTATAAAATGTAAAGTGAGAAAGATTACGGAACAGAATAATAAGGACCCTCTGAAATAACGTCGTTTCTTGATGGGGAGGAATTATGAATCCCAAAACGCTGAAGTTTCGTTATTTGAGATCACAAACAACGTCATTTCTTTCTCTTAGAATAAGGAAAACATGTAATAATTAGGTTATAAATAAGAGTAGAAAGTTCACGTAAGTGAGATAATTGTATCAATTTTCCTAGCTGAAACATCTACGCTAGAAAAGTACTTTGACGCTAAATAAATAAAATATTAAAATTAACATTGCTTTTTTTTAATAAACGTCGAGATCAATAATATATTTTATATATATATATATATATATATATATATATATATATATATATATATATATATATATATATATATATATATATATATATATATATATATATATATATATAAGTTAGGACTTGGAAAAATATGATCTAGGTTTTTTTTTTGTTCAATTTAGAATTCACTGGCAACATATAAACGGAAAAATTTTATGTGAGAAACAAAAATGTTGCCTTATTTTTCTTCTATTATTCTTGAATCTGCCGATAACAAGAGTTCACCAACAGATAATTTGAGTTATTGTGATAAGTCACAATTTGGTTCAAGTTACAAAATGCATTTTTTTTTTAAATGAGAACTTTATCTATTTGGTTGCTTGGGTTTCGCAAAGAGCTATATATTGAATGCATTCAACAAGGAATGTATCTCGGAAATGATACGCTCAAATCGATTTCTATTGAATGGACTATTTTTATTATTCTATGTATAAATTAGTCCTTTTCTACTGACAAACTTTTACGAAAATATCATTCTTTTTGAGTGATTTGCATGTACCTGTTGAAAAATCAGTGTTTCGACTGGGATAGAATATCTATACAATATTAACACAAAAACATACTGATAAAATTTTGATTCAATACAGATCACATGGGATATGCAGAGCGATCTCAGTCTCCCTGGAATTAATTAAAAATAATGCAAAATACGAGCAATCATAGTTTTCATGTGAATGTTCATACTAAATGATTTACGTACATTAAACACTAAGCGTGAATGTTATCCACTGCTTCTGGATCAAGAATGATTTCTTCAGAAGCTGATCAAGGGGATATCGTCATCTTCTAGTTCTGATCTTAATCTGATAAAGTGTATATATAACATACATCCATTCTATCTGATATTTCAATTTGTGCGAATTATCATATCGTCGCTTTCTTCATTCAATTTGCGAATAGATGAACATTGACTCCGTTCTCGCAACTGTGTTAGAACATTTCTTGTAGTCGGGGAGCTGGCCACACCTTATGTTCCCTGATCGAACTTACAACCAAATTGTATATGAATCAATTGGAAATATAGTGGTCAATGAGGTGATAGACTTCACAAATCTAGAATCCTGCCCCAAGTGTCGAAAAGAAGCTACTATTGTTCATTTTTGTTAGGGTCAACTTCTCTGGTAGATCTTATGGTTGAAACTATTACCAATCGATAGTGAAGGTCAAATACTTTAGGAAAAAAGCAAGGGTGCCATCACCTGCTCCGTTTGGAAGGTGAAGAAGAAGAATAGATAAGGATAATATAGGTGGAGGCAACATTAGGCTAGTAGCATTTTGAAAAATTTTGCATTCTATAATTAATCTCTAATATAAAATTCCACACCGTTTTGCTCGAAAACATGGAAAAAAATCTGATGTGGACACATATTTTACTTGTACATCTTTTGACTTAATAATTAACAGTTGACGCTGATATTGAAACTAGGCAAAATCGATTCCAACTAAAGTTTGAGATGATAATCCAACCATTTAGATGCTACAATTAATAATTGGTCTGTTGCACCGCTCTAGCTCAAATTTTAATCTTCACTCATACAAAAAATGTCGAATCAAAATGGGGACAGCAATTTTCATGTTACATTGAATTCAAGAATTTTGATACGATATGGTTAAGTTAGGTGGAACCTAAAATTTGAGGGACAGCAGTGCAATTGTCCGTGAGACGCTTTAGCAGTCTCAAATACCAAATTTCATCATTCTACGGCCAAATTTCTCGAATTTATGCAAAAAATTAAGTAAAATTGTCAGATGAAGCCTACTTTCAGCTCAATAGATTGTTATGAATATATTAAGTTATCATTTGAATGCTACAATTTCTTCAAATAAGGAATTTCAAGATTATACAGCTGATTGTTCTGGATTTATGCAAGATATTTGCAAACGTGCATAGTAAACTGCACTCCTGGTTGATCTGACTGCAATCATAATGCAAGGTGTTCAATTAGGTCTCATAGAAGTGTTTGATACAAAATTTCAATACTCCACGGCTGATTGTTTTGAATTAATGCAAAAAACTCAAATAGACTGTGCACTTTCAGCACAGCCAATTAGTATTAAAATAGGAAATAACCATCAATATGCCACAGGGATCCAAAATTCTGAATTTCAACATTTTAAATTCATGTGAAAAATTCGGAAAAAGTTCCAAGTACAGTGCATTTCCGGTACAGACGATTGCAGCCATAATGGGGGCTGCAAAACTAGACTTTAGACCAGTCTCAAATACAAAATTCAACTATATACATACAAACATTCATACGTACGTACCGACGTCAAGCCGAAAATAGTGAAAATGATGCTCAAAACGAGTATTTTCAACAGAATCTCGGAATGTGATTTTGGCGGTTCAACAATGCTATACTTATTTGTACTTTGTACAAGTAAGTTGAGAGAGACTCACTTGGATTACCTCGATAAATCAACAACATCATACTTATTGAATGTTCATTATTTCATATTGTAAGTAGTATTTGACTTTATGCACTATATTGTAACGCAAACAGCAGAGGGAATTCTTAGAGATATACAATATGGAAAGACTCCTGATTTTCAAAATTATACGTCTACCAATTTGCACTGTGGAAAAACCAATCAGAGGATGTAGTTGTACACAGTTCAACAAGTTTCATTCTCAATGATTGAGCTTTTTGCCTCTAGATTTATATACAAGATATGAAGAGTGAATACTGATAAACGCCATATTCCCAGCAACTTTGAATAATAGGAATGATCGAAGGGTATCGTATTTGAACAATTTTTGCTCGTAGATTAATTTTATGCCCACATAGTTGTTGTATTCATCATCAGTTACAGTTCTGTTTTAAAGGTTTATGTGCTATGTGCTAAAAATCTATTTTTTAGGCGATTATAATAGAAAAGATATTTCTATGGCCCTTTTTGCGGCCATGAAGTTTTACTTACTTGTACACATCTATCTAATTTTTTTTTTCGGGACTGATCTGTCAAATATTACTTTTTAGAGATTAACTGTGAGAACTACTTGATAAACACTTCACATTTATTTCTATGGGCAGCTTGATGGAGTCTGAAGAAATAATTTTCTCCGAAATACATATTATATCCTTCCGTCAATCTCTATAGTTCTTGCAATTGGAGAAATAGATACGAACTTCTAGACGAATCAATAAAACAATTTCATTGGCAACTAAGATTCACATTTGCAATGTTTCAGAAATTAATAGATAAAATTTTGTGATTTTGAATTCTTTCGTGATGATCGCCTGAAAAAACGTAGTATTCTGATATTCTTTTTTGATCTTTGCTGGCGCTTCTGCCGTGAACCACAAACTCGACCAAAAAAAATCATCTTCACGGCCATGATATACTAATTCCTATTTTGTATCTTTCATGTATCTCCTATTTTCTTCTATCCAATAGGACCGATTCGTAATGGTGAAGTAAGTCTTCTCTCAGGTATACATGAGGATATGTACGAAAACTTCTCGATAGACTGGTATTCATTATTTAAGTGCTATTTTTGATCAGTTGAATCATAATTGTTTTTTTCCTCATGTGTACAGCACAGATAATCTGCCCATATTATAATAACCCTTCTATACATACTTATATACTAAAATAGAGAATGAAATAGTTACTCTACCAATACTGTGCATATAAAATGGCCTACAGATGAGAATTTAAGGTCCCAGCATATTACTCTTGTCCTAAACCAGAATATCGTGGATAGTCAAAACAGATTACTATGAATTTCACTAACAGATATCAGATATAAGAGCTTGTAGAAGCAACAAATAATAACTCAGTACACAGATAGAGTTTCATTTAGTTGCATGAAACTTCATTACTGTTTGCATCCGAATTTAGTTCCTAACCATATGTTTCTGTATGGTAAATTTCCTAGCATTTCGATCATTTAAATGGACGATTATTGATTGAACTGATATCGTGTACTTGAATTAGGATAGCAATACTAGCTTGAATATTTGGAATGTTGAGAAGAAAGTCAGTAACATGATATTAATTGTGGACAAATATTTTATCCGTTGAATCAAAGGCTAGTAGTATAGAATATTTGATAAGGGGAGTAGGAAGTATTCTTTAGCAGAGCTAGATTATACATGAAGCCCAATAGGCACGTGTCCACGAACCTTGGCTTCAGGAGGCCCTAACTTTCAGGATTTCACTAGCATTTGATTCACTAGCCCATGGATCTCATTGAATTACGACCTATGAGCTTCAATGAGTCTTGATCTGGCATTTATGCTGATTAAGGGAGGATGTTGACATAATAAGTTTACGGCGTGAAGTATCTGAACTAAGATTGTGAAGAATTCAATGCTCTTCCAAAAAGCTATGAGATTTTTTTTGTGAGACTCACGGCTCTCAAGATATTGTCTGTACTTCTTTTCCAATAGAATCAAGATTTATACTCACACTGACCTCCATTACTCATTCATAGAAAAATCTTGAGCAAAATGCAAGTCTAGGCCAAAATTTTGTCACGTTTCAATAGAGGAATTACTATTGTAACGTTATTTATTTCAATTCTGGGAGCAAAAGTTTTTGAACAGCACTATTTATTTTTATGATTTATGGAAGTAATAAATTATATAACTAAAACTCTTTTCAATAACTGATTCTAATTTGAACTAAAGATCATTATACACTACACTATAACTCAACTTTAATCATTTATATCAATGTTGATTCATTTTAAATAACACAATTTATTTCTATCACTAGCAATCCATTGTATAAGGTCACTCTGCTAAAAAATCGATAATCTCCTCACTCAGTCAGTATCATATTACCTCTGATCTCTCCCCGCTACGTTCCTCCAGCAACGTCTAGGCGTTTCTAGAAGAACGCTAGAAGATGCCGGTAATTTGCCAGAAAACAAATATATTCGCTTCTATTTCTTAATGTAAAATAATTTCACAATCATTCCAAGTACCAGTAGGGCCGGAATGACTAATTTATAAACCTCAATTCGCTACACTGCCCCCTCCTCAGGACTGTTTCGTCCCGAAACGGCTGTTCACGAATTTCTGAAGAGTCATGTCGGAATCAGCATTGGTCACCCTTGGTACATCGGGCTGTTTTATAGAAGTAGCAGTCGACGGTCCGTCCATTATTCGTCTACTGTTTAGGGTTGTAGCTACAGACGAGGATTTCTATTCCGGTAGACCAGAAGAGGGTTTCCAACATATTCCTTACTACCCTCCAATCCAGTTATCTAGTCAACAACCAAACCTCCGTACTGCCAGCTTCATCACATCGTTGTCCAATAGGTGCTTCCGGAGGTCGAACAGAGCATTCCACATAGTGGGGTATGTCGGTTTCTGGTAGGAGCACCACTCAGTCATCATATGGTACAGGTATCGTTTGTGCTCCGTGCGGGTGTCCTTTAGATGTAGTGTTTTCCCGACTGATGAATTTTGGTTGGCCAGTTCTTCTAATCTTCCATAATTCTCCTTGAAAACGGACCTTATTCCTTAAGACATCTTCGAGTCACTCGCCACTCAGTGAGCCAGGGAATAGTTCAAAGGCACTGTGAACAGGTCTTGTTGTTCTTCTTTCGTCACGCCGTACCGCACTTTACGACCGTTGGAATAGTTGGCAATGAACTCTTCGGAGGTTGGTTCTTGCTCAACAATTCGTCGAACCGTGGCTCCATGTCGGTCTTCATGGTTATCGCCGACAAATAGGGCTAGCCGATTAAAATGGATGACTCTCGGCTTTCAGTTTGGAGTTTTCCATATCCGGTAGATGATGTCGTTAATTCTCTTCATCACTTCATATGGACCTTCCCAGTTCCGCTGAAGTTTTGGTGACAACTTTCGGTGCTTCTGGGGGTTATAAAGCCACACCAAATCCCCAGGTTGAGAACCACCTTTCTCGGCCTTGATGTCATAGTTTTTCTGCATTCGATCGCTGGCATTTTGGATGTTTGAACGAACTCGGCCATGAATGTCGTCAATTCTTCTTCGGAGGTTGGTAACGTAGTCTTCTTCTGCTAGATCTTCACCTGGCTTACTACCAAATATCAGGTCGCATGGCAAGCGCAACTCTCGTCCAAATAAGATGATCGCAGGTGTCTGCCCAGTGGTTTCGTGTATTGCTGAGCGGTATGCTAACAGAAATGGATGAAGGTGTTGATCCCGGTCTCGCTGATGGTCGGAGACAACCTTTGCCAGATATCGTTTTATTGTTCTGTCCATCCATTAAACCATGCCATCGGACTGCGGATGTGATGCAGTGGTCCTGGTTTTGTGAATTCCCAAGATTTTACACGGCCGACTCGAAATTTCTGCCCTGATCCGAATGAAGTTCTCATGGTACTTCGAATCGACAGATACATTCTTTCATCAAAACTTTGGTGACAGTGACAGCTTCCTGGTTGGATAGAGCGTACGTCTCCACCCATTTACTGAAGAGGTCCATCACGACGATCATGTATTTATTTCCGTTGTTAGTTTCCGGAAATGGTCCAGCCACATCGATTGCAATGCGCTCGAAAGTACTTCCCACATTGTACTGACGCATTGGAGCTCTCCTTTTTCTCTGCAACCCGTCACTACTGGCGCAGGCCACGCATTTTCTACACCACTCCTTAACATCCTCCTTACAATTTATCCAGTAAAATCGCTGACGTAATTTTTTCAATGTTTCACTGATTCC
Organism: Dromius quadrimaculatus; assembly: GCA_963989225.1. Classification (NCBI taxonomy): domain Eukaryota; kingdom Metazoa; phylum Arthropoda; class Insecta; order Coleoptera; family Carabidae; genus Dromius; species Dromius quadrimaculatus. Next base: position 32,702,036 of record OZ022332.1, on the reverse strand, counting down.
AAAGTGCCCTCCACCAGCTTCACCATGAATCCCTTCCAGTACTTCCGGTACTCTATTTCTGGGGATTATCAACTGCGTCCTGCTCTCATTTCCGTCCGTGCTCTCCACGACGCGTTTCAGGAGGCCCCCTTCAACCACGATGTGATTCCACTGCGCTCAATACGATTTGACACTCCAAGAGCATGGTGCAACATCTTTCCAAGCTGGTTTAACATTATCATTTTTCCACTTCAGTACAATTTTTAAATCCGGGCCATTCTCCTGATCTTTGCGTAGCTCTTCCGGTTGCTATTCCTCATCTACTACTCTTGACGGCAATAAGTTTTTCTTCTAAGCGACAACAGTGTTTGCAGTCTTCGTGGCACGGTCTTCTTGACAATGCATCGGCATTGTGATGGCTGGTTCCTGGTCGATGTTCGATTACAAAGTCATATTGCTGCAGTCTTTCAATCCACCTGGCCACTTGCCCTTTAGGATTCTCAAATTGGAACAACCATTTCAAAGCAGCATGATCAGTTCTGATTAGGAACTTCCGGCCATACAAATACTTGTAGAAGTGTTCTACCGATTTTACGACTACCAATAACTCCTTTCGGGTAACGCAATAACTTCTTTCTGGTCTTGATAATGTCTTACTGAAATAGGCTAATACTTTCTCTTGCTCATCTTGTACTTGATAAAAGGACGCCACCAATTCCCACGTGACTAGCGTCTGTGTCCAGTATGAATCTTCCATTAGTCGAAGGATAGCTCAAGATTGGTGCGCTAGTTAGGAACTGTTTGAATTGTTCAAAAGCTGCTTAACAGTCCATTTTCCAGGTAAATATTCTACCTTCTTCAGTAAGTCGTGCCAATGGCTTGGCTACATTGGCGAATCCGGGGACAAACCGTCGATAGTAAGTACATAAACCAAGAAAACTTCTTGATTCATGTTTGTCTCTTGGTACTGGCCATTCTTTTACAGCCTTTATTTTGTCTGGGTCAACTGCAATTCCCTTTCCGGATAATGGACCTTTTCCTTTAAAAGATGACATTTCTTTGGACTAAGCTAGAGGTTGGCCATCTTCAATCTTCTCAACACCTCTTCTAGATTCTTCATGTGGTCCTCGAATGTTTTACCGAGCACAATAATGTCGTCGAGGTACACCAAACAGGTTTTCCATGACAGCCCAGCTAGCACGTTTTCCATCAATCTCTCGAATGTTGCAGGGGCATTGCAGAACCCAAATGGCGTAACAGTGAACTGCCAGAGCCCTGTGCCAATAGTAAAGGCTGTCTTTTCTTCATCTTTGGGGTGCAAATCGACTTGCCAGTACTCGCTTTTCAGATCTAAGGTCGAGAAAATTCTTGATCCTGCCAATGTGTCCAGCGTGTCATCTATGCGAGGTAGCGGGTAGCTATACTTCTTCGCCACATTATTAAGTTGACGATAATCTACGCAGAATCGAGTAGATCCATCCTTTTTCTTAACTAGTACCACTGGTGAAGTCCATGGGCTACTTGAAGGCTCAATAACTCCATCGGTCTTCATTTCTTCAACTATCTTCTCAGCTCCTTCACGCTTCGCCAGTGGTAGTCTTCTTGCCGCTTGGCGAATAGGTGTTGCTTCTCTGGTGTCAATTCTGTGTCGGACTATATTGGGTTTTCCCTTGGATCCTTTGACATGTTCAAAAACATTTTGATACCTCTCAATTAAATGTATCGCCTTGATCCTCTGGTCGGCTGTCAAGTCTTGGAAGGATGTTGAAATCTGGTTCAATAACTTGTTCGGGATTTTACACGATGTGCTATCCTTGATATTCCCAGTCATGGTACGGACAATCGAAGACACTGACGAACATTCCCCTACTATTGTGCCTCGTTTAATTATGACTGGATAATAACTTATGTTCATCATTCGAACTGGTATCACTTTTTTAGCCTTGATTGATGATTTCCCTACTACAACTTCAGGGCCAGTTCAAAAATCATCATTTCTTGGTTCCAGCACGACAATAGTCCCTTCACAAAACCTACCTTTGGGCTGTGCTTCTATGATGACCCCACTGCGCACTGGTAATGTCACATCTTCGGTTATAAGTACCCAAACTGCGCTGTCCTCTCCTGGATTTAGTATTACTTCTTCTTCGTTGACTCTCAAAACGCCGTTTTTCAGATCGAGCTTGAAACCGTGCTTTCTCATTACGTCCATGCCAAGTATAAGCTCATCTTCAATTTCAGCTGCCAGCACACGATGTTTGAAGGAAGTATTGCCAATAGACATGGTCAAGTCTAATTCTCTGAATGTAGTTGCTAGTTCACCAGTTGCAGTACATAGTCGCCAATGTGTTGGATGTAACGATGCAGAGATCCTTTTTGCCAAATCAGATCTTATTATTGTCTTTGTCGCACCCGTATCCAGCAGCATTTTATAGAGTCTTTCATGAATGAATCCATCTACGAGAATGCTGTTGGCTTGATGATACAGCAAGGCGACGTAATCGATGGATTGTGGGGCTACTGAATTACGGGTCGACGATGGCCCCTTCGCATCAACCCAACTTAGTTTTCCGACTTTTCTTCTTCTGCCTCTTTGGTTTTAATTGCCGTCTCAAACTTGGGTCTTTCACACAGCCTCTGCGGATGACCCAATTCTCCACAGTCCCAGCAGCAAAGTTGTCTTTTCCCTGCAGTAATTTTAGACTCGATGATAAGCCGCAACTTTTCTTCTAGGCGAATTTCCAAATCTTCAATTTCATCTTGTTTGTCGGCACTCATTTGTCTAGCTCTAGACTGTCCATGCGATGCTTGTTTTGCTGCTTCATGCTCTAACGCATACGATAATGCATCAACTGAAGACTTCGGACGATATAACCGTAGTGCCTGCTGTATTTCGCTATCTCGAACCCCAAAAATGAAGGCTTGAGTGGCTAAACCCTCCAAAACGCTATCGGAGGCGATGGGGTGTGCGAGGTGAACTAAACGAGCAATGTCAGCTTCAAATTCTTGGAGAGTTTCTTGCGATTTCTGGAATCGGTTTCTCAGTTGCGTCTGATATGCCTGTTCAAGGTGCGCGTTGCCATAGCGCATCTCCAGCCGCTTGATCAGTTGGTCATAGTCACCTTGTTCTTCTTCTTTTAATGTTTGAAGAACATTCATGGCTTCTCCCCGCAACAAAACGGTCAATGCTGTGGCCTTATCTGCAGATGACCATCCATATGCCTTCGCAACAGCTTCGAATTGTTTAAGGTAAATCGACCACGATGTCTTCCCATCAAATTCCGGTGTCTTAATGTGGATCTTCGCATTATTCTCTTTTTTTAAAATCCTTACATTGCCCGCTCCACATGCAACAGATTCTGATATCGGTGATGATGTCATCTTTGAGAAATTATCTTCCAATTCCTGTATTTTCTACTCATAATCCTCCCTTAAGTTGTTCAAATCCTGTTCTGTGTAAGGGTCAGCAAATTCAGAGTTTGCTGAACTCTGACGAAATTGAGGAATGTGCTTTCTTGCAAGCAAGCAATAGAGGTATATGAACTATTTGTAAATACGATTGACGTCAATAACGAATATTGTTATATTAGCATTTTGGAATTGATATATAGAAGTCAATAAGTAAGTCAGTGACGACAGTTATGGGTTAGTCAAGTATGAGAAGTTAGTTAGTTATGAGTTAGTCAAGGAGGATGTAGTTAGTTAGTGATAATGTAGTTAGTGATAAGTTAGTTAGTGCGTGTGTTAAGAAGTTAGAAGTTTGTAAATATTCATCAATGTAGTTTGAAAGCCGGTGAGCAATCGGAGTTTGGTAACTTGATCTTTATATTCTTTATCCTTTTAAATACATTTTATTATTTGTTAAACGTGCAAATTATTCCAAGTTCCTTTGCAAGTCATTCTCCCCTTTCAAAAGTATTCCAAGAGTAGATAAGTACAAATATAATATCCTCACAGTTCAGCGAAGAACCCAATCTACCAAATATAAATTTATTGTAAGTGAGAAACCCTTACAATTGGTGGCAGCGGTTGCGGGTATTTTGCTGAATATAGATAGTCAAAAATTAATTTTTTTTGATTTTCTTGTGAGGATATATTTTTTTTCTCTTTTCTTAATTTTGTTGTACATGTCCCTACGCATATCATTAGACATGCCTAGAATTGCTGAAGAAAGTAGTTAATTTGAATACTTATATGAATTAAAATTCCAAAGATATTGTTTCAAAATTGATATTTGCCATATTACTCTGGAGCCATTCACAATAAAATAATAAATATTCCATAGTTGTTATATCAAACGTTCAGTTCGAGAATTATCAAAATGAAAGACCGATCGCGAGAATTCAAGTATATTTTAATTAATAGTCCGCATAATAGTGGTGCTGTGGAATTTCTCAGGAATCTTGTGATAGAGGATCCAGCCTTCTTTGAATTAAGTACTCATTTTCAAAATGTGAATGAAACCGTTGATGAGTTCAAAACACGACTCTGGTTGAGTGACCCAGTATATAATGATCCATTCAATTACAATTTGGAAGACGTGGAGTGGAAAGAATTTCTCATGAACACTCAATTTGTAACAGGTCTTAGACCACAGATAAGAAGTAAAGTATTGACAGAAATAAAAATAAAAGATTTATGTTTGATAGAAGACCAGTACGAGATATGTTAATTTGCTAAATTTATTGAAAGTAATGAATGTAACCAGATTCAGACAAATAGAAATGATCCAAATATAATTAATAAGACTAGTTGTAATAATGATGAAAATATCGAGGATGAAGATAGATATAGCGAAGAAAATTACGTATTAACGAATGAAGGAGATTATTTAGAGTTAAACTTAGAAGTAGGAGAAAAGTCAAAAGATACGAGTGAAGAAGACATGGATATGGAAGAAAGTGAAATGATAGAATCTGAATTAGTAGATAGTGACCAAGAGAAAATAGGTCAGTTTAAGGTAGATTTCTGGAAAAAGATATTTTCAAAGATGGATATAAAAGGTAGTAAAATGGATGATTTAGAATTAGAAGATAGTGACCAAGAGGAAATAGGTCAGTTTACGGAAGATATTGAGAGAAATATGTTTTTAAAGATAGAGATAAAAGAAGAAGAAATGATAGATTCAGAGTTAGAAGAGAGCGATCAAGTGAAAATAGAGCAGTTTACGACAGATATAGAGAGAAAGATATTTGTGAATGAAACAGAAACAAGAAGTCTAGAGTAAGAAGAAAACAAGAAGGAAGTTGCGGCAGAAATGAAGAAGTTGATGATAGATTCAATTACTTTTGGAGATTTTGAAGACGGGGAAATTGAAGAATTGATTTTGATGGCACAGGATGATGCTAGAGACATAGCGAAGTTCAGAGACACAAGTTCCACTGAAAGTAATGTTCTCGAAGTGGCTGCTGAATTCTTTGAGAATATCTTATGGGATTCCTTGATTTTTGTAGAACAAGAGAGAATGATTTCAGAGTTTTCACCGATGCAGTTGACGGAAGCATCAGATCCGGTAAGCATAAGTGTACATAACCCAATTGTATTTTATAGCGAGTGCATAGCGGAGGATGAAGGTTTCGCAACAGGATTCGTTCAAAACGAGGTGTTCAGTCAGACATGGAAATCTCATAGGATCAGGTACAGAGCCTACGACAAGAGGACCTTTCACAGTGGAATTTTCAGAAAACTCGACCATTGGCAAGGATACAAGCTATACATAACAGTTAGAGGTAATTCATTGTTACAAAAGTTGATCAGATTTGTAATAGGTTTTATTCTATTCGGTTTTGGAAATAGTAATATTTGTTATCCCAAAGTCAATTTTGTCATCCGATTAAATTTGAATGGTTTTATAAAATGCAGAAAACGAAGATAACTCAAATTTACGTCATGATGTCGGATAGAATCAACTTAGAAATTATTATTCTTGTCTTTTCGTATATATTTTCCTATTCATTCTAGTTTTAAATAATTTTTATTGCAGTTTCAATGAAATTTGATTCATTTTTATGTCAACGGAATCATTTTGGAACTAAAAGATATAGTGTGTGGTCATCAGAATTTTCTTCATTGTTTTTAAAATTATTTTATTCACGACTAACAGCTATAGAACAAAAATATGAATTTTTTCAACAGTAGATTCAAATAAGTAATTTTGCTACGTTTGGTATTATGAGATGGTTGAGGATACAAGTAAAGTTTAATCTAGATTTGTTTACACGGATGCCAGGTAGTAATTTTGTCACATACTCAGGAATTTGGCTCTCCTGTCCGTTGGTAGCCAACTTGTGCTTTAGAATTGCGGTCATTTTTAGCTGCAAATCCAAATCCCAAGTGTTTTGTAAATAGTAAATTAAAATAGTTTTGATTCACCGGATGCCAGGGCATATGTAATTAATATGATCCCCAGGAAGTTGCTTCTCCTGTCCACGAGGTAGGCAACCAGAGCTTCAGTTTGGAGATTTTATTTTGTAAATCATAAGGATTAAGATTAGAAAGAATCTGAGAATAAAGTGTATTTAGCGAACATAATTTCAATAAGTTGTAGGATTTCAGGCAAATAAGGGATTTTTATTTTTCCAAGACTTTGTGATAATTGTCTGTCGGTGATTTTATATCAGTTATTGATGGAGTTGAGACTAAGAGTTTCAATTAGAAAAACCGATAATGTAAGATGATTTGTGAAGTGTTGAAAGAGTTTCTGAGATTTTTTCTAAAGATGGGTATGAAAATACAAATAAATTGAAATTATGGTAGTTTAAGTCCGAACTAAATCTCTGGTGGGTAATTAAGAAATGAAATTTTGAATAAATGATCAAGGTTTAGTGACGTTAATAGCAATTATATGAGATTTATGGCCAAAATCTCATTTAATAAAAAAGATGTCAAGATTATTTTATGTAGTATTATGTAGCGAATTTCGGAACAATTATTTTTAAGATTGTACTGCAGAATATGTCCACTTGTTTCAGTGTACCAAGACTACTCACTTGCTGTTGAGACAAAAGTTGAGTAAGAATGGCCATGACGGAGGTAAGAAGAAAGAAAATTAGAAGAGATCAATGAAGGAGGGAAGAACAAATTCACAAAAAGTTCGGCAACTGAAGGTTCAATCATGACGATTCCAACAAAATGGGTTAAATCAAGACAATCTGATGGCGACTACAAAACTGCTGCTTACATGAACAAAAATTCATGTGACAAAGGTCAAAATCCAATTCTACGTCAAGCAGCAGTGGGTCATCGGAAACATAGCATTCAAAACAACAATCATCAGCAAAAAAATCACACGATGAAAACTGATACCCCAGAAAGCAGAGCCAGCAATTATACATGAAACCCAGTGCCCAACATCGAACACTTCTGAATGTGCAGTGAATTCCCCCCACAAAACTTTTAAACAAACCCCCCGAAAACATCACCATTGAAATGAGTGGCCGTGTAGAGACATTAAGTGTAATAATTAGGTCAAGGTTGAAGAAATGTCCGTATAACAATAGTAATTTCCAAATTTTTTCTAAATTGTGCTTTAGAGGAAGCAAATTTCTAAGAAGGGGAGGATTGTAAGGGTCAGCAAATTCAGAGTTTGCTGAACTCTGACGAAATTGAGGAATGTGCTTTCTTGCAAGCAAGCAATAGAGGTATATGAACTATTTGTAAATACGATTGACGTCAATAACGAATATTGTTATATTAGCATTTTGGAATTGATATATAGAAGTCAATAAGTAAGTCAGTGACGACAGTTATGGGTTAGTCAAGTATGAGAAGTTAGTTAGTTATGAGTTAGTCAAGGAGGATGTAGTTAGTTAGTGATAATGTAGTTAGTGATAAGTTAGTTAGTGCGTGTGTTAAGAAGTTAGAAGTTTGTAAATATTCATCAATGTAGTTTGAAAGCCGGTGAGCAATCGGAGTTTGGTAACTTGATCTTTATATTCTTTATCCTTTTAAATACATTTTATTATTTGTTAAACGTGCAAATTATTCCAAGTTCCTTTGCAAGTCATTCTCCCCTTTCAAAAGTATTCCAAGAGTAGATAAGTACAAATATAATATCCTCACAGTTCAGCGAAGAACCCAATCTACCAAATATAAATTTATTGTAAGTGGGAAACCCTTACATCTGCTTTTCTAGAACTCTCTTCCAATTTTGCTTCCATTCTCTATTCCAACGTTTTAGAATTATCTAGCAACTCTTCCTTCAATTTTTCTTCCATTCTCTGTTCCAACGTTCTAGAATTCTCCATTGATTTATCATCTAGTGTTCTAGAATTTTCTAGCAACTCTTCTTTCAGTGTTCTACAATTTTCAGTTAATTTGTCTTCTAACGTTCTAGAATTCTCTAGCAACTCTTCTTTCAATGTTCTGCAATTCTCAGTTAATTTGTCTTCAAATGTTCTGGAATGTTCTGTAATTTTTTCTTCTAATGTTCTAGAATTTCCTGTGAATTTTTCTTCTAGTGTTCTAGAGTTTTCTGTAATCTTTGTCAATTTTTCTTCTAATTTTCTAGAATTTTCCATCAACTTTTCTTCCATTTTCCCGAATATGCCACAAGGAATAGATTCATTGGGACTCTCACCAGCATTCTCCAAAGCTTGTCGAAGACGTTGTTGGAGCACGGTCTTGGTTCCTGTTGTCTCCAATTCTCGTTCTTCTAGCTCATTCTTGAAATCAACCACTTTTAATTCACTCAATTTCACTGTCTTTGACGTCATTTTATTCATTTGAATTCGAAACTTCACACCTGATCACCAATTGAAACGTTATTTATTTTAATTCAGGGAGTAAAAGTTTTTAAACACCACTATTTATGAAAAGGAGAAGAAAACTTCTGGAATGCAGTCAATGGAATTTATTTTTATTTTCCGATTTCGACTAGTTTTGACACCACTTGTGTCATCCTCAGGAATTATAAATTATGATATAAGCGATAAATAAGTTAAAAATAATTACAATTTGTTCAACTGTGAGCTACTTACATGAAAAATTTTGTTTCTAATAAAATTCAGTGGAAACATTAATTGATGATAAAATAAATGGAAAGTGTATGTAGATTATATTCCACATGGAGTTATGATGTAAAGAACTTAACATTTGTAAACATGAAAATATTTTAAATGTAGTCAAAGGTAAAATTAACTAAAAAGTGTCTTCCGTTCTTCCGAAAACCGTTAGAACATCAATTTTGTACTAGTGGAAATCTGTATACTAGTTTTTTTTTTTATATATAAAAAAAGAAGAACTAAGTACCCCAAGGGACCAATTAGAGTGTTGCACTAATATTTGAAATATATTTATCAAGTCTTTGTATTATTATATTCAAGTAGGTTATTGTAAATTTTACTCAAATTCATTGTGTCCGTTTTTACATTAATATTGTTTTTATCTGCATTGATGTGTAGCATCTCTAATGTCATTCTCTTATTTAGGTTGTGTTCAAAATCCATTTTTTGTTTCGTTGAAGTTGAACTTGTGATTCAACTCTTTTGCATGTCCCACTACTGCACATTTTGCTGTCGTCATATTTATTTTGCCTTGACAATTTTTACTATGCTCATTCAATCTCGTCGATAAATATCTTTTTGTTTGACCTGTATATGTGGCATCGCAATCCTCACATGGTATTTTATATATTAAATTTGATTGGTGGCTTTTATTTATTTTGGATTTCAAGTTACTGAACAATTGCCCTACAGTTTTTGTTTGCTTGAAACCTATCCGTATTTTCAATTTACTTTCAAACAACTCTCGCAATTTTTCAGCAACGCCATCTATGTAAATTAATGAGCAGTAGGTGATGTCTTCTTTCTCCACTTGTCTAGCGTTGTTTTTAGAATTTTGACATTTATTTATTAAGCTGTTAATTAATCCACGAGGATATTTGTTCAGTAGTAGCAATCGTTTGATTTTATTCAGAATGTCTCTATGATATTGTGGGGAAGTTAATTTTAATGCCCTGTTTATTGAATTTTGAGCTGTATTCAGTCGGTGAGTCATTGGATGATTTGAGCAATAGTTGAGATATCTTGTTGATGCGCTTGGTTTTCTGTACCATGATGTGGTAATGTTACCCTCTTCATCACGTATGATAGAAATGTCTAGGAACGGTATGGAGTTATTCTGTTCTACTTCTACCGTGAACTGTAAGTGTTCATTATAACTGTTAAATGTATCCAATGTATTTTGTATTTGGTTTTCAGGTACAGCCAATATCAGATCATCTACATATTTCTTAATAAAGGGAAGCTCAAACGGTAGTTTATGTATTACTTCTTCTAGTAAGCAATCCATAACAATATTAGTCAATACTGGAGATAACGAGGAACCCATGGCAAGACCAAACGACTGAACGTAGTATTTATCTTCAAATTGAAAGAAATTTTCTTTGATACAGAATTTGATTAGTTCTAAAAATTCTTGCAGTGGTATATTAGTTCTTTGTGATATGGCTGCCCAATTTTTCTCTATTCCTGCGATCACCAAATTTACTGGTACATTTGTATATAATGAAATGACATCCAGTGAAATTAACATGTATCCTGTATCCAGTTTTATTTCTGTGATGAAATCTTTATACTCGAATGAATTTCTTACAAAATACGTAGTATTTTCTAAGCCTTTTAAAAGATTTGCTAGAAATTTTTCGAAATTGTTAGTAGGTGAATTTATACCACTGACTATAGGTCTTAATGGGTGGCTGTCTTTATGTGGTTTGATGAGGCCATATATTCTATGAGGTACTGCATTGTTAGTGGAAAGATTATTCTTTACATTTTTAGTGATGTATTGTTTATCATACATATTTTTTATCAATTTATTATTCTTATTCTGTATTCGTTTGGTTTGGTCTTCTTGTATTATTCTGTAGGTAGTATTGTCCGATAATAAGTCATTCATTTTATCAATGTATGTTTGTTTGTACATGACAACAGTTTTATCAGCTTTGTCAGCTTCCAGAATTATGATGTCATCTTTATTTTTCAAGAATTGTTTTGTTTTTTGAAATTTCTTACTCAAGTTTTTTTGTTTTGTTGTGCTGTTGTTATTGTCTTTGTTACAGAAATTCGTCATAATATTAGTAAATTGAGCTCTCAGCGAGTCTCGTGCTTCTTGATCATCAGTGGTTTGTAAAATGTATTCTACATCTGCTACTAATTTGAAGATAGGTAATTCTGCGGACTGAAGAGGCATACTAAATTTGGGGCCAAGTGCCAATGTCTCTTTGACTTCTTCCAGGAAAATTACATTGGTTAGATTCATGAACCAATCATTAATCGCTGTAGTATTAGTAATATACAAATAAACAAATTTCATAGCCTTCAAAAGCATAGACACATCACAGATACTAATACTCAACTATTGCTCAAATCATCCAATGACTCACCGACTGAATACAGCTCAAAATTTAATGAACAGGGCATTAAAATTAACTTCCCCACAATATCATGGAGACATTCTGAATAAAATCAAACAATTGCTACTACTGAACAAATATCCTCGTGGATTAATTAACAGCTTAATAAATAAATGTCAAAATTCTAAAAACGACGCTAGACAAGTGGAGAAAGAAGACATCACCTACTGCTCATTAATTTACATAGATGGCGTTGTTGAAAAATTGCGAGAGTTGTTTGAAGGTAAATTGAAAATACGGATAGGTTTCAAGCAAACAAAAACTGTAGGGCAATTGTTCAGTAACTTGAAATCCAAAATAAATAAAAGCCACCAATCAAATTTAATATATAAAATACCATGTGAGGATTGCGATGCCACATATACAGGTCAAACAAAAAGATATTTATCGACGAGATTGAATGAGCATAGTAAAAATTGTCAAGGCAAAATAAATATGACGACAGCAAAATGTGCAGTAGTGGGACATGCAAAAGAGTTGAATCACAAGTTCAACTTCAACGAAACAAAAAATGGATTTTGAACACAACCTAAATAAGAGAATGACATTAGAGATGCTACACATCAATGCAGATAAAAACAATATTAATGTAAAAACGGACACAATGAATTTGAGTAAAATTTACAATAACCTACTTGAATATAATAATACAAAGACTTGATAAATATATTTCAAATATTAGTGCAACACTCTAATTGGTCCCTTGGGGTACTTAGTTCTTCTTTTTTTATATATAAAAAAAAAAACTAGTATACAGATTTCCACTAGTACAAAATTGATGTTCTAACGGTTTTCGGAAAAACGGAAGACACTTTTTAGTTAATTTTACCTTTGACTACATTTAAAATATTTTCATGTTTACAAATGTTAAGTTTTTTACATCATAACTCCATGTGGAATATAATCTACATACACTTTTCATTTATTTTATCATCAATTAATGTTTCCACTGAATTTTATTAGAAACAAAATTTTTCATGTAAGTAGCTCACAGTTGAACAAATTGTAATTATTTTTAACTTATTTATCGCTTATATCATAATTTATAATTCCTGAGGATGACACAAGTGGTGTCAAAACTAGTCGAAATCGGAAAATAAAAATAAATTCCATTGACTGCATTCCAGAAGTTTTCTTCTCCTTTTCATAAATAGTGGTGTTTAAAAACTTTTACTCCCTGAATTGAAATAAATAACGTTTCAATTGGTGATCAGGTGTGAAGTTTCAAATTCAAATGAATAAAATGACGTCAAAGACAGTGAAATTGAGTGAATTAAAAGTGGTTGATTTCAAGAATGAGCTAGAAGAACGAGAATTGGAGACAACAGGAACCAAGACCGTGCTCCAACAACGTCTTCGACAAGCTTTGGAGAATGCTGGTGAGAGTCCCAATGAATCTATTCCTTGTGGCATATTCGGGAAAATGGAAGAAAAGTTGATGGAAAATTCTAGAAAATTAGAAGAAAAATTGACAAAGATTACAGAAAACTCTAGAACACTAGAAGAAAAATTCACAGGAAATTCTAGAACATTAGAAGAAAAAATTACAGAACATTCCAGAACATTGGAAGACAAATTAACTGAGAATTGCAGAACATTGAAAGAAGAGTTGCTAGAGAATTCTAGAACGTTAGAAGACAAATTAACTGAAAATTGTAGAACACTGAAAGAAGAGTTGCTAGAAAATTCTAGAACACTAGATGATAAATCAATGAAAAATTCTAGAACGTTGGAACAGAGAATGGAAGAAAAATTGAAGGAAGAGTTGCTAGAAAATTCTAAAACGTTGGAATAGAGAATGGAAGCAAAATTGGAAGAGAGTTCTAGAAAAGCAGAACAGGATTTGAACAACTTAAGGGAGGATTATGAGAAGAAAATACAGGAATTGGAAGATAATTTCTCAAAGATGACATCATCACCGATATCAGAATCTGTTGCATGTGGAGCGGGCAATGTAAGGATTTTAAAAAAAGAGAATAATGCGAAGATCCACATTAAGACACCGGAATTTGATGGGAAGACATCGTGGTCGATTTACCTTAAACAATTCGAAGCTGTTGCGAAGGCATATGGATGGTCATCTGCAGATAAGGCCACAGCATTGACCGTTTTGTTGCGGGGAGAAGCCATGAATGTTCTTCAAACATTAAAAGAAGAAGAACAAGGTGACTATGACCAACTGATCAAGCGGCTGGAGATGCGCTATGGCAACGCGCACCTTGAACAGGCATATCAGACGCAACTGAGAAACCGATTCCAGAAATCGCAAGAAACTCTCCAAGAATTTGAAGCTGACATTGCTCGTTTAGTTCACCTCGCACACCCCATCGCCTCCGATAGCGTTTTGGAGGGTTTAGCCACTCAAGCCTTCATTTTTGGGGTTCGAGATAGCGAAATACAGCAGGCACTACGGTTATATCGTCCGAAGTCTTCAGTTGATGCATTATCGTATGCGTTAGAGCATGAAGCAGCAAAACAAGCATCGCATGGACAGTCTAGAGCTAGACAAATGAGTGCCGACAAACAAGATGAAATTGAAGATTTGGAAATTCGCCTAGAAGAAAAGTTGCGGCTTATCATCGAGTCTAAAATTACTGCAGGGAAAAGACAACTTTGCTGCTGGAACTGTGGAGAATTGGGTCATCCGCAGAGGCTGTGTAAAAAACCCAAGTTTGAGACGGCAATTAAAACCAAAGAGGCAGAAGAAGAAAATACCAATTATCAATCAAAGATCCATATTTCCTCGCAAAATCTTCCAATTTACTATCAGTTCTCTGTGAATCAATCACACATTACTACTCTATGGAGATGTCTTGAGTATCAACACATTTCAAAACTTGAATAATGTAACTCTACGCAAACCTTTGAATATACCGCTTCACATGTGTCATCGATGGAACGTACTACGCAAGAGAGGTGCTTATCGACCTATAGAAACTAAATCTAGCAACAAAGGGGACGCCACGTTAAACATGAAGTGAAAACATATATATGGATAGGACGCCACAATAAATGCAATATGTAACGTATATTATTGACGCCACATTGATGTTATGGTGAAAGGAGATCATATTGAATAGGAAATGGGAACTCTGTGAGTATCGCATGAAATTGAAGAGCCCATGAAAACTTATGTAATATACTTTGATCAGATCTCAACTATACGCGTTCCTTTCAGTAGACCCCAAAATGGACATTTTTGTAAGGACGTCAAATTGAAATTGACTGTTTCGTCTGCAATTAATTGAATCTACCACAATCATTGAGCTTGTATCAAAGTAATTTGTGCAAACCTACGAAACAGCAGCTTTTATTTAGTACCAGTTTCAAGTCTGTAAATTGTATAGTTGCTGAGAACTCAGCGTCAAGCCAGCCAGCCAGCCAGCTAGACAGCCAAAGTGAGTGCGCTTAAAATATCGAAAACACAGGGCTATAAGTCTAACCGCGAACAGTGCGGTTAGACTGAATGCAGCAGTGATTTATCATATAGTTTTTCATTGAAAAGTCTTGAAATAATACTGTAACAGAAGTTATATAATCATGTATTGAGTTCATCCTCAATAAAGGACAGACTTACAACAACAAATTCATTATGCCTGATTCAGTTTATTGCCGGAACTCTCGACGAGCGAGGTGGTTTATATTCTATACACAGATTTTCCAAAATCCTTTGATAAACTTGACCGTTTGTTGGTGATGAATAAATTCGAGTTCTATAGAATATTGAATTCTCTTGTTACTCTGTTGTCTTCCCACCTTCAATACAGATATCAATATATAAAGTACCCATTCGACACTTGAACACTTGATGTTTGCAATGGTTTCCAACGTTACATACAAATCTTCCATAATTTGTGTATTCTGGCCAAGTGGTCGAGTCAACAAATCAAAATACGTGTTAATTCTTGTTACTGTGAATTGGAATACGTGCGATAGCTTGTTGAACTCATTATCACTCCAGAAAAATGTGGAGAAATTTGAAACTCGCTCATAGATAATTGCAAAAGCTATGACTTATCAAAGATTCAACGGAAAAAAGATCGACTTCCTCAAATATTGCTTGAAGACTATTGGTGCCAGAGGAATTTTACAAACAGAATTTGAAAGAGGATGGAATTTCTTAGAGAAAATGTTGACTCCCGGGACTAGACCCGCGTTGTTATTACTCTTTATTTGATCTTGAAAATAAATTTGATGACTTTTTCTGTCATATAGTTTGTTGAGCAAAACTATGAATTCAAACGAAAGTAAATCTCCTGAAATTCTTTTTGAATTGTTCAAAAATCAGTGTTTCACTTCCATATTGTTTAAACAATTTAGGAAGAAGAATTTCTTCTTGTTCATATCATATTTGTTCATTGAATAAGCAATTTTTACCTACTTGTACAAAGTACAAGCAGTATTGCAAAACCGACAAAATTCACATATCGAGATTCCGATGGATATATCCGTTTTGAGCATCCCTGAATCTATTTTGACTATTTTTGGCTTGATGTCGGTACGTATGATCGCGCGTGCGTTCGTACGTGCGTGCGTAACCCGCAAATCTCAAAACTGGTCGAACGTATAAATTTAAAATTTTGTACCTATTTGAGACTTGCTGTGCATCTCACATTATGGTTATAATCGTCTGTACAGGAAGTGCACTTTACTTAAAACTTTTTTCGAATTTTTCCAATGAATCCAGAATGACTAACTGTAGGATGTTGAAATCAAGTATTTGGACTTGATGTTGTATCAGAATGGTTATCTGCTATTTCTGTAAGGATCAGCTGGGTCAGAAGTGCATTTTACTTGAAGCTTTTCTTGAATTTTTTGCATGAATATGGAATGATCCGCCATAGCATATTGAAATTTTATAATAAGAACTTCTCTAACATCTTATTGTACATCTTGCTTTATGATTGCGATCGACTTAACCAGGAGTGCACTTACTTGAAACTTTTTTCCTATTTTCCGCTAAATTTAGAATGATCAGCCATGGGATATTGGAATTCAGCATTTGAAATTGCTGGAGCATCCTAATGGTCATCTTCTATTTTTGTAACAATCGGCTGAGCAGGCAGTACACTTTATATGACAGACTTTTCGAATTTTTCGCATAAATTCTAAATAATCAGTCATAGAAGATTCAAATTTGAAAATCACGTGACTCACTTGTACTACATCATTGAATATATATATATATATATATATATATATATATATATATATATATATATATATATATATATATATTTGAGTAAGTAAAAAGTCTTGGGAATTCAGTCAATATATTTTAATTTCTTTCCTACTTTACAGTTTCGGTAGGAAAGAAATTAAAATATATTGACTGAATTCCCAAGACTTTTTACTCACTCAAATTCACTCATCCAGTCAGCTTCATCTATTTTATTCAATATATATATATATATATATATATATATATATATATATATATATATATATATATATATATACATATATATATATATATATATATATATATATATATATATATATATATATATATATATATATATATATATATATATATATATATAATGTCTTGATTATCTCCTTTTTTGTTAATTTTAGCTTTTGGGAATGACTGTAGGTTAAAAAACTGAATTGTTTCTCTGAAAACAAAGTTAAATTCCAATAGCTTCAAAAATTACAGACATTCATTTAATTTACCTGAAAACAAAGAAAGAGCATTCAATGTTCATTATTTACAATGTTGTTCCCTTTTACAAATTCTTTAATTTATTAATTAGCTTTTCCTCGTGTCAATTCAATCTTTCTAACCTCTTAATTTTGTATCATATCCCTAGAACATTGTGGGATCTGATTAACCGACGATTATTGTGCGGGAGAATTCAAATATAATTGGGGAAGTGCAATGTTCTTTGCTTACATCTCCCCACCCTGCAGAGAGGACTTTGTTGTAAAATTCTCATGAAGCAATATCCTCTTCTACATCTTCTGTAGCATCGGAGTCTAGAGCTGGAATAAGTTTGGTGATATGAAATAGATTTGATTCTAATTTCTTATGACCTGTATCCACTTTGTAGATTGAATTAGAGATCTGTTCTAAGATCTTATATGGTCCAATTCTCAATTCATCTAGTCTTTTTCTGTTGAGGCAATTTCCATTTTCGACATACACCAGCTGTCCTTCATTGAATTTGTAGTTTTTTGTATTTTTGTCAAATTTTTGTTTATTATAAGTATGGTATTTTATACTATTTTGTAAAGCAATTTTTCTATCTTGTCTTAAATCCTCAAGTGATTTATTTTGTTTCAAATCGTCCGGTAAGATTGAAGAATCTGCACCTTGCATTGAATATTCTGGAGGAAACCCTGTTACTGTGTGTTCGGTTTCATTGTATTTTTTTATACATTCGTGTGCTATGGTTGTCCATGCTGTTTTATTTCTTTTTTCATCATTTCTTTGGCATCTGATTCTATTCACTATTGTCTGATTCAGTCTTTCATTTAAGCCGTTAGAAAATGGCGCATTTACTGCTGTGAAAATTAATGGTACATTTTTTTCTTTCAAGAAGTTTTTAAATATAGAATTTATACCTGGGTACTGATCTGTCAAAATCATCCCAATGTGGTTATTCTCGAGTACTTTTTGAACTAATTTGATGAAGTCATTTGAGTTTTGGGTTTTGGTTGTTACAATATACCCGAATCGTGTGAAATGGTCCACTAAGAGGTGTAAATATTTTTTTGTAGATCGTGAGCGTCCGAATCCACCTATTGTGTCAATGGACATTATTTCGAATGGTTGTTCTGCAGGACCAAGTTGGGACATCAGGCCAAATTTACTTTGTCCTCTTGATTTATTTCTTATGCAAACCTTACAATCTTCACAGATTTTCTTAATATTTTTCGTTAAATTTTTTTCCGTATAATGTGGTTTGATTTTGTTTGCTATTTGTTTTATTCCTATGTGACAAAAAGTATTATGTGTTTTTTGTAACAATTCTATGCTTAAATCTTCTGATAGTACGATTTTTTCTTTTTTCTCTACTTTTTTGTAGAGCAGACAGTTCTTCAATTTCAATTTTTTTCTGTCCGCTTGCAATTCTTTATTACCGTTTCGATCATCGAGAATCTCGTCTAGTCTTATCAAATTCACCGTTATTAAATCTTCCTCTTCATTTTCATATGCTTCTAACACCGGATTTCTGCTTAAATAGTCAGCTTCAAGACTATTTTTGCCTGGGTGGTATGTTATTTCAAAGTCATACTGTGACAGATAGTACGTTAGGTCACCTAATTCTTCGTCTGTTCTTGCTTTGATGTTCATTTCTCCCAGTGGTTTGTGATCCGAAAATTTTTTGAATGATCATCCCATTAGCCAATGTTGCCAATGCTTCACTGCTTCTTCTATTGCTAGACATTCTATATATATTGCTTTCTTCTTTTTCTGAGCTTCGTTCAGTTTGTTTGAAAAATATGCAACTGGCTTTTCAATGTCTTCGTTTAGTTGTGGTTGTTTTAATACAGCTCCTATACCTTGCAGACTTGCATCCGAATAAATGTGTATCGGTAGTTCTAGATAGAAAATAGCTGAAACGGGTAGAGTACAGAGGAAGTTCTTCATTTTTTCGAAAGCTTCTTGACATTCATCGGTCCAGATGAATTTTTGTCCTTTTCTTAACAAATTATGTAGTGGATCCAGTGTAATTGAAATGTTTGGCACATAATTGTTGTAGAAATTTATTTTTCCTAGGAATTGCCGAATATTTTTTTTGTGTTTTTGGCACAGGAAAGTTTCTCATTGCTATTAAATTATCTTTTATTGGAGAAACTGAATTACTCTTTATCATGTGGCCTAAGTATGTAACTGAATCTAATGCAAAAGTACATTTAGAAAATTTTAATCTAAAGCCTTCTTTCTTAATTGCTTTCAATGATTGTGTTGGGTGATTGATGTGTTCTTCAAAAGATTTTGAGAAGATCAAAATGTCATCAATATAATTTACTGTAAAATCTGAAAGTTTGTATTTTCTGATTATGCTGCATAGAATCCTTTGAAAGATAGCCGGTGAGGTCTTCATTCCGAATGGTAAGCAGGTCCACTGGTAGTGTCCTCCTTGAGTGATGAATCCTGTTTTTCTTCTATCTTCAACTCGTAGTGGAATGGACCAAAATGCTGAGTTGATATCTAGTTTTGAAAAATACTTGCAGTTCCTTGTTTTTATTACTAAATCTTCAATCAGTGGAAATAGTTGAGATTGCGGGATTATTATTTTATTCAAATCTCTGAAGTCTATACATAATCTAGATCATTTATTTTCATCTCTTTTGTATGCTAGAGTTACTGGGGCAGCGAAAGGACTATATGATTCTTCTATTAATTTTTTTTTCAACAACTCTGATATTTGTTGTTCAATTCCTATTTTGTCTTGAATTGTACATCTATAAGTTCTTCTGCTGCAATATTTGTCAATAATTAGATCTATCCTGGCTTCATAATCTGTTACTGTGCCTACATCATATTTATCTTTGGCAAATAATGTTCTATATTTTTCTACTAAATTTTCTATCATGATTTTTTTATCTTGATCTATGTGGTTCATTGAGATATGGAAGCTGTTCTCATCTACATGTTCGTTGAAATTCATCCAATCATCTATACCTGTTTTATCAAGAATCTTTTCTTTTTTCCACAATTTATGTATTTTTCATTTTTATCAGAGGGATCTGGACATCTTTATTCAATGCTCAAATTTTCATTTTGTAATAGTTTAAATTTTTTTATGCAATCCAATCCAATTAGAAATTCATAATTGAAATATTCATTGTTTACTATAAAAACATCTATTTCTTGTTCGATATTGAATATTTTTGCTTTTATTGTTATCATTCCTTCTGTTGCATGTACACCACTAATCGTTTCCAGATTATTTATTTTCTTCTTACTTTTATCTTCGTTTTTTACTCTAAGTATCTTTGAATTTATCAATGAAACATTTGAGCCCGAATCGTAAACTCCCACCACTTCTAATGTGTCATTTAATAGTATTTTGAGTTTGATTAATGGTGGAATTGTGAGTTTTTTTGGTCCTTGCAATTTAGTTCTACTTCCAACTCGGAGTTGTTAACATATCTTATCTTGTCTTATTTATCTTTAAACAAACATGCAGTTTCTGGGTGATAGCGTGTGCCTTTATTTTTATCTTTACAAATTTTACATGGTATTTTTTCCATTGTTGCTTTAGTGTTGTACTCTCTACTCTTCTTAGCTTCAAATTTCTTTCTATTAACAAGATGTTCCAATTTGCCTATTTTGTTGTAAAGATCTTCAGTTTCGCTTAGAGCCTCCCTATCAATCAAATCACATATAAAGTTTGGCAGGCTAGAAGCGATGAGGTCTATCAAAGTTCCTTTATCAATCGATTTTCTCACTTCTAGTAGTAATCTTTCTTTTTTTATAGCATGCTCTAGCAAGGAGCCTGTTTGGTATCTGTAGGAAATAGCATATCTGATTGGAGACCAACCTTTATTTCCAAACGTTTCACAAAACTTCTGTTTCCATTTTTCTCAATCAGATTCCACCGTAAGTTTCATTAACATGCAGCTGTATCAATCATCACATGGTTTTTGAAGAAAAAATTTGAAAATTCCAATTTTCTGCTTGTCTTGAATTATTCTAAGACGTTCGCACTCTTTCTCGAATTCTTCAACCCACTGATGAGCATTTGAGTTTTTGCTTGTAAATTTTTCAATCATAAAATCATTTGCTAATTCCTTGCTAGAGCATGCTATAAAAAAAGAAAGATTACTACTAGAAGTGAGAAAATCGATTGATAAAGGAACTTTGATAGACCTCATCGCTTCTAGCCTGCCAAACTTTATATGTGATTTGATTGATAGGGAGGCTCTAAGCGAAACTGAAGATCTTTACAACGAAATAGGCAAATTGGAACATCTTGTTAATAGAAATAAATTTGAAGCTAAGAAGAGTAGAGAGTACAACACTAAAGCAACAATGGAAAAAATACCATGTAAAATTTGTAAAGATAAAAATAAAGGCACACGCTATCACCCAGAAACTGCATGTTTGTTTAAAGATAAATAAGACAAGATAAGATATGTTAACAACTCCGAGTTGGAAGTAGAACTAAATTGCAAGGACCAGAAAAACTCACAATTCCAACATTAATCAAACTCAAAATACTATTGAATGACACATTAGAAGTGGTGGGAGTTTACGATTCGGGCTCAAATGTTTCATTGATAAATTCAAAGATACTTAGAGTGAAAAACAAAGATAAAAGTAAGAAAAAAATAAATAATCTGAGAACGATTAGTGGTGTACATGCAACAGAAGGAATGATAACAATAAAAGCAAAAATATTCAATATCGAACAAGAAATAGATGCTTTTATAGTAAACAATGAAAATTTCAATTATGAATTTCTAATTGGATTGGATTGCATAAAAAAAATTAAACTATTACAAAATGAAAATTTGAACATTGAAAAAAAAATGTCCAGATCCCTCTGATAAAAATGAAAAATACATAAATTGTGGAAAAAAGAAAAGATTCCTGATAGAACATGTAGATGAGAATAGCTTCCATATCTCAATGAACCACATAGATCAAGATAAAAAAATCATGATAGAAAATATAGTAGAAAAATATAGAACATTATTTGCCAAAGATAAATATGATGTAGGCACAGTAACAGATTATGAAGCCAGGATAGATCTAATCATTGACAAATATTGCAGCAGAAGAACTTATAGATGTACAATTCAAGACAAAATAGGAATTGAACGACAAATATCAGAGTTGTTGAAAAAAAAATTAATAGAAGAATCATATAGTCCTTTCGCTGCCCCAGTAACTCTAGCATACAATAGAGATGAAAATAAATGATCTAGATTATGTATAGACTTCAGAGATTTGAATAAAATAATAATCCCGCAATCTCAACTATTTCCACTGATTGAAGATTTAGTGATAAAAACAAGGAACTGCAAGTATTTTTCAAAACTAGATATCAACTCAGCATTTTGGTCCATTCCACTACGAGTTGAAGATAGAAGAAAAACAGGATTCATCACTCAAGGAGGACACTACCAGTGGACCTGCTTACCATTCGGAATGAAGACCTCACCGGCTATCTTTCAAAGGATTCTATGCAGCATAATCAGAAAAAACAAACTTTCAGATTTTACAGTAAATTATATTGACGACATTTTGATCTTCTCAAAATCTTTTGAAGAACACATCAATCACCCAACACAATTATTGGAAGCAATTAAGAAAGAAGGCTTTAGATTAAAATTTTCTAAATGTACTTTTGCATTAGATTCAGTTACATACTTAGGCCACATGACAAAAAGTAATTCAATTTCTCCAATAAAAGATAATTTAATAGCAATAAGAAACTTTCCTGTGCCAAAAACACAAAAAAATATTCGGCAATTCCTAGGAAAAATAAATTTCTACAACAATTATGTGCCAAACATTTCAATTACACTGGATCCACTACATAATTTGTTGAGAAAAGGACAAAAATTAAGCTGGATCGAAGAATGTCAAGAAGCTTTCGAAAAAAATTTGTATCATATCCATTGAACATTCTGGGATCTGATATATATATATATATATATATATATATATATATATATATATATATATATATATATATATATATATATATATATATATATATATATATATATATATATATATATATATATATATATATATATACATATATATATATATGACACTAGGGATATGACACCTAAAGTTTATCCAAGGGGGTAAAAAATTTAGTTACAGCCTTAGCCGTGCGTGGCACTACTATTATGTACAGTTGTCATGTCTGTCCGAGATTCATTCATTCAATGACTTGTTTGACGCTTATTTGAAGCTTATTGGAATAAATCATTATTATTGGATGGAAATTTGTTCACTTCTAGTGTATTTTCTTAACTGTAAATCAAGCATTCAGCTCAATAATTCTAAGATCCAGCATGAGCCGTAGTTTGCAATACCTATTTGGCTCACCAAAAGATACTTATACAAGTAAATGACCCATTGAATTACACTTACCCATTTTTATTGACGCATAGAAGTTTTAATGCAGCAATTGTAGTATATATATATATATGAAAAATAATGTTTACTCTAGATTAAAGTTGATATAGCTCTCTTAATATGTATTGGATTTTAATAATCCAAAGCTTGGTTATACAAACTGGGATTATGTCATTGACCACGTTAGTGATATTTGATTGGGCCACTCGTACGGGGTATGTTCTGATCTAGGGAGAAATGAACTATTTATCTATCTAACTGAAAAAGAAATTCGTTGAAATATCAGATTACCTATTTGGGACCATTATAAATTGAAGTCGATAGAGTGGATAGAAGAGCCTGTGTCAGGTTCGATACATATTATTCTCAGATGAGGCTATCGTGCAAGTTCATAGCAAATTCACGATAAGGTCTCAAACGTTCCATTTACTACTTCAATAACAATTTCTCATTCCCAAATGAGCTCGCAGCATAGTGTCATTTCCGTCATCAAATAAAAAATTGCAGTGTACTCTTCCTAAAGTAATAATATAGCTTTGATGAAGATGGAGCTCATCATTTTAAGGTACAGCACATAACCTCCCGTCAATCAATAACTAAACAATAAAGATTAAAAGGTATTTTTGAGTTTACACATGCATAAATTATGTACCAATCAAATAGTCCACTTGAAACTAGTACTAACCGGAAGCTGCTGTCTCGTAAGTTTGCCCAAATTGCTTGATTTCAAGCTCAGTAATTGTGGGAGACGGTAGTTTGCAAAATCTCTTGAGTAACAAGCATTCATGAGCTGTCAAAAATGCATTTTCATCATCTAGATGGTCCTTTAATTTTTCATTGTTTTATTCTGAGATTGATGAGTCCAATCGATTTTCCTCAGATTATACAATAATTGACTGAAGCATACAAAAAAAGAAGGCAAGCTTCATTCGCTGTAACTATTTGGAGCCAATGAAAAGGTTTCGTAAATATTCAGTGCAGCACTCGGGTAATCGATAGTCCTCTGATATAGATATTTTTCTTAGTGTCATATCAATTATTGGTCATGTGAAAAAGTGAGTAATAATAATATTAATGAATAAAAATAATAATAATCATATCAAACAAATAAAATGATAACAAGAGTGCAATGCATCCTGAAAAGTGAGCTATCGGCTAGAAATAAGGTACCAGCAGTCAACACTTATGCTGCCCTAGTATTTGGCTACAGCTTCGGTATAATGAACTGAACGCAAACCGGACTGGAAGAACAAAATATAAAATTGAGAGTATCCTTTACCAAGTACAGAAATCACCATCCACTAAGCTCGATGGAACGCTTTTATCTCCCCAGATATCTTGGTGGCAGAGGAATCACTGATTTTATCAATGCACACCATTCTCAAGTTGACCATCTCAGAGCTAACTTTTACAACAAAAGTGAAAAAACGCAGCCTATCAAAAATAAAATAGAAGTGAGAACAGCTGCGCGCTGCTAAAGCTCAGCCAAGAAACATATGAATCACTTATCAAACAAACAACTAAATAAGAGAAAATTTAGAGGTGGAAACAAAAACCAAGATGTGGAAAGTACATAGCCAACATAAGTAACGAATATTAGATACAGACGCAACACATGCTTGGCTAACAAAAAGCAACATCTTCTCCGAAACAAAAAGATTCATTTTAGCAATTCAAGATAGAGTTATATTGACCAGAAGTTACAACAGGCACATAATGTAGGACTATTCCAACAAGATTAAAGCGGGTGAAACTATCGAACACATTATGGACGGGTGTGAATGGCTAGCTGCTACAATGTTCATAGACACAACAATATAGCTGAGATTATGCATCAGCTCTACCTACAATTATTGATCTGTCAATACAACAACTGCCATACTGCAAGTACAACCCAGATAATTTTATAGATACACCCAAAGAAAGATAGAATAATATATACAGACAACCACATATGTCACAATAATAATAATAATAGGTTCATTGATCAGCTAGATCCGACGAAGATATATGAAACGTAAAAAATACAACATAATAGATATAATAAATAATATAATTGCTCAGAAACATTAAATGATGTTATGTAGGAAGGAATTACAAGCTTAGATAATCTTGAAAACTGTAGAAACATTTATCTACTAAACAGGTTCTCAATTTGATCCTGAAATCAACAAGAATATTCAGATCTCTCACATTAACATGTAGTTTATTATAAATCTTAAAAGCTACATTCAGTGGGCTTATTTTCGGTTTTTGTGAGCATCAAACACTGCAGCACAAACAACGATGGTACTGTCAGAATATAAATTTTCCGAAAGAGATTGGAACATGAAGCAATATATTTAGTGCCTAGCATACAACGGAGAGCTCTTTTTTGTGACAAAAACACTCTATGAACATTTAGAACCAAGCCCTGAAGTAAGAGACTGTAGGAAAGCAGGGATTGAAAATTTGAGTGATAATACGATATGATACATTTTAAATTGTAACGTAAGCTAACGTAAGACGAAACTAATGTTACTTAATTGCTCACATCAATTTTCAATCTCTGGATCCTATAAGAGGAGTCCTTATATTTTTTTAACAATTCCTTCTGATGAATAATTCATGTCGTTCATTTTCGTTTTCACAAATAGGTGATCAATAACTCATAATTCGCACTCTCGGGATAAAAAAACGAATTCAATCCCTTATTTCAGGGACTTGAGTTAAGCTAAGTCTCTAAGGAACTAAAGGTACACAAACAAATTTTTCCATTACAACTAAGAGTACCAATCTGGATGCCAAATTTTTTGATCAGAATTCAAACTTTTATTACTGATGATTTATATTAGCATTTTTGCATTTGACACAATTCTAAAATTGCATCGTATTGTTGTTCCTGAATTTTCTAGATTTTTGGAAAAATAATTCTACAGCTACCACTTCCGCAGCCTTATCAATATAAAATTTCTCACTTATTTATTTGACAGCAAGCTTATTCATTCAACAACTGATGTAGCCAGCTTTGTTACTATAGTGAATTTGCTCAACATTTTTATGTAAAGTTTCTTGTCAAAATTGTAAGATTATAAAATCTGTTCTTAGACAATTGTGATTCAATATAATACGATAGTTCCAAAAATAGCGACATGACACATGACTCAAATGCCTTTGATCCCTTTTTTATCCCTTGACTTCGTCTCGTGCAATAAACTCCATCCTCAGGATCAAATCTATTTATTTATTTCAACACAACTGTCCAACAGGCGGAACCCAATCACAGAGCACGAACAACAATATTTATATAATTAGGAAATGGTAATTAAGATATCAAGGGTGTTAAAAGGGCAATAATGCCTGAGGTCAACCGTGTACTTTTCAAGGGCCTCCGGCCCGAGGTGTATACGTTGTCAATGTGATTTCTGTCAGAGAAAGTACTTCATTTACCTGCAGTGATAAGGAAATTAATTTATTACTCTGAACATGATCCCAGTTTGCATAACCAAGCTTTGAATTATCAGAATCCAATACACATCAGGAAAGTTATATCAACTTCAATTAGGAATGAACGTTTTTTCATTCATATATTCTACAATTGCTGCATTCAAACTTCTTAGCCTCATCAAAAATGGGTAAGTGTAATTCAATGATACACTCACTTGTATTAGTATCTTTTGTTGAGCCAAATAGAAATTGCAAACTACGGCTTATGCTAGATCTAAGAGTTATTGAGCCGAATGCTTGATTTTCAGATAAGAAAATAGACTAGAAGTAAACAAATTTTCATCCAATAATAATAATTTATTCCAATTAGCTTCAAATGAGCGTCAAACAAGTCATTGAATGAATCTCGGACGGACTTGACAACTGTACATAATAGTAGTGCCACGCACGGTTAAAGCTGTAACTAATTTTTTATCCCCTTGAATAAACTTTAGCTGTACTATCCCTTATGTTATATATATATATATATATATATATA
Organism: Dromius quadrimaculatus; assembly: GCA_963989225.1. NCBI lineage: Eukaryota > Metazoa > Arthropoda > Insecta > Coleoptera > Carabidae > Dromius > Dromius quadrimaculatus. The sequence goes on along the minus strand of OZ022332.1, from coordinate 32,674,625 downwards.
TATATATATATATATATATATATATATATATATATATATATATATATATATATATATATATATATACAGGGTGTAACAGAAATAAGTACATTAATTTTAACCAGTGATAGTTCTCGTCAAGCCTAACATTTTTTCTTAGTAACTTTTTCCCGAATTCTCATCTTTTTTTAGCATTTTTTATCCCCTATAATTTAACGAGTCGTTCAGGTGCATAGTTATCGGATCTAGTAGCAGTTGCAATAGAACAATAATTGATTTTGACATATGTGAGTTATCAATTCCTTCAAATAAATTCTGGAATAAAACAGATTATAATTTATTAATTCTGTGTACGATTTCATGGGCAGTTTAGGATTAGCTTAGCAAATTTATTTGGAACGATCTCCGAACTGTCATTTTTCACTAAAAATTGAATTATTGTGGTTATGCTAATGTATTTAATGTCAAAATATTATGCACTTATACATTACGATGAGAATATCATGAGTTATTTAGAACCTAATGTTTATCTGGAAGCAGATGAGATGAATTAAATACATTAATTTATAAATGAAGCACCTATGTATTAGTTTTCCTCATATTATTACAAACTTCACACTTCACATTCAGGTCGTTTCAATAAAGTATGCCCAGTCAATTGATCTGCTGAATAAGCAAAATATTGTATCATATATTTCAGAATATATTTAAAATCAATTACCAAATTCAGTTTGATACATTTATAGGTTATATTTTCTGTTCTTCAATAGAATCTTCAAAATTTCATGCAGCAATATTTCTATTGAATTATTCAGTGAATTAATTAATTTAGAATTACATTCTATTCAATATTCTACCGTTTTCTTTAAATAAATCGTTGAATGATATTCTCTTTATGTTTCTGATGAAGTAGGTTAGAAACAGCAACCACTCTTCGAACTGCTGGTAGATGGCAGCACAGTCTCCTGACACAGTGACACAGTTTCACACCAATCCAAATCAGCTGATTCAAGTGCAATGAATTTGTGCAGACAATCTTATGTTTAAGAAACGTACTATCCAAAAATATACGTGAAATCCCTAAATAAAAATCAAACTTCTTAAAAATGACATATAAATACGACTAAAAGACCAAATTGTTGATTACAGACACAAATTCAGTCTTTCTTCCAACATATACAAAAATAGAATGATCGAGGTGAGCGAATATCAATGTATTGCCAAAATACTAATATTTTTTCAGTTTCAAATGAATGATTGACAAGACAACGATGGCTCAAAGTTGCAAAATACTCCTTTCAATCGACAGCTGTCATTCTTCCAACAAATGAAAACCATTCAGTTTGAACCATAGGCGCACTATGAAATTTTTGACAAAGCTTTGATGAATTTTTACTCTGTATCCAGAGGATTTACGGAAAAAAGTTATTAGGAAAAATTGTTATGCTTGACAAATTGCGTCACAGGTTAAAATTAATGTACTTATTTCTGTTACACCCTGTATATATATATATATATAAATTATGAAGTTCAACTACCCGTAGAAATGCTGACTTAAGATATAAACTTTCCACAAGATCATGTAACATAGAATATTATAAAAACACATGTAATCCCTGAGAACGACGAGTTCTCTTATCATAGCCAAGCTTGTATCTTGTATTGCACAGTTTTTAGCAACAATAAAACTTTTCAGAATCTATTTCAAAAAGTCTAATATTATAATTGGCGCAGTCGGTAGGATAGCCAACAATAAGTTTGTAACAGTGAAAAACACAAAAGTTACTCATCTAATTGTCTTATTTTCATACGAAAATTGGCTATTCGCAACAATTCAAAGTGTGTAACAGTGAATACATATAGGGCTATATCAATAAGCCCTTATCTATCAACAACCACACATCTGAAGAAGAATTATTCTACTTGACGGCTAAACAATGCCCATCAGAGGACTATTCATATGTCCCATCATATCGTCCAAGCGATTTCTCTTGCTGTTCAATCGATCACGAGAATCCAGACGACAAGCTTCAAGAACTACACATCTCGTCTACTTCAGTCTACGAGAAACAGTTCGAGAACCCCTTTAGAGAATCCCTTGCAATGAAAACTTTTGTCATAATTTTATGCTTGTAAGTAAAACTATTTTATAATACACAGGGTACTCTCTAGTAATACTAGTAATAAAGAGTACGAGCCCCGGCACAAGGCAATCATACATAATTCGTGTTAGATTCTGATAACGAAGGATTCGTAAATTCTGTTCAAGATATTATTAATAATATTATACGAAATCCAACAGTAACAGAAAACAACATGACTTCTTTACAAGATATAAAAATCTTTGTCGAAATGATCCCAACGTATAAAGGAGACATAACTATCCTTAATAATTTCATTCAAACTGTGGATGAAACATATATCATTTTAAATACTCTGCAAATAACAGCTCCACCAAAAGTATCTGCATTTAATTTAACAAGAAATAGATTAACAAATAATGCCAAAAAGATTGTTTCACAAAATAAATTCACTAACTGGGATGAATTAAAATCATATTTAAGCACTAACTTCTCAGATAGAACGTCAGCTGAAACATTATTAGGAGAATTATTTGAAACTAAATACAAACAAAATACAGAGATCACATTGAAAACAATGTTAGATAAATTTGAGCTATATAAAGCAAGAATATTTTTAGAAAAATACAATTTACAGCATAAAAATGCTATTCTTCAGGAAAATCAGAAAGCTGTAGAAAATAAATTCATATCATTTTTACCACCTATTATAAAAGGATCATTTATTGTGGGACAACCTTCTACATTAGAACAATGCGATTTATTATTAAAAAATTGATTCAGTTATGCCAATTCTTCACACAACAGTCCAATGACACGAAACGATAATAAACAAAACCCAAGCACTTCCAGAAACCCAAATTTCACCTTTAACCTTCCACCTTAACAATTTCCAAGACAAAATTTTCCCTCCAAACCAGTCAGTCTTCACAAACCACTAACGCCTGGATATAATAGGTTCGCAAGACAAAATTTAGTAAACAGCTACGAAACACGTAGATCTCAACCCCAACCAATGTCACTACAGACCCCTAACACCCAACCTATGTCAACATTAACAATTGAGCAAAATTATAATAATGAAATAATGCAAAATGAGAACACTGATGTTGAAGAACAAGATCTTGAAGAATGCGAAATAGAAGCTAATGACAGCGATGCTTTTTCAGAGGAAAATCCAGATATAATAGAACAAAATACGTAATGACTTCAAAATTGAAATCTATTCCTTTGATAAAATATAATGATTACCTCATATTAATTGATTCAGGCTCCGATATAAATTTAATTTCCCCAAATATTGTCAAACAAAGTAATTTAAAAATTAATAATAAACCAGTCACTTTTAAGACAGCTCAAGGAAAAGTTCATTGCAAAAATTGTGTAGAAATAAAAGTTCAGAAAAAAAATTTTGAATTTTTCATCCATGAATTCCATTAGGAAAGTAATATGTTATTTGGCGTGAAAATATTAGAACATTGCAATGCTTTAATGGATTTTGAAAATAAAACTATAACATTCGGAAATAAAAAATTTAAATTATTATCCTCACAAACATTAAATAGTTCATTTATACAATTTAGACACGAACATCTGAATTACGATCAAGAGGTCAAGATAAAAAATTTATTAGAGAAATATTCACACTTATTTCCGAGACCAGACGAAGAATTATCTGCGACAAAAATGTCACTACTCATAAAATCCGCACAACAGACGACACACCCGTCTTCCAAAAGAATTATAGACTTCTACAAATCTATGAAAATGACATCGAGGAACATATCCAAAATTTACTGAATACAAAAGTAATTCAAAAGTCAAAAAGTCCATATAATTCGCCTATTTGGTTAGTGCCTAAGAAAATGGATGCGTCAGGCAAACGCAAAACGAGATTAGTAATAGATTTCCGAAAATTAAATCAGAAAACCATTGAAGATAAATTTCCTTTATCCAATATCGATACATTATTAGATCATATAGGTAAACCTGAATTTTTTACAACATGAGATTTGCATTCTGGATTCCATCAGATACCAATAGATGAAAAAGATAGAGAGAAAACAGCCTTTTCTACATCCTCAGGACATTATGAATTCCTTCGTATGCCTTTCGGTTTAGTAAATGCCCCAGCTTCATTCCAAAGAATGATGAATGAAATACTTTCAGAATATATGAACAAAATTTGTTTAGTTTATATGGATGATATGATAATATTGGGAAATACATAAGAGGAACATTTACAAGATATAGGAATTATTTTTTCCAAATTACAAGATGCAAATCTAAAAATTCAAATCGATAAATCAGAGTTCCTTAGAACTGAAACAGAATATTTAGGATTTATTATATCACAAGAAGGTCTTAAACCTAATAAAAATAGAATTGAAGCAATCGAAAAAATCATGATCCCTAAGACAGTCAAAGAAATAAAATCCTTTTTAGGCAAACTCTCGTGATATAGACGTTTTATTCCAAATTTCGCTGAACTTACCAAACCTTTTACTGAATGTTCAAAAAAGAATGAGCAAATAGATATAACTAATCAGGTGTATCAAGGCGCATTCAGAACAGCCAAAGATTTGTAAGTAATCCACCAATTTTAGAATTCCCTGATTTTTCAAAAAAATTCATTCTGACAAAAGATGCGTCAGATTATGCCATGGGATCAGTAATTTCACAAGTTATAAATGGACAAGAGAAACCCATTGCGTATGCATCAAAAACATTCAATTCTGCAGAGCAAAGTTACAGCACTATTGAGAAAGAATTAAAATCTATTATTTGGTCAATAAATAACTTTGAACCCTATCTATTCGGCAGACAATTTACAATTCGCACTGATCATAAACCTCTTACTTGGCTATTTTCTATAAAAAATGCAAACCAGAAGCTTATGCGATGGAAGATAGAATTAGGAGAATACAATTTTGACACTGAGTATAAAATAGCAGATTTTCTATCAAGAGAAAGAGATAAATTCAAAATTATGAAAAAATCAGGAGATGTAATGAATACCGATATTTTCGCTTATTGTATATCAAAAGATTTGAAATTTTCAAAAGGTTTGGCAAGAAAAATTGATCTAAAATTTAATGGTAAAGATTATTGTCAAAGAAATATGAATAATAAAAATATAATCATTCAAAACACAGATAATGAAATTATCATTCATTTGATCACAAAGGATATATATTTAGAAAATGTTAATCGGAAATATTTCAAGAAAACACTCATTGAATTACGAGATTATCTGATAAAGAATGATGTATACGAAATCAATATTCCATATTTATCATGTGGATTGGATAAATTAGAAAAATCAGAATTAATAAAAATTTTGGAACCCATTTTCGATAGTACACGAATACAAATAAATTTGTATGAATATGAACAGTTACAAAATTTCAGTTCAGAAACAGATGAAATAGATCAGATAGTAAATGAAACATTGGATAAAATTTATGATGACAGAAATGAACAACAAAGTATAATTGTGAATAAATCAGAATCAGGAGACACAATCCATAGTTCTAGCGAGGACCCAATTAACGGATTAAAATCTGTAGATAATAGATTAAACGTTGCAAAAAATCAAATCATTTCCCATTTTTCTAATGAACCATTCGATATAAAAATAATGAAATTATTTGACTATCAAAAACAAAGATTTGTTATCAATATTAATGTAGATGAAAAAGAGCAACAATTGTTAGAAGTATTAAAAAACTACATAGTACCGAAAGTTAAGTATTTGATATTAGTCCCCAAACAACATGAACAAACATTGAATCAGATATTACAGGATAAATTTGAAATTAATACCATAAATTTTGTAAAATGTTATAAATTAGTAGAAGATGTTCAAAATGAAGACAAACAGACCCAAATAATTTTTGATAATCATAATGGATATTCAAATCATAGAGGAATAATGACAACTTATAACGAGCTAAAAAAAAAATATTTCTGGCCGAACATGATTCAAGATATTACAGAAATTATAAATCAGTGCAAGACATGCAAAGAAAATAAATATGATCGACATCCTATACAATTAGGCGATAATTTGACTCCTACACCAAAAACTCCTTTCGAAATCATAAGTATAGATCTTTTAACTTTGAATAAACAATATTTTATAACTATATTCGATCAATTTTCTAATTTTGGATTTATTCATCCTACTTTTAATAAAACAGGAAAAGAAACCATGTTAATCATTGAAGAATTCATAAAAACTTATGAAAAACCAAACACGATAATAGCCGACCATGGACTAGAGTTTAATAATGACCTAGTAAAAAATTATTGCAATAATCATGACATCAAACTACATTTAATCAGTATAGCAAATCCAAAATCGAACGCGGTTGAAAGATTTTATTCTGTATTAATAGGGCATCTTCGCTAATTACATTCTATAAGTAAAAATGAAGATTTACAATATATTATAAATAAAGCAATAACAGCATATAATAATACAAAACATTCAACTACGAAGTTAACTCCTTGCGAAATACTTTTCGGACAAAACGAGCAGAATAAATATTTCCAAAAACAATGTTCTGATGAAGAGATTATAAACGATTATTTAAGAAAAAATTCAACAACAAATGAAGCGGTGAATAAGATTATGGATGAAGAAAAAGCAGAGGAAACGAAGGAGAATGAACTACCTCTCATACTACCAGAAAAAGTTTATGTTAAACAAAATAATAGATTGATGCACAAATATAAAAAACCTATATTTAAAAGAGTCTCAGTAGAAAATTATAATCCTATTTTAGGAACTGTAGAGATAAAAGAGAAAAGGTAAATTCGGAAATTAAAATTAGATAAAATTGAAACTTGATTTCAGGACTTTTACCACCGCTCAACTAGTGGACATTTCAAACAGAAATGGATTTCTTTTGTTCAGAATTGATGACTGTAAATTAAAAGAAGGAGAAATAATACATCATTTCAATTATAATATTACCTCTCTTTATGTAGAATATTCAAAACTGCACAATATTACAGTTAACATTATAAGACAGACCCGGAATAATTATCATTTCGAAGAGCAAAGCTAAGCATTATCTTATTTTATGAATGATTTGAAACAGCAAATTCAAAAATTGTTCGATAAAAGAGCTAAACGTGGTTTAACAAATGGCTTAGAAAATATAATTGAATCAATTACAAGTAATTTGGATCAAAATGATGCAGAAAAATATGATAGTTTAATCGAACAAACAAGAAATAATCAAAAAATCCTCCAGAATCAAAATGAACAGATAATAAAGAATGAAAAGCATTTAACAGATAAATTCAATCTGAAATTGGAACTGTTTAAACTAAGCGAGAACAAATTGTCAAAAAATCTTCATATTATAGTTGATACTTTTAACAAAGAACAAAATTGGTTGAGTCAGATTGATATGGAAGTAAAAATTAACAAATTGTTGATTACTATTCAAAATTTACTGGATTTTTGTAAACATATGGAATAAATGTTGGTAATTTGCTCATTGAATAAGTTAGATACTACTATTATAGACCATGATGATTTAATTCAAATCACAGGCAAGAAAGATAACTACATATTGTAGACCAGAAAATGAACAGTCATATATTATTAATAGAACCAGAACTTTCAATAAATTCTTACCCTTTATACCAGTTATATCCAATTCCTTTTATCCATCATAACAAGTTATACAAATTGACAGAGCAACCTACACATTACATAAAAAAACACAATAAAATTATTCTAATAGAGAAATTCAGCAGAGAACCCAGTAATATGAATTATTGTCAAACTATAGGTATAGAAATGAATAATTGTATTAAAAATATAGTGATCAATGAAAATGATGATGACTGTGAAATTATTGAGCAACAAAGTAAAAATAACGTGATGCAAATCTCGAACACTGATAATATGATTATCATTTCCCCAATCAATCAAGAATTAGTTATTAATTGTAAGCATAAAAATATAAAGAAGAATTTTCAAGGAATTTTCAGATTAATCAATGATGGAGATTGTAAAATCAATCAATGGACATTTAATAGGATATCAAAAGCTTATAAAGAATTAGAAATGAATAATGACCAATTGCAAAAGTTTGATACAAAAATGAATAAGATTAATTTAAAGCCTTTACAACAATTGAATATTTCATTCCCTCAGTTGCAAAAAATTAAAGAAATTGAAAATTATGAGAATAACATTCATCATTATTATATTATTTATATTATAATTATTGTGATAATTTTTGTTGTTATCATAAAATTATGTATTAGGTTTTATAAGAATTATAGAGCAAAACAACAAAAAACAGATATTGAGTTAGATAATTTAGAAAGAATAACAAAAAATTTGTGAATCTTGTATAAAGTTTAAACTTGCTCGGGAGAAATTATGAAGTTCAACAACCCGTAGAAATGCTGACTTAAGATATAAACTTTCCACAAGATCATGTAACATAGAATATCATAAAAACACATGTAATCCCTGAGAACGACGAGTTCTCTTATCATAGCCAATCTTGTATCTTGTATTGCACAGTTTTTAGCAACAATAAAACTTTTCAAAAAGTCTAATATCATAATTTATATATATATATTAATTGAATCTTCCACAATCATTGATCTTGAATTAAAGTAATTTGTGCAAACCTACGAAACAGCAGCTTTTATTTAGTACTAGTTTCAAGTCTGTGAGTAGTATAGTTGCTGAGAACTCAGCGTCAAGCCAGCCTGCCAGCCAGCTAGACAGCCAAAGTGAATATAATAGCGCTTTTTCACAAAAAATGCGCCAAAAATATCGAAAGCACAGGGCTATAAGTCTAATCATGTAGTTTTTCATTGAAAAGTCTCGCAATAATACTGTAACAGAAGTTATATAATCATGTTTTGAGTTAACCCTTAATAAAGGACAGACTTACAACAACAAATTCATTATGCCTGATTTAGTTTATTGCCGAAACTCTCGACGAGCGAGATGGTTTATATTCTATACACAGATTTTTCAAAAGCCTTTGATAAACTTGACCGTTTGTTGGTGATGAATAAACTCGAGTTCTATAGAATATTGAATTCTCTTGTTACTCTGTTGTCATCCCACCTTCAATACAGATATCAATATATGAAGTACCCATTCGACACTTGAACACTTGATGTTTGCAATGGTTTCCAACGTTACATACAAATCTTCCATAATTTGTGTATTCTGGCCAAGTGGTCGAGTTAACAAATCAAAATACGTGGTAATTCCTGTTACTGTGAATTGGAATACGTGCGACAGCTCGTTGAACTCATTATCACCTCCAAAAAAATGTGGAGAAATTTGAATCTCGCACATGAATAATTGCAAAAGCTATGAATAATTGCAAAAGCTATGACTAATTGAAAATTCAGCAGAGAAAATGTCGACTTTTTCAAAAATTGCTTAAAGACTATGGTGCTAGAGGAATTCTACAGACAGAATTTGGAAGAGAAGGAAATTTCTAGGAGAAAATGTTGACTCCCGGGACTGGACTCTCATAGTTATTATTTTTTATTTGATCTTGAGAATAAATTTGAGATTTTTTTCTGTTATATGGTTTGTAGAGCAAAATTATGAATTTAGAAGAAAACAATGAATCCTGAGGTCAACAGTGTACTTTCCAAGGGCCTCTGGCCCGAAGTGTGTACGTTGAACGTAGGCATTATTGTCTGTTCAACTCCCGTGGCGCCTTCAATGTTTAATGTCCGACTTTTGTTTATTTCAATCAAAAGTTTCAGCAATATATGTCCTGTCATTGTGATTTCTGTCAGAGAAATTACTTTAGTTACCTGCTGTAACTAGGAAAATTGTTTTTCATTCTCCAAAATAACGCCCTCGGGCATTATTTTCAAATATAATGCCCTCGGATATCATTTATCACGTAATTACCCTGAAATCAGTGTTATTATAACAACAATAATAAACTAGTTGGACATCAATAATATAATAATGCAAGTTATCAGTAAGACATCTTTTAGAGGAATGAAGAATCAATAAATAATTAAATCCAGATAAATGCTCAATTAGTGCAGAAGAATTTTGCTGAATATTCATATGATTGATCTAATTTATTGTAAACGTTGCCAATATAATTTATTGGTGATCCAAAGAATGAGTTGGTGCGGGCAGAAGGTAAATGCAATCTAGGATTTCTTGTAGATACCATTGAGATATGAAAGCTCAAATATGAAAGTGATACGCTGTCATTGATTTTATTGTATAATACTTAGTATAGAAGAGTCAGACTAAATTGGGATCTTCGTTTACATGATGTTTTAAAATTGCATATAAGTAATAATGAATCGTAGGAGGAATAACGACTGTGGTTCATGAGCTTATAATACTTATATTTCAGGAACTTCTTTTGGACACATCCCAATGATGTATTATGATATTCGTATAGGGGTTCCAAATGTTTGAGCAGTACTCCAACTTGGATCTTATATATCATAAAGAGTGCGGGTTGGAGGCTTGTAAACTCCCTGCTGTTTCTGATAACAAAACCTAAGGTCCGTGAACACAAGGAGCATAATTGAGTTAAATGCGCATTAAAATTGAATTTCTCATCCAATAAAATTCCTTAGAACTTGAATTTGAGTGATCTGTTCAAAGCTAGTGTTCTGAATATGATTATTGAAAGTAGTGCTATCAGTTTTACGAGTGAATGATATAGTTTTGCATTTGTTGAGGTTGGAATACAACTTATAATTACTACACCGATTGGATGAGCTTTTCAAATCATGTTGTGATTCCAATTAGTCATTGTAGCTTAAAATTTGCCTGAAAATTTTTAAATTGTCTGCAAACAATAGTTTTGCAACTTGGTATAACTGCTGTGACATCATTTATAAATATTAGAGAATAGCAACGGTTCGAGACTCGAGCCTTGCGGTAAACCTGATGTTGAGATGAATGTAGAGGATTTATAGCCAAGAATCTGTACAAAGAGAAATCTATTTACTAGATATGATCCATTAAGGTTCATAAAATTAGGGGATACACAAAACCCCTCTAATTTTCTGATTAATATCGAGCGATCTACTGTGTCAAACGCCTTGGCAAAATTTTTATAGACAACATCTACTTGACCTTGATTATCCAAAGAATTCGCAATAACGTGGGTGAATGAACATAGATTAGTTGATGTTGATCATGCTCTCATAAAGCCATGCTGGAAGATCAAAATATTTTCATTGATTCAACTGTATATTGCATTATATACTATTGAGTCGATTACTTTGATACAGTTTGACAAAATTACAATCGGTCTATAATTTCTAATAAATATTACTTTCGTCACTAGACTTCTGTACGGGAACAATGCGTGCACACCTCCAGACTTCTGGAAAGGATTGTGTTCTTAAGGATATATTAAAAATATGATATAATGCCTTGGATCAGGGTATTGTGCAATCTCTGATTATACATATAATAATAATGATAATAATAATAATACATTTATTCCCACCAGGTTGTCGCCCAATTACCGGGAAAATATAACAGCAAAGAAAAACAATTAATTAAGGAAAATAATGAACAGAAAGTATACATTTAGAAATTTAACTTAATAAGTCATTGCTCTTGCTGATATTCAGTAGTGGTAGAAACTATTTTACAAAGCTTATCCGAGAATATATCACAATTTTGACATATTTTGTTATACTTATTGCACATGATACTCACAGGTGCTTTTAGGAGCATGTTTGATTTGGAGAATTCACAATAAAAAGTAAATGTGTGACGACAATTAAGTCGCGGCACCCAAATATTAATACGTGATAGAAGCCATGAACAATCGATCTTATTATGTAGCAAAGAGAACAAGAATTTAATTGACGTTGAGAACCGTCGATCATGTAAGGAAGTGAAGCTGAACTCAGAAAGCAATAAGCGATGCTCATAGCCTCTTTGTGGATAATATGCTTTGCGAATATGAAACAAAAATTAAAGAAAACGTTTTCGAGTAGATCAATCTGAGTGTTATCATTTGGGAACCATATTATACTAGCATATTCAAGTTTTGATCTCACGAGTGAGAAAAATAGTGTACCTAAGGTATGGATATTACAGAAGTCACGACAATTCCTGTACAAAAATCCATAGGTTCTAAGCGATTGAGACAAAATTTCTTGAATTTGTGGTGCCATATAAAGTTTTTTGTCAAAAAATACCCCAAGGTCTTAATTGGTTCCAACTGGATGTAAGATAATTGGGAATTAGATCAGAACCTGCCGTACCGTCAGATTTGAGTTTCTGCAAATTTGGTATAATTTCACTCTCAGTTATATTGACTGAATTGATATAATCACTATCAGTGAGGGGCATGTTTCGATAAGTATTTGTTGATGGCAAGTGAATGCATCTAAAATAGTAGGCCAATTCTTAGGCAATGCCTTTTGGTGTATCGATGTTATGAGAGTTGTAACGCATTATGGTCGGATATAGATCTATTTGAATTTATGAAATTCCAGAAGTTTCTGGAGTCTCTGTGAATACCAGCCTTGCACTTTTTTAAGTATCCAGATTACGCTCTCTTGATTTTTGATTTGATATCCATCCTAAGTTCATTAAGTTCATTTTCATATGCATTGTGAGTGGAGTATCTACTGATCAATTTTAAAAGTTCAGCTTTCATCTTCAAATCTAGTTTTATTTCAAGTATGTACCAGGAAGAGTAGAAGCTATTAAGTTGGGGTAAGAAAGAAGCACATTCATCTAGGGAACTATAGAGTACTGAGGATAAAAAATCACAAGCTGAATTGATGGGCACACCCCAACTCGGCACATTCAATCTCCCGATGGACATCAGTCAAGGGTTATGATCAGCTCGGCACATCTTAAACAAGTGTTTGCAGAAAAACTCATCCCTATTATCGGCTTAACACCTAAGAAAAGTATAAATTACAATGTCTTGTTCAGTGGCTATCTATTATTATCAATCTAACAGTTCAATCAACAACATCAAAGGAATCAATTCGCCAACTATAGCTCACCAACGTGGAAAAACACTATTGATTGTAGAACAATATAAATTCAATAAATCTAATCGAAAATTCTCATCTAGTGAAGTGAAGTAGCGGTGTGTGTATCGAAAGTGTAAAGCATTTCTCCATATTATGAGTGAGTCCAGAGATCGAGTAATAACGACAAAAAAATCAATCCACGATCACGCTGAAATTATTAGTCTTATTAAATGATTCAACCTACTTATTTTTTGATTTTGTATCATTATATGTCAGATTTTGTATTATTATAAAAAGAAAACTATTAAATTGATTCTATTTCATTTGAAAACATTAGAATGCCCAGATTACCTGCAAGTGTGCCGAGTTGGGTATCATTGCAGGTACCTGAGATACTCGTATGTGCCGTGTTGGGAAGTCATTAGCAGAGCCTACCTGTATACTCCGAGCTGGGAATCGCCGGAATTGATAAAAATTCAAGTTTCTTCCAATCAAAATTTGTAGTATTATTGTACAGTTTCAAGACATCGGCTTTCTTGAAGTTGTATCTTCCAGTATGCAAATAAGAATTATTGCTAGATTCAATATTAGTACTTTATTCAATGTGAAGCGTTGGGTGATGATAATATTCCTCACTGAATAGACAATCAGGTTCATGAGTAATTTGATACTATAAATTAAAGGGAACTAAGTCTAACAATCTTTTTCATGAATTTTGAATCGTATTGTACCGATCTATGTCCAAAAGTGGAGTTAAATCATTAATTAGGAGCATAATTTGCGAATTTGAATTTATATTGAATTCAGGTACATTGAAGTTTATCGTTGGCAGAAGTGAATAGATGATAAGTCTTATCGTTCAACATAGTGCTAAAAAAATACATAAAACACGCGCAAAACTCACCAAAGTATTCGCAAAGTGTTAAAAAAACTAAAATCAGTGACTTAGAGAACTAAACTAAGTAAGAAATAACTAGTTAAAAAGGCAAACTAAGCCCAGAAGTGTCAGTTGGTGACTTAAAACACGTGTAGTGCTAAGTCTGCAAGTGCGCGCCGCGCTCATTACTTTGCGCAGTACTCAACGTTACGCACAAGACTCAGTCGAGCCAGTGTTCCCAACTACATCAAAAATTGAAAACGTCGAACAATATGCAAGAAAAAAGCGATGGAATGAACACCTGCACAAATGTGACAAATTCTAATATAACACAAACACCCATAACAACCACAATGGTTTTCAACTCAATTTTTCCAAGATCACCAATACAGTTAACAAGTGGAGCATACAACATCACGACACACACTACTACAAATGTAACAACTACTGCTACGTCATCACATAATACTCTCCTAACAACATGTCAAACAAAACCAATAACTACTCCACTAGACTCTACACCACCTTATGCATTGAACAATACAGTTGATTATGGAAATCCTTATGTATCATCAATACATATGACTACTCCAGACGTAGACATGCATCACAATACACAATCAGAAAATGGCAAACTTCAAAACTGGCAAAGAGTACATACAAGGCGCCCAGGAAAAAGAAATAGAGAAGTAGAAATCAGTCCACCTCACATAATTACAAAAAAGCCATATAATAAGAAACCAACTACTGTAACATCCATACCAACAAACAATAGATTCGATGTATTAGAAAATGACAGAAACGAAACCCAAATTAAAACAACCCCTAAACCTCCACCCGTATTTGTACAAGATGTCGCTGACTATAACCTAATGCTGCTTAGTTTAAAAACTGCCCTTAAAGAAGATGAATTTATTTGCAGAACATACGGTAACCAAGGCGTCAAAATAAATACAAATACACCCACAGCATATAGAACGCTAATACATCTACTCAATAATAATAAAATCGCATATCATACCTACCAACTTAAACAAGACAGGGCATATAGAGTGGTTATTAAAAACTTGCATCCGTCAGTAACTATAGAAGATATAAAAGAGTCTTTAGAAGACCTCAACTTCTCCATTAGAAACATTTCTAACATAAAAAGTTGGAAAACAAAAGAGGCGTTACCAATGTTCTTTGTGGACCTAGAACCAGGAGACAATAACAAAAAAATATATGAAGTCAAACACTTATTAGGAACAAAAATATCTGTAGAACCCCCAAGAATAAAAAGAGAAATACCGCAATGTATACGATGCCAGAACTATGGGCACACCAAAAGTTATTGCACCAATCCCTATTACTGTGTGAAATGTGCAGGGAACCATCCAACTATCTCATGCACTAAAAATAAAAAAGAACCAGCTCTATGTATACTCTGTTCTGGTTCGCACCCCGCTAGCTACAAGGGTTGTATGGTATATAAAGAACTACAAAAAGCAAGGGATAAAACAAATCCAATAAATACACGAAATATCCCAAATTATACACCCCGGAAAGTAACTGGAAATCTGAGCTACTCTCAAGCAACAAAAAATATAACCAACAATTCAACTAATGACACAAATCGAGCAGAAAAACCGGAGATAGAATTGCTATTAACACAATTATTGAACAAATTCGAAACCATGTTTACTCAAATGATGCAACAAAATACAACAATAATAAATCTACTGACCACGTTTATTAATAAACAAAGATAACATCTACAATTAGAATGGCATTATGGAATGCGAATGGACTGGTGCAGCATCGCCAGGAACTTGAAATATTTTTAAATCAACAAAAAATTGACATAATGCTCCTATCAGAAACACACCTCACAGAAAAACATTTCTTCAAAATTCCGAGATACAAACTCTATAATACAAATCACCCTGATGAAACGGCGCATGGAGGCACCGCCATACTAATTAACGAAAAACTCAAACATCACGAGCTAGAGAAATATAACAAAGAATACTTGCAAGCAACAACAATAAAAATCAAAGAAGCAAACGGTACTCTTGTGATCTCTGCAGTATATTGCCCTCCGAAGCATGCTCTACAACAAAAACATTTTGAAGAATACTTTGATAAACTTGGAAATAGGTTCATATCTGGTGGAGATTTCAATTCAAAGCACACTTTCTGGGGTTCTAGAATAATTAATCCAAAAGGAAGTCAATTATATAGAGCAGTTACTGCCAAAAGCTATAACTGTGTCAGTACAGGGGGACCAACCTACTGGCCCTCCGATCAAAACAAAATACCTGATCTGTTAGACTTCTATATTACAAAAGGAATCTCTCAAAATTACGTTGCAGTAGAATCCTGTCTTGATTTATCATCGGACCATTCGCCTGTTATTATGACTATAAGTTCCGATATAATAATGAAACAAAGCAATCCAACATTATATAACAATCAGACAAGCTGGGAAATGTTTAAAAGTAATCTGAACAATCATATAAATCTGCATGTACCCCTAGCAACTCCAGATAATATTGATAAAGCAGTCGAGCATCTTACAGCCGCAATTCAGAAGGCCGCTTGGACCTCCACCCCAATTAGAAATAGTCATTCAGAAACTATAACAAATTACCCAAAAGTACTTAGAGACAAAATCGCAGAAAAAAGGAATCTGAGACATAAATGGCATTATTCGAGGCACCCAGACGATAAAAATAAACTGAACCGTTTATCCAAGGAAATCAGTAAACTGGCACGAGAAATAAAAAATAAAACATTTCAAGATAATCTGAAAAATCTGTCTGTAAGACCAGAAGAAAATTACTCCCTGTGGAAAACAGCCAAAAAATTCAAAAGACCAGTCCAACCTATACCTCCGATCAAGAAGGAAGATGGCTCATGGGCCAGGGACGACTTGGAAAAAGCAGAAATGTTCGCAAAACATCTTACAGAAACATTCCAGCCAAATCCTTCAGGGCTGACAGTCGGGGAGCAAGAATCATTAGAAGAGGAAATTGATAACATCATTAACTCTCCATTACAGCTATCACTTCCAATCAAGCATGTAACTCCTGATGAGATAAGACGGGAAATAAATAACCTTAAAAATAACAAAGCTCCAGGTTATGACTTGATAACGGGAAAAATCTTAAAGGAGCTACCAAAAAAAGCCATACTCTATCTAACATATATCTACAACGCTATGCTAAGACATTCCTACTTCCCACCGGCGTGGAAGCTTGCACAAATTATTCTTATACACAAGACTGGAAAACCAAGAACAGATGTAACATCATACAGGCCTATATCTTTATTGCCCCTCATGTCCAAAGTATTTGAAAAATTATTATTAAAAAGAGTAAAGATTCCGGTAGAAGATGAAAATATAATACCTGCTCATCAGTTCGGATTCAGGGAGCAACACTCTACGATACAACAAGTGCACCGAGTGGTAAATGAAATAGAAGAAAGTCTGCAACGTAAAAAAATATGTACTGCAGCTTTCATAGATATTAGTCAAGCATTTGACAAGGTATGGCACACAGGGTTGCTCTATAAAATTAAATGCAAGTTACCTCATCAATATTTTCCGATCCTAAAATCATATTTAGAAGAAAGATTTTTCCAAGTTCGATACGAAGATAATACTTCTAAATTGTATCCAATACAGGCAGGCGTACCTCAAGGTAGTGTCTTAGGACCCTTGCTCTACCAAATGTACACAGCGGATCTACCCTGTCAAGAGGACGTCACAACAGCAACATATGCAGATGATACTGCAATATTAGCATCGCACGAAGACCCATTAGAAGCGACAAATCGTCTCCAAAAATCTGTGGACGAAATCCAAAACTGGGCCAACAAATGGAGAATTAAAATAAACAAAAATAAGTCTACCCACATTGTATTCACGAAAAGAAGGGTTACGTGTCCACAACTGAAAATAAACAACGAGTCTTTGGAGACAAAGGAAGAGGTCGTATACTTAGGGATGCACCTAGAAAAAGGGCTCACTTATCGAACACATATTAAGAAGAAAAGGCAGCATCTAGATCTCAAACTCAGACAAATGTATTGGTTACTAGGTCATAAATCCCAACTATCAGTTGAAAATAAATTGCACCTATACAAAGCGGCACTTGTGCCGATATGGACCTATGGGATTCAACTATGGGGCTGTGCGAAGAAATCTAACATAAATATTATACAAAGATTCCAAAACAAAACTTTGCGCATGATCACAAATGTGCCATGGTACATCAATAATCAAACAATCCATAAAGACTTCAAAATTAAATATGTACGTGAACAAATTCAGAAGTGTGCTATCTCTTATGAAAACAAGCTAAACTCTCACCCTAATGAACTAGCAGTGAACTTACTGAATAATGAAAGTGACATCAGAAGACTAAATAGGAATAAGCCATTGGACTTAAAAAATACTCAAACATAAATATTACTAATGTATTATATATCTAAAATATTCTGAGGTTACCTCGATGGGGGTAGACCTCTCACATGTCCTATATAAACTATCTAATTTGCTAGTTGGCTCATAGAGGCCAGTTGTAAATATATGTTATGCAAATAAAAAAAAAAAAAAAAAGGTACATTGAAATCTCCGAGAATTATACAATTGCTAGTGGTTAGAAATAAGAGCTTCAAGATCATCAAAAATAGATTCATATATATTACTAGACATTCATGAAGGAATATATGAATATATATATATATATATATATATATATATATATATATATATATATATATATATATATATATATATATATATATATATATATATATATATATATATATATATATATATATATATATATATATATTCCTTCATGAATCATCAAGAATAGATTCATATATATTACTAGACATTCATGAAGGAATATATATATATATATATATATATATATATATATATATATATATATATATATATATATATATATATATATATATATATATAAATATGTAGCAATGGCACGAAATCCTGATCGGCAGTACGGCGGTGTTATACCGCGGCTCGGTGATACCGATTAGGAAGGCCTAGGCCCAGCAAGGGCTGTTGCGCCAGTGATGATGATATATATATATACATATATATATATATATATATATATATATATATATATATATATATATATATATATATATATATATATATATATATATATATATATATATATATATATATATATATATATATTCCTTCATGAATCATCAAGAATAGATCCATATATATTACTAGACATTCATGAAGGAATATATATATATATATATATATATATATATATATATATATATATATATATATATATATATATATATATATATATATATATATATTCCTTCACGAATCATCAGGGATAGATTCATATATATTACTAGACATTCATAAAGGAATATATATATATATATATATATATATATATATATATATATATATATATATATATATATATATATATATATATATATATATATATATATATATATGTATATTCAGTTCTTGAACAGAAGATGAGTTAGTGACAATTTTGCAGCATAATATGCCCTAATGTCCATATTCTCTGACATTGATTCAAAATGATCATCCAACGGCACCAAAACTGAATTGAGAGACTTCTTAACACACAACTAAACACCACAACCTTGCGAGACAGCACACTGCTAAAAATTTCTGTCCTTCCGGTATATGTAGTAAGAACCATCGGTTATTTCCGTATCAAAAGTGCTTGGTGTCAGCCAGGTTTTTGTGAATGCGAAGATATTGTGATCCGCAACAGGTTAACTTGGAACAAAGTTTATGCTGTGGAGCAATTAGAATAAAAAATTCTGAAACATTCAATTATTTGTTCCACAAAATGATAAATCTAGAAATCGGTTTTGACACCATCATCTCAGATCGGCGAGCAAGTGTATACACGTGTTTCGTCCTCATTAGGACTCGTCAGTACAGTATAGCCAAGAACCCAAGATAGTCATGGCTTGGATCCCAAAGTCTTCAAACTTATAAGGATAGATGGACTGCAAAAGTAGAAACTATATGCAGCGCCATCTATCGAGCATTAATCCAGTTCGGCATGTAAATAAAGTAGATGTCACAAATTATTTGTAACGAAGTTTATGCTGTGGAACAATTAGAATTAGAAATTCTGAAACATTCAATTATTTGTTCCACAAAATGATAAATCTAGAAATCGGTTTTGACACCATCATCTCAGATCGGGGAGCAAGTGTATACACGTGTTTCGTCCTCATTAGGACTCGTCAGTACAGTATAGCCAAGAACCCAAGATAGTCAGGGCTAGGATCCCAAAGTCTTTAAACTCATAAGGATAGATGGACTGCAAAAGTAAAAACTATATGCAGCGCCATCTATTGAGCATTAAGCCAGTTACGGCATGTAAATAAAGTAGATGTCACAAATTATTTGTTTAATACTCTTCTTTCAATTTTAATTTTTTCTCTGTTAATTTTGTTAATTGGTCAGAAACATTAAGGCTCAGTTTCACCAACGCTAGTTAAATTTATCCAAAGGTTATTTTATACGAAAAGTTTTGTTGGTACAATTGTAACCATAGTTACTGACTCAAAATAACCCCTTGATAAATTTAACTGAGTTTGGTGAGACTGGACCTCAAAGTTCCCTCTATCCCCTGTGCGTTTTGCTCCCAATGGAGGAGATTGGAGTCTCTAGAAATAATAAATAATTTTAATTTGAATAGAAAAACTACTGGAATACAAATTACTCTCATTTAGAGTTGGCTTATTGTTTTCTACTTGCACTATCGAATAAAAGTCTGCTCTCATCTCTGATTCTGTAATTATATGATGGAAAAGATAATAATTTAGGTTAAATTTGTACTAGTTGCTATTGTTGATTTCACTTACCACTGAACTCATTTGTGCTCAGTTCGGGTGACGGTTGATAGCGATGATGTAATTTTATTTTGAGCTTCTGCAACAGTTGTCGTGTTCGATAGAAGTACTCTTGTTTCCTGAATATCTCTTCTCCCGTCTATAGCTGTTGGACTAACAATTTCTGGTATGGATATGCCCTGTCATTCAAATTACTAGAAGATTCTGCGCTGCGAACTCTTAGTATCGCATACCACTAGAGAATAGCGTCTTCATAATGTTATTGAGTGCTTGCGATATATGGCTGCGCATGCGCCAAAGTACGCAAGGTTTCAAGAATCGAGGCTCAGCCTCTTGGACTTTTTAGTGCGTACAAAGGAAACGGTGAAATACATCGTGGGATAGTGAGACATTTGTTGTCTTGAATATCCAGCAGAAAACTAATGTCACTGTACTAATATAGTTATTAACAATATCTCAATATTCAAACTTTGAAACTTCGTTAGCACTCAGGCTAGAAAAAATTTCAACTTGCAGAAAATGCCTGAGACTCAACATTTGACTCAAGCTGTGTTTACACAACTTCTCAAAGCCCAGATAGAGGTAAATTTCTTCACAAGAGCCCAAACAAGATAATTAGGTACCTCTGGATTGAAAATTCAACGTCTCCAGCTATTTTTTTGAACTGGAAGTACTGTATTTCAGAAGGCATAGAAATGGAATAGTGATATCACGGTGCTACACAGCTATGCGGACACATTATCTATATCAGAGTTGTATCCCACTACAAGATTTCAAGTTCATAACAACATACAAAAATCCACAAAAGTATTCCTAATTGTTCACCAATGATGTTCTTCTCTCTCATCATGTTCAGACTTAGAGTATAAATAACGCGGTGAGCTCTCATTTTTCTATGGAATAGTGCTTAATCCGTGTCTACTTCCACTTCTTAACACTCCACAAATCTCAGTCCTGGACTTGTCGAGTACTTATCATAATTCATGACTGGACCTCCTCCCACATTTTTTTCATCTCATGCGAAACTAATGAGAATTGCTTCATGCTCCATATTATGTTACCTGTTGGAAAATTTGAGCATGCCTTGTCCATTATGATAATTGAAGCAAATGTCTCAATCTCTTCTATGGGATTTCTACAACTAATTAATCAAGTGGTATTTGTCCGTAAGAAATCTTGAATTATATCGATCACATTAGTAATACAGATTATTATTGAAATAACAGTAATATTATTTGATCCAGAGTAACTTTAGTTTGTTCCATGATATAACGCGAATAATCCATTTATAAGTATGTGACTATTTCAACAACTATTGTATGGAAAGTTATAGTTTCTCACATCATGCCAAATGTGGGAAATAGTATTTTTAACATGAATATGATAGTTTGAGCCACATTTACAACACAAGAATCACTTTTGAGAATATTGAATCTAATATTTTGATTCAAATATCTGAGAACATTATGTCAACTGAAAGAACAACAGTACAATCACATTATTGTCTCCTCAGCTTCTAATAGAAACAATCAAAGTGACGTTTACAGAGGAGAAAATTATCGTGAGAATTATCCATATTCCATAGAAATATGATAATAGGATATGAAGCGACGTGAAATGCAAGCGTAAAATTCATCCAATGCACTTTCGCTCCTCCCGTATTCTTGATCAAGCATTAAATGATAGCTTTTCATACATGTATCTTGAACAGTTATTCATATGTTGAGATGGCTTCCACACACCCAGTAGAATTTCGAATAACTAGAAATGAGGAGCTAGATTATTAAGAACTGAAAATAAAACACAAAGTTCATCATATGACATACAGTATTCTGAAATAGAATGAAGATAAGAAAGGTCATTCATATCAAACTGTCAACAAATTGCATTACTCAATATTTCAGACTGAAAATTGAATAACAATTTTATCATCCGATATGAAAACGTGTGAGATCAAATACCGAATAATAAGGTCACTGATCATCAAATGAAGCAGCTTCACTTATGCAGGCACGTTAAATGTGCTGGTTTTATTCAAAGTTGAGAGTACATTGTCTTTTCCAAATTCACGCTATTCCAATGTTTTTCTTCCTCCCATCTGAAGTATATTGTAACGCATCATCCCATTAGATATAGATGTTTTGCTTCAAGAGTCTGCGGCTTACACTGGGCATAAGTACATAATTTGTCTATAACGCCAGCACCATGCTTCAAGTTTCTGTCTCTTTCTGGTTGCATTTTCGTGGAACATGTTTTCTCACTCTTCAAATTACATGAATTTTTTTCTTCAAATTCTGGACGCTGGTCAAAGAGAGTTTTCAGTAGACGGAATTACAGGAAGCAAAAAGTTCCGTTTTCTGGAGACGAATACTTGCGCCTCATCCTGGGGATTTGGAATGTTTTTGGATTTTGGAGGATAGAAATCATATTTTCCAGGGCATTGCCGAATTAACTTGTTCTCGGACAATGGTTCTTTCCCATATGTTAGACCGCATTATATCTTAGGTAGTTTTGATACAGCTTGTCCAACTTTCCTTATTCTGATTCTCCTAATTCTTAAAAAAAAAAACAATCTAAAAAGAAGAAATCACGTTTTTCCTTTGTTGCTCTCTCAAGTACATGTCTATCAATGGCGCATTCGAACAAGTTTCTTCCAGGCTTTAACGATCTGCACGAGCATATATTTAGCGTATTGTTCAGGTTTCCTAATTTTGAATATAAAAATCTATTTTTGGACTGGGTTTTGAGGACGACTGCCACACATCCTTCTTACAAGCGTGACAAGTGTGACAACTGAAAAGCAGATTAGCCATCATTTTTACTTACTTGTATAAAGTAACAAGTAAGTATTGTTTAACCGACAAAATTCACCTATCAAGATTTTGATGAAAATGTCCATTTTGAGCATCCCTAAATCCATTTTGACTATTTTTGGCTTGATGTCATTACGAATGTTTGTGCGTGCGTGCGCTCGTGCCTGCGTGCGTTCGTACGTGCGAGCGTAACTCGCAAATCTCAGAACAGGCTGGACGTATAATATTGGGATTTTGTATTCAGGACTGGTATAGGATCTAGTTGTGCACCTCGCATTATGGTTCCAATTGTCTGTACCGGAAGTGCACTTCACTTGAAACTTTTTTCGAGTTCTTCCTATAAATCCAGAATGAACAACTGTAGAATGTTAAAGTTCAGTATTTGACTTTGATTATCGGAATGGTTATCTGCTATTTTTGTAGGAATCGACCTGGCCAGTAGTGCACTTCACTTGAAAATTTTTCTCAATTTTTTAAATAAATATAAAACGATCCACCATAGCATATTAAAATTGCGTATTGAGAACTTAAATATCTTACTGCACACTCTGCATCGTGATTGCGATCGTGATTGCGATCGGCTTAACCGGAAGTGCACTTCACCCGAAACTTTTTCTTCAATTTTTCGCATCAATTCAGAATGATCAGAAATAGGATACTGGGATTGCTATCATATAAAATTGCTGTAGCATCTAAATGGTCATCTCCTATTTTTGTACCAATCGGCTGAGCCGGAAGTGCACTTTAAATGACAGACTTTTTGAATTTTCCACAAAGATTCTGAACAATCAGTCATAGAATATTTGAATTTTGTATTAGGCACTTTTATAATATCTAGTTGCACACCTTGCATTATGATTGCTACCGACTAAGGCAAAAGAGCACTATATTCCAAAAATTTTTTTCGAATTTTCCGCATAAATTCAAAGCTATTGAACGTAGATTGTTAGAATTTAGTATTCAGGACGATTATACCGTCTTGATGCTTATATCCCTTTTTTTTGAGATCCACTGTGCACATTACTTGACAGCCTTTTGGAATTTTTCGCATAAATTAGAAACGATCAGGTGTAGAATATTGAAGTTTGGTATTTCAGTCTGCTGTAGCATCTGAATGATTGCCTTTTATTTTGATAGCAATAGACTGAATTGGGAGTGCACTCCAGTGAGATTTTTTTTTTCAATTTTGTGCATAAATTCAGATCTGTTGGTAGTCGTAGAACTTTGGAAATCAGTATTTAGGAATGTTGCAGTATAAGAATAATGGCCTACTGTTCCCATTGCAACCGACTTGGCTGAAAGTGCATTTTACTTGACAGATTTTTAGAATCTCTTGGGTGAATCCAAAACGATTAACTGTGGAAAGATGAGATTTTGTGTGCGATAATATATATCCAATGATATATATGATCAAACACAAGTTTACATCGTATTAAATATATATATATATATATATATATATATATATATATATATATATATATATATATATATATATATATATATATATATATATATATATATTTATATATATATATCCAATGATGTACAAGTAAGTCACATGATGTTCACGTTTGTGCGAAAGTAGGTGATTGGAATATATTTCCTCCCTTGTCTTTGCTTCCCGCGTCACTCAGGTTCTAGGACTAGATACATTTGTATTATTCACAGGAACAAATAGAATAAAACCGAATCAAATAATTTCAATACTGAAGTCATTATAGAGTAGAGTGGCTGAGTTAGATAAGAATTTATGTTATTCTACATAATGAACCCTCAGTACATGGATATTAGAAAATGATGTTCATGGAACAAATTGAACTGTCAACTCAAAATTCTGTTATTTTATCTCTCACATATTGACATCCTATGGGTGAGATTTGTGATATATATATTCTAGCAGAAAAAAAGCCTGTTGCATTTCTTAATACACAAACTGGGTTCATATTTCAAGATTCCTTTTGTATGGATATTGCAATTTGAGCTTCTTGTTGAACAGATCTGAATATGAAATTTTCTCACCAAATTTTATCTTTCTACTTTATTACCGCTTCTTCAATCAAATGACACTAGTAAGCTATTTGACGGCATTCTCTCCAGTAAAGATCCTGTAATTTTATTCTTTTCACTGGCTGTCTGAAAATGATCATTCATTGACCAAAATCAGTTAGTGAATAAATTTTGAGAACAGTATTATAGAGAATTTTTTGGTTTCTTCTTGAAAAATCCTCACCAATTTCAATTATTTCATAGTTTCTAGCTGGGACTAAGAACCGACAGATTTCCTACAAATTTACACTCCGTACATATAATAATTAGTACGGTACAGCCAGATACACAACGCTTCTTTTTGCTGTCTGCATTTTTCGTTTTTATGTGGTTTTTTGAATTATTTCAATTTCAAATAATTTATACTATCATGTATAGTGAAATGTGCTGATTGATACTATCACTTTTATTTTGGTGATAATTCCACTCCAATATAAAGTGAGCCATATATAAAAGACTATTCTATCGTTTTGACAGCGGATCAAAGAAAGGTAAATTTTTGCAAGTGATGAAACGTTATTTATCTTTCTCCTAGCAACTAAATCAGAACCAAATCAAAACACCCACTATATTTATGTCATTTGCATAATTTGTTCATGCTTAAACTGTGAAATAAACAGAATTTGGAATATTTCCGAGAAAAATATGAAAGAAAATATTAAATGAAGTGTGTCTATAAATACAAAAAACAATAAATCATGTATCTGGAGACAATTCATCGTATTTTGTGAATATCAGAATTATGTATTAGAAAGAGGTACAACGGTATGTCAAATTTCAAATATTTTACTAGATTGGACTCAAAGTATGCGAAGAATTGATAGGGGAAATTATGAAGAATACGGAGTGGAATATGTCAAATGAAACGATGTATGATAATTGTACTCTCAATAATTATTGCGCATTTAAATGAACCTTTTCATAAATGAAATGTCGTTGAATTATCTTGCCGAATTACACTCTAGCATTTTATTTTTCTTGGGATAAATTTCAGTTTGACAACTCAACTTTGTAACCTGACAGCAATTTGACTTGAAAACTTTTCAAGAAATAGAATCACTCCACCTACGGTGTCGTGATTTTATTAGAACAGTTTTCTTGTCAAATTGCAAGGTAACAAGGTTTCGTGAAAACAGGAATTCATCCAGCAAAATGGAAAGCTCTTGTGTAATTACTGTTGATAATTTTGCCTTCATCTGAATAAGAGAGGAAATTTGATTTCTGTACTCTTGCAAGTCAGTAAGGTGAATTGAATCGAGTTTCACTCTCACTTATACTTCTACCATTGTTATAAACTAGTGCCAAAATATGCCAGCGAGCTGCAATATATGTGATTCGAGATGTGAGCCGGCATCTGAAGTTGGCTAATTACTGTGTGATAATGGCTTCCACTCAATATATGTGGATACCTCTCGTTCTGATAACAATTCATCGAGATCAAACAGGAACTTCGAATGGTTTTGTAGCTTTTGTAGCTCTACTGCTAGCAGCAAACTATCTCAGTCCTCAAATGAATTCAAGAAATTGAAAGATCTAGTTCTCTCTTTGCAAACTGATCTCAATGATATGGAAAATAGCCTTGAACGCAGTCGCAAAACCAAATCTAAAGAGTATGATAATTTTGAGAAAAGTTTGTCTGAGATTGATGACAGAAGAATGTCTGAATCTGATATTTTGATGTTTGGAGTACCTGATGATACCTCTAATGACTTATAACAGTTAACACTCCACAAAAGACTGTTATTTTTAGAACTGTTGTTTTTAGCTTGAAATTAAAACGTCTATGTAAAAACTAGAAGTAAATCTCCTTCAAAAGTGTTCTCCAAGAATCCTACTTACGTTAAGAAAATATTTTTGAAAGTGAAAAAACTTGAGAATAATATGAATAATAGAAATATCAAGATAAGTAACAATAAAACTCCGCGTCAACGAGATCATTACACTCTACTACATGAAGAACTTCTCAAACTCAATTGCAATAGTAAAAATCACATCATTAAATACATGAGAGGTGTTGAACGCTCAGATCAAGCAAGAAACTCGAAAGTAGCAGTACATATTCACGGCCAATTTTAGTCTATTATGAGAATGTGCGAGATGTTAATACTTAATTAGTTGAAATTTATCGAAACGTACTAATCACAAACAATAACGTCTACAAATTCATTGAAACATTGCCGATTATGTGGCTGATTCGAAGTTGTTCAACTGCCATTCTCTTGTGTTTCGAAGTGACCGTGACCCAGTGGCTACCGGCAAGTGGTGCGGAGGTTGCGTTCTATTAGCGGCGAAGTCATCTTTAAATCCGTTTAGGTTCGACATATTTTCCAGCAATTCAAACATTGAATTACTGTGCGTGAAATTGGCAATCTGCACATCAGTTTATTATTTTATGTCGGTATATATTTCTCTAGATGCTTCATTTAGCATATATCAAAATTTATTCAATCTACTCTCTGCTCTTATATTTCTAAATAATGCACATGTTTTAACTGTAGATGATTTCAATTCAACCAATCTTGGAAAATTTTATAATAATGATCCACTATATGACTAGAATGTTTCAAACCTCATGAATTGTGTGAACTTTTTGAATATGAGTCAGCTTAATACAGCACTCAACAATATTGTCGAATGTTGGATGTAGTTTCGGCTGATTCCAAAAGCTCAGTTCATAAATGCATGGAACCGATAACGCATACAGATATTCATCATCCATCATAGTTGATTGAGTGAGTGAAAACACTTGAATCAGTGTTGTGATCCTAAATGTTACTATCAATTTGAACGTTGCAATTTTACTCTTTTATATAATTTATTTTCTGAAGTTGACTGGAATGGGTTAACTATTTGCAGCAATGTTGAATTAGCAATTGATAAATTTTATGATCCAATTCATGCTAATTTTGACAAATGGATTCTAAAACTTCAAGATAAAGAATCAAAGTATCCCTCTTGGCTCAATGAAGAGCTCATAGACAAAAAACGCAACAGAAAACTTCATAGAGAGACTAATCCGTCAATTTATCAAGAAAAAATAATAAGAACTAAGGGCATACATCAGAAAAACTAAGTGCTCTGTTATATAAGAATTATATCGTCAATATAGAGGCAAATATTGCCAAAAATGATACAATGATCAATATACAGGATGGAATGCGAAATTGGAAACACCTTTTTTCTCGAAAGTTATCATAGATACCGGAAAATTGTTCAAGTAAAGTTTCTGGACCTTTCAATTAGCTAACTGAATCTGTATGAATTTAGTAAAAAAAAAATTAATTCTTGTATATATTGCCATAATTTTATTTTCTTCAAATGTATATTATTGCACTAATGAATAGAAAATATTTTTTGCTGTCAAAGAGTTCCAAGGTTCATACCTGCTAAACTCGATAGTTTTTGAGATATCAACGAAAATATCTAAATGCTGTTCTCAAAATCAACTGTGCCTTGAGAACAAAATTTGTTGACAGTTGAGTTATTTTGTATTGTATTTGCGCAACAAAAATTGTGTTGCATACATACTATTATTATTTGGTGTCATTAATGGCAGATTATTCAATCAATGAGAAATTAGATATGATAAAATGTTTTTATCTATCAAATAATAATTCGAGGCAAGCTCTGCAATTATACAGACAACAGTATCCAGAACGCTTTTATCCAAACCATTCGTATTTATTCAAATTAAAGAGGAAGCTGCGTAGGACTGGGTCAGTTTCAAGAAATTACAAAACACGTGAGATAGTAGATGAAAATTTAGAAGTTGATGTATTTGTATATATTAATGTATACCCTAAAAATTCAATAAGAGAAGCTGCACTGGAAATGAATACGACACATACAAAGGTTCTTAAGATTCTGAAAAAGCATAAGTACAAAGTCTCTAAGATCTACAAAATTCATAATCTTCATCCTGGTGATGATGTGAGAAGATTACAATTTTGTGATTACTCAATACTGGAAAAAATTGCAGAGCCTAATTTTTAAAATACAATTTCACATTATTGGCAATCAGTAGAAACGAATCCACGTCAAACATTTATTTCAAATTTTCAAATACGCTTTTCAATTAACGTATGGTGCGGTATGATAAACAACACTATTTTGGGTCCATATTTTTATGAGGGCATTTTGACATCACAAAGATACTTAAATTTTCTGCAAATGAATTTCAAGATTATCTGGATGATATACCACTGGCAGTTAGACGCAGAATGATATTCCAGCAAGACAATTTGTTGGTATCTATGATAACTTCCAAGAAAAAAGGTGTTTTCAATTTCGCATTCCACCCTGTAGAGTCAAATATTGCCAGAAATAATACAAGTGATTTTTAGTTTTTTGTTAATAGTAAAAATCCCACTATGAGATTCCTACTTCCATGTTCAATGATAATAGGTCTGATTCTCTGAGCAAAGTTGTTACCTTTAACCATTATTTTGAGTGGCTAATTCGAGGGTCAGTTGTTAATTTTCTAATTGGTATTAACTACATTTAGAATTGTCATTCATTCAACGATGAATCGTTAATATTAGTGGTGAGGCTGACCACTTCTATGTGACCGTAGTCAGAATTTATGCACTGCCAAAATTCTAGAAAATGGCGCTTGGTTATGACAATGTATTACTCAGGTTTCAGATATTTAATGAAATTGATGAACATGAAAAAAGGTAAATTGTATTTCACATATGTTCATTACTTTATTTACTTTTTTATCTATTTATAAATTTCTTCAGACGAATTTATTAAACTGGAGTATCGTCAAATGAGAGATGCGAGTAAACCTTTTGAAAGTCTGGAAAAAAAATTCAGAAAATTTTTCTGGTTGAATCGCGAATCAGCGTATTTTTTGTGTTTGAGATTAGATGGCATTCTAGGACAACCAATAAGGTCAACATGTATTCCAAATTATTAGATGATTTAATATTGAGTAATTTCAAATTACATATTCCACAAGCATACTTTCAATTCAGATTCTATCAACAATAAATTATACTTTGCTTTTATATTCCGCAAAAGTCTAAATATGGAAAAATAGTCTAACAGTCAGTAGTATCGGAAGTCCGTCGCCGAGCATGTGCAGCTTGCCTGACTTCTACGCGCTAACACCGTTTTAGAAATTTTAAAATTTTGTTACCCTTTTCCATTGTTCTGGAGTTTTTTGAGAACCTTCTATAAGTATTCGATTTTGCTCAGTGAAATTTATTATTTGAGTATATTGCTCCGCAGAGCAACGGGCATCGCGTGTGT
Organism: Dromius quadrimaculatus; assembly: GCA_963989225.1. Taxonomy (NCBI): domain Eukaryota; kingdom Metazoa; phylum Arthropoda; class Insecta; order Coleoptera; family Carabidae; genus Dromius; species Dromius quadrimaculatus. Next base: position 32,643,675 of record OZ022332.1, on the reverse strand, counting down.
TTCTATTACAAGACATTCTATTAAATCTTATAGTATGTAAAAGAATAATTATATAACAACATAACCTCAAATGTTTCACATTTGAGAAGCAAACGGGAGAGAATCGACATATGTTATCATTGAAATGCACAAGCTCTATACCTGCATTCACGTTGTTGCATCCTAAATTTTTAATAACTTTGTTATCAAGTAACATAGAGAATGCAAAAATCTGGCAAGTCGTTAAACTAGTCTTTAAAAATCGTTGTTATTTTTTAGTGGTTACACAAAGACTGAATAACAACTTTGCTTAGAAAATCAGCCCGATTGTCTTGTTTAAAGGTGGTAATCAAGTAGCTGATGGTTTCGTCAATGTTTTTTAAAGTGAATCCACGTCAGATGATGACAATTATGAATCCGAACTTTACAATGACAACTCAATATCTAATAACTCCATCCCCTCATCCATACCTATTTCTATAGTTATAGGGGGCGCTGTTTTGTTGATGTAACCACTTTATGATCTTTTTAAATTATGTATTTGCCCAATTTTCCAATCAGGTGATCGAGCTTCAATTTGTAACAACAAGCCTTTCTCAAGCATAAGTGCGTTTGCGAAAATTTTTTAGTACATATTGCTTGAAAATATTCACTTTCAAACTGTAAAAGTAAATTAGTTCATTCCAGCACGGATTTGTCTCTGGTAGACCAGCTGTTACTAATTTGGTGCTAAAAAGGATAGAAGACGAGTCGATTGCATTTATACTGACTTTTTTAAGGCATTCTACACAGTATCACACAAAATTTTAACAAACAAATTATGTAATTTTGGATTCGCCGATAAATTTATTGAAACTGATTGCTTCATATCTCTGAAATAGATCTAAGTTGGTTTTTGCGATAGGCTCAAATAAACACTGCGTCCATTATTATCAGGAGTGCTGCTGAGATCAATTCTTGGTCCTTTGTTTTTTGTATTGTTCTTAACAAATTATATGATTAATTTAAATCCTAAATCTCAAATTTCTTCCTTCGACACCTACTCCAGATCTTATAATTTCCGCACTGCTGATTATAACTAACAGTACTATTAACTTTTAAAATCTGACTGGAATATTACCAGACAGTAAGTTGACGTCGGTAATGCCTTCAACAAATCCCATGATATTATTCACAATATTTTTCATGAATGTGTATCTGTTCAAATTGAACGTCCTTCCAAATATCAGCTATGGTTAAATCAAGGTATAATAAATAACATTAAACTTGAGAACAACTTACATAGATCTTTCAAATCAGATGACAATGAACTCTATCTGTCTGAATTAAAACATCTTCGAGCTCTTGTAGAAAAGGATATTAAGACTGAACACTGAAAGTATATGAGTAACATTGAGAATTCAATTTCTTCCAATCCCGGTCAATTCTGGACATTGACTTATAACAGGAAAAGAGCCTCACGGATTCCAAATAGTATGCATCTTGAAAACAATACATATATATTACTTCAGTAATAGTAAGTGATTTCGCTGAGTTTTTTTCTTCCGTATCAAATACTGCTACTTATTTTACTTCTTCTCACATCTCTAGTCAATTTTTGTATAATAATGTTTATGTTAACAGTATCACAAAAGATGATGTTTTATCGGCGATACGACGTTCAAAGACTACTCGCACTCCTGGTCCTGATAATCTACTCTCTTATATAATGAAAGCATGAAGTCATATTTGTCTTGAGCCGTTGAAATATCTATTTTATCTTCACTTGAATAACAAAATTTCCCCTTCTATCATTAAATCTTCATTCATTTGCCACATCTTCAAATCTGGTGACAAAGCTGATATCTCAAACTACCGACAAATCGCAATTATCTCAGACATTTCAAAAATTTTTAAGTCTATACTCTATAAAAATATATATAGTTGCGTTCAGTCCCTTATCTCAGATAAACAACAGAGATTTGTGAATGGCAAATCTACAACAACAAAACTGTTAAATGTTACCGAGCTTACACTAAATTCACTTCATGACAATGATCATCTTCTATACTCCCATTTAAATAACCGCAGTCTTTCTGTCCAAATTGGAAACTTTAAGTAAACCCCGTTTATTGCCATTTGTGGTGTGCCACAAGGATCAAGTCTGGGACCACTCTTGTTTATATTATTTATTGATGACATTGTTGATGTGATTAGGTATTCTGATGTTTAGCTCTATGCTGACAACTTGAAAATTTTCCAAACTATGAATTCCCTGGAAGACTGCTATTTGTTGCAAAAGGATAATATAGAAGGTTTACTAGCTTGGTCTCAAAGCTCTAAGCTATTTTTTAATTTCAGCATCTGTAAAATTGTGAGTTACTTAGTCCGTTGATCTGTTTATACATACTCATATACTATGGATAACTCTAAGCTTAAACGCGTTTTCCAGTTTAAAGACCTTGGCGTAATTTTTGATGACAGACTATTATTTAACTTGCATGATGACTATATTAAAGAATCATCATTCAGAGTTTTGGGACTTATTATTCGATCTACAAAGCAATATCATAATTTGTCCACTGTAAAAAACCTGTACTATTCATTTGTGGGTCAAAATTGGAATACTGTCTCCACATTTGGAACCCAATATACAATAAATATATTAAGAAACTAGAAGTCATACAGAAGAGCTTTCTTAGGTACTGTTTTTCAAGATGTTCCATCAGTATCTCAGTTTCGATGTTGAATATGAAACTGTTTGAAATAGACATGCTCTCCCTATTTGATCGCAGAAAATTGCAAACTTGTTTGTTTCTTTTTAAATTTTGAAGTTTCATATGAATGATTGTACTATTCTTGGACATCTGCAACTCCATGTTCCCCGTATTGCTTCCAAAAATAAGTCAACATTCTATTGTAATAAAGTCAGAAATAATTACGAGAAAAATCCTCTATATGGCAAATGCGCACCATTTTTAATTAGGCTGGCTCCAAAATTGAAATTTTTGGTGCTTCCTTTGTTGTTGTCAAACGTGTTTTGATGTAGTGCTTTATTTCTAATCAAGTAGAATAAGTCATTAATCAAACTGTTTGATAGTCTTAGTTGTGTGTTTATATATCTATTCTTTTTTCTTCACAGTCTGTAAGACTTCAAATGTATTCAAATAATCATCCTGTAATTGGGCCATCCTGTCCTGTTGGATCAATTTTCCAATTAATAAATAGATAAATAAATAAGCGATATGGTCTAAGTTATTTCTTGTCGTGACTGTCTCCTATTTGCAGACAATTTTTGAGTATCCCAAACTATATCGAGCATCAATGATTGCATAGATTGTCAGCGAATCGAATACTATATTCAAGTGGTCGATCAGGAACAAATTATATTCCATACTGGGTGAATGTGATTATATGTATTTTGCAAGGATCGCTAATATTATCATTCTTAATTACGTCTTCTGTCAGGTAAGTCAATTCTGAAGAAGATCCAGGTATCAATTCCGATTACAAACTCACATTCAATCCACATCTAAATTAAATGATAAATGTCGCTTATCGGAATCTAGGCTTTTAATGCGTATATCATTCGAGTTCTGCGATATGCAGTGTCTGGTAACCTTTTATATCTTGCTTGTTCGTTGTAAAATTGAGTACTGCATGATTGTTTAGAATCCTTATTACATGTATCAAGTTGCTGAAATAAAAAATATCCCAAAAAATTTTGCAAGCGCTGTTTCCGCCGACTGTTTCATTCAAGGCTCGATCTTGATCACAATCGCTTACTTTAGATGTGTCACTTAGAGTCTCTAAGATCTCGTCTTTCTAAACAGTAATTATTATTTGTATATAAATGTTACAAGAATGTAATAATTTACCTTTGAAGTGTTGGAATTCTTAGATACCTGAGGTACCAATGCCATCGGTGCTCAAGGTCCATAAACTATACAGGTTACCTAATTGGGCCAACTCTGCTTCAATTGGTTAGTCGAGAGTACGTCATCGCTAATCCTGCGAGGCCGCACCCACCGCTGTCTTTGCATTGCTACAGCAGTATTCTTTCTTTTTTTGACAAAAATGTTCTCATTTTATTGAAAACAGAAACTATTTTCATAATGAAAGAATTACTGACTCCTAGAATTTCACGATCATGAATCTAACAATGTTCTCTCGGAAACCAGGTCTCAAAATTGATGGAAATGTAGAAACAAAATTTATTCAATGTCACTTTTAATGTTGCTATGATACCAATACATGATACCAAAACAGTTTATAGTACTTCGCGTCCTGACTGCAAAAGATTTCGCGTCCTGTAAACAAAATAACCATTTCTCATGTTCTTAGTTGCCTTGTAAATGCTCACTTTTGATGACAGTTCTCGAAAAATGAACATTTCAGATTATACTGACGTTTTCAAAATCGTAGTGTTTGGCAAAATAAAAATCTGGAGGAAGTGGTTTGAATGAGGTAAGTGCTACTAAGAGCAAAACACTAGAAGAATTCAGTTCGAATTTATATTATATCACGCGACAAACGCTAAAGCAAGATATATAGCCTAGTGGAGTCGTGGTGTTCAGACAGGGCTAGCAGTGACGTATCTACGGACCTTAATCGGTGCTCACAGTTTTTACAGTGGGACGGCGGTGATTGTTGTCCACTGCATGTATCGGTGTTATTATGGATAACAAGGTTGTTCCAAGAGTGGTTATATCGATCAGCTCGCGTATGTCGCAGGCATCGATATATACTACAGAACTGGTAGCTTTTTATTTGATGAACTCAACGGGCCACCAGTTAACCAGATATCCTATTCAACGTCTGAGGCAAGTGTATCATTCTTATATCAGTACTAGTTATCTAAACTTAACCTGAAATTGATGGCGGAATATTTATGTGTGTGACTTTCCAGTTATATCTCACACAACATTTTTGCTCAAACTCAGATTGCTTTCAGGAGAATTAGGCCCTAACACCTGACCAGATCCCTACTTCTGATGGCAAGACCACCAATAGCTCATCAGCCAAACATAAGTTCTTAAATATCATAAAAGTTTCTTCTCAAAGATCTCCAAGATATTGGGCAAAATATTGGAATTAAATTGAATTAACCTCTTCCTGATGGTATAATTTCCATCAAACTTGGCCAGAGCGACCGAATAAGTCTTCAAATCAATTATTTATTCTTCAACTAGTCACACCGACTAATTGAAGAATAAATAATTAATTTGAAGACTACCCTCGCACTTTCATATCATGTTCTTGAATTGCATTATATATATATATATATATATATATATATATATATATATATATATATATATATATATATATATATATATATATATATATATATATATATATATATATATAATATATATACATATCATCAATTATTATTATCATTTTGACACCTTTTAACATAAAGTAGCGCATAGCTTGGTCGATGCTCCCGTTTTTCTCTTCAAGGCCCGGTTTCACCAAAGTCAGTTGAATTTATCTAGAGGATATCTTGAGTTGGTAACTATAGCTACAATTGTATCAACAATAGTTTTTATATGGAATAACCTCTGGATAAATTTAACTGGCTTTGGTGAAACTGGCCCTTGGTTTGATTTTCACGTACGGCTTCTTAATACAAGGAATGCAGTTAATTTCAGTTGTGATTTTCCCAAAACTAATTATTTTTCAAACTCCTCCATCAACTTGATGTGTATCAGCTTCGATATATTTGGATGAGCTTGATCTTACGAACAGTTTCAAAAGAAAACTAAGTGAAATTTCTCGTCAATTTTATTTATTGTTCATTACTCTAATCAGTAAATATCCAACAGTTATTATCAATTTCGAATCGCAGACATACACAGTTTCAAAGTCCGTATCTTTTTACTGTATAATCCATCAATATTTCATTCTCTCCGTCTGTATTCTCAAACTAGGATTTATTTATCTCATGAATTTATGAATAAATGAATAAATGAATAGATATAATTATTTGAGATGAGTTTATATGACTGATAAACTTGAAAGTGTGAAGACACTAATAAATTTATTCGTGAGAAAATAATATTTTCTTGGGTGACACATTGCTCCAAACAGTTAGTTCAGTGGATAATAATGTTTCGGAAAATTATTTGGTATAACTAATGTACTTATTTCAATAATTAATAGTCCTGACCTCCGTGACGTAACCCATGTTATTTATGTATTAAAATGTGGTGGATATGAAATCACACATCGGCCAAACAAAGCAAAGGGTTTCACAATGGAATGACTCAGTGCGTTAGTCAAACACTTTGTCAACATGGGGCATAAATTTGACTCCAGAAATATCAAAATCATCAACACATATTCCAATTATTTCATACGACTATTATATGAGACTCCATTCATAAATATAGATAAACCAAAGCAAGTCAATCATAATGTGACTTTTTCCCAATTTCATTATCCCAATTTCAACCGTACTCAGCATTTTTCTTGCTTGATAGCGCCAATTGCCTTCTGCTTCCTATTTTTGCCATTCTACTTATTTCACTCCATCGTTTGTCTACTATGCTTCGCCACAACTTCAAATTTAGATTTTTTCATATCCAAATTTTAATGATATTTCCAAGTTGGCCAGTATTTTATTGATTATTTTTACCATCCAAATTTCGACCAATAGAATTGCACCATTCGACGTCACGTGGTACAACCAACACGGTTTTCAAGTGGAAATTTTTTGGAAATTTTGTCTGTTGGTTATATATACAAAACAAAGAATATTCAGCCGCGTTGATTCAGCATCTGTCGAACTGACAGACAGATTGAATGTGAAAATGAGCAGATTCAGAGTCGAGTCTCTGAAATATATTGATGAATTTGGATGGGAAAAATAATCTTCCGAATACCATTCGTGATTAAATTTAACCTGGCAAAATTTTTAGATTGTTACGAGAGCTTGCTACCAATTTATTTCGTGATATTGATCAAAAATCACTCGCTTGACAGCTCGTGATTTTTCTGTCAATATCACTCAATAAATTGCTAAGCAACAAGCTCTCGTAACAATCTAAAAATTTTTCCGGTAAAATTTAACCACTTATGATATTATATATGAATAAATACGTATTTTTCATAATACCTGCATTGGAGCGACGCGTTTCAACGTCTGTTTGATCGAAACAAGACAATTTTAGACAAATGCAAGTTTGTTTCTACCCGTTGAATTTGTTTTTAAATCGTTTTATCTCTGACTGAGTCGCATTTATCCATTGTCAATCTCTGAATGAAAATCATATAACCTAATTAATTTGAAAGTTGCTGTATTCGTAACTGTGAATTGAATTGAAAAGACGATAGTTTCAAGAGAAAAAGTAATAATACGACAACTTCAAGTACATCACAACATCTTATGAATGAAGCACAAGCAGTTACTCTCGAATTGTTATCTGCAATATCAGAAGAAAAATATTTACTTTGTTATGACAAATTTGTAATATGGAAAGTTGCAATGCAGTTATTATGAAAAATACAGTGTGTGGCACAGCCGAGAGTGATGCCAGCCTTCGCTTCGCTCGGGCAAACAACACTCACCCTCAGCTGAAATCGTCTAGTTTTGTCCCTAGCCACACAATATACTATTTCAGCATAATCTGGAAAATATTCACATCTTCCAGGTACGTTTTTGATACCTTTTTCCAACTATAATAATTTCATTTGTGAATTGATTGTTTTTCAATTATACTATATTTTTTAACCTGATGATAGCAGGCGGTTTTGGCGCCAGAACCTCTAATCAAACTGATAGTTTCTTCACTATACTGCTTCTTCTGATCCCTTGGTCACGTAAACTTTCCAGCATATACGAGATTCTGGTGAACCTATATCATTTAAGAATGACTCCCATCGCTCTGCTCAAAAGTTTTTGTAACTCATCTATATCAGAGTTTAGATACATATAATAGCATATTCTACAAATATCGTATTTGGCTTACTAAACTGTCAATGCACAGGGCGGCAGAATAGTTATGAAATGAACCGAATAGCTTCAATTCAATCGCGATTCAAGATTCGAGTGAGATTGGTGATCTTCGATTCTCTTTTTGGTTACTATCGGCTTTATCCGTTTGTTCTACTCTGGGGCAGTTTTGTAATTTAAAAACGAAAAATAAGTTTTGGAATAGTCTGCATTCCAAACGAGCGAAAAGTTTGTAATCCAAGCTGAAGGCGAGAACTACGGTTCGCAAGCGTGGAACACGTCATTCCAAACATGTTGTTGACTATACTTTTCCCAAAAAGATTCAGGAAATTCACAAAATTTCAAAAGTAATCTTTAAAATCATAAAACTTCAAATGCGAATCCAGAAATAAATTCCTGAATTGTTAGGAAGTAACCATGATTACTAAACTTACAGCTTCTGATTCGTTGGAAATTATGATTGAATGATTCTCAATGTCATACGGAATTATTCTAAGCAATTGTAATGCTACTTGTCCAACCATAGTTTCATGTTATGAAATACGAAAGTTCCAAAACAGTGTTAGAGAAAATACATTACCACAATATGTAAAGTGAGGTTATTCAATAGAATTTCATCACATGAGACTAGTCCAAGATATTATGTATTCAGTTGGTCTTCCTAAATAGTTAGTTCTCTCTGCCATTTTCTCACAGAAATATTGCACGCGAATATCAAATTATTATTTCTATTCATGATGAAACCAAGATATTTTATCTGATCTACCATTTCTAATAATATTTCCACAATTATTATACTAGCATTTGAATCATTCTTTAACTCAAAATTTTTATTTCTGGGGCCAAGAAACATGGATTCACACTCGTCAATATTCAATTTCAATTGATTTCAATGATAGATACTTTTCACATCGTGATTTATTCTTGTGACAACATAAATATAATTCTCTTTATGGAAGATGTTATGTTAGAATGAAATAGTCAACATGGAGATATTTCATTTTCCACAGTATCTAATGATTATGAACGATATTTCAGAGTAAGTTTATATAACGAAACAGATGAGTTAGCCCAAAGTTTGATGCTTTCAATCTAATTTATTACATCGAGAATGAAGTTATAGATGGAATAAGAAATGGAATTATTATTATTCACTTTTCTGAATTATTATGAATTAAGTTTCCACAATAATTTGAAACGTAAAGATTTTTGACACAAGCCGTCAGTAAATTTTTTTGCGGGCATATATTCTTTTTCCATCTGTATCAGAAAATAATAATGATATGAAGATAAAAATTATTCTGAATTCTTCTGGGCACATAAGACGCAGATTCTATTCCTCTGGAGCTATTTTACTCACAATTTTGGTCCGAGACTAATTCGACCCAAACTGTTGGAATTACAAGATCATATAGTATATTCTACGTTAAATAAATAGGATCACAGCCCGGTGAGCTGAGAATATCAATCATTTTGGGACTAGCGATGCTTGCACGTAGGTTCCAAACCTGATTATAAAGGTAAAACGGTACTAGTTAACTTTGTCTAGTCTAATTTTGTCTTGGAGTGAATGAGGCTTACGGAAGATCAGTGATTATGGCGGGACAGACAAGAATTAAAATTTGACATTTGAGAAAGTAAACATTCAAACACTAAAATCAATGCTTGCATACAAAATGATTGTGGAAGATACCTATTTCAATGAAATTATTGAAAGCTGTCAATATGAAATTATGATATAAAAATGTCCCCAACTTCAAGAATTATTCTTGATGGAAAACATGTTCTAAATGAGGAATTATGAGTTTTTAATCGAATCATGAAGTATACAGTACAAGGGATATCTAATTTTGTCAAAGAACTGATTTTGAATTGAAAATTATGAATTTTATATCGAATCATTTCAAAATTTTCTATGTGATAACTTCAAGTAAAGTGTCTTTGGGAGCATGAAAAAAACTTCAAATTTTCTGAATTACAGTTTAAAAAATCTTTCTTTGCCCGATTGAATGTTTCTAATTCCAAATACTATTGCTAACAAATATCCGAACAGAAGTTTTACCTGAGAATTCCAAAGTTCAGATGTTCCCACATTGTTTCTCCCATATTATATTATATCATAGATTGATTTTTTTCCAATCAAGACAGTATATATCTTAATTGCTAAGTATTTTGATTGAGTAGGTTGTTATTTCAAATATTTTTCTGTTATCAAATGATAAGCCACATTCATTGACTTTCTCTGATTGATTTCAGTGAATAAATAAATTTTCTTCACACGTGAGTATATTTCTCCACATTTAATTAGTTTGTAATAATATTTTCGTATGTCATGGGTCATTGGAATTCTGCGGCTCTCTTTAAATAAAAATTGGTGAACCTTCTGATAACATATCAGTTGAATGCGGTGATAATTTGAAATGCTCCTCGTCACCTTTGCGAGTCTCAAAAATTCAATATAAAGCATAAGTAAGTACATATATATCAATAGGTTAGTGTACGGTGACTCGCGTTCAGAATTTAATAATCTTGATATGAGAAGTACATGTTCAAATTCAATTTCTCAGAATAATTGAGTATTATTCAAAGTTCATTCTCAGAAATGATTGACTTCTTTCTCAGTTTGTTATTAATTCCAATAGTGTGTCTCTTGATTTGGTGCTACACTCAAAAAATCAGATTCAAGACCTTGGAGAATATTCCTGGACCCAAGCCTTATCCGATTATTGGTAATATGCTGTACTTTCATACAAATGTTAAAGGTAAGATATCAAGGAGTTCAAGCAAGCTACCGTTATCAAGAAAAATAGTTTTATTTGGACGCGTATTGCAGTTAATTTATAAGTACATCGGAGCTTTGACAATGTTTTGTATTTTGCAAAATCCTAATAGACCGAGAGCCAGTAATACTGTCGAGTATGTGATCGTTGCTATGGACCGTACCACGGCGGACTCTATACCAGGCGGGAGTGTGACCACCACTACCACAGCATTCGCATGACGTCAGTAGGCTGATTTTTACACAGTTTCATGCGATGTAATAGTATTAAATTTGTATTTTGGAACTATATAATGCTTATGCAGAATGATTATTGACTTACCAACAACAATAATAACGGCAATTCTTTTGTCTCTGAATATAGTTTTAGAGTAAAACGCTGTAATGCGGTAAATACAGCCCTATCGCTATCCAAAATTATACAAAATTATAGTAAATAAATACCTACCTTTGTGAGTTCATTCAAATTTAGGTATTATTGTTTCTGGATATCTACTTTTTATTAAAATTAAAAACTTAAACTCACTAGTTTATTTTGAAGAAATATTTTGGGCTCAGATTTCTATCTATTTCAATATGAAAGGAACAACTAACTGCTTTGAAATCCATTTTGTAAATAATAATACCGTCATCATTTACTTTAACAAAAATATCCTCATTTATGGTTTTGACAAATTCAGGTACTTTTTCAAGCAGTACGTCAAAATTTTGAACTCTATCTTCTATTGGTTGCATTTCTACTATCTTATTAGGTTTCTCCAATTCTCTTTGTTGGATCCCAAAATTTCGTTCTTATGGGGTTTTCCTTTTAGTACTTGATTTTATATTTAAATAATGCGGAAGTTCGAGGAATATAGTTGGGAACGAATTAGGTTTCAAGCGCGGTTTATCGTAATAAAAGGTTTCAATTTCTCCTTGATAATTGTATGTATAGTTAGTTGCAATGCATTCTTCTGAAAAATGTTTAATGCAAATCCTTGACGTTGCGGTAGGTGTTTAGTTTTCACGCGGAATGCATTTTATCCATTTATCAAATGAATCGATTCCATTCGGAAATTTAAATGTAGTTACATTCTCATTCGTACTATCATAAATGCTTTCACAAGCTGGGACACAACATTTACGAGGCATGTTCAAATTGATTATGTATATATTTAGGTAAGTATTCAAAATATTGAAAGAGAATTTACTTCGAACCACGAAGTCACCAAGTCTACTACTACCGCCGGCTCGCTTGCAAAGCCTACTGACGTCACGCCCCCCTCCATCACACTCCCGCCTGGTAAATGGAGTCCACCGTGACCGTACCCACGTGAAACAGAAGTTTATTATTGCCTGTAAACCAAATGGATGGGCTGCCTTGATTTCTATTGCTGGAGGGATGTTTAATAAGTTGATGTTCTTGCAAATTTTTAAGATATCATCAATGAATAAGCGCTACAAAAAAAAATTATATTTTTGTGTGGAGGGTAGCCATCATATGCAAATAGCATGAGGTTGCCACCCTTCATGTTCTCGGAACCCCTTGTTAGCTGGGCATAAGTGACCCCTATTTCCTCGTTATCAGCATATTATCGTTCCTAAAAGTGAAAATTTGAAGGTATATTCTTGAATACGTTACCTGACAGAATACATACGGTTGCCTCAATTTTGATTGGCAAAAATGGTGGCAACCGTCGTCAAAAGACGTGCTGAAAATGATTCACGTGCGAATCATAAAAAGTGTCGCGCGCGCTCGTTTTTTGACGACGGTGGCCACCATTTCCGGCAATCAAAATTAAGGCAGCCGTATGTATCTTGTCAGGTAACGTATTCAAGAAGATATCTTCAAATCCACCTTTTGGAACGATAACATGCTGATAACGAAATAATGGGAGTCACTTATGCCCAGCTACCAAGGAATTTTGGTAACATGTGGGGTGGCAATCCTATGCCAATTGCATATGATGGCTATCCTCTACACGAAAATGTACTTTTTTTCTTGTAGCGCTCATTCATTGATGATTTGAAAGAACAATAACTTATTGAACATCTTTTCGGCAATAGAAATCGAGGTGACCTATCCTTTTGGTTTACAGGCATCAATAAACTTTTGTTTCATGTAGATACGGTCCATAGCAATGATCACATACCCTAGAGTATTACAGGCTCTTGAACTATGATGAGTACGGTGAAATTCAAGATAAAATCATCCAGTTGGCACAAATGAGGTGATTTATTGCGCGCAAGAATTATTTTTATCATAATAGAACAGGCACTATTTATACTACTAAGGACAAGGGAGACTTATTATACTCCTTATTTCATAAATTCTTTATGCAGATAGCAAATTGTCATATTGAGTGTCTATCTTCATTCACAAAGTCAATTATGTGTATGATCCCAAGAAAAAAAAGTATGTGATTTCTGTTAACTGTAGCGTATCGATTACAGTTTTCTTCTTTGGGAGGTACATTCTCGAAACAACAGTTAGTGAAGTGCTTGTATAGTAACGTTACGCTAATTATAACGAGTAGCATATCATTGCATAATCAAAGTTATTTCAGCAGAAGTTATTTCAACAAATGATTGAATATTCAATCAAATTAAAAAATCCTCAGGAAACAAATTGTTCTATTGACAAATATTTGCAACATCCAATAGTCTGCTGCAATCCAACAAAGTCTTGAGGAGTCAAAGGTAGACTTACATATCAGCATAGCCGATTTGTATAGATCTAATAAGTTCGCGAACGGTTGCAGACTGATTCTATCAAAACACGATTGTCCACAGTCCAATTGATGGGTTTCTCGATGCTTTAGTTTGTAATTCACGTATTTACCTGGAAATACTTCATTGCACGAATGTATGTATCAAGTGGGTCTTCAGAACTTCTCTCGTGTTGCATGGAATCTGGAAATTCCAGCTTGCTGGTTTCGAAGACTCCAAAAATCAGATTATTTTTATAATACGGACGCAAATTGTCTATCACAAAATGCAAAGCATATGCTCCCGTCTATGTACGGTCCTTTGTAAGATATTTCTGCTCAATGATTATGATATTAAAATAAAAAGTCATGTTAATTAAAGCATCAGAAAGAATTACACTTCTATTTTGGTACATGCATCCGACACTCCAAAAAATGATGTCTTTATTAGATTCTAAGTGATTTATCGCATGATCTCTAATAAAAGTACATGTATGAATAATAAGTCAGTAGCAGATACTTAATCAGCTGACTAGAGCCGAATTAAAGATGTTCGTCTCTCGCTGTTATCATGAAAATTGTGAGATCATGAATCACCTATTTTGCGTCAAAGTAAAAGAACGTGTCAATCGATATCAGAGAAAGAAGGAGAGAAAAGTTCATTGATAGTCACAGATATTTAACATTCGCGAAGTTAACACATCTTTAAAAACCTGTAAAATTATCTTTTCTTCCACCAACATCCAATGCTGCTCGGCAACATTAATATCGTGTTTACTATCTAGTGCAAGTACGGCTTGATAACGAACTTGACCCTCTATACTGGAGATGGACATTACAAGAACAAATTTTAGAGCCAAATAAAAATCATCTTCCACCCGCCCCCGATAGTCTTATCAACTCTACCTTTTGTAATTGCACCAAAGGATCCAAGGATGTACCTTGAATTGTGGTTACAGGAAAATTGGGATTGTTCAAATGTATCACCCATTGCGTTAGACAAGTCTACTGAAGATTCTATCGTGTTTCTTGACTGCAATAATAGCAATATAGGAGACGGAAGAAGAAGAAGATGAAGAGTTAGACATGGTTATTGAAATGGAGTCAGGAGAAGAGTAATTAGTTCGATCAATAATTTACTGTTCCACGATAATTTTTGTTATTTGAGTACCCAAAGGTGTGGTCTGGAGAAGTGCAAGAAAAATGAATGTTTTATCAAATATTGTTAGTCATACGAAGAAAAGTTATGGTATCCTCTTTGAAGACGATTCTCTAGGCTACATCATCATTTTTTCGATCAATGTTACCGTTTGCGAGATTTTCGTGAAAGACTGTTCATCTTGATGTTCCACACCTCGTAACATTTTCAGCGGCGCATGTTTCGGAGGGAATTTTTGAAATGTTGTTTAAAACAGGGAATCTTCATGCGAAAATTCAGCTTTCGCGGAGCTTTTCCAAAGCTTAATCTTTTTTGTCTTTATTCCCTTAACTATAGCCTATACAACAGAGTGGAGTTTTAATTTCGATAGCAGTGTTTGGTATGTACTCACGCCAGTGATAATAGTGGGATTGCTTGATATTTAGATATTCATAGAGAGAGAGCTCTGAGATGTAAAGCACACAGTGAAAACTTATATATACAGATTATATATATATATATATATATATATATATATATATATATATATATATATATATATATATATATATATATATATATATATATATATATATATATATATATATATATATATCTATATAGTAACTTTTGCAGGCTTTGCAGTCAGGTCCAATTTACAATGGAACTGGAAACCAATAACTGCCTACCGTTCCTTGACACTTTGTTAATCAGAGATGCATCATTACTCTGGGCCTAAAAAACAGATTTCTACAGATATCACACCCTCAGTATCACCAGAAGAACTTACAGAAGCTAAAAACTATTTTACTTAAGAATAGTTACCCATCCAGATTGGTGAACAGCTTGTTATTCAACATCAAAAGGGATACACCAGCCACAGAAAATCCACAAGTTCAACCGGAACAATCACAGCCTCAAAAAATAAAATATGCATCGTTACCATTCATTGAAACATTAACTCCGAGAATACTGAAAATTGTAAAAGATGATAACCTCAAAATTGCATCAAGAAGCTGCGTAACTGTCAAAAATATATTTACCAATATAAAAGATTCAAATCCATTGCTATATCAATCAAATGTAATATATGACATCCCATGTAAAGACTGCAATCAAAATGATATAGGTCAGACGTCACGAAACTCAAAATCTAGACTAACATTCCACAAAAGTGACAATAAACTAAAGCCAATGTCAACAGCTTCAGCCATCCACCAATACACAACCAAACATCAGATTGATTACCAAAATGTTAAAGTATTAGATATGGAAAAAGATTCATTCAAGAGAAATTTTTTGGAGATGACTCACATCAAAAACAACCAACACTCCATGAACAAAAAAACTGATATTGATAACTTAAGCAATATATATGTTTATTTGTTAAATTTGGCAAATAATAAAAACAAAAATAATAATATCAATTCTACAAAAAGCAATTGATTTTAGTGATGTGCTTTATCAATCATTAAAGTATTTCTAAGATTTTTCATGTCCCGCGGGCTTACTGCAGTCATGTTGTCTACTTTCGTTTAGTTCAGAAATTGATCACATATTTTATTTTTTCAAATTCAAATTAACTTGGTTCTAACATGTTCAATTTCATCCTCTATTTCTGATGTGTGATACTTGACAAATTTATCAGTTGTGTTCAACATAATTTTCTGTGGAAATGAAGTAAAATTTATTAAATTATTCATAAAAACAATTTCAAACAGTCATGTGCTTCAACAAAACTAAATTTTATTTAAAAACTTTGGAAATGATACAAATCTGTTGTACACCAGATAAAGTGTCAAAATTCATTATATTTCCAAATTTATTCGTACATTGTTCGATTTACTAACAGATGTTTCTCTTAAAAATAATCTCGCATAAAAATGTAAGTAATATTGTATTATTCACAATAAGTTTTTTTTTCTTATACTTATCAATATGTAAATTTTGATCTTTGAATAAATTCTATTTTAGTGTCCTGATGAAGGCTTAAACCTAGCCGAAAGCTAGACGAAATTTTAAAAGAGAAATCTTTCATGTTATTGGCCAGAAAACCTGACTGCAAAGCCTACAAAATTTACTGTCTCCTTAACTAATTGCAGTCGCGATTAATCCTAACTTATATATATATATATATATATATATATATATATATATATATATATATATATATATATATATATATATATATATATATATATATATAAGTTATATGGCGGACGTTATCTTAATTTGAATTTTGAAGATATTTGCTTAGAAATTCCAGGCGGAGTGATTCGAATAATAGGCATCGGGTGGAGAAGTGAAAGAATTTGTCAGCTTCTAGACCATTACAATCACTGCAAATACTTTTCTCATCAAACTTGTAGGCAGCTTCCTTGATGTATAGTTGCGTTTTACGTCTGGTTGCGGCTATTTGAAATCGGCTAGTGATTTTCATAACATTCATGTTCACTCCAATTTCTAAGGATATAACAATGGAACGATTTTTTTTTTCAATGATTCTGTTGAGCCCTTAAGCGTAATACAGGATTATTGGTCTCAGATATTTATGCTATATATTTTTGCAGATATTTTCTAAGCTTGTGTTATCCAATTGAATTTATAAATACTGTTTCTGTTTATATCCAATTGAATCAGTTTATTGACACAAATTCTAGGATATCTGTCGCTCATTTGAAATAATCTCTCGATCCAGTTGAATATTGATGCAAATACTGTTCCTTCCAGCTAAATTTCTATTCTGTTTTTGTTCGTACAATATGGTTGAGCGTACACTTTGGTCAGTTGAATAATTGTTCGAAGAAGGGTACTTGAACTGTTTCAATGTCATTCATATAATAAAGGCTGTATATTTCTGCCCCATACAGTAGAATAGGGAGTACTACAATTTTGTACAGGTGTACTCTTGCATCCCTTGATTTTGTTTTTGTTATAGTCATAAGGTTTCTGTGTTGCCTGCAGCACATCTTGATTTGCTCAAAAAGTTTGGAACTAGTAAGAAGAATTTCGAAGTAGGTATATTCACTTGTTACCCTCAAGTCGACTTCTTGGCAGGTGAACCTAGTGTTTATTGAACGAGGTCGGTCCCTGGAGAATAGCATTATTCTGGATTTTTCATTGTTTATACTTAGGCCATTATTGCAGCAGTAGTTTTCAAGGCATTTGAGTTCATTTAGTCAGGGATGAAGGCATAGAACAATTGGGTTATCCGCATAATGTTGCATCATGATGTCAACTGAAGGGTTCATGTATAGTTTTTCTAGGCCATGGTATCTGGAGAAGTTTTCTATGTCCGCGATGAATGGGCTGAATAGCAATGGGCTGAGTGAGTCTCCATGCAATATATCTTTAGTTACTCTTATCGGCTTTGAATGGTCGTAGCATTTTTGTAGATGTTATCTAGAAGTCTGATTACGTTTGCTCTAACTTCTAGACAGAACAGTTTATTGAATCGAACGCCTTTCTGAAATCAATGAAAATAGCGTAGGTGCTATGTTTTTCTATAAGTCGGGATTGTACCAGCGCATTTAGCGTAAATAGATGATCTATACAAGATCTTATTTGGATTGTCCTTGTCTCCTTTCTCATGCATATCTATCGAAGTGCTTGACCAGAGCTCTGGTGGTACTATTTCTGTGTGTATAAATTGGTTTGAGAAGTTTAGGAGTGTTGATAAGCAGATGTTTGCTGGGGATTCTAGCATTCCGTTTGAAAGTAGATCCGAGCCTGGTGTCTTATTGTTTTCTAAATTATAGATTGCTCTTCTGACTTCGCTGCTGCTTATTTCTATATCTAGTAAGTGATGTGTGACATCTGTGAACTGAGTATCTATTTCTATAGAAGTATTAGATGATGCTGACTGTTACGTGAAATGAAGAAAACGATGTACGGGAATTCAGTCACAAGTTTATTATTTCTATCTTACTCTACAGTTTCGGTCCCACCTGGACCATCATCAGGAGTGCTACATTTATACAATAGTGTGAGAATGTGGAAAACAAAAACCAGGTGTAATGAACAGTGTACTTACAATAGAATTAGTGTTTGTGTATGTTGTCATCTGTAGTGTTAACATAAAAATTTTGTTTCCTTTTATAAGTCGATGTAATAAAAATGAGAAAGAACAAACATGTTTTCAGTCAAAAATAAGAGAATAAATAGATCATTTACGGCATTCAAAATCAAATCAACAGCAGTTTGCATGCTGGCACTGTAAATGTCAACAGAACACCTTTGACAGAGAAGTATTTTACCATTTCGTACATAGGTGGAGTAAGTGGTAATATCAGAGATGTTTTCAGAGACAATGATAAAATTGAAATCTGTTTTAAACAACACAAGACAGTGGGCAATTTATTTTCTAAAATTAAAGATAAAACTGAGATAGATATGAGATCTAACAATTTATAAGATTCCATGTAATGACTGCCCGGCACAATATACAGGTCAAACGAAGCGGTATTTGAAAACACGTTTGTATGAACACAAGCGCAACTGTAAAAATGCTAATAGGGTGGGTGCTAAGTGTGCGGTGGTTAGTCACTGCATCAACACTGAACATTCTTTTAATTTCGCTGAAACTCGCATCTTGCATAACCAGGCTATTCTGCACAAAAGGCTAACACTTGAAATGTTATTCATAAAACAAGATGATAATAATGTCAATGAGAAAACTGATACTCTAGCCTTAAGCACCATTTATAATAATATATTGAGATGATTCTTGATGTTTTGAAATTGTTCATAAATAATTTTTCTTATATTTATTTTTATTTTTATTTTGCTTAGTCTCTTGGGACTTGCATCCCTGAACATCTTGAAGTGATTCTTTTTTATTGGTTGACTTCAACAATTGACTGTTGTGACCTGTGCGTTTTTGCTTTTCCGCATTACACGGGCACTCACTTTATGTAACTTGTACTTAGCCTCTGGCTTTCATGACAGTCAGTTGTTGCCACGCTTAGTTTCCATATTTAAGAATTCATTTTTTTTTCATATATACATTTATTTATTCTTTTATTTTTGACTAAAAACATGTTTGCTTCTTCTCATTTTTATTACATCGACTTATAAAAGAAAACAAAATATAATTGTTGACACTGCAGATGACAACATACACAAACACTAATTCTATTGTAAGTACACTATTCATTACACCTGGTTTTTGTTTTCCACATTCTCACACTATTGTATAAATGTAGCACTCCTGATGATGGTCCAGGTGGGACCGAAACTGTAGAGTAGGATAGAAATAATAAACTTGTGACTGAATTTCCGTACATCGTTTTCTTCATCTATTTGTATCTTGGATTTGAATATATTTTTAAGGAAATATTCACATTCTGTCAAGGTGATTTAATTGGATTATTCATTTTTAACTCCATGTTATCTGTAGACTTGCCAGAATTGCTTGCTGTCTTGAATGCTGTCGATGTATTCCTGGAGTTCCATATTATAGGCTTTCTTTGTCTCACTGATCATACTTCTGTATTTCTTCTTGTCTTGTATGTATTGAATGGTCTTAGCTAAGTTAGTTCTGTCTTTTATGAACTTGTGATGGCTTTACTTGTTTTTTTTTTGTGCTCTTCACATTCTTTTTTGTACTACGGTTTGTTTGTGTCCGTATAAGGTTTCATTGTGCGAAGAACGTCTATTTCTTTGGAAGTGGAACAGCATGTAGATAGCATGTTTTTATAGTAGCTTCCATTATTGGAGCTAATTAAATGGGCTTGTACAATGTGATTTTCTGTTATTCTTTGGAGTTCTACAATTTCATCCAGGCCCTAGAAGATTTTTTGATCTAGCTTGATGGCCCGATGCTCGGTTGTTCGAATTGATTTTTATTGGTTGTTTTGATGTCTAATTTTGATTTGCACAGTAGGTAATCAAGTCCACTTTCAGCATGAAAGTCGATTATCAGGTTGAAACTATAAACAGTCGCTCAAGTAAGGTCTATTGTGCTCGAGCCGATCTTACTTATGAAGCTGGAGTATTATTTCTGGATCATCCATTGGGAATACATGGTCCTTCATTTTCCATTACTTCTACAAGTAATATGTCTCTGCTGTTATAGTTCCTACTTGCTTTTCTGGTGTGGTTTAATCTAGTTGCTCCTTATATTGGGTGGGATTCTATAATTCAACCGTTCGTTTTCGGTACCGTTCAGTTATCGGTATTAAGTTTTTTGTTTCAACTGTTATTGCAATTATATAGATGGTACCAAAAACTACTATCGTTCACCATCGGTACCGAAATACTTCAAGAATTGTAATTCTGACAACGCAAATAGGTGTAAATATATATATATATATATATATATATATATATATATATATATATATATATATATATATATATATATATATATATATATATATATATTATATATATATAAATATTTATATATATATATGTATATATATATATATAAATGTGTTCAACTTATTTTCAGATGTCAATGAATTTGTTGAATGATATTTCTCATTTGTTGGATAAAAATTAGATTAATGCCTGGTTATATAAAGGGCAGAATGATTTACTTCCAGAGTGAATGAAATTTGCTCCGGCAAATGATTGTCAATTTTTTGACAGCAATGATTTTGCTGTCATTAAGAAATTCAAGACGATTAGAATCTGTCAAGTAGAATAAATTCATTTTGAGAGTAAATTCACTTGGTTTTTTTTATAAAACCGGCCATTATTCTGCAAAAGTGATTGAAATTCTGATAAATTGTTTGTAAATTCTGACAAAAAACTCACGTCAATTTGACAGTTCTAACAGATAGATTTAAAGTTGTGTAGAATAGATATTTGTACTAACATAGATTAGAGAACTATATCCTTACAAGACTTCAAGTAATATGTTCCAACCTCCTTTCTTCATATATATATATATATATATATATATATATATATATATATATATATATATATATATATATATATATATATATATATATATATATATATATATCTATATATATATATATATATATATCTCCTAACGATAGTGTTATCTGGACCTACTGTTGAATTTTCGGTACTTGTCGTTGACACCTACCGAGAAGTTATCGGTGCAGAGATCGAACGGTACGTTTGACTTCGAATTTTTGAATAATATTTTCCAGAGATTGCAACACATTTATACAAGAATATATATATAAGTTACATTGCCCTTAGCTCACGGCCACATATATAAATATGCTGACACTTTACTTTTGTTTCCCTCACTTTGCAGTAGAATAAGTTTTCTTTATGACTTAGAATAAATATAATAGTTAGTCTTGTATCTGCATTCATATAATAAATTAATTGTACTCCAAATAAAGTTTTTTAAAAACTTAGTTGCTGTATGAAGAAACATATCAGGCACAGTCGGTAGGATAGGCAAAAACAAGTTAAAGTATATAACTCGGTTTACTCTAGTAACTTAATCGGCTATCACGAACATAAAAATTTTCGTCACGAGCAAATTACGTGTATCGGAAGATATCTCCAGCAACACAAATCGTCCAAGAAGAAAACCGAAGTCTACTTCATTCGAACGAACATCGAATCCGGTAAAACATCTTCATCCTCAGGACAACACATCGTCGGAAGCCGCAGCATCAAGGTCCGAGCCCACGTCGATGTCTCAGAGCCATTCAATGCATATGAAGGCGCTACTGGTATTACTGTGAGTACAAATTAATGTCTTTTAGAGGTCACTCATATAACTCTGAGAGTTCAGAATCAGATTCAGACTCATTCGATTTAGAAGATATTGAACAAGTCCCCAAAAACCAAACTCCAAAAATTAATATTCTAAGAAACCGATTTTAAACAATATTCCAAAAATGGCGACAATCCCCAGCCCTTAGAAAAGAATATCTTGACATGATTTCCGAATTTTATGGCGAGAGAGAATTACTTCCTGGATTTCAAGAGATTTGCGAGAAACTAGTTAACAAATTTTATAACACTGTGGATGTAAACGATTTTTAGAACAAATATCTGATGTCAACGATACTTTCAAAAATAGAAGGTGAAGCTGCTGTTGATATTTCTAGTAGCCAAATAAGCAATTGGGCATCATTAAAATCGGCTTTAGTAAATATATACGCAGACAAACGGAATTTATTCACTTTGAACGTCGAAATGTCTGGACTTAAGCAAGGACAGAATGATGATGTATTTAAATTTTACCAAAAATTACAACATTTGCTGAATCCACAGACATCGTATTTGTCAACTCACTTCCAAAATCATGAAGTAGTCCAAGATCCCAGACCCGCCAGACCTTACTTATTTTCTGAGAAACAAAATTCATGGATCAGAATAGTGTTAGTCAGTACTTTGATCATACACATATTTACTAGTTTGTGCCGACGACCAATTTATAGATACGAGGTGTTATAGGTGCATCAAGACAATACCCACTTTTCTTGAAGTCTGAGTGCTGATTTTCATGTATGTTCTGGAGAATATTGTTGAAAATTAATAATCAGCACTGCCAGATACTTCTCATCGGCAGTAATTCCTGCTAAACGCTTTAAAGCTTGCAAAAAAATCGTTATCTTACTTATAGTCTGAGTCCTAATTTTTATTTATAATACTCAGTGAGCAATTTCAAGACTTTTTATGAATAGTCAGACCAAGGAAGAGTTGGATGACCATAGATACTCCACTTACTTTCAAGCTTACAAATAGTGACCACGCGCTTTTACTCACAGCGATATTCAAGATGTGTCTGAGGGATGAGAGATTTTGATGCACAAATCAGAGAACAGATTTAGGCATAAGAGACAATGGGTGAGATTCTATATCTCCCAACGGTAGTGTTATCTGGACCTACTGTTGAGTTTTCGGTACTTGTCATTGACACCTACCGAGAAGTTATCGGTGCAGAGATCGAACGTTACGTTTGACTTCGAATTTTTGAATAATATTTTCCGGAGATTGCAACATATTTATACAAGAATCCATATATATATATATATATATATATATATATATATATATATATATATATATATATATATATATATATATATATATATATATATATATATATATATATATGTATATATCTATATATATATATATATCTCCTAACGATAGTGTTATCTGGACCTACTGTTGAATTTATATATATATATATATATATATATATATATATATATATATATATATATATATATATATATATATATGGATTCTTGTATAAATGTGTTGCAATCTCCAGAAAATATTATTCAAAAATTCGAAGTCAAACGTAACGTTCGATCTCTGCACCGATAACTTCTCGGTAGGTGTCAACGACAAGTACCGAAAACTCAACAGTAGGTCCAGATAATACTACCGTTGGGAGATACAGAATCTCACCCATTGTCTCTTATGCCTAAATCTGTTCTCTAATTTGTGCATCAAAATCTCCTCCAATCAATGATGAAAGATGTAGATAGTTTTAGTTCACGTCTTCTATCAGACTCGCAAGTAGTGTGACTAATGTATCAAATTTATGTTTCAAGATATATATATACAAATACTGAAATTAACTCCCCTTCAGTTCCATTGAACATAGTCTACAGTTCATCGCCCCTTTTTTCAAATAAATAATATCAAGCTCAAACTTCACGAATAGCTTTGTTCCAACAAGACGCCCAGCTTTTCTCTCGACGAAAATTTTTGGTAGTGGGAGATAAAATTGTGAGTTGATAAGGAACATATCAATACGGTGATGGCTGATTTTTTTGTATGAATTACTGGATATATGCATAATTTAATAGCTACGTCATCCTACAAATGAAATGAGAGGATTTCCTTGTCCTACGCTAGGATACTGTGTACCGAACGGTGATACTTTATTCTTTACTTACAAGCTGATTCTTGTTCTCTCCGTCAAGAAATGAAATAAGAGACAAGATATTGCTATTTACCTACAGAGAGAGTGGTATATATTGGCACAAATTCATTGTGAATGAATAACTTCAACCCAAATAACAGTGCACTTTTATGATTTACAACTGTCGCGAAATGTCAAAATCGTCCAACGTCCCTTTTACTGTCAACAACTCAATCTCCATTAGATTTTTTTTGCGAATTTACATTCCCAAATCCAATATTTCCGAGAGCTCAATTCAATCAGAATGTCCGAAAGATTCAAACAGACCATACATTTCGCCTCAACAACCACATTTTGCAACAATGATCTAGCTTTTCAATATGTAACAACTAATAAGTAAGATGAGACAGAAGAAAGAGTCCTTGCGTTCCACTAGGCGATTACAACGATTTGTCCACGACCGCAGTTTTTGCCGTTCCATTAACATATGATTGTTGTGGTTGGTACTTCAGGTAGAACGATGCGAGTATCTGTCGATTGTCATATAAACTGACAGTTCGTGACTCGGAAAGATCAAGAAGTAAACCATTGATAAGATTGAACTAACCTATAGCAAAAAAGAGATATGAATCTGATGAATCCAAAATGCTCATGTAAATTAATCTCTCAAAGACCCGGTTGAACAATTTAAGCTTATCCACAGTTTAGTTGAACCGAGCCTATTTACTATGGCTACAATTGCTGAAATAATTGGTAACTACTGCGTCGTTTGCAGACTAGTAATTTTTTATCATTGGATGTTTCGGTGCCCTATATTTGTCACCATCTTCAGCAATTATTAGTGAATAATTATTCTATGCATTGAATTTTCTGTGACAATTTTGCGATGTTATTATTGTATACAACAATATTAATAAATATTCAATTCTAAGTAATATAATCTTTTTATGTGAAATTATTGATCGACTGCTCACGTGGTTGTTTTAACCGGGCCAAAAACAAAACAGAAGAAACATCAAGTTTCTACAATTAGATAATGGTACTGAGTATGTGAATGGTCAACAATGAATTATCAAGGAACTCAGGGATTTAGCGTCGTTGATTGTATCAAACAATCTGGAACAGATTAGAGTGGCAGGAAGACTCAACCGAACATTGATGAGGATGACTTGTTGTCTGCTGCTTCAATCCAGACTTGGCCACTTATTTTGGGCAGAGGCCATGAATACAGCCTGATACATCTGTAATCGCTGCCCCACTTTTGCTTTAAAAGAACGAACACTTTTAGAGAAATGCATGAGTGATCAACCTGATATTAGCAATCTCGAAGAGTTTAGGAGTGAAGTCTATTGTTTAAACAGGACGGAGGCAATCAGAAAATTCTATCCTTATGCGCGAATATGTATTTTTCTGGGGGTCGATGACAAGTCCTAGGCTTCCAGAGTGTGGATTCCTCAAGAGCATGAAGTAGAGATATCATGCACTGTTCAATTCCTAAGCCGATCTTCAGCGGAGAAAGTTTCTCAACACCGAAATTTTTACGAGGAACATGCAAGCAGCAACGATAGTCAGATAACTCACGCTGAAGTGGAACGAGAATCCCAGCAGAGTTTGACAAAGTTGTACCATCAGGACAAAAATTTGTCGAAGCAGAATATGCAAGAGGAAGACCAAGGGATTCATGATCTCCAAAAAAATGTTGAAGAGAACTTGGGGAATAATAGAGAATCAGACTTTCTGGACTTCGACAATTTGATAAAGTAGAATTTCAAAGATGTAAACCAGGAAGATCTAGGAAAATACTCACAGGGAGATCCGGCAGACCAAGAAGGCAGCATACAGGGGGAGAGGCTGATCAAGGAAAGCACAATCACCAAGCAAATGGCTAGAGTTGTCGCAAAAAGGTATTCACAAAGACCAGCGATAGATTATGGCGAAACTTATGCACCAGTTGCTCGATTCAGCTCAATTCGTCTTGCAATTGCACTTGCCACTCAGCGTGGGATACAAATGGGACAATTTGATGTCACTACGGCTTTTCTTAATAAGATCATCGATGAAGACGTTACGGAGAAAATACTCAGGTTCATCGTAAAGAGAAAGTACTGTTCAACAAATAATCTAGATCCAATTTTTTCAAAGTTATCTGAAGAAGCAGATGGTATAATTTGTACAGAAAATACAAATGTTTATTTATTGACGGATAATATTCGATCACAATTTCTTGCAAATATATTAGCCGGTGATGGTTAGCATCAGTTAATGGATAGATACAATCGTCCAGCTTCTACTAAGTACTATCAGATATAATAGCTACTTCTGATATATTACTGTGCTCTTTTCCTGATGTCATCGAAAGTACAAATTTTACGAATCATTTTGTAGTATACTGTAATATGAGAATTCCTAAATCTATTAATATTCATAAGAATATAACATATAGAGATTTTGAAACATTTGATGAGGAAGCATTCGAGAGTAATTGTAAGGAAATTAATTGGGACAACTATTATAATGGCATGAATGCAAAAACAGATTTTTTTAATAAAAACATGAACTCTTTGCTCTACAAACATGCCCCAATTCGTACTGTTACATGCACTTAAAATTATTGTCCATGGATTACCCCAATCATTAAGATTATTCAGAAGAAGGGAGATAAGGCGCTGCTTAACTATAAAAAGCATAAAGCCGTAGCAAAGTGTAATTATTATAAACAATCGCGTAATTTAACAACAGCCGCAATACGTAGAGAGAAGCAGACATTTCTCGAGTGCGATTAATGTAAATAACTTGAGGAAATTATGGTATAGACTCAATCAACTGGATGTAGATGATAGATCATTTAATAATGTACCAGATGATCTCTGTTAGCCTAAGGATGATAGACAATATATTCACGACCAAATTAGTGCATAAGCTATTGGCACCAGTTCAAATAATTCTCATGATACTAACAAATATATTGAATGCTCCAATCAACAACTTGAACTGAAATGTGTGGACAGTGAGACGGTAGTAAAATTTATCTTCAAACAAAAGATGAAGGCTGTACGTAACGTCGATAGTTCTAAGTTATCGATGCTTTTGCAAATTCAAGGCATTTGATATGGTAGATCACAGTATGCTTATTTCCAAGTTGAAGTATCATGATTAAGCTACGACTTATTGATACTCTTATATTCCCGCTGTTTGACTATTGCAGTTGTGCTCAAATTCCTGATCTAACAAAATCTGAAAAGAATAGAATAGCTTTATTAAAAAATTCTTGTCTGCGATTTGTTTATAACTTATTGATGATCGAGTAGAAACTACTCACATTTGTCTAGTACACAAACTCATACGAACTGGAACACCGCAATATTTGTTAAAAAAATTAGCTTGTAAAACATACAATTTTTTTCTTCGCATGATGAGTTTATACATTGTCCCGTCCTACGACAAATCGAAAATATATTTCACATTTGTATGTGGACGAGTGAATTTTAGTTTGTGGTTGTTTATTTGTGTTATAAATAATTATAATTCCTGTTCCTTGTATATCTATGCCCTCATCAGTCAATATGTTTATTTGGTGAATTGTATTCGTGTCTAATCAAAATTGTCACTCTGTATTATTATGTTTTTCTTTATGTAAATACGTTTAGGTGGAAGAGCAGCTTTAGTTAAATCTCGCTATTGATGTAGTCGTCAATAAAGTCTCTATTATTATTATTATGATGTAGCTGAAGCTGCGAAGAAACTGACAGTACTTTCATCAGGAAACAAGATAAGCAAAATGCATGAAGCATCGTACGAGCTCAAAAAATCCGCGATATGCTGGAACAAACGAGTAGAACAAGAATCACGGAAATTTGGAGCATCATCAACTGAGGCAGACGCAAGCATCTACGTGACTGGTCAAGGTGCGGAAGATCTTATAATCATCGTATACGTGGACGGTATAATCATGCTGTCACGAGTTACTGCAAGAATTGATTCTCTCCAGCATTTGCTGAAGAAGTCATTCGAAATTGAAGAGATGGATATTATATCTAACTGTCTCGAAATCGTATTTCAGCGAAATATTAAGACAACCACCATTAAGCAGCGCGGATATATTCTAGATATCTTGAATCGTTTCGAGATGACGACATGTAACGCAGTTTTGACACCGCTAGATCCGAGTATAAATCTATCCAAATCGGATGTTTGGAGAATTGAAGACAAAACAAGACCACTTCACCGGGGGCTTGTGGGTTTTCTTATGTATTTTTGTCGGTAGCTACACGACCAGACATCTGTCATGTAACCAGCGTACTAAGTCAATTCAATGACTTTTTTAGCATTTCTCATTGGCGTGCGGAAAAAGGGTACTTCGCTACCTGGAGGGTACGCTGGATGTAGGAATCACCTCCAGTTCCAGAGGGAAAGGCTCAACAGGACTCGCTGATGCCGAATGGGCGGCGTACATAGACGATAGGAGTCCCTACACTGGTTTTGAATTCATGATGAGCGGAGGTGCAGTATTCCTTCAACAGAAGCCGAGTATATGGCTCTCGGAGAAGCATCGAAGGAAGCAATTTATCTTTCAAGATTGGCTGAAGAGTAATGATTTGACGCAGCATCGAAGATCACGATTTTCAGCGATAAGCAAGGTGCAAAGAAGTTGACGAAGAGCCCGGTATCTCATTCTTGCACCAAACACTTTAAGGTACATCACCATTTTATCAGAGAAGTCTTTTTGGAGTTTAAACTTTCATTTCCAATTCTCGTGATCTACCTACCTCAATATTATGACATTCAACACAATTTCCTTCCGAACTGGTAGATTGTTGACCTACATCTTCCAAATTCGTATTGATATAAATATACTTTTCATGTGTTCGAATATAAATATCACCTGAGTCTACAAAGATCTCTTTGAAAATTTATTGTCTCATTTTTGAACAACTCGGATTCTTCGATGGTTACACATTTGTAATAATACAGGGTGTTTTGATCAGGCAAATTTGTGTTTTCTATTTTTATAATCGGAAATTTTACATCTTACGGGAATTATTCTCTCGAATTTGAGTATTTTGAATTTGGGCTTATTACATATATTAACATTTTGTTTGTTGTTGTTAAGGCAGATAAATTTCTTTTTCAAATTCCCCTCTATATTTGAATCAACTCCGATTCAGTATTCCATATGATTTGTTGACAAACTTCTTGCATGATTTCTTCATGCTTCTGAATATAAGAATCTACAATGACTTTTTTTGCTATTTCAAGATTCTTCAATTTCAGATGGCCAAATATAATACCCGAAGGCGTTTCTTTTGTAGCCGAATGTATTGAGTTATTATGAGCTATAAGAGCATAATTTACCCTTTCTTAAAGCTTCAAGATCTTAAGCAACCCATCCTGATTTAAAGTTCTGAGATGTTCAATTTGGATGCCTTGAAATTTTTCTACAATTTCATTTGATTTCGGGTTATTATCATCATCGTCATTGGCGCAACAGCCCTTGTTTAGCCTAGGCCTTCACAATCGGTATTACCGAGCCGCGATATAACACCCCCATACTGCCGATCGGAATGTCGTGCCATTCAAAGTGTATAGGTAGGCAGCCTGTAGCACCCTAGTGTGTTGATACAAGTATAGCTGCATTTAGGGTTAACAGTACTAATACAATCTACTTTGATTTTTCTAAAACTCAAAAAGATGGTGAAGATCTTATTATTGAACTTTTTGTATTGTCAGCAATTATTTCTGATGGTATTCCATGATGTGAAAGAAAGATATTTATTCATCCACAACTGTTGGAGCATTCTGATTTTTCGATTCATGAGCTTGAACGAATTTGGAGACACTATCTACTATTGTTAGATGTTCAATTTCTTCAATTGATTATAAGTATACGTGAATCTCTACAAGAGACTCATTACTGCTTGAGGTCAGGATATTCGATACTCGGATCGGATTCCTTTCATATTCATTTTCCATACACTGTTGTTTCAGTTTTTTAAATGTTTCACTTATGCCGCGATGATTTGTTTTTCCTTAATGGTAATACCGAGTTTGTAATCACTGTTCATCTTCATCCTGAACATCAATTTGTATCACTGCGTTGAATGCTTCAATAAACTCTTCTGGAATCAAGCAAGAAAAACTTACTAGTTATCGTCTGGTGGTCGAAATTCAATCATAAGTTGTTATATCGCTTAGTTTGAACGTTATCAAATTGTAATCCTTTTGTCCATGGGGGTTCTAGGTAAAATTGACTGGATATTCAATGCTCCATCCAAATCTTGAATGAGGAATTTTGTTCTTTATTCAAAATTTTTGAGTGACTTCCATCCCCTAACCCTCGGAAGCGGAAAGACATTTTTATCTCAAGTTATTTCCTCACTCGGTGCATATTTCTTGATATATTACAGCAAAAAATAACATCGTTTCAAGAGGTAGATTAAAATTGATCACCCTGTATATAATTGGAGCTTTCTGCACCCCTTCTTTACATAAACTTCATGTATGTCAAATCTCATATTCCTTCATGCGCACAGTACAAAGTTTCCTCACCACGTAAAACTGTAATTGGACACCCTGTTCATGATTTCAGCACTCGGTACTTCTCCACTAAATTTCAAGTATGCCAAATCTCGTCTTCCTTCGTGCGCGTCACAAATCCTTCTCCACATAAAGTCAAAATGTAACCACCTGTTTATGATTTCAGTATTCTGTACTACTTCTCAAGATGAACTTCAAATTGGCCATATCTCACATTTCTTTGTGCGCGCGGTACAAAGTTTTTTGTCTATATAAAATCAAAATGAGACATCTGTATATAGTTTCAGCTTCCTTCTTCATACGAACTCAAATTATGCCAAATCTTACATCATCTATGCACCCAGTACATAGTTTTCTCTTCACGTGAGATTGGAATGGGACACCTGTATATACTTTTACCTCTCTGCACTTCTTCTCCATTCAAATTCCAAGTGTTTCAAATCTCACATTCCATCATGCACGCAGTTCAAAGTCTCCTTGTCATGTAAAATTGAAAAAGGACACCTGTACATGATTTTGGTCTTCTGCTTTCTTCACGCAGCCTTCAAGTATGCTAAGTCTCACATTACTTTGTGTGCGCGATATGAAGTTTTCTCTTTACGTCGTAAAAGAGACTGGGACATTTTGTGTGGACTTTCAGCTTACTGCATCCCTCCATATGAACTTGAAGTATTAGTGGAGTGCCTGGAGACGGGATCTCGTACTTTTGTTACAGTGGATGAATTCATATGGTTAAGGTGAGATATTGTTCTTCATACTGTAAACTGCAGAGTGTACCAAATTTTTTTTTTGTGCTTTTGTTTCTTTGATGATTTGAACAAAAAACAAAGCAGACAATTATATTTGAGCATATGATTTAATTTTCTTCATGTATACATTGAATTCAACCTGCATATACATAGAAGAACATCTTCCTAATAAACCTGAGTGTATCACAGCTCGTAGAGACCTTGAATAATTAGTAAGACGTGGAGCAGAGAGCGGTAGCAGAGAACGGTAGCGGTAGCTGCAATGTACAACTAATAGTCTATTTTGTAATAGATTCATATAATCTGACAAGCGTAAGCAATCTCTTGAGATTTTTTTTCTGGAGATATGAATAGCCTGATCGAATTGTATGTATCTTCCTCTTACAAATGGTATGATAGGGACAATTGTATCATGCGTTCATCTGCCGATCTCAAATCCTATGGAAACCGATCTTACCCGATAGGACTCCTCACGGTTATCAGAGTGTGAAAGTGTATTTTGACACAAGTTTTTCAGACACGAGCGAAGCAAGTGTTTAGAGGAACGAGTGTCTAAAAAGTTCATAAAACAAGCTACGTACTATACTTTTTTTCACAAGCGCAAATTAAATTTGGAAGAAAATATTCTGAGAGAAACTTCATATACTAATGTTGAAAATTATTGAAGGTAGATTCAACTCGTGCTCAATAAGCCTGTGCCAGCTTTAGGACGAGTTCAAAATAATTAAAGCTGCATGTTTACCAAGATATGTTCAAAATACTATTTAGCGCCATGAAAACCAGTTGATTAGATGTTATTTTGAATACGGTTGCCAGAGAACGGAGTTCTGAAGTTCTAAAATGCCTCAGAATGTTTTAGGACACTGAGAAACATTAAAAAATGTTCCAGAATATTTTGGATCTTCTCCGAATGCCATAAAATCTCCTAGGATATTCCAAAACATTTTTTTATATAGCAGAGATTGTTCTTAAACGCTCCAGAATGCTAATGTATACTCCAGACTGTTTCACAACGTTATAAAATATTCCAAAACGCTCCAGAACATTATACAATATTACATGACGTATAAAAATACTCTGGAACATTTTAGAACACGCCAGAATGTTACACAACGATTTTAAATACTTTTTGTTCTAAAATGCAGCAAAATGTTCTAGAATACTTAAAAATGTCACAGGATGATTTTAAATATTTGAGAAAGCTTTAGAATACCATATTTCATATATCCATAACATTCATGAGTATTCCAGCATGTGACAGTGTTTCTATAAGCTTTAGAATGGTCTAAAACGCACCAGGGTAATTGAGAACACTCCAGATCATCCTAAAACGTTAAAGAACGTTACAGAATGCTTTTAAATGTTGTACAATCTTCCAGAACGTACCAGAACAATTCCGGACATATCGGGATATTATAGAATGTTTCAAAATATTTCAGGATATTTTGAAATGCTGCAGAATATTCTAGAACATTCCAAAACTTTATGAAATGTTCTAGAATTTTTGAGAACGGCTTAGAATGCCGTACAATTCTCCAGCATATTTCAGAACACTTCAGAACGTACCAAATCACTCTGAAACATTCCAGGGCACATTGAGATATTATACAATGTTTAAAAATGCTTTAGGATATCCTAAAATGCTGCAGTATGTCTAAGATTACTCTAAAACGTTATAAAATGTCTTTGAATATTTCAGAACGTTTCAAAACCATGGTAACAATTCTCATTAATTTTCAGTTGACAGAGAATGAATGTATGTCAAGGGTCGCTGGGTAAAAATGAAAATGAATTGTGGATGGAGGATGCCATTTGACTCTTTTATTCCATTGGGATATGTCAAATTGATATTTGAAAGTAATTTGTATTACAGGTGGTGTTTATTATAGTATGAGCATTGATTCTAAACGAGATAGAACAGAGAATGTAAAAAATATCAATCAATAAAATGAATCATGTGAGGTTTGTTTCATTGAATTAGTTTACTGTGATGTGATTGTAATTGCAAAAATTTGTTTGTCAAACTGATAAGATGGTTTCAATACATCTAAATTCATTTGAAAAGCTCAGTTATAGAGATACTTCAGTGCACTTGTTACAAAAAGTATCGTATGCAACACGGACACTGAACGACTGTTATTATTGTCATGGACAAATTTGGCTGCACGAGGATACGCCCTGGTGCTTCGCTCTTGCTTTCACCTCGTACCTCGCCCTCGCCTTTGCCTCGGGCTTTGCCCTCGTCTTCACAGAATGCAGCCAAATTTATCCTTGACAAGAATGACAGTCGCTCGGTCTTTGTAGCATAATATACTATTGAACAGTTGAACATTCATTTTTCAGTATTCATCGCAGCCTACGTGAATAATTTTTGATGTCAAACAATCAATGACATGTCCTGCCTCCACACAAGTTACAAAATCATTTATTGTTCCACTATTCTTGTCGAATTTTGGAATAATATCTAAGTATCCACTTCTCTGTTTAGATGCGCGGAAAGATTCACATCATCTAATGAGATTTCTGTAGCCATTTTTTTCTTCTTTACGTGAAGTTAAAAGGGTACACAGTATTGTAAAATAGTTATAACTCACAGTACTAGTGGTACGATTATGGTCGCAATGTTCATTTGCACGATATACATTCGATTCTGCGTCAGGTGGCTGGCGATAAATGCTGGCTGCAACGGTGTGACGGCACGGATTTTGAACACAAGGAGAGTCGAACGACTAGTTGCGTGTGTACTGGCTCTGGCTATGCGTCTTCTTGTAGCACCAGGAGTGTTGAGCGGTCAATGATAATAATGGAAACTGGCTCTTGCTATGCGATGCCACGAATCTCACGATTTGTGACTTTGTCTCACATGTTAGGCGAATACACGATTATTATTGATGACTCGCGATTCTCAAAGAATTGAAAACTCTAAATCGATATTTTCGAATTGCAAAGTATTTCATTGATACTACCGACTACGCCAATTGAATATTTGAAACCAGTCATTCTAATTATAGATTCTGTAGCACCTGTTTTCATACTAAAAAAAACAACAGTTCTCCTATCTCCAGCATTTAGTGTCAGGTTTTACGATGCAAGATCGTGAGAACTGATGGAATATGTCAAAATGCAATGATTTTTATGAATATATAGTAATCTCCATCATATAGGTAGATTTGATAACTAAACATTGATTTAGAGAATGGAAATTCATTTCAATTCCAATTTTAGATTCATTTTTCTTCGTTCAGCTTTGTGTTGTAACTTGAGAGCTACCGGTTCGAGAAATATTTTTTATAATACCTGCATTGAAACAACGCGTTCCAACGCCTGTTTTGTCAGTCGAAACAAGACAATTTCAGACGAATGCAAGTGCAACCAGTCAAAAATAAGCCTGTTTCTGCCCTGGGGGAGAAACAAACTTGTTTCTGTCCCCTAAATCTATTTCTTAAATCGTTTTATCCTTGGCAGAGCCGCATTTGTTCAATGTTAATCTCTAAATGGAAATCATATAATCTCAGTTACTTTGACAGCTGCTGTATTACTAACTGTAAATTGAATTGAAAAGACGACAGGTTCAAGTGAAAGAATAATATTACGGCAATTTCAAGTACATCACAACGACTTATTGATAAAGAGCAAATAGTCACTCTCGACTTGTTACCTGCAAAATCAAGAGCAAAATATTCACTTTGTTATGACAAATTTGTAATATGGAAAGTTTCAATTCAGGTATCATGAAAAATACAGTGTGTGACGCAGGACAAAACACTATTTCAGTTCGCTTCGCTCAAGCAAGCAATACTCACCATAAGCTGAAATCGTCTTGTTTCGTCCCTAGCCACACAATATACTTTTGTTCTATGAGCAAACGGTTATATATATAAGTAAGGTAACACTTCTTATGAGATCACACCATTCTATAGTCATATTACACTTATTTAGTAGATTCATATTTCGTCTGGGAAAATACTTTATCAGTTCTCTTGTGAGAAACATGTTGTAGCAAAAGTAAATTAGAATGCATCTAGTGGTCACACTGAACACTTGTATCTCTCTTTCAAAGTTTGAAATAAATTTTTAAAAAAGGTTTTATTGAATTTGAAAATCTAACTGGCGCAGTCGGTAGGATTGTTAAGAGTTTTGTTCACCAAAATTCTGTGTAGAATCAATTCGTTGAAGTGATCAAATCGTTGGTGTTAACCATTGACTTAACAGTTCAAAAGAAACTCAAATTCTGACGGCAAGTGCAAAAGTGTAATCCTGACAAATAACCTACGAATAAATCAGCAACTAAAAGAAGATACAGCAGATTGGCGATCATTCGAGGACTTTGAAAGTAAAACTCGTTGAAGGTGATCATCTGTAGTTCAGTGTGCGCATCTCCTGGTCCGGCGAATCATTCTCTCCACCAGCTCTACCATCAACTCCGCTGAGGGCAAATCAGCAACCCCGTCTAACAATAATAGGCAAACTCATCCACAAATGAACTTTGTAGTTTTACTATTTATGTAAGTACAAATTTAATGTACTCTGTTAACTGTTGGATAATATAATCAGTCAAGATTGAAGATTTAATTAACGTATTGAGTAATTTAAATATTAATCAAATAGAAATGACTACTCAAGCAAATCAAAATGGCGTATTCCCTAATCTTGACACTAGTATTTTAAAAACCATTGATCTAATTCCTGAATACAATGGAGATAAGAAAAGTTTATCACATTTTATAAAATCTACGGAGGAGATTTTAGAACTTATTAACCAAAGTAATCCATCCGAAATTACTAAGACATTAACATTAATTACCTTGAAAAAGAAAATTACTGGTAAAGCTAGTGAAAACTACTTGTCCGAATATTACTTGTTGGAGAGGCTTGAAAGAGTTTTTAATCTCGCAATATCAAGATAAAAGAAACGAATGTACATTATTAATCGAATTGTGTCAATTGCAGCAGAATAAGGAGCCAATATTTGATTTCCTTAAAAGGTATAACGATTTATTTCTTCTATATGTAAACCATATTGAAACGAAATATTGTGTACAATCTGTGCAGGATTTCAAAAATTTCGGTCATAAATTTGTCACCCAATGTTTTATTAGAAACTGTAGAGAGCCATTCAAATCGCAGTTAGCTGCCAGGAATTCCTCAAATTTAGATGAAATCAATGATTTATTAACAAACGACTTCCAATATCACAGAATAAATTCAAGCCTATCTAATTCTAATGCGACAAATTCCCAATCGCGACAGCAAATAACTCCAATGACACAATTTCCAAAGAATAAACCGATTCAATATCAACGACCTCAATATTTTAATAATAGACCAAATCAGTACCAACAACCTCAGCCTGGTCCATCGAAATTTCCCTCACAACCGATAAAATTGATTCGAACACCGCAATCATCGCAACGTACACCCATGTCTATCTCTACACGCATGGCTAAACCAAATAATAATTATTTTAAATCAAATGAAAGACCAAATTTCATTTTTGAAAAATTTAATAATATCGAGAATAATGACGAAGATACTTCCTTAGAAAATCAGGGAGAAACACATGAGAGTTTCGAAAATGTTGAAAGTGAAACTGATGATGAATCGGAGGACGCAGCAAATATTGAAAATTTTCCCACAAGTGCTTACCTAGATTTGAATCCTTAGCCATAAATATGATATCTGAATTACCTTATATAGAATTACAGAATTTGTTTATATTGATCGATACAGGATCTTCACAATATTTTATTAATAAAGATTACGTTTATAGAAATATAGATCAATTCAAAATTTTTGAAGAGCATTTTAAAATACAAACTATGAATGGAGAATCGG
Organism: Dromius quadrimaculatus; assembly: GCA_963989225.1. NCBI lineage: Eukaryota > Metazoa > Arthropoda > Insecta > Coleoptera > Carabidae > Dromius > Dromius quadrimaculatus. The sequence goes on along the minus strand of OZ022332.1, from coordinate 32,606,209 downwards.
AAGGTTCTAAATATACTTCCATAAAATATAAGGGCAGAAATATTAAATGTTATTTGTATAATTTTCATAAGTCATTTCATATTTTATTAGGTTTTAATGCTTTAAAGTTATTACAAGCACAGATAAATTTAAATAGAGAGGAAATAAAATTATTGAATAATAAACATAGATTCAATTATTTCAATGAAGATTCGAAACCAGTTTTTAATACAGATATTATAAGAGATTTGAATATTAGACATGAACATTTGACTGCAAAGGAATTGGAAGAGCTTGCTAGAATTTTAAATGAGTATAAAGACTTAACAATCTCAAAAAATGAGAAGTTAACCTTTACATCTAAAATTTAACATAAAATCTTGACAACTGATGATATCCCTATTAACACAAAGAATTATAAGTTTCCTGAAATCTATAAAGAACAAGTAAATGAAGAAATGGATAAATTATTAAATCACGGCATAATTCAACACAGTTATTCACCATGGAATAGTCCGATATGGGTGGTTGAAAAGAAGCCAGATGCTTCTGGAATAGAAAAAAAATCGCGTTGTCAATGATTTTAGGAAGTTAAACGAAAAGACCGTAGACGACCGTTTTCCTATTCCCGACATTACTGAAATTTTGAATAAACTTGGAACATCAAATTATTTTACGACCCTTGACCTGACAAGTGGATTTCATCAAACTGAAATGGATCCCAAAGACGTAGAAAAAACAGCTTTTTCGACTGACAAAGGACATTTTGAATACAAACGTATGCCTTTTGGCTTGAAAAATGCCCCTTCCACATTTCAGCGGCTTATGAACTTTGTTTTGAAAGATTTAATGAATAAATGTTGCTTCGTCTATTTGGACGGTATAATTGTTTTAGACTCGTCTTTACAAGAGCATTTACAAAATTTAAAATTAGTTGTTGATAAGTTACGCGAGGCAAATTTAAAAATACAGTTGGACAAATGTGAATTTTCAAGGAAAGAAGTGGCATATTTAGGCCATATAATAACAGTTGATGGAATAAAACCGAATCCGGAAAAATTAAAAACTATTCAAAATTTCCCAATATCAAAAACAACAAAAGAAATTGAATCATTTTTAGGCCTTTTAGGTTATTATCGTCGCTTTATACAAGATTTCGCGAAAGTACCAAAGCCCTTCACCAACTGTTTGAGAAAAAATAGCAAGATCGATATTAAAAATAAGGAATATCAGCAATGTTTTGAGAAATGTAAAGCATTATTGATGAATAGTCCAATTTTGCAATACCCAAATTTTGACCATGAATTTATTTTGACTACAGACGCAAGCAATTATGCTTTAGGAGCAGTTTTATCCCAAAATATAAAAGGCAAAGATTTACTAATTTCATATGCGTCACGAACTCTCAATAATCATGAGCAAAATTATTCAACGATAGAAAAGGAGTTGCTGGCAATAATTTGGGCAACTAAAACCTTTCGAACATATCTTTACGGCAGGAAATTCAAAATCGTGACGATCATAGACCTTTGGTTTGGCATTAAAAGAACCTAATCAAAAATTAATACGATGGTAATTAAAATTGAAAGAGTATGATTATTACATAGAGTATAAAAAAAGAAAAGCAAAATTGCGTTGCGGATGCTCTTTCTAGAATAAAACCGTCATTTGAAATTGTCTATAAGACTGAAAACATTTTCGATAATAAATTACCTTTAATACATTGTATATCCAAAGATTTTTGTATTCGAAAAGGATCTGCTGCTCAAGTTGATAATTTGTATGAAACTAAACAATTAAAAGATAAAATAAAAATAATCGAGGATGATATAGCAATTCAAAATTGTGATGATCAAATTATAATTCATTTATTGACAAAGGATAAGTATTTTGAGAAACCGACAATGTCTAACATCAAATCCTGTCTAGATGAATGAAATCAAAATGCCGAAAATTTGTTCCGGATTAGACAAGAAAAGATGACCAAAATTAGAAAATGTGATTAGAGAGGTATTTCAAAATTCACATATCAGATTAAATATCCATGAAATAATGGAAATTCAAGAAGTAATGAATAATGAAGATAAAGACGATGATAATTTAGATAATCAATCTATGCAGGTGGAACACTCTGAAACAGACACAGCTACTGATCATTCAGACGATGAAAGTCCCATTAATGGTCTTACGTATTTAGAATCTCCAGTGAATTATGGAAGTAATCAAATTATTGTAAAAGAATCAAATAGAAATGAGGATGAAATAGAAAGATTATTTGATAATACGAAACAACGAATATATTTTTTCTTGAATAAGATTAATTGTAATCGAGCAATTTTAGATTTTATTAAAAATTATTGTCAACCTCATGTAAATTATCATTGTTTAATTCCTGAGAGTTTCGAACTGAATTTCAACGCTGTTTTACAGACTTACTTCAACGCTGGTCATTATAAATTTATACAATGTAAAAATTTGTTAGTTGACTTACAAGATAGGGATGAACAATTAATCACGATTAGAAATTATCATGAAGGTAAATCTCTTCACAAAGGTGTTACCGAAACACATGGTAAATTAAAATTGATTTACTATTTTCCTAATATGATGAAAGAAATCCAAAATTTCATAAATAAATGTGACATTTTCTTAAAAAATAAGTATGAAAGAAGAACATTTCAGATTACAAATATTCTCACACCAACTGCCGAGAAACCATTACAAATAATTCATTTAGATATTTTATCGTTAGAGAAACAAAAGTTTTTAACAATTATTGACAGTTTCTCAAAACTTGCTCAAGCGTATAAGATTAAAGATCAAAATTCTATCACCATAATATCAAAATTAATTAAATTCTTTTCACATTATGGTGTACCTGAAAAAATTATTACTGATAAAGGAACAGAGTTCAATAATAAACTACTGTTAGAATTTTTGTTGAATAAGAATATTAAATTACATATAACAAGTACCAATAATCCAAAATCTAATGGAAATATAGAAAGATTTCATAGTTCTCTTATCGAAACTATTCGAATATTGAATAATGAACAAATTTTTAAAGCATTACTTTTGAAGGAAAAAGTAATTTATAGTTTGATAGCATATAATAATAGTATTTATTCAATAATAAAAAATACACCCTTTCATATTCTTTTGGGTCATTTAAATAGTAACCAAATTGTTCAACCTGAAGAAATAGTCATTGAGGAATATAATATAAAGCATGCTAGTATTATGAAGCAATTATTCAATCAAGTTAAACAGAATATAATTAGTCGTAAAGAAAAGTATAGTGAGCGATTGATAATATTGAAATGAAAGTTCATATTATTCAGAAATCAAATAGATTTAAACGAGGATCAATTAATGGAATTGGTTCGATAATAAAAAGTATAACTGGTAATTTGGATCAAGAAGATAAAGAAAATTATGATAGAATAATTGGAGTGATAAGAAGTAATCAAGAAAATATGATGAATAATATTAATGAACAAATAAAATTCAGTCACAATTTTACTAAGCAATTTAACACGCAAATACAATTAATGAATAGAAATAATCAAGTAATGGAAAAAGAATTGATGAGTTTGGCAAAAACTTTGGGTATAGTATTGGATAATATGGAAGTTATAGTTGTGCATCAGTTATTCCAAAATTTGTTAGCGTTTAGTAATCAAATTCATATTCCCTTGTTGCAAATTGAAGAGACTTTATCTTTTTGTAGTCTAAATACACTTTATTTTGGATTAATATCAAGAGAGGAAATAAATCAATATATCAATGATAATATAAGAGATCCAATGAAATCATTGTTAAGAGAAAATTATATGAATGATAGAATCATAAAAACTATTTGCTATTTGAATACAAAATTGGAAATTTTGATTGAAATTCCAATTTTTGAACAAAGAACTAATATCCATCAAGTAACGAGAATCCCTATTATGAATAGTGATAGTAATTTGATAACGTTAAATATTCCTACTGGTTTTGATTCTATTGTGAGTAAAGATATTTTTAAATTGGAAGGTTGTATTTTTGTAAAAGAAAAATTATTTATTTGTAAAGGAATAGTTAATATTAATGAAAATTGTCTTTCTAAAATTCATTTTGATGAACAAAATATTCATTGCAAGCAAGTCATTTTAGAAAAATATAATCATATAATAAGAGTAGAATTTACTGATATTGAGTAGATTGTATCTCCTTTTAGTAGTGATTATGAAATAGAATGCGAGGATGAAATATTTAATGAAAATTTAAGAGGCATATTTTCAACACATAATCGTAGAATTAATGATGAAACCGGAAAGTATTAATTGAACTTTGGAAAAATGATAAATTTAAAAATGGATGTCATTAAACATGAAATTTTACCAATTTTGAAACCTCTGAAAAATTTGGAAAATTTAGATAATAGTTCTTTGGAACCGATTATATTACAAACGGTAAATGATAATAACGCACTCTATTTTCAATAGTGTACTTATTTTTGTATTGATTATTATAATATTAGTAATTAGTATTAAGAAATTATATCAAAGATCTTGTAAAGGGAGAACTGATAGTAAAGTCAATGAATTAAATATTATTGAAACTTGATAGGAAATAATTTTCAATAATACTTTTTCTTAAGGAGGGAGGAGTTAAGTAACACTTCTTATGAGATCACACCATTCTATAGTCATATTTCACTTATTTAGTAGATTCATATTTCGTCTGGGAAAATACTTTATCAGTTCTCTTGTGAGAAACATGTTGTAGCGAAAGTAAATTAGAATGCATCTAGTGGTCACACTGAACACTTGTATCTCTCTTTCAAAGTTTAAAATAAATTTTTGAAAGAGGTTTTATTGAATTTAAAAATCTAACTTATATATATGTATAAATATATATATATATATATATATATATATATATATATATATATATATATATATATATATATATATATATATATATATATATATATATATATACAGGCTGTAACAGAGATAAGTACATCAATTTTCCTTTATAACTCACACTATTGAAGTTTTCGTGGGTAACATTTTTTTGAGAGTAAATTATAGCTCATGTTACTTAGTGATGATAGGTATAGAATTCTACTGGTGAAAGGATTGTTAGAATCGCTCCCCACGCAAGCGTCACCAGCAGCTATAGAAAGTTTCTATTTAATCGGCTGAACGATGCTAGAACGGACAGACACCGTTAGTAGTACTATGAAAGAGCCTCAATGCAAGTGCCAGCAACAACCATATAAAATTCCAATTCAATCAGATGAACGATGCGTGAACGGACAAATACAGCTCGTGTGCTACTTGAGGTATGTTGATCGTACAATTACAAGAACCTCCACGAAAGGGCCAACAACAATTGCAGTAAGTTTCAACTCAATCAGAGAAACGATGCCTGAACGAGCAAATACGGCTTGTGCGCCACGTTATTGACATGATGACACTGCAATAAGAACCCTCAACAACTATAATAAGTTTCAACTCAATCAGACGAACGATACACGAACAAACGAACACGACTCGTGCGCCACTTATTGTACGTTGATGGTACTATAATTAAAACCTTTACGATATTGCCTCCAACAACTATAGAATGTTTTAATCCAATTGGATGAGCAGTGCGCGAATGAACAGATACGGCTCGTGCACTACTCAATGTATGTTGATCATTTTATATATAAACCACTACTGTATTAAATCAAACAGAACTAAAAAGAAGTTATTTGAATCGGTCAAGCCATTTTTGAGTTTTAGCGAGACTAACGAACAGCGTATCATTCATATTAAATAAGATTTTAGGAATTGTGGAAATAAAAGATAAAAGGTATATTCGTAGATTCCAATTAGATAAAATTAAAATTTGATCTCAAGGCTTCTACCACCGCTCATCTAGTGAACAAATTCATATATTATTAATATAATCAGGACTTCAATGAATTCTTACCCTTTATACCAGTTCTACCCAATTCCTTCTATTCGCCATAACAAGTTATACAAATTAACAGAACAACCTACATATTACATAAGAAAACGCGATAGAAATATTCTAATGGAGAAATTCAGCAGGGAACCCAGTAATATGGATTACTGTCAAATTATAGATATAGAAATGAATAATTGTATCAAAAATAGAGTGATTGATAAAAATAATAATGACTGTGAAATTATTGAGCAACGAAGTGAAGATAACGTAATGCAAGTCCCGAACACTAATAATATATTATATATAATATAATTATTATATATAAAGAAGAATTTTCAAGGATGTTTCAGACTAATCAATGACGGAGATTGTAAAATTATTCAATGGGATATTAAAAGCTTATAAAGAATTAGAAATGAACAATGACCAATTGTGAGAAGTTGATATGAAAGCAGATAAGACTAATTTGAAGCCTTTACATCAATTGGATATTCCACTCCCTCAGTTGCAGAAAATTCAAGAAATTGGAAATGATGGGAATAATATTCATTATTATCATATTATTCATATCATAATTATTGTAATAATATTTGCCGTAATCATAAAACTATTAATTAAGTAGTATAAGAATCATAGAATGGAACAATAAAAAACAGATATTGAATTAAATAATTTAGAGAGAATAACCCAAAATTTGTAAATCTTGTATAAAGTTTAAACTTACTCGGGAGGAACTATGAAGTTCAACTACCCGTAGAAATGCTGACTTGAGGTATAAATGAATTTGTTTTACTGGGATATCAGTTCTGTACATCAATTAGAAACACAACGTTTCGACAGCAAAGTGCTGCTTTTTTCAAGTGTGTAGAAAAATGGAAGACAACAAAAATGATAGTACAAATAGTAACTAAATTAGATCACAATATATTAACTCCTAGGAACGTAGAGCTCTGCCTGGGCCTGATGATTTATTATCCACAGGTCTTCAGGAGATAATGATAAAAACACCTTGTGGTTCTAGGCCAATCTGGCTCTAATCTGTTTGGTTTGGCGCATAACTAAACCATCCACAGATCTTCAGGAGGTGGTGATGGAGTAACTCTTGCAAGTAGATTCGTAGATACAAATAACTTGAAATTATGAACAAATGATTGGTAGCCATGATCGATTAAGTTCATATCCGGTATTCAAATTCAAATTAGTTGGTGATTTTTTTATTCCAATTGCTTCTTTTATAAGCCTCTTGAACCAATTGTTCTCATTAGCCAGAAGCTTCGTATTCTTGAAGTCAATGCCATGTAATTCTTGAATAGCTTGCTCAGCCACAGCAGATTTTTCTGGATGGCTTAATCTTATATGACGAGAATGCACTTTCAATCTTGTTTCTACAGTCCTCTTGGTCTGTCCAATAGATACTTTGTCATATTTATGTGAAAGATTTCCAGTTTTATCTGTTATATCAGCTACGTAAGGTATAATAAATATTTTCGTATTATTTGGATCTTGAACAGGTGGCGTAGAATGCTTCTGTCTAAGTGCTTTCTTAATCTGTGTTCTATCATAACCATTCTTCAAGAAAACATCATCCAAAACTTTGATTTCATCCGTTAGTTTACTTGGATGACATAATGAAAAGGCTCTCTGATATAAAGTTTCAATAGTACAAATTTTTTTAACAGGATGGTTATTTGACGACTCATGTAAATATTGATTTGTATGAGTCAGCTTCCTATATACAGAATGGATAAGTTTACTATTATCTTGTTTCTCCAGGTAAACGTCCAGAAAAGGAAGACAGTTATTTTCTTCAACCTCAATACTGAATTTAATGTTCCTATGTTACATGTTCAGCCTCATGGTAGAGATGAATTGCATGTTTTTTTGAATCATGTATATAGCGGTAAGTAGAATTGAGGCAAAGTATTCGCATTTATTTCTAAATTACAGACGCATTCAATGACTTTATCAAACTCAGCAAAGTCTATAAACCCACTGCCAAGTTTTGGACTGGACCCAATCAATTGAATCTTCTGACGACCGATCCTGATCTGATGAAACTCATTTTGAAATCCACCAAACAGATTGAAAAGACTGATGAATATGGATATTTGAGATCGTTTTTAGGTGACGGGTTGATAACATCGAAAGGTACATCTTCTTTGAACGGTCCTTTTCTAGAATTGTTATTTATTTTTCTGTAGGCAGCCTTTGGCTCAAACGGAGAAAGATGTTGAACTCGACATTCTGTCCGGAGATCTTGAGGAATAATAATAAGATATTTAACGATCGATCTGATGTATTGATAAAAAACATATCAAAAGAGCTACATGGAGGCGATATCGAAATATTCCCATTTCTATCATACATGACAATGGAAGCAATTATAGGTAACAGTTCTCTTCACTATACTCTGCCCATAAATATTGCAAAATGGAAGTTCTTTATTCCACCGGCACAAGAAATCGTGTACATTAATTTTCGCATGATTCCGATAGCATGGTACCATTCAGCAAATCAAATTGATTAGATATAATCTGTCACAAGAATTATTAGTACAATAACAAGAATATGACAAGATATCATTTGAAGTATCCATGTTTTCATAATTATATTCTAAAATCAGTTTTGATCATCTGTAAGCAGCACATAAACTTCTTCATGACAACAATCTTGGACTGAATCTAGGTACTATTAATAATATGAATACAAATGTGTCTCTTATAAGCCTCTGCGGGATCCCTGACGGACCCTTGGTGGATCACCGATGAGCTTTCAGCCTCTTATAGGCCCCTTATAGGTTTTTAGTTCAAAATAGATGTTCGAAAAGAAATGAAAAATTGATTTCTTTTCAAAACACACATCTTTGGAGAATACTTTTTACACTATTAAGTTCGGTTGAAGGAGTAGTAGGATAGAGTAGCATCTCCAAAGTGTCCTCTACAAGAAAGATCAGTAACTGGTTTCCAGTGGAAAAAAATTGTGGATAGACGGCTACTCTGTCAAAAACTCGTTTTTTAAGAGAAGTGGGTGTAGAATGTCGGTTTCAAAAGACAGACAGAATGAATCAAGCTCACGTTAAAGTCTACAAGACAGGGTACTTGTTTTTTTGTTATTGTTTGTAACCGAATAGTATATTCTACAATAAATATTGGAATGGCCGTTATTCCAGACGGGCGAAAAGTTTGTAGCCCGAGCCAAAGGCGAGTATTACGGTTCACGAGTGTGGAATACGCTATTCCAAACATGTTGTAGGCTATACTTTCTCCAACAAGGTTTTGGAAACTCACCAATAACTCAGAAGGAATCTAAAAAATTATTAAATGTCAAATTCAGAGCCAGGAATGAATTCTTGAATTCTAAGGCAGTACCATGGTAGTAGTGAAACTAACAGTTTCTGATTCGTCGAAATGATCTTAAACGGCATACGGAATCCTTCTGAACGACATTTTGGAATGTTATCATTTCCAACATAATTTTTGGTTATGAAATATGCAAATTCCATAACCAAAAATTATGTTGGAACGAATAACATTCCAAAAAATCGTTTTGAATGATTCCGTATGCCGTTTAGAATGATTCTGTAAGCCTTTAGAATTATTTCGACGAATCAGAAGCTGTCAGTTTGGCTACTACCATGGTTACTTCCTAACAATTCAAATATTCATATCTGGACTTGACGTTTGACATTGAATAATTTTTTAGCTTTCCTCTGGAATATTGATGAGTTTCCAAAACCTTGTTAAAGAAAGTATAGTCTACAACATGTTTGGAATGGCGTATTCCACACTCGCAAACCGTAATCCTCGCCTTCGACTCGGTTCACAAACTTTTCACTTGTTCAGAATATAGGCCATTCCAATACTTATTGTAGAATGTACTTATCTGAAACACTGTTATGGAATCTGCAAATTCCACAATAGAAAATTGTATTGGAATAGGTGATATTTCACACGTCTTGTGAGAATAAAATTCTACAGTCGTGTAGAATCATTTCGAAAAATCAGATGCTGTTACTCTAATTACCAAGGCTACGTTTCAACAATTCAGATATTCTTCTCTGGCTTTATGTTCAAAGCTCCATAATTTTAAAATTTTCCTGAACTATGGTGGGTTTCCAGAAAGTGAAGTCTTCTACAACATGTATTGATATAGCGTATTCCACACTCGCGAACCGTAATCTGAGCCAAAGGCGAGGATTACGAGCCTTCGACTCGTGTGGTATTAGGGCCATTCCAATACATGTTGTAGAATATTCTATTCCATATAACAAAATCTTGGACTGAATTCAAGTACTATTCATATTTCATATGAATTCGATAAATTCAACTAATATTTATATGAACACAGTCACTTTTATCTATTTGTATGTCACATCTGCTATGTTGCTTATCGTTTGCCTTTCCAACAAATGCTGTTTCGCAACATATACATACAAACGGAAGAAAATCGTGATATCTACATTTTTAATAGCTGGTGGAGCCAAATTACCAGAAAATTCAAGGAAACTTCCAGTAAACGAGAGAAAAATTATAGCATTCTGAGATGGTACTTTTCTACAAATCAGTAAAAAAGTTCAAAAATTTCAAGAGACGAATCACAAGGAAATCCTAAAGATTCTGAAGAAGAATGGGAAAAAGTTGCCGATACACAATAGAAAATTTGAAGAAGCCTCGAGAAAGAGATGGAAGGGATTTCAAATAACCAACAAGATGGATTCTGAATGATGATGATTGAGGCTCTTCGATTCTATACCGCGTGCATATTTGAGAGTTGAAATTGTACCCTTTGATAAGAGAGATGAGAAGCTTATCGACCAATGAATGCTCTTTGATCATTGTGTGAGCTCCAAATACATTTAAGAAGAAGGAAATTATTCTTTCGTGACAATATTTTGAATGCCTTTGTAATGTGATATAGTCATAAGTAAATTTGAGCCTGGTACTGAAATGCATGCAATTCGCAACCGACCTGAAGGCTTGAACAGTTACGTGAATTTGCAAAAAGAGATTGATTCAAATTCCATGCCTATGGACAGAATGGAAGCTCCAGCCTTGGAGTCTTTGTGGAAAAATTAGCATGCATCTCTCGCAAGAGTGAGAGATCTTCTCGAAAAATGTTGCTCAAATGTCAAACCGATCAGCCAGGATATCTCTTATTATATAATTTTCCACTCTTGTGTCTACAAGAGATGCATGCCACTTTCTTCACAAGGGTTTTATTATGTCATCATTTTCATTGGCATGCAATTTGGATATACGGAATTTCACATTTCTTTTTTTTACAGGTTCACGCAACCCTTCAAGACTTTTGATCTGTTATGAATGGCATGCCTATGGTACTAGGTTCTGAATCACTTCCATCTATTTCACGTGACGAGCGCGTGCCAAATTATATCACACAAAGACCCAATTTTGAAGAAAGATATAATTGGAGCTCATACCATCACCAGAATGCGTGCCTAGGTCAATAACCGCTCTATGTTTCTTATCAAGGGATAAATTTTCAACTTTTAAAGAAGGCATGCGATATAAAATCGTAGAGCCCCCAACTGTCTCAATTTTCCGGTCCGAAATTTTTCTAATAAATTCAAAGATAAATCGTTGTGATATCATAGAAACTTGGGATGAGGATTAAAGAAAAAGATTGAAAAAAGATTGTAGCTAACAAGAAAGATTTTCTGAAATATTTGAGGTGCAACTAGTGGAATGTTCAAGACAATTTGAAGAACAATCAGTAGGGAGACTGTTAAAACATAGGACAAAAAAAGTGGAGAAGAATCAGGTATCAGGAAGGCAAAATTAAGAAGATTTGAACAATTATTACAACAATAAATCCTGGGAGATATGTAGATTGCTAGTGTGGTCCAGTTCATTTAGATCGGACTAAAATGATCTGATCTACCGACTGGATGGTACTGTTTTTTTCTTCGCAGGAATATCTTAGTTTCAGCATGAACAATGATTGTGCAGAAATCATGTACAAAATGTGGGCACACATCTTTTTCCACAGAAAAGATTGTATTACTCACTAGCGTATCAGCCGTTTACCAAATGTAGCATGTTAAAATGCAATCTAACGCTTCTAATGGGAAGTATAACTAATATATCGACGATAGAAGATTATATTTCGAATATTTTACTTGGCTGCAAAGTTAAACATTTTGATATTTATTTCGATAGGAATATCCGTTTTGAACATCTCTGAATCTATTTTGACAATTTTTGGCTTGATGTCGGTACGTGTGTACGTAGATATGTATATAACTCTCAAATATTGTTAAACGATGTACTGTTTGAATTTTCATTCATATCCAAGGTTTAATTGTGCATCTCGCATTATTATTGTAAACGTCTTCACCAGCATTACACTTTACTTGGAGCATTTTTGAAATTTTCCACATGACTCCAAAATGGCTAGCCGTTAGATGTTGAAATTCAGTATTCAGAATTGCTGTAGCATCTTGATGGATAGCTTTTATTCTTGAGCTAATCGGCTGATGTGCTATTTGTATTACAGTCTCTTTAAATCTCTCGCATAAATTTGGAACAATCAGTAGAATATTTCAGTTCTGTATCAAGCACTTCTATAACATGAAGTTCTACACCTCGCATTATGATTGCGATCGGCTCAATCGGAAGTGCAGTTTACAAAACAGTTTCTCAAATTTTACCGCAGAAATTCAGATCGATCAGCTGAACCATTCTGAAATTCAGTATTTAAAGCAATTGTAGCATTCAAATGATAACTTAACATCTTTCTAGCTAACCATATCACCCCAGCAATGATGCGGGAAAGAAAACATTTTCTTGTAGAGAAAAGTATATGCTTTATTTCAACTCATGACCTTAAATGCTTTACTATTGTTAGAATATGAGACACGTGCGGTGAACAGAATTTCTTATATTTAGCCATAGATAACTCCTGAAACACCATGATTTGATAATATGATGTTCGCACACTTATTATACATGTCAAAACAAATATATATCCATGAAAACGACCGGTACCCATTATTCGGCAGATAAAACTCAAGTTGATTGGACTTATATGTAGATGAAGTGGAAAAACTTGAAACAGGTGCATATTCACTGCACATGAAACAGAGAGTTCAAAAAAATGAACTACAGTTTGATGGAAAAACTCTTCGGCTTAATTATTTGGGACAATTTTAAGCTGCTTCTAGAGTTAATGTTTGTTTCACTGTGTGGTGAAGATTAGGATATTTCGCGAACGATCACACCTGCCAAGCAGTACAACTATCAATTTGTTGTTGAACGTTTGCAGATGCGATACAACCACGCAAATCATGAGCGAATGATACCTTGCAGCTGAATAACAAAAATGTCAAAATACAGGCGAGAGCTTGCGAGAATTTGGGACGGAAATTGCCTGTTTGGTTTGATGAACATATCCAGCAATTCTAGAAGATGCTTCAAAGCGTCTAGCCATTCAAGCGTTCATTGATGGATTTCGCTGTGCTGTTATTAGAAAGGCACTAATCCTGTCTTGTCTATGGACGCAATCAGAGATCTCGGTTTGTGTACCAGAAATTGAAGCAGTTAAATCAGTCTCGAAGGCTCATTAATGAGTTGGTATAGTAGAAGTAAGTGGTGAAGAGAATCTAAGCGAAACAACGGTGCCAGCAATGCAAGGAGATCCAGGAGAATTGTTGTGGAAAAAAGACAAGTAGGTTATAACCTAAATCACATAATACTATCGACATGAACAAACTAATTTATAATATTTCCAATGAAACCAATTTACAATTTATGATAGGTCATTATGTTCCAAAGATATTGATATGAAAGAATGAGTGTATCACATGAAATTTGAATCTGTGATTATAGAAATTGCTCGAAACATACCATAACCAAGATGCGGCTTTTGAGAAAAACGTTTTGCATGAATACACTCTGCTAGTGTCGCATGTTGTCTGGTCTCTTCATATGCTAGCACTATGTCCACCAACATACTACAAACAGAATGAATTTACATTTGTTCACTCATACCGCAATTTAATTATTAGCAGTTATTTATAAATTGATATTGTATTATACTTAGAGGTATCACGTGAAAGTCCACCCAGTGGTAAGGGCAATGGAAAGTATTTGACTGTGAACATGAAAATTTATTTTTTGAATGAAGAAATTTCTTTAGTTATGTAATCAGCAGGAAAAAGATAAGATCAGAGGAGATATATCCTAAGATAACTGGCTGCATCGGTCTTGAACAAGAAGCAGAGATTGAAACTGCAGGAATAGAAGGCAATATGGAGAAAAAGATAGGGAACAATATAAGAAGAAGTATCATCCCATGCATCCAAAATAAGTTCATAATGATGAACACGTGCCTAACACAAACATAAAATTACTAACATACCCAAGCAGAAGTTCCAAAAAATAGAAAATCAATAAGAAATCATTTTCAGAGATACAAAATTGGGAATTCACTGCTAAAGTACACAGATAACTGAAAGTAGATAGTGACCGTGATCACTCAATAGTAGTAGTGGGAAATGATATATAGTGGACAGAATAGAGTGAAAAAAACATGAGAAACACCAAGCTATTATCATAGAAAAGATAGGAACCGATCCAACTAGCACCAAATAATCGTAACCGAGTCGAGAACCTATAACGGGTAACTGTTACGTAACTGTTTATGAATTTTCGGCTTTGATTTGTGGATTCACTAGTGAAAGAATCGTGACCGCAACCTGTGAAATTCAACGTCATTGTGCATGGCTACTACAAAGTTTGTATATTCTCAAAGAATCAGTATAAAAGAAATCTCACCATATAGTTCCCAAAATATTAAGATGATCTGCATCATTGCTCAGTGTTCGTATAGTTGTATTGTGGTTCATTGGTTCATGATGGCGTCTATTCTTGAGAGTAAACGTGGTATCAAAAAAGAAATTCAGCATTCCACAACATTACACAGGGAATTAAAAGGCTTAAGAGCGAATGGTGTGCTGGAAGAATATTTTAGTATTGTGAAATCATTACCATGGATGATAGAAAACCATTTACAAATTAGAGATGAGACCAATATCAATAGTCTTGATGAGTCATACTCTACGGAAGATGACATTACTGCTTCTTGTGATGATCAGGAACCTAATAATTCTATCTTATCTCAAACTCCACCAGCGGATGAGCCAGGACCATGGTATCGATCGCATAGGATTAACTGTTGATATTTGTAGACGCTAGCACAATACTACTGACACAATCTTTCACATTATTACATGAAAGTCATATTTACATTCTTTTCCATATGTAATCGCTGGCACTCGTCAATATAATAATTATTTTCTATTTTTTTTTTTTCGTTGTCATAAAAACTTATCAAGGAAGGTACGATGATGTTAGCTGTGTAATTTTGAGGACATAACGAACGAGTGCTGCACACTTGACCATCATATGTTCTAGGACCCTACCAAATATGAGTATCACAGAAATGTGTTTCGCAAAAATTCCTCTCTTCCGAAGTGATGAGTTAATTTTGACACTCTTTCAACTCCCAGAATCGCTTTAATTGGGACTGTATATCTGTATTCCTGCTGAAATAACATTTTGCATTATTAGAGTTTTCTACAGCTAACACTGTACCTGCCAAAATCCAACCCAAAGCCGTTTCTCGTAACACAGGTTTTTTTTTCCGTAAGACTTTCCTTCATTTTGCAAGATGTTCCAAAACATTTCTGC
The DNA here is from genome assembly GCA_963989225.1 of Dromius quadrimaculatus. Taxonomy (NCBI): domain Eukaryota; kingdom Metazoa; phylum Arthropoda; class Insecta; order Coleoptera; family Carabidae; genus Dromius; species Dromius quadrimaculatus. Next base: position 32,590,574 of record OZ022332.1, on the reverse strand, counting down.
TCCGACTAAAATATTTATGTCGCCCGGCATTGCATAACCTGTTCACAATATTTCGGTATTTTCTGGAACGGTAGTTTAGAATAAGGAAGAAATCCACTAATATCTTCGACAATCAAACATTTTATTCATATGATACAAAATGGTGGTCCCATAATTCGCGATACCGCTTATTTGTAAATCGATTTTTAAATTGAGTCTTTAGGCAAATTTCTTTTGAATGAAATTGTATTGAGATCCACAATCAAATATCAGTCTCGCGATTCTTATGTATCCATCACTGTGGACCGCATGCGCTAATGCAGTAGGTAATGAACAAGACAACTGAGTAACATCTGTCGTCATTGTCATTACTTTTCTCACGTTCTTGATTTGCGAACTCAAGTGCATCAACGAGCTATGCTTATTATGACACTTTACACATCCCTTTCGCGTACAAAAATGCGCTATATGTCCAGGTCTCAAACAATTAGTATATTATTTCAATTCTTCATACTGTTTAATGCGGCTTTCCACTGATAATTTTTTTAAATTAGGACACTTATAAACGGAGTGATCTTCTTCACAGAAGTAACATTTCAATTCTGCTGAAATAACTCTCTCACAACCTGGAGTTTTTAATATTACAGCCTTGTCACGAATAAATGTCTTCAACTCTTCCAAAGTAGAAAATGTTCCGCTTATTTTTTCCAATTCCCACTCGCGCGCTGTATCATCATCAAATTTAGATGTAACTATATGAATAATTGGAGAATCCCAGTATTTCTCGGCTGTTCTATTGTGGGTGGCTTGATTTTGCAATTGCTCAAATTGGGAATTGAATAATTTGGATTGGTATTACCTGCTTCAGATCTTGCCTTGGTTGAATCAGCCTCAGTGTCTCCCCCTAATATTTCAAGAAACTCTTTTGCTGCTGCAATTTGCTCATGAAAAAAATTTTCGAATAGTACACTTTCCGCCTCTAAATCCTCTGAAATATCCTCAGTCGCAACTTTTCCAATTTGTTCCTGCTCATGTTTGAAGTCTGCAATTTTTAAAGTTATTTCAGATAACCTAGCTTCTATTTCCAAGTAAATTTTTCTCCTATCATCGTTTTATTTATTATAATGATCCTTTCAATAACGCTTTCATTAGCTTCACCTGTATGTATGTAACAAAATATTTGAACGTGAATTTTACCCACATAGAGACGTCAGATTAAATTAAAACTGTGTAAACTTCTCAAGGACCAATGACAATACAATAATTTCTTGAGTTTATCCTATCATCCTGATAAGGATCATCAAGAATGTATATTCGCTTTCGAAGCGGAAACCTGAGAATCTGATATCACATTCAAGGAATGCAGCTCGGTTGACTGTAAGCAAGCAATGCGAGCTAGTCTAATGGTAAGCCACTATGTAGGCGAAGCAAGCTCGGTCACCGTCGATCCGACGTGCGAGCAAGGTTAATTTCAATAACAAATATTTTTTCATAGCAAATCAATCTGGAAAATAAAAATGAATTATATTTTGAGAAACTATGAAAACACGCGTTCATGGTAAACCGAACTAGAAAGTAAAATAGTATATTATGCTACAAAGACCGAACGACTGCCAGTTTTTCTAGGAAATTTGGTTGCATTTGGTGAAGACGAGGGCAAAGTCTGAAGCAGAGGCAAGGGCGAAGTACGAGGCGGAGGCGAGGGCGAAGCACGAGGCGAAGACGAGGACAAAACCTAAGGCGTAGCTCCGTGCTGCCAAATTTATCCGTGACAATAATGACAGTCGTTCAGTGTCCGTGTTGCATACGAAATTTTCTGTAACAAGTGCACCAAAGTACCCCTATTACTAAGCTTTTTAGAATAATTTGAATGTATCGAGACTATCTTATCAATTTGACAAACAGATTTTTGCAAATGCAATCATATTACAGTAAACTAATACAATGAAATATAACTTACATTGGTTATTTTAATGATTGATATTTTTCACATTTTCTGTGCTATCCCGTTCACGATAATTGCACATAATATAACGAACACATTCTATGATACAAATTTATTTCAAATATCAATTCGACATATATCAATTAAATGAAAAAATTCAACGACATCCAAGATCCATGATCTACAATTTCATTTTCACCTAGCGGACTTTGATATCCATTAATTTCCAGTCAACAGAGAATATATGGAAATTGTCACCATTGTTTGGAATTGAGAACTTTCGAAGCAGGAGTCAGCTCAGTAATAGAGTACTTTCGGTGTACATGTTACAAAAAATAATGTTTAATATAAAAGTGAAGTAATTGACGAGAAAATTGTGGAAAAAAGCGTGTGGTGTTATATTTTCATACTAACTTCACATTCACAAATCGTACCAATAGAATATTTAGAACAACTGATATCAAGCATCTCACGCTTTCTCCACAATAAAATTAATTTTCTCGTCAATTACCTTATTTTCATATTGAGAATTATTTTTCACTTTTTAGTTCGGTTTACCATGAAAGCGTGTTTATTCAGTTTTACAAACTATAATTACCGAACAAAAATATCAGAAAATTTGTTAAACTGCCTTTAGAACTAGATTTTTCATTTTTTAGCTCTTTGAAATCCATCATTACGAGGAATGCAAGCACTGACAATCAAGTAAGACAAAATTGAATTAAAAAGAGAATACTGATCTCAGATTCAACTCTGTTTTCAGCTCCCAATTCTTCCGCCACGATAGCTTCTTGTCGCACTGCTAAATTTGTTATAAAGTCAACTGTATACCACTGAAAACCACTTCTTTTTTTCCAATGTTTTGGACTGCCCTGTGGTCGCTATATATTCGCTTATGGCACCAAATCTCTCTTCTTCACGCTGATTTCCCAAGTAAACGTATTATTTTTCGCAAATTCGCCTATGTCAATGATCTTCTTCAGGGCCTGACAACACTGAGCAGACACTGTGATAGTTACAACTTTGTCGCTACTTGGAAGTGGCACTGCCATACCTTGTATTGAATAATACTTGGAAGTTCAATATTTCCAGTCTCCGTTCAGTTCTCACAACTATCGCACAGTTATAATTACTTTTAGGTCAGCTGACTTGGAAGTAATTTTCTCCAAACTTTGTCATTTTTATGACCCAAACTTACGACGTCATTATACCACAAGGACTAAACACTTGAATATGCTCATGAATTTAGCACCATGTACAATAAATTGATGCATTATAATGAGTTTTGTGCCCTATATAATGAATAGGATGAAGCTTATTAGCGTTAGGGAGTAAACTTTTCTTCCGACAAAATATTTTGAAAACAATATTTCAATCAGTAAATGACAAATCGGAGTATCAGCGCCTATCAGATTTAGCTCTTCAATCATTATGTATTCATTTTTTTTTTGGTTACTCACATTAGATAAAAGTCATAAGGCCAGTACAAAGAAAATTAGAGTGTCGTATCAACTAATTGCACATTTCAAAATGACAGCTGTCATTGTCAGAGTGACAACTGTCATTGTCAAAGTCATAACTGTAAATGTCAAAGTGACTGATGGTAGTTATATTTTAGTCCTTATATAAAATAAATATTTTCGGAAAAAAAGGATCATCTTCTAGACTTTCAAAGTCTCCAACTCATGGAAACATACAGTTTGGACATTTGATCGCCGGAAGTGTAATTCAAGTATACTAACGTGGATTTCATAAAGTTATTTATTCCTGATATCTACTGATTTAACCTCACCGAAAGCTTCAAATCAATACCAAACTAGACATCCATCAAATAATTTGTAGAATAAATAATTGGCAGACGATCAAATAGTCTATAACCCTTTTACTAGAATTATTCTCGCAAGTGCATCAATTTAATGCTGAACATGATAGAACCGAGTTATTTATTCCAAAAAAACAATTGACGAGCATTTGCATGTGATGTCCAAATAAAAGTGATGCTGATGCCATTTTAGAATTATGATTCTTATTATTTTTCTACCTTAGAAAACAATAACAAATTCAATTCAAGTAAGGTGCACCTCTGGCCTGACCAATTTATATAAAGATAGCAGATGACCATTCTGATACAACATCAAACTCAAATACTGAATTTTAACATCCTACAGTTAGTCAATCTGGATTTATCACAAAAATTCGAAGAAGGTTTTAAAGAAAGTGCACTCCCGGTACAGATGGTTGGAACCATAATGCGAAGTGCACAACTAGACCCTATACCAATCTTAAATACAAAATTTTAACATTATACGTTCAACCAGATGTGAGATTTGCTAGTTACGCACGCACGCACCAACGAACGAGCATACGTACTAACATTAAGTCAAAAATAGTCACAATGGATTTAGGGATGCTCAAAATGGCTCTTTCCATCAAAATCTCGATAGGTGGATTTTGTCGGTCTCACAATACTTTCTTGTACTTAGTACAAGTAGGAAAATTTTCACAGTTCAACCGGTTCTAATTATTTTTGGGTTATAAAGTCATGATAAGCAAGATATTGCAAAAATTGCACATTACAACAATATGAATAATGCGAAAGTATCACTGAGCTAACGTGACATTTGGTAAACTACTATCAATAGTACGTTGGTGGTATCGCTTAGCTCAGTAACATTTTATAATAGCCCACGAAGCGGATGAGTAGCAGCTAGTTTCAGAATGAATATCTTGCCTGTTAGAATATCCAGAATATCTGATTGTCATAATAAAATGTGTTTCAAATTAAATTAGTTCCAATAATTTGCACCCTATTATTATTCAATTGAAATTTGTGAACTAACTCAGATATTGGAACAGTGTTGCAATGCTAAAAATATTGATGGCTGGTATCCGCAATCACGAATATCTAGAATATTGAAAATTTGAGAAAAATTTCAAATAATGTGCACTTCCTGCTCAGCCGATTCATACTAAAATGGCAGATAACCATTCTGATACAACATCAAGTTCAAATACTGAATTTCAACATCTCCCAATTGATCTTTCTGGATTTATCAGAAAAATTCGAAAAAAGTTTCAAATAAAGTGCACTTCCGGTGCAGACGATTGGATCCATAATGTATTTCAACATTACACTTTCAACCAGTTTTGAGATTTGCGAGCTACGAACGCACGCACAAACGCACCAACGCTCGCACATACGTACCGACACCAAGCCGAAAATAGTCAAAATGGATTCAGGGATGCTCAAAACGAATATTTCCATCAAAATCTAGATAGATGATTTTTTTTGGTCCCACAATACTTCCTTGTACTTAGTACAAGTAAGTAAGACCTGAGAAGTTCAATCAATAATGTTTTGATACCACTGGTTGAAAGAAGCTTATCTACAATCTTGAACCTAGCATTTTGATGAAAAACTCAGATATGAAATTTCATTCCAAAGTTCATACGCGTTCTAAAGTTATCGTGCTCCCACACAGAACGACAGATCAGCGGATCGACTTTCTTTGAATGATGTTTTTTGGGTTCAGTAAGCTCTAAAACGTGAAGATCCATCTAAATGTCAAACTGTCGAAAAGTCACGATTACAATAGGAACTTGCTCTATCATATAGATCAGGCAATTGATAGGGAGCTTGCAAATAGGTATTGCGTTCGTGTATTACTCTCAAAGAGTATTTAATTTTATTTCTAAGCTCGAAAAATATGATAGACAAGTATGATAATAGAGTGAAACGTGAAGAAGATAAAAGTGATTGCAAGACACAGCAAGCAACAAATTTGGTATAATGAAAGAAAAGTCCCAGGAAAGTCGCGAAAACTACCAGCTACGACGCTAATACGGAACCATGAAGTCTTTGGAAAGTAGCTGAATAAGTTCCAGGAACGTAGTAAGGAGTTAGCCAGAATCGCAAAATTATTCCTCATCCTGGCCGTACTGCCGTGATAGAAACGTTCTATTACGAGCCTATGGCTAATGGCGAGACCAATAAAAGTTCCTTATGTAGTTGCTGCTACATTTCCACGACTATTTATGCTAGTTGAGTATAAACTAAGTGAAAAAGGAATAGGATCGAAAGATGCTTGAAAAGCTGAGAAAAATAAAAAGAAAAATTGACAAGGGAGCATGCAGTGCGAGACTATAAGATATATTTCAAACGGAGCTTATAAAAGCAGCTAGAAAAATGTGAAACATAAAAATATACTTCAGATGGCTACAAGTAATAAAATATTGATTGAAAAAAAGCAATTTTGAAGAAAGTATCTCAGTGACAAATATACGATATTGTCAAATATATATAAATGCAAGAAAAGTGATGGAAGAAGCGATGGAAGATGCTGAAAATAAAGAATAACGGGAACTCGGAGAGGATCTAAATGAGATATACTGAGACAATAAGAAATTATTAATTGCAGCCAATGTAAGAATGACAGAAAGTAATTAAACATTGATGAACACAGAAGGGTATGAAAGCCGTGCCATATAGAAAAAACGAAACATAATGAATAGATGAAGAGATTATTTCAAAGAATTGGTGAACAAAGGCGCTTCCATCAGAAAAGAAGTAGACTTATTGAACAAAAGTACTGAGGCTGAGGAAAATCGAAACAAAGTAACGGAAGATGTGAGAGCACTGTTATAGGGGAAATAGAAAAAAGCACCAGGTCATGATTACATAGCAGGTGGAATGATCAAATTCATGACGAACGTTGGCCGGGATTACCGGATAGGAATCTCTGATAAATTGAGGAAATAACAGGCACCTGCGGACTAGAAAATGAAAGTTACTACCACCATATTCAAGAAGAGGAGATAACTGTTCTCACAAAGATATTCAATGCATCATTCTACTGATCCGAACAAGAAAACTCTGCGCAAGAATAACAACAACAGGCAAAATTTACTATAGAAGACTCACAGAGTGGGTTCAGGCCAAAAAGAGGAGTCCTACACAATTTATTCAGCTTGTTAAGTAAATAATATCGGCATCCAGAGAAGTCCACCTTTGTTTCATTGATTTTGAGAAATCAAATTATGGAACTGTTTGATAAGGAGCAATGAGGAGAAAATTTATATGAAAAGAATAAAAAAGCTGTAAAAGCAAAATGAAAGCTAACAAATACTAGGGTGCATATCAAGTTCCTTACCCTACACGTTGTACTCAGAAGACATAATCGGAGAGGCAGCGAGTGAATTGAAAATATATAACATAAAAATGCGGATGACCAAAGGGATCATATTTAGTGTAGAGACGAGATGGTTTTGATAGCAGAAAATCAAGAATGACTGACAACACAATTCAAATATATTAAATGCCAGACCAAACTAATATAATGAGATAATACGCGAAGAAAAGAGATTAAGAATGTTAGCGAAAGGAGTAACTAGCTCATGAAATAAGTATAGACCCCATAATACTAGAACAAGTAGAAATGCTCAAATATCTGAGAACATCCTACAAGGAAAAAGGCTAAGTTGAAGAAGTCAAGGCATAGAAAGAGAAAGGAAGCAGACTCTTAGATGCTCCTAGAAAGTAGTCTTAGACAACGAAAGGAGTACCTTAAGACATAAAAATAAAAGTTTCCGAGAAAAAAGTGATGCCTGCATTGACATAGAGAAGTGAATATGAGACCACAACTGGAGGACACTGGAGTTGAATTATGAATATCAATATGAGGGACTTCGGAATAATGAATACAGAAACAAAGCCAGGCAGAGTTGAAAATAAGGCATGTACGAAAAATTCTGAAGCTGGATCGGTTAGGAATATAACAGATGGATTATAATTTATTTCTAAGAAATAGATTTCTATGTAAATGAACTTGTTCAGCTATAAGGATTTGTCAAAAATTTAAACTGAAGAATTGGGGGCTCTGCATATTTTCATACGGTTATTGGTCAAATTTTTGGAAAAAGCTTCGTCATGATCTGTGTCACATTGAGCTTAATGTTCATTCGAAATTATGTGACAATCAATGATGTGACTACTAAGACCTAGCATAAGAGGCACAATCAAAATTGAAGCGTATGGAAAAGAAGTCACTCCAGCTTCAATGTACTATTATAAAAGATTTCATTTGTTAGTCAAAACTTCGGTTTTCTCTTCTCTCATTCCAACGATCAAACTGGCGACTAGATAATAAAATACGTCCCTGTATATGCATCAGATCATATGTATTATATAGTTCGATATAAGTTTATAAGGTATCATTTCATAAGTCAATGAGAATTTATTGGCTACATCTTGAAAAAAAACATAAATAATATGCCAGAATGTAAATTACGAGTTGGAAACCTGAATTTTCTCTGAATATAATAGCTGAAGTAACTCCAAATCAACCATAATACGGCTTTTTAGGGATTCTCTTAACATTTTCGCGCAAATCGTACTGAATGCCAGATGACTCCAAATAGTCAAGATTAGGAGTATAAATATGAAAAAAAATGTAAGGAGATTTTTCGAAAGCTCGAGATTTTGAGCGATCTTCACGTTTTAGACCCCAATAAGCCCAAAAAAATATAATTTCAAAGGAAGTTTTTCTGTCTGTCAGTCTGACTAGAAGTGATAACTTGAGAATGCGTACGGATTGTAGATTGTAATTTCATATTCTGGGTTTATGTGCGTAGATGAACTTTTTTCAACTTGTGTTACCAAAGCTCAATTCATGGAACTTCTAAGTTCTTTGCGTTTATTTCATAAACATTAGTACTTACCTTAGAATATGAAGTATAATAATTGATAATCAAATAATTTCGCACAATATTAACCTGGAAAAGTTTTTTAAATCATCAGAGGTTCATTTGTTATCATCAAAATTTGAATTATCATGAATTTCGTGATTTTTCTTTCAAGCAAAGAAATAATGGGAATCGTAATGTGAAATTAGAGTTATTATCACTTATATTTGGACATCACATCCAAACGCTCGTAAATTGTTCTCCCAAAATCATGTTTAGTATCAAATCAAAGCTCTTATAAGGATAATTTCTGTAGAAATGTGAAAGAAAATATTTGAACGATTATCCATTGTTTCTTTCATAAATAATCGTAGTCATCTCATAATCACACTTCTGGCGATTTGATGTTGAAACTGTATGTTCCAATCAATTGAAGACTCCGAGAATCTAGAAAATGACTCATCATCATCAAAAATTTCCATTTTACGTAGAGACTAAAATATAACCGCTATCTGTTACTTTCAATATGACAGTTGCCTGTTTGAAATATGCAATTCATTGTTGCAACACTCTAAATATTTGGAACTGGCCATGAAATTCATGGTCGCGAGAGTACTGTGTGGCCTCAGCAGTTTTTCATCATATTTTAATACTGTTTCGAAAATGAAATGCGTTCTCATTTCGTATCTGTTTTCAATTCAGTGATTCGGACTGTTTACAAAGGATGATCTTTTTCATAAGCATAATTTCTAGTAAAGCTAGTACTACCGGTTTGAGAATACACGTTCAGAGTTCAATAAAACTTGACATATTGGTACATTAAAATATCATAATCAATCAGTTAAATTTTTGAAAGCCTACAGAGAACTGGAATAATTATTCAAGTATTAAGGTCAATAAGTACAGTTTACCGATTGAGAATAATAGTTTGGAGATCAAGCCTTGGTAAATATATTATATGAAATCGGTACTGTACTTATTGACCGTGATACTTACAAAATATTTTGCACGATTGGAAAATCTACCCAAAATATAGATCGTAATCTTTTTCACAGATTGAGCCACAACTTATGATTGCTTATTCCCTGTCAGCTGTCAAGTTTGACATTTTATTGTGACTATTCCATTCGTAGTATTTATAACAAAGTTTGTGATTTCCCATGAGGATCAATGGTAGAGGCAAAAATTTTGAAGAATCATATCTTTTCATTGCACGATTGGGCGTTTTCATGTGATTACCAGCCCTCTATTTGAGGTGGTATGTTGATTTCCCCGGTAAACTGTGGTTACTATAGTTATGCTGACTTATCGCGGTGAAGGCGGTAAGTAAAAAATATTCATGTATTCATTTTTATTTGTAATTGAATATTCATTTATTAAACCATAAGTAGTTGAAGTATTATAGACTATTTTTGTGGCGCAATCACTCATGTTTATTGTGCTTGTGAATACCACTCGTGCTGCACACTCGTGGTATTCAAACGCAAGCACAATAAACATTCTTGATAGCACCACAAAAATAATCGATAATACTTCAACTACTTATGGTTTAATAAATGAATATTCAATTACAAATAAATATGAATACATGAATATTTTTTACTTACCGCCTTCACCGCGATAAGTCAGCATAACTATAGTAACCACAGTTTACCGGTGAAATCAACATACCACCTCAAATAGAGGGCTGGTAATCACATGAAAACGCCCAATCGTGCAATGAAAAGATATGATTCTTCAAAATTTTTGCCTCTACCATTGATCCTCATGGGAAATCACAGACTTTTTCTATTTCACAAAACTGGACGTTCAGATTTCTATGATAGTGGTACAAACGGAAAGAGAAAAATTTATTGAATATTGTGTTTGAATAAAATCCTAGCTTAAGAGCTTGTGATGAGAGTATGTCATAAGTAACTCAGAGAAAAATGTTATGTTACTCATATGTGGCAACGCCGCTAGAAAGATTATTTTTTTATACTTTTGATGAAACACTTTCTTCTTGTGATTCAATAATTCCAGCTCGGACAGTCTAGTAAATAGATATTTGTGACTAATAATTGGTGAGAATAAATAAATTTTTGCGCAATAGATTAATGCACATGATCTCATACTATGAGTGAATCAGAATTTACTTCTATCCCTTTTACTTTTACGCGGCACTGCAAAATAAAAATACTACGGAAGTCAAATTACACGAAGCAATAATTCAACATCTTTAGTATCGGTAGTACTTCCATTATGCTGTTAATCATTCTTGTCAATCAGTTATTGTACAACTTACAATATTCATTGTTGCATAGCCCTGAATCTCTGACATTATATTCGATATTGGGTATTAAATTTTGGGTATTCTATTTTAAAAGTTGGCAGTGTCATTTTTCTTCGATTGATGATTATTAATACTAAAAGTTCAACTGGAGATTTAGAAGCATTTAAAATAATTCGTGACTGCTCTGTGTCATTCTCAGAAACAGAGTCGATATCAAAGATTGTATCGGATAAAGCAAAATCAGAAGTTTGTTCACAATGCTGCATCTCTGTTGTATGGTTTTTCATCATTTATTGTTGAATATTGCATTTACATGATTATACAAACTATACGCATTTCAAATGGTATAATGATTGGAATTGGGCTTGAAGAATAGTATCATGTTTTAAAAATGCATGCTTGACAATTATTATCCACTGGCTAAAGTGTTCATGCAATATAACTTCTCTTCTCTTGGAATTGAGGCTCTTCTAGTGAGCAGATGTCCATTTTTTCTGGGAATGAGACTATAGTTGATTCTCTTCTGAGGTGGGATTTCTCTATCCGCTTTATAATGCATTGAAATAACTATGTAAAAATCACACATGACCAAAGAGAGAGTCAAAAAGGATTCACACCATCCTCTATAATAAAACGAATTCATGCATTTGAATTTGAACATAAGCAAATGTAGCTCCAACTCAAATGCACAGGTTTTTTTTTACTCCTGAATTTGGTTCAGGAGGAACCGAAATTGTGGAATCAAAGAAATAAATTGAATTATTGACTGAAATCCCGTACCGTCAATATTCATATTATATTATAGTTTGTTCGAGAAATATGAGAATCATGGAGTATTCTACTGTTCCCACTCCTTGAATTTCGAGACACTGATACATTTTTCAAATATTTTTCAGAGAGCTCCTCATGCATCTCTGCGGCAGACGAAAGATTCAAGGAATACTCTGATATATATAAACACATACACCATGGATCAGAAATTGTTATATCTAGAGCGTTCTCATATTGGAAATGGCTGGAGATTTTGTTCCGTTTCCATCCTGATTATAGGAGATCAAAAATTTTTGTAAACTATACTAGTAGACTCACTAGAATGCTGATGAATGAGCGACGACAAATCTTGCAAGATAATTGCAGAGTGAAGCAGCTCGCAGAAGTAGATGCCTTGGAGAAGAAAAATGGATATCTAGATACTATGCTCTGCGGAAAAATTGACGAAAAACCGCTCGCTGATACTGAAATCATGGAGGAACTCATAACAGTTTTAGCGGCAGTATGTTATTGAATACATGTATCAAGAATTATAAAATTGATTGATATTTTGAATTATAGGGCATCGAAACTACAGCTCTTTGGATATCTTTTGCATTATATGAGCTTTCAAGAAATCCTGATATTCAAGTAAGTGAAATCATACTTTGATTTTGAGAACATATACCCATAATTTTTCATATGAGCATTCAGGAGAATTTCGCAACTTTTCAAGATGGTCATTGACCCACAGCTGCTAGGAAGTTAATTTCATTATAAGAATCTCATTGCCTGCACTATCGCAGATAAATGTAATTCCCTCCAAGTTGTAAGCTTCTTCCAATATTCTTAAGTGATGCAACTTGTTTTTCACCAAACCTCACAAGACATTGAATTCAACTAGACTGACATATGAAGTGCACTTCTGGCTCTGCCGATTGATACAAGAGTAGAAGATAACCATATAAATGCTACAGCAATTACAAAAACTAGATTTTATTATCCTACGGCTAACCGCTTTGAAGTTGTTGGAAAATTCAAAAAAGGTTTCAAGTGAAGTGCACTTTCGGTGCAGACGATTGCAACCATAATGCGAGATGCACAACTAGACCCCAGGTCAGTCTTAAATACAAAATTTCAACATGACACGTCTGACGGATGTTGAGACATGCGAGTCACGAATGAACGTACGTACAAATCGACATCAAGCCGAACTAGTCAAAATAGTGATATTTTTATCAAAATCTCGAAATGTGAATTCCGTCGTTCTCACGATATACTTTTACTCTGTACAACTAAGAACCTAACGTGAGCATCACGTAACTCACTTGTACATCATTGGATAATCAAACACAAAATTCCATCGTCCCACGACTGATCGTTTTGGATTTATCCAGAAAATTCTTAAAATACTTGTTTCAAGGATTCTTGCTAGCAGCTCTAAATTCATGTGCAAAAGTAAAAAAAAAACTGTAGTGCACCTCCGGTTGTTCAGTTCAGTTATGAGGATAGTAGGCAATCATTCAGATGCTATAGCAGACTGAAATACTGAATTCGAATACTCTACAGTCAATCGTTTTGAATTATTGCGAAAAATTCCAAAAGACTGTCAAGTGAAATGCACTTCCGGCTCAGTCGATTTTGAGTAAAATAGGATGTAAGCATGTGGGCGGTACTATCATCTCAAATACTTAATTCTGACATTCTGCGTTCGATCGTTTTGGATTCATGCGGAAACAACTCCCAAAAAGTATCACGATTCAGATGATTACAATTCATAATGCGAGGTATACATCCAAAGGTTGAAGAAGTGCTCAATAAGTAATAATAGAATTCTGCCAAAACGAGCGTAGCAAGTTTTGCAAAGTACGTGAATCAAACAATATGGCTCTCTATAACATATTCTAAACAAAATTTCATCTAATTCCGCCAGAATAATTTTATCCATATTTGTAAATGAGAACATTTCTCACGTCACATCACAGAATCAGAAGATCAATATTCATGTCCATCTATTGTTACTACAGAAACAAGTCAGAATAATTTTTTTCTAACATGTACTCCGAAAGTACCCTTGTACTAAGCTGAGTTCTGCTTCAAAACTTCTCAATTCCAAACCATGGTTACAATATTCATCAATCCTCAATTTACAGGGTATTAATGTCCGCTGGGTAAAAATGAGAATTACGGATCATAGATACCCTTGGATTTTTACTTACTTGTACTAAGTACAAGGGAGTATTGCGAGACCGACGAAATTCACCTATCGAGATTTTGATGGAAATATCCGTTTTGAGCATCTCTGAATCCATTTTGACTATTTTTAGCTTGATGTTGGTACGTATGTTCGTGCGAGCGTAACTCGCAAATCTCAAAACTGGTTGAACGTACAATATAGAAATTTAGTATTTAAGACTGGTTTAGGATCTAGTTATGCACCTCGCATTATGGTTCCAATCGTTTGTACCGGAAGTGCACTTTACTTGAAACTTTCTTCGAATTTTTCTGATAAATCCAGAATGATCAACCGTAGGATGTAGAAATACAGTTTTTGAACTTGATGTTGTATCAGAATGATTATCTGCTATTCTGGTATAAATCGGCTAGGCCGAAAATGCACATTGTGCAAAACTTCTTCCACATTTTTAAATTCCAATTGAATATTCTAGATAACCGTGGGTGCGGATACCAGCTATCAATTTTCTCAGCATTGCAACACTTTTCACTTACTTGTACTTAGTACAAGTAAATATTGTGAAGCCAACAAAATTTACCCATCAAGATTTTAATGGACATATCCGTTTTGAGCATCTTTGAATCCCTTTCGACTTTTTTTGACTTGATGTCGGTACGTATGTTCGTGCATGCGTTCGTGCGTAGCTCGCAAATCTCAAAACTGGTTGAACGTATGTTGAACCGGAAGTCCACTTTACTTGAAACTTTTCCCGAATTTTGTTATAAATCAAGAATGATCGATCGTAGGATGTTGAAATTCAGAATTGAAACTTGATGTTGTGTCAGTACGGTTATCCGCTATTTTTGTATAAATTGGCCAAGCCAGAAGTGCACTTTATCCGAATTTTTTCAATTTTTTTGCATGAATCTAGGATGATCAGCAAAAGCATATCGAAACTCAATTTTTGAACTTGTTGTGGCATCAAAATAGTCATCTACTATTTTGTATCAATCGGCCAAGTCAAAAGTGCAGTTTGTGAGTATAAAAGTCATTCAGAATTTGCCGTATAAAACAATCAGTTCAATTGAAATGATAAAATAGGCAATGATAATATGTTGTCTATTTTTCAACTTTGCTTGACATCTTACGTGTCAAAATATTTTTCCCTAAAGTAAATTTCGTGAGCATGACCGAAGCGATAAAATTGGATCAGAGCACGTTTTTTTATACAAATTCAAAATTGATTCTCATTATGCTGGTCACACGGTCCAGCTTTAATTCCAGCACAAATGAACTCCAAATAAGCATACTTATCAAGCCTCTTGAAGGCATGAAAAACAGAATGAGGCACTGAAATCTACGACTATCTCACGGTCTAGAAGTACAAGGAAATATTGTGAAACCGGCAAAATTCGCATATGAAGATTTTGATGACTATATCCGTTTTGAGCATCCCTGATTCTATTCTGACTATTTTTGGCTTGATTTCGGTACGTATATATATATATATATATATATATATATATATATATATATATATATATATATATATATATATATATATATATATATATATATATATATATATATATATATATATATATGTGTGAGTATTTATCAAACGTATAATGCTGAAATTTCGTTCAAAATACTGGTATAGGACCTGGAATCTTGATGTGCACCTTGCATTTTGGTTGCAATCGTCTGTACTGGAAGTTCACTTCACCTGATACTTTTTTTGAATTTTCCGCAAAAATCTAGAATGATTAGCCGTAGGATAATGGAATTCAGTATTTGATTTTGCTGTAGCATTCAAATGATCATCTCCTATTCTTGTCTTAATCGACCAAGCCGGAAGTGGACTTCATATCACAGACTTTTCGAGTTTCTCTCATAAATTCAAAATGATCAGTCGCAGAATATTAAGATTTTGTATTAGGCACTTTTAGAGCATCTAGTTGTACACCTTGCACTATGATTGTGATCGGTTAAGCCGGGAGTGCAGTTTACTTGAAACATTTCTCAATTTTCTGCATAAATCCAAAACGATTGAACGCAAAATATTAGAATACAGTATTCAAGATAATAGTACTGTCTAGATGATCATATTCTATTCTTATTAAGATCGACTAAGTCGAAAGTGCACTATACTTGCGCATAAATTCAGATCTGTTAGCCGTAGAATCCTGGAGATCAGTATTTAGGAATATTGTAGCATAAGAATGATAACCTACTATTCCCATAGCAACCGACTGGCCGTGGAGTGATGAGCTGTTGTGTTTAATTATATATATTCAATGATCTACAAGTAAGTCACGTGATGTTCAAGTCATATTTTTTTATTCCATTAGTATATGTCAAATTAATATTTCAGAATACTCACTTGTACTTTGTACAAGTAAGTAAAAATTCATTGTCAAAGTCGAAGTCACTGGAATGCGATCATCATATATATATATATATATATATATATATATATATATATATATATATATATATATATATATATATATATATATATATATATATATATATATATATATATATATATATATCACTTTTCGTTATATTTAGAAAAGGTCACACCGCAATGAAACCACAATCTTGGCTTCTAGTGACAAGCAATAGTCAGAAAAAAGCATGATATTTTTGTTTTGTTATGGATACGCAGAGTTCGGTATTCTTTCACTAGTAAAGAAATGGGAGATATTTTTTCACTAGTGAAATAATGAGACATATTTTTCAACTAGTGAAAGAATAAATTTAATTTTTGCGCACCTAATCTAATATAATTCAAATGAATAATGCTACAAAGATATTAATTTGTACACAAAACCACTTTTTTTTGACTACAAAAATTAACTGTGCAATTGGAGAAATTGTTTCCGACTTCAATACCAGAAGATTGTTGGCTTCTAAAAGTCATCTCGCATACTCCTTTTGTATTAAGTTTTGTCGGAAAGGCAGGGCTGATTGTTCAATTTTTCAGTCTTATTGATCTATTCAGAAGTTGATGGATGGCAGTTTGAAATTTTATTTGAGATTTCAATTTTATTATTCTATGTATCTTAAATGTAACCCTTTGCTACTGTAGTTGATTCCCATCTACCATGACGTTCAATAGCAGTCATATTACCTCCTGCATTAGCCAAAAGAGTGACACAGCTTCTTCCAAAACAGTGGCCTAAGTATCTTTTAAACATTTCCTTCCCAAGTCACTTTGCTATTAAGCTGGGAATTTCTCCTATTTTATTGGTCCCTACATGTTGATTGTTACACATGCCGTTATTATATTCTATGAATGATCGACGACTTGGAACCTGAGTCGGTCGTAAAGCACGGTATTTGCGGTATATCTAAATATATATATTTTTTTGAAACAGTGAAAGTTCGTTCAGTATGTGTTTTTGAGTCTGGTATTTTAACAATCATTATAAAACTCACATCTTTAATACCATCAACTGTCATTTTAACAAGTTCTTTGCTACGACAGGCGCCATTTATGCCCAAAATCAATAAACTTTGCAATAAAATATTTTGAGATAGCTAGGTACATAGATATTGGTACAACTGAATGTCAGCACTTTCTTCAATAAATATGTTCCATCATCTGCCTCTTCAATAAATTTAGTATTATTCTCTCTCGTGATGATTTTTGATTCCTTCCCTCTATATCCAACTACTTTGTTTTCAAGATAAGGAACTAATTTTGGAAATTTTCGAAAATCAATGTTTTCCTTCACATTCAAAATTGCTTTCAGCATAGAAAATGAAGTCCATAGAGTCAGTCGCTACAATTTGGTCAATTTTTCTTCTAGGTACGCTAGAACTGCATTCTCTGTGATTTTTACTACTTTTTTAGTGGCGCACCATTTATGAAACTAAGCGTAGGCATTCTCATATCGCCGTTTTGAATTAACAGGTAATAAATTTGAAATTGCAGTGATTGCAGTATTAGCTACCTCAAAGGGAGTATCACTATCGCTGGAATAGTTATTCATTTTCATCGTTTCCCAATTAAATTCACAAGGAAAATAATTATAACTGAGAAAAATTATAAATTTGTTGAGTAAACTTTATTCATCAAACTACACTTGCGCATTATTTTGGCTACAATACCCAGGTGACTGCAAATCAATTTTACTTTGTACTTTTTTCCTACATTTTACTGAATAAAACAATAATTATTGTCGATCTATTATTTTTTGACACTTGGTGAAAAGTATTGTTTGTATTTCGTGCGCGAGGTGATTGTATTTTTTTGTTGGGCCTGCGAATGAATCTGTTACCTCGACCTCATCGTCAGTTGAAACTGACACTCTCACGTGCAGCAAAAAAAAAAAAAATTACTCCGCACACTTAATACAAAAATAACTATTTGTGACACGTGCACCGAGAGTACCCTATTACTGAACTGACTTCTGCTTCGTAGGTTCTCAATTTCAAGCTATGGCAACAATTTTCAATCATTCTCTAATGACAGGGAGTTGATGAAAATAATGTCCGCTGACTGAAAATGAAAATTGTGGATTATTGATGCAGTTGGATTATTTTATTCCATTGATATATGTCAAATTGATATTTGAAAGGAATTTGTATCAAAGGATGTGTTTTTTATAGTGTGTGTATTGATTGTGAACGCGTTAGCACAGAAAATGTGAAAAATAAATCATTTAAGCTATGTTTTATTCTATTAGTTCACTGTTATGTGATCGCAATTGCAAATTTTTCTTGTCAAATCGATAAGATAGTTTCACTGCACCTAAATTCACTTGAAGCTCAGTAATAGGGGCACTTTGGTGCACTTGCTACAAAAAGTATCGTATGCAACACGGACACTGAATGACTGTCATTATTGTCACGGAAAAATTTGGCTGCACGAAGTCACGCCTTGAACTTTGTCCTCGTGCTCCGCCCTCGCCCTCGCCCTTGCCTTGTTATTCACCCTTATCTTCATCAGGTGCAGCCAAATTTATCCTTGACAAATATGACAGTCGTTGGGTCCTTGCTGCATAATATACTATTACTGAATAATTAATTAATTTTATTTTGACACCATCAGTCTTTCTCATTTATTACTCATGGATGTTCGATCTGTCATTATATTCAAATTGAAGAAGAATACTTTCCTCACATCAGCTTCTCCCAGGAAAGATAAATATACAGAGAGTTTGAATTGATTCATTTATAGTCATATTCTTCCAGTTCTTTTTTTTCTTCAGTTTCGAGATGTGGAAAAGGTGTGTCCAGTGTTGATTTTGTGAATTGAATGTGATATATTCTCCACAATCTTATATAGTCAAATTCTCAGTTCATTAAGCTTCTTCATATTCAGATTACTCTCAAATTTCTTTGTTATATGTTTGTGATTTCATAGTGTTTCCCAGGTTTATTATTTTGTCCCGTATCCAGTCATGCTCAGAATTTCCTTGTTTCAACTCGCTTGGCAATATTGGAACATGTATTCCATCCATCATGTATGATGGTGCAAATCCAGTAACCGTATGTTCCGTGTCGTTGCATTTCATGTGCACATGTGTGTTATACTTGTCCAAGCTAATTTGTTCTGCTTTTTCTCGTTGATTTTCCACCTGATATCGTTTTTTGAGTTCGAGTCAAGCGATAAACGTGTTTTTAGTGGTGGCTGATGATAATATCGAATTGTGCGGGACTTATCGCTCTCCCGGAAAACAAACTAATTGAGTTGATAGAGGTGTGTTAAGAGGTGTTGATGAAGTGGAGTGCGTACAGAGATGGTGAATAGTTAAAATAGAGTTTGAATTCAGTTAAACTTTCGACATTGAACGAATGAGAAATGTTACCTTAAAAGTCATAATCAGCGACCAGCGCACGAGCGATAATTAGTGGCGTGGTTAGAGTAGTGTATGCAATAGAAATTGTAACAATAACAGAAGAATATCACTAATATGCACGACATGGAGGAGAGAAAAACAAAACTCATCAGAAAGAATAGAGAATCTAGAGATAAATGTTGAAAAGGAAAAAAGACTAAAGAGAAAAAACAACATAGTAATTAAGGACTTGGAATTAAAACAGGGAACAGGAGAAGTTTTCAAGGTCTGGTTAGAGGAAAAGCTACAAATCATGACAGATATCGAACGGGTGATAACTATGTATAAGAACACGGAAGAGAAGATGATAAAAACTCAATTAGCATGTTGAGAAGGGAGACAAAAAATTATGGGAGCAAAAAATTGACTAGCAGAAATAATGATCTAAAATAGAACGAAAGGAGAATTTGAAGAGGAATAGGAAGCATCGGAAAAAAACAGAGGGCAAAAGAAAAAAAAAGAAAAACTGATTATCAAAAGATAACAATCGACAATATAGTATATACCTGGAGCAAGCAAATGGAGGAGTTACAGCACCGGAAAACAAAATAGAGGCAAGTAAGGAAGAGACAAAGAGTTCATCAAGAAGAAGGGAGAGTGAGTAAAAAAGCTCAAAAAACAAATAGCAAATAAAACAGCAAGAAAGGATCAAATGAAGACGAACAGGCTGAAACAAAGGATTATGCAAATAGAGACATGAAACACTAGAAGTTTGGACGACACAGGAAAAGGAATAATAGATGAATTCAAAGAAGCAGAGTTATAAATTTAAGCAATGATAGAAGGGAGAAGAAATAACAAGCCTAAAAATAGTCATGCACTAATATATAGTAGAGTCGAATGACAAGAACTGAGGTGTTTTGCATAATACATGAAAAAATAGAACACTCAATTGAGGCATGGGTTGGAGTGAATGATAGAATGCTAATTATAAAACAAGAAGATATGAGATAAATCCAAAGCAAGTTCAAGGACAAAATATAAACCAAATGGAGACGGAGACAAAACAATTAAAGATGATTTTTGGGACACTCTATAGTTAGAATTTGAAAAATCAGTGGAGCTCATAACATCATGGGGGACTTTAATGCAAGAGTGGGCAATAAAAATAAAGGTTTACAAAGGATGATGAGAACTCACGATGAACCAATGAGGAACAATAACGGTAACAGATTGATAGATGTCTGCATCATGAATAGATTACTAATAACAAACACGATCTGCGAGCACGAGAAATTTCATAAATGTACCAGATAAGTGCAAAGCAGCAACGAACAATCGATGATAGACTTCTTCTTAACCAACGGCACACAAGAAAAGAATGTTAATGACGTAAGAGTGGAAAGAGGGAATGAAATTGGCAGCGACCATTATCTAACGATAGCAAGAATAAAATGATGGATGAAGCAAAGCAGAAACAGAAGACAAATAAAAAGAGGGAAAGACAAAGAAAGTAGATATTGGACACTTCCAGTTGATCGCAGCAAAAATAGCAAAGTATGCAGTTGCAGACGATCTAGCAATCCTGGCTGAGAATGAGAAAGATATGAAATATGATTCAAATTGATGGAACAAGGAACTGGAAAAACACAGCATGAACATGAATGTTAAAGAAACAAGAGTAATGGTGAACATCATACAATCAATAAAATGTCTGTACAACATGTTTGAAGGCACTGAAACAGATAAATTTACAGCCAGATCGCTGGAAAACACCTTAGCTCAATCAAAAAGGAGAATTTTGAATCTGGAAATATCCATCATCATCAAAGTTATCAGAGATTTGGAGGAACGAAAAGAAGGAAGCATCAGGTTCCTGAAGAAAAGTATAGATGAAGAAGAATTCAAGAAGTTTAATAAGACACAAAATATACAAAATTTGTAGATTAGAATAGTGTTAGTGGTTCTTTGATCATACGCATATTTGCTAGTTTGTGTCGACGGCCAATTTATAGATACGAGGTGTTATAGGTACATCAAGACAATACTCACGTTTCTTGAAGTCTGAGTGCTGATTTTTATGTATGTTCTAGAGAATATTGTTGAAAATTGATAATCAACACTGCCAGGCACTTCCCAACGGCAGTAATTCCTGCTAAACGCTTTAAAGCTCGCAAAAAATCATCCTTATCTTACTTATAGTCTGAGTCCTAATTTTCATATATGATACTCAGTGAACAATTTCAATACTTTTTATAAATAGCCAGACCAAGGAAGTGTTGGAAGCCCATAGATACTTCACTTACTATCAAGCCTACAAATAGTGACCTTGCGCTTCTACTCACAGCGATATTCTAGATGTGTCTGGGGGATGTTTAGCCCTAAAATTAATCTAGCTGTTAACAAAAAGTATTGAAATTGTACCCTGAGTGTCATATATAAAAATTAGCACTCAGACTATTAGTAAGACCACGTTATTCTTCGTGAGCTTTGAAGAGTCTAGCATAAATTACCACGGTTGGAAAGGGTCTAACAGTGTTGATTATCAATTTTTAACAATATTCTCTGCAACATACATCAAAATCAGCATTCAAGACCAAGAAAAGTCAGTGATGTGTTAACGTACCGCAATGCACCTCGTACTTGTAAATTGGCCGTCGCCACAAACTAGCTAGTATGCGTCAAAGTACATACTAACACTACTCTATTCTACACATTTTGTTTCTCAGAAAATAAGTAACGTCTGGCGGGCCTGGGATCTTACTCTAATAGAAACGATTAAAACAGATAAGAAGTGGCTAGAAAACTATACCACCACCGACATAACAATGGAGACAAGAGATCTGCTAGCACTGGGGCCAGAACATTGTCTACATATGACAAAAATGAAGGACATAGATATGATAGAATTATTAGCTGATGCTGAACACACACTAAATACATGCAGCGTTCAATCTGAAGAACTATACAGTGCAGAATGCATGAATATCATTACAAATTTTCACAATGAACTAAAAAATCGTAGTGATAAATCGGTTGGAATCAGGCAAGTGGAAATGTGCAAAAATTTTCTGAAACAACATCCGGAAATTTACGTGATAAGTCGATAAAAGTAATGCAATGGTTTCAGTCACACAAGAAGAATACACGACAAAATGTCGCAACATATTGGAGGATACATCAGCATTTCAAGAAATAAACAAAGATCCAACACAACCGTTTCAAAGAAAGAACAATGAACTCATCAAGAAATTAAAAACAAAAGAAGAGATGGACAATGGGATAGCAAGATCACTAATGAAGTATAATGCGACTCCACCAGCGTTTTACGGACTATTGAAAACTCATAAAGAAGAACGGCCTATCCGGCCCATAGTTAGTGGCATTGGCTTCTCTGTTGAACACTCATCTAAATTCCTAGCGGCCATATTAACCAGAGCAATGGAACCTGAAAACGAATTACCAGTCAAAGATTCGTTCCAGTTCGCTCAAGAAATGAACAACTTTGCCTCACCAGATGAATATGTGCTCAATAGTTTGGACGTAGTATCACTGTTTACAAATGTACCGCTTGACCTGGTACTAACGGACGTGCATGAAGACGGAAAACATTGAACCAATGTGCACACTGCCAGAGGAGAGTTTAATTGAATGCTTGAAATTCGTGTTCCAATGTAATCATTGCGCGTTCCAAGGTAGATTTTTCAAACAGATCTTGTCCTGAGTATGGGATCTTTGATAAGCCCAGTCCTGGCCAACCGAGTGATGAACAAATTATTTATATCATGCGTCAGTAATTTAAGTTTTGAGATGCTTTTCCTTAAACGTTTTGTGGATGATTTAGTCCTCGCAGTTCCTAAAAATGAAATAGACAACACACTCGCAGTATTTAACAGCTATAGTAAGAATTGACTGTAGAGAAAGAAACCAATAGGAGTGTACCGTTCCTAGACACTTTGCTGATAAGATCACCAACTAATGTAATTACGATTGATTATTACCGAAAGTCCACATACTCGGGAAGACATATGGATTACCACAGCGAACAACCACTAAAATTGAAAATAAATTTCATATTAGCTCAAAAACAAAGAATGATGAGTATTGCTGATCCTGCATTTCACAAAAAGAACTTGAAATCGCTATATAATACACTAATCAAGAACTCGTACCCACCGGCAATGTTAAAAAAAACGACTATTCAGTGTTGAGACTCCTCCTCCAATAGTGCAAGAACCCGATATAAAGGACACACAAGCCTCGCAAACAAAATACACTTCAGTACCATACATAAAAGGTCTTACGGAAAAATTAACTCGTGTGTTTCGGAATGAGAACCTAAAAATAGCAACCAAACAGATAAAACAGTCAAATCTTTATTAACTAAAACAAAACAACCAGTAGCACCACTGCAGAGAAATAATATAGTATACAAAATACCGTGCGACGAATACAACAAAAGTTATATCGGAGAAACGTGTCAAACATTAAAATCGAGGCTGGTACAACACAGCAACGACATCAGAATTACCATCAAATCGTGTGCCTTGGCGGAACATTGCAGGAAATATACCATTGGTTTTAGGATGGAAAGCGTCAAAATATTGGATGCAGAACAAAACACACAAAAAGGAGGCTTATAGAAATCCAAAACAGAAAACTCAATGAATAATAAAACCGACATAAAACAATGTGATACCATCAAGGCTATAGCTGTCAGTGGGGTTCCGGATAAACACACAGATAGCAGTCTGACAACTTCAGGGTGTGGCACTGCTTCGTTCTATAATTTTAAACCCGCCAGCCTGCGTTCGGTTGGTGGAAAAAAATGGAGGGGACCCATTAATTTCAATATTAAAATTAATACAGCATTTTAATTGATGTGCCCAATTTCGTATTAAGACAAGCACTGATTTTATGTTACATTGTAATAAACAAATTTTATTTCTGTATTTGGACCTAACATTTTGTTAGTAACTCTATTTAACATTATTTACAGTTATAAATGTTACAATTGTGACTTTCCGTTTTTTCGTGTTTTCGTGTAAACTTTGGAACCTGGTTGTTTCATGTGCAGTCTTTTCTTCTTAGATCCCTGATGAAGGGTCCAATCAAGATCCGAAATATTGGTTTTATGAAATAAATTATGTCTACAAAATAAAATAAATTAATTTCATTATCCTGACCGACTCCTAGTAATTCTACCAAAACTTTTATATATATATATATATATATATATATATATATATATATATATATATATATATATATATATATATATATATATATATATATATATATATATATATATATATATATATATATATATATATACATATATATTGTGAGAGACCAGATAAATCATGCTTCTTCTATTTATCTATTATTTCTAAAATTTTCTCATCTATTTTTCAGGATAGAGTAGTGAAAGAAATACGAGGAATATTTGGGGACAACAAGAATCATAGGCCATCTTTCCAAGATTATAGTAAAATGACATACACAGAACTTGTACTTAAAGAAGTTCTAAGGTTATATCCGACCGTACCTTACGTTGGAAGAAAGTTGCAAGAGGATGTGGATCACAGTACGTGACAAGTAAATTAATTAATTCTGAGGCTTAGAAGATAGGATAATACTTTTTAACGCTTATGAATAATAATGGTTGTAGATTTTGAATATGACTGCAATGGTTGAAGGATCAATCGGCATGAGGATACGGATACAATAGAGTCTTACAATATTTAAGTAATTCTATGCAATTCTGATACACTATTAGTCCGGAAAGTAACGTTACAAATAAAGAAGGCATAATCAGCCGGCTGATTTTGATATCGATAGTTGATGTCGATCAACTGATCAGTAGATCGACCGTCATCTGTCTCTCAGTAGCGGTGAGTGTGGGTGTGAGAGAAAGGAAACTGGTAAAAAAATTATTATAATCAAGTAATACATCAACTAAAACTTTTTTATAAGCAGTTGACAACACAGTGAGTAGAAATAAAATCTTCAGCTGCACTGTGAAGAGATTACAGGTCAAGTGCTTGCAAGAGCTTGCATAAGAAGAAATCGTCAACAATTATGATAGTACGCTAAATAAAATTTAACTAAGTGATTGTTCACATGATGTAAAACACGAAAATAGCAATCAACTATGTGTCCACATTTCAAAGTGCCGCCATAGGGATCTCGTGAACTAAAGGAGATACGACCTTGGTTGAATACATTTTGTGCGCGTTGAAAAGCTGATCTCAAGCATATTTTTGCTTTTTGAAAAGTGTTTATAGGTCACAGGATGATAACGGAAAATCAATTCAAACTCACTTGTACAAAGTGAACCATTGCAATCATAAAACAAGGTGCACAACTAGATCTTAGACTAGTCTCAAATACAAAATTTCAACATTATACGTTCCACGGGTTCTGAAATTTGCAAGTTACTAATACACATACACACATGAACACATATGAACATACGTACCGACATCGAGCCAGAAAAAGGTCAAATTACTTCAGGGATGCTCAAAACGGATATTGCCATCAAAATCTCGAAATGTTAATTTTGTTGGTTTCGCGATACTCATACTTTGTACAAGTAAGTAAAAATATGGTAATTGTGAAATTTCTCATGTAATACCGCCAAATTTTCTAATTCTGAGATTTTTGCGAGTCGGGAGAAAAGTTTGGAGCAAAAAAAATTATTATAACTCATATCCAGCGAATATCTTTTTCTGGGACCTATTCTTGCAATATGACTCAGAGCTATAATTTTTCACTTAAAAATGATATTGACAAATCGAATTTCTTCTTACTGACTTGTACAAAGTAAAAGTACGTGGTTATTTTCAAACAAATTCACATCTCAAGATTCCGATTAAAATATCCGTTCCAAGCATCTGATTCCATTTTGACTGTTTGCGGATCTATGTTGATATGTATGTGCGTTCGATCGTTAATCGCTAATCTCAACACCTATTGAACGTATAGTATTAAAATTTTGTATCTAAGACTGGTCTAGAATCTAGTTGAGCACCTCGCAATAAAATTGCAATCGTCTGTACTGGAAGAGTACTTCATTTGAAACTTTTCTCAAACTTTCCGCATGGATGTTGAAATTCAATAATTAAAATTGCTTTATCTTAATATCCATTCCCTATGCTTGTGCCAATCGGCTCAGCCGAAAATGCATTTTATATAACAGACTTCTTGAATTTTCCTATTTTCCGAAATATTAGTCGTGGAATATTGAAATTTCAATCAAAAACCTCTAAGACATCAGCTGTAGAGCTTGCATTATGATAGGTATTGGCTGAATAGAAAGTTCAGTATAATCAACAATTCTTGAAATCTTTGCATAGATCGGAATCTATTGAGAAGATATTTTACATAAAGTGCCAGTTTCAATAATTGCAAGTGTTTTTCAATTGACAACAAATTATTCAATTTTTTCTACTTAATGACTTTATGTAAGTATAACATAAAACAGTTTGAATATATGAATTGATGAATCAATTCACATGAAGTTCATGATACATGAGAAAAACGAATAAGTACACCTTTCCATCATTCGAATAGATTTATATATATTAATATATTCAATGATGTACAAGTGAGTCACGTGATGTCCAAGTCAGATTTTTTATTTTTTTGATATAGGATATATTGTCTTTGTGTCAATATAACATAGAGAATACCACAATTCCTGTATTGTTTGTTGATGAATTAGAATCAATGAAATAGTTCATGAATAATATCAATTACTTTCGACTTTTATATGTTATTTAAGAATATATAGTGACATAGATTATTGCATTACTTGTAATAATTTCTTCTTGTCGCGATGGAGGGGAATGACTGAGTACCTGAGGGACAAGGTCCGGGGGGAACTAACAGCGTGTAGTAAGCAAGCTGTTAGAACCAGACGAAAGAGATACTCGTGCGGGCCGGAGCAGCAGGATCTGGATCGGAACCGCAATGCCACAACTGCAAGCGACCCCTCCCGCAATGTCACCGGACAACGAATCAGGTGCACTAATCAACTACCACCGCCTGCTGAAGATGTGAATGTTGCTGAGCATCACATTTTTCCGATAGAAACAAAGAACTACTTGGAGCGTAGGAATGAATAAATATGTAGTTCGATGTTACTGCAAACTCATCATATAAGAAACCGAACCGGTACCATTTGTACGAGAGCTGCATGAACTAGTTGTAAGAAAGTTTTCGAAACCAAGCACCAAAATTATTCAGAACATCATTGATCAAAAATGATCAATCTTCCGAAACAATCGACTCCCTGCGGAAGAAATAAATTTGGATCAAGAATGACGTAGCCATATAATTGGGACTCATAACGGAAGAGAAACCACCGAAAGAGGAAGACACAGACCGAAACAACACAAGAGAAAGCAGCCCATTTGAAGAAGAATTTCTCAATCAATATCGCATGTTCAATGAGATAGATCCACTCCCAAGACTCGAAATGAAAAGAGAAACCAAGGATATCCTAGCCAAAGTAAATGAAGCATTAAGGGACAAAATAGATGTAAATATCAAGATCACCTGACTACATACATTAGTATATGTGGGAGCAGTCATAACGCTCAAGTTACCTGGACAGAAAATCAAAACTAGTGGAAGAGGAGAACCAAGTAGACATAAAGAAATGCCATCCTAGGAAAGAAGGCTCAGCAATAGAATAAGCGGATCAAGAAAAAGGATGGGCATCCTCACACAACACTCACGCCCGGACCCATGTAGAAAAATAGAAAAAGCTACAATAGAGATCATTGAGAAATACAAGTCAGATGAGAGCCCAGGAGACATAGAAATTGGACTTAGTCAAACAGAGACCAGCAGCATATGCTGCAAGAATAAAAAGACATAATACAAGTAGCACTCGAAGGCAGCACAACCATCTGTTCAATGTAAATGAGAGTGCCTTCTACAAAATCCTGGGTAAACATAAAGACGATGGAAGTACTGGAGGAATATCACCAGACCCAGATAAAATCAGGCAGTATAGGACAAGCATTTGGCGTAGACCAGAGGAACATAATCGCAACAAATGGTACTTCGTAGAGAAGGCAAAGAATGGCAACCTCAAAACTATGCTAGCGTGGCAAGTGAGCAAAGAAGAATTAGAGAGGGCAGTGAGAAGATCGCACAACTGGAAAGCGACAGGTCCAGATAAAATACATAATTTCCGGTATGAGAAATTTGTATCGACACATGGAAAACTTGCAGAACTATACACTAACATACAAGAACATCCAGAGAGTATGCTCAAATTCATGACCACCGGAAACACAATACTGATACCAAAAACAGATGTACCTAGTCCAGACCCATCAAAGTATAGACCAATCACGTGTCCGGCAACAATTTACAAATTCATGACATCTATCATCGCAGAAAATATATATGCTCACTTAGAGGACAATAACATGCTTGATGAGGAGCAGAAAGAATGTCGGAAGGGCTCCCAAGGATGTAAAGAACAGCTCATTATGGATAAAGTCATAACAAAACATGCGATAAAAACCAAAGGTGAACTCCACACAGCATACATATACTATAAGAAAGCTTACGACAGTGTACCGCACTCCTGGCTACTGGATTCTCTCCGACTATATAAAATAGAAGAACATGTAATAAGGCTAATGCAGCATGCAATGGTGCAATGGAATACAAATCTCATAATCAAGATAGGTGAGGATATAACTAATGTAGGGCATACGGATATCCAACAAGGGATTTATCAGGGCGTTCCCTTAGCCCTTTATGATTCTGTCTTGCGATAAGACCCATTACTTCCCAACTTGACCTGCTTAATAGAGGATATTAAATTGATGATTGAAAATTCACGCACCTCTGGTACATGGACGATCTGAAGCTTTTTACGGAAAGTGAAAGACAGCATAGAACAATGCTTGACTGTGTTGAACTATTTAGCACAGACATTCGAATGAACTTTGTATTAGACGAGTGCAAAACAAGCAGCATGAACAAAGGAAAATGGAATAGGAACAGTGACTATAAGATCACGCATCAAGGGAAGATTGAGCCGATGAGTGAAGAAGAAAGATATAAATATCTAGGATACGCACAGGCCCGAGAAATAGATGAGGAAGCCAGTAAACTAGAACACACCAACACATACCTCCATCGATTGCGCAGCCTACTGAAGAGTGGATTGTCTGCCAGGAATCTGTCAAAGGCAACAGCCATACTCATCTACAGCTTTGGAGTAATCAACTGGACTAACACTGAGCTGCACGCGTTGGACAGACTGACCAGAAAAGAATACAGGATGCTCAGAGTATATCAGCCTCAGAGTGCAGTGGAGCGTTTTCATTTGCTAAGGTATGCCGGTAGAAATGGAATATCTAGTGTGTACTCAAGGAGCAAGAAACAAGACACACAGGTAAGAGAGTATTTCTATTAAAAAAAAAATATTTATCCAGCATGCACCTCACAATCGTTCAAGCAGATAAAGGCTGTACTCTGTGACAACTGACAAATGAAGAACTGAATCTGAGACACAATGTCCCTACCATGGAACAAACTAAAACTAAGTGGAGATCCAAACCACTTCATGGCAGATATATCGCAAATATTGAGAAAGAGCACATAAACACAAAAGCATCGCTAATGTAGATTAGAACTGGCTCACAATTCAACAAAACTGGAGGGTTCGCTGCTGCCATACAAGATCAGATAGTAGGAACTCGCAGCTACAGAAAGAGAATAATGAAAGAATCCGTAGCAAATATCAAATGCCGTATGTGTGATAAATATGAAGAAACACTAGATCACATAGTCTTACGATGCTAAGTGTTAGCTCTAAAACAATAACTAGATAGACACAATAAATTTGCTGCCATCCTACATCAAGAACTAAGGCAAAAATGCACCGAATATAACGATACTGTGCCTTGCTATAAATACCATCCCCCTGGTGGTATATGAAGACAAGAGCACAAAGATTTAGTGGAACAGAAAGATTATAACAGATAAGATAGTAGAATGTTATATACCTGATATTGAATTTACCCATAAGAAAGATGAAACCACCTATATAATTGACATATCAGTACCGCTCTCCGCAAAAATGGAGAAACCTCATGCAAAGAGAGTCAACAAATATATACTACGAGCAGATAAGATACGGAACATTTGGGAATTGGAGAGTTCACAGATCATGCCAATTGTCCTGGGCTCCACAGGTGAAATACCAAAAAAGCTGAAGAAGAATCTGGACACGCTACAACTGAAAACATCACTATGCATACCTATGTAGATAGCAGTTATCCTACATACTTGCAGCACCGTATGGAGAGTCCATGGAGAGGCCTAAAAATATAACAAGATTATTGATGATCACATCATTCACTTTAATATCATACTTACCTGTCGTTAAGACTGTAATTTTTAATTCCTGCAACCTGTGAAAAGCAAAGAATTTGGCAATTGAGTATAATAATAATGATAATAAGGTAAGAGGGTAGCTCATTTTCAGAGACAGAGGCAATCAACATTGCATTGCAAGACCAGGACATACCCATCTGGAACTACAAGAAACTCATATTAAAAGACCCAACAGTAACATCAGAGAAATGCCGACGCTGCGAAGAACATCCTGAACACATAGACCACATTACCAGTGGATACTAAATTGTAGCGCAGGTAGCTTATATCGAAAGAAACAATAATGTTGCGAAAGTGATACATCAAACACTCAAGAACAAAATAGAAAACACCACAGAAGTCATCCCATATCACAAATACACTCCTGAAACACTTACAGAAACAGAGGAACATAGACTCTACTGGGACAGGCTAATAATAACAGACAAAGAGGTCAAGCATAATCGACCAGAAATAGCATGGGAAGATAAAATATCATCAGAAACTTACCTAATTGATATCACCATCCCCGCTGCGGTGAGCTGGAAAAAAACATGAAGAAAAATCAGACAAATATGAGTAACTAGGTCAAGAAATCGACGATATGTGGGAACAAAATAAAGTTCTTACCATCCCATTACTAAAAGGTGCCATAGGTGAAATTCCAAGAGAATTGATGGAATCGCTTGAGAACCTGAAGCTAAACTACAATATATACAAGGAGCTTCAGTAAGTCACAATTCTTGGAACAACTTCAATTGTTCGTAAGAAATTGAACTTGATTCCATAATATGGAACCGACAAATACCTGTCTCACCTTTTTTTGTAAAGGTTAGATAGTGGGAAGGTGATGGGATAGTAATAATATTATCTATAATAATAATAATAATAATAATGATAATAAGACGAGAAGAAGAGAATGGAGAAGGTGCCAGTAATGCACTACAATAAAATAACGGTGAAAGATCTGAGTATAGCTATAAAGAAAACAGCTAATTAGAAGGCGCCGGGTGCAGATAAAATACAAAATTACTGGATTAAGAAGCTCCATGTAACACACAAGAAGCTTGCACAATTATACACTGATACTATACAAGACCCACAAACAATACCTGAATTCCTTACTGAAGGAATCACTTACCTACTTCCTAAAGACCTGTCCAACAGACAAAACCCATCCAAGTACAGACCGATTACATGTCTCTCAACCATGTATGAGCTATCAACATCCATAATCGCCAATAAAATAGCAGACCATCTAGAGCTGAATAAGATACTATCAGTTGAACAACAAGGCAGTAGAAAGAAGAGTCAAGGATGCAAACAGCAGTTGATAATAGACTCAATGATTTCAGAGGACGCAAAGAGACGAAAGAAGGACTTATATATAGCTTTTATTGACTATCAGAAGGCCTTTGATAGTTTTCCTCATACATGGCTTATTGAAATATTAAAGATCTATAAAATAGGCCCGACGATTATACAACTGCTACAAACTCTCATGACCACATGGCGCACAAGCATCCCAATGGGAGACACAGAAATAGGTCCAATTGAAATCAAACAAGGCATCTTCCAAGGAGATGCCTTAAGTGCCTTATGGTTTTGCATGGCTCTGAACCCAATTTCAAATATCCTTAACAGTAGCAAACAAGGATACACATTAGAAAATCGTCAGAACTCAATAAAAATAAATCACCTCTTCTATATAGACGACTTAAAACTGATCGCTAACAATAAAGACGGACTGACGGCTCTTATAAATAAAGTGGAATTGTCCAGAAAAGATATAAGGATGTCGTTTGGACTAGACAAGTGCAGGATAAATGGGATGCACAGGGGAAAATGAGAAAAAATGGAAGAACATCGATTGAAGGATGAGAACAACATCAATAGTATGGGTTAAGAAGAAAGTTACAAGTACCTGGGCGCACTACAGACTACAAATATAGCGCACACAAGAATGAAAGAAGAGCTCACAGGGCAACTAAAGAAAAGAGTTCAGAACATATTGCGCACAAAGTTGGCAGGTCGGAATAAAATAAAAGCGATCAATACATACGCAATACCATCAGTAACCTACAGCTTCGGAGTGGTTAAATGGTCGGATACAGACTTAGAAGCACTCAACATCATGCTCCGCTCACTTTTCACGAAGTACAGAGACCATCATCCACGAAGCAGTACAGAGCGGCTCCACCTTCCGAGGAACGTATGGTGAAGAGGCGTAGCAGACCTAAAAAACGCACACTATAGACAAGTATCCAATTTGCGTGACTATTTTATAACGAAGGCAGATGAAGAAGATTATTATAAGTCCATTCTACTGTCTGACCACAAATATACCCCACTTAGCCTGAGCTCCAATGAATATGATCCCAAAAAAAAAATCACAACCACCAGCTCCAGATTAGAGAGATGGAAGGGGAAAATATTACATGGAAGGCACGCACATAAACTGGAAGACCCAAATATAGACATCACAGCGTCAAATTCATGGCTGACAGATGGAAACCTCTTCTCTGAAACTGAGGGATTCAACATTGCAATTCAAGATCAAGTCATTGCAACGCTAAACTATAAGAAATTGATCATAAAAGACCGAACAATAACAGGCGACAAATGCAGAGTATGTCATACACACCCAGAACACATCGACCACATTACCAGCGGATGCGGAATACTAGCGACAACACTCTATATAGAACGACACAATAATGTCGCAAAAATTATACATCAAAAAATGCAGCACAACATAAAAAATCAAGACATGGTTCCCTACTATAACTATACACCCGACATAATAATAGAAACACCAACGCACAAGCTATACTGGGACAGATCCATCATAACAGATAAAACAGTAAAACATAACAGACCAGACATTATACTGCAAGACAAAGAAAGTAAATACACTTACCTGATCGACATAGCAATTCCAGCCGCTGCGAACTTAGATAAGAAGTACACAGAGAGAATTAGAAAATATGAGACACTCGCCTTAGAAGTAAAGTGGATTTGGGATCAAGAAAAGGTGTTTATAGTACCAATAATAGTAGGAACTACTGAAAAAATTCCCAAAAAGCTGAAGAAGAGTTTAGATTTAATAAATGTAAATTATAATGTCTATAAAACATTACAAAAAGTCGCAATTCTAGGAACAACGCATAGAGTAGTAGTACGAAAAGTACTCAACATCACATAGTACGCAGCGGAAGAAACGGAAAAAGAGAGGAGAAGTAGAGGGAAAGAGAGAAGGACAGAGTATACTTGTTTTAAGGACCGTATACTTATCTAAGTCGCAGCCCGGAGTAGATGCAGCAGGACAGCAGATTCGAGCGTAAGCCTTACAGGATACACCAACCCTCCCTGTAATTTCAACAAGTATTGTACTTACTGCCCTAACTTGACCTCTGTGATCCTGATGTTTCTACTTTGTGAAAAATTGAAATAATATTGATAATAATAACTATTTTGCACGATACTCCAATCCAGACCGACAGAACAATACTGGTAAATAGATCAGACATAATAGTGAGAAGTTCCAACAGGACAATTATCATAGAAGTATCTATACCTGCGCATGAGAACAGAATTTCCAAAGATGCAAGCAGACAACTAAAATTTGAAGATATTAGCATAGAAATAAGCAGAATGTGGAAAACCAAGACTGGAATTATTCCAATAATCATAGGAGAAACTGGATACGTAAACAAAGAATTTAAAATTAATTATATCCCGGGAACCATATACCTGTGAAATTACAGAAGACAGCTATATATGGTACAGCACACATAATAAGAAAAGTGCTCACTTGAGTTTCTCGAACCTTAGCGACAAACTATGTCGCTGGAGCGAAAAAGTAAGCTTCTTCAAGAAGCAAGAAAACCTGGAAGGGAACGGAGGTATCATTTTCTCCGCTTGTTCCCTGAAAGTAATAATAATAATAATAATCAATAATAGTACAGCAGAGCATGCAGAACGTATGGAACACAGATGGAAGTCAAAGGCATTGCACGGGAAATACCTGTCTACGATAGAGGATGAGCATATAGACAGATCTGCATCGCTAATGTGGCTTAGAAAAGGAGCCATATTCAATGAAACTGAAGAATTCATGGCAGCGATTCAAGATCAAGTTATACCCACAAAGACTACAGAAGAATGATGAAACAGGCATAACCATCCACCAGTTGCAGAATATGTATTGAGAAGAAAGAATCGCTGGATCACATAATATCAGGATGTACAGTTTTTGCTCACAAATAGTACTTAGACCCACACAATAAAGTAGCTAGCATAGTTCATCAAGAATTGAGGAAGGTATATATGGGGCTTCAAGATATTATACCTTCTTATAAAAATGAATCGTCACTTGCATGTGAAGATGATAATGTGAGACTTTACTGGAATAGAGTCATAATTACTGGCAAAACCATAGCCAGCAACATATCCGACATCGTGCTGATTGCAAAACAGAGAAGTATCATCGATATTACGATTCCACTCCCAGCGAACAAGAATGCTCAAGCTGAAAAAATTAATAAGCACATGCCATTGGCAGATGAGATTAAGGATATGTGGAATATGAAAGTTGCTACCATTGAACCAATAGTATTAGGAAGCACTGGCGAATTACCACGTGCACTTCATGAAAGCACGTTAATCCTAGAATTTGAAGAATATATTGACGTACCTATGCAGAGAACAGTTATCCTCGATACCTGTGAGATTGTCCGGCGGGTCTTGGGATCAAGTGAGCCATCTTAAATAGCTCAATGAAAAAATAAATACTTACTATGCATACTCTATCCGAAGTGACCGTATGTATGGGAGAAAGCCTTTCTGAAAGAAAGAGAAAAGAGGAGAATAATAATAATAATTATTATAATCAATACAAGTTATCACCAGTCTGCGAGAATGATCAAGTTCGACTATACTGGAACAGAAAAATAATCACGGCAAGACGATAAACAATAACATTCCAGATATTGCTGTCACCCTGAAAAGAGAGAAGATCATCTACATTATGGACATAGCTGTACCACTACCTGATAACATTCAGAAAACACACGCTGAAAAGATGAATGAATACTTACCGCTTGCGAATGAAGTGAAAGATATGTGGAAGATGGAAATGGTCAAAATAGTACCTATAATGGCTGGCTGCATTGGTAAAATCCCACGTAAAATATATAATGGCCTGGAACAACTGCAATTATACAAAAATCTGCGAAGAGTTCTTGGCGAGACCTAATAAAAATAGAGAGATACGAGGATACTTACCTGCATTTCATATGCTGTAGTTTGCCTTTTCTACCTGTAGAAATACAGAAAAATGTGAAATAATGATAATGGTAATAATATCAATATTGATAATCGATAATAATAATTGATGTTTATCTTTATTTATCGATAATTATTGATATATTTATTGATAGTCATCGATAATTTTTTATATTCATCGAGAGTAATCAATTGTTATCGATATGATTGGATTTTCATCAACAATTATCAGTAGTCAACTTACTTCACAAAGAGTTCCTCTAATGAAGTTTACAACAAAGATTATTGCTCCTCTACTCAACCACACATTTACACGAGAAATTAGAATTATTTCGCAGATAAATAATAATAATTTGAGAAACCTATTACGCATATCATATCTTTTGGACTTTTGGGAGTGAAAGACGAATTGAATCTCTCATTTCAGAGACTTGAGTTTAGGTTCAGCTCAGATTGATCTAGAATGGTCAAAATTCTCAATAGACTCAAATCAAATGAACAATTTTTTTCATGACAAATAAATATTCAAAGTATTTAACTGTCGAATTGAACTTTTCACTAGAATTTGGGACTTGATTATTACCATCAGTACTACCAGTTGAGCCGCGGGATAATAAATCTGCGGGATCTTCATCTGTTGACACATGGTGCCAATCTTTAGTATCTGTTAATCTTTGTATTTCGCTTGCGCGGTTTGCAACAAAAGTTTTCCACCATTGTGGATCACCTCGCATTTATGATTAGGATATTGCGGAATCCGACCATGGATAACATTGACCAAACTCTAATTTTACTGAGTTTATTACCCAATAAATTAATTGCGCCAATAACAGTGCTCTACAAAGTTCTAATCTTGGTAACAACATTCGTTTAAGTGGCGCTATTCTACTTTTTGCACATAATAAATGTGAATAATATTGTCTGTTTTGATTCAGACTTCGTACGTATACTACTGCTCTAAATGCTTTTTAACTCGCGTCCTCAAATCAGAACAATTCAATCATGGCATAATTTGGAACAATGACATGTCTTGGTATTTTTATATTTCTTAGGTTTGGTTTCACCAAACTCAGTTAAATTTATTAAGGAGTTATTTTGAGTCAGTAACTATGGTCATTAACACCAATAAAAATCTTTTCTTCACTGAATGAATTTATTGACTTCTGTATATTTAGGAAGCAAAGCTTCCGTCATCAGAGTACAATCTATCAACAAAACTTTCCGTATAAAATAATAATGATAATATAATAATAGAATCAGCACGAAATGCTTGCTAATTTGTAAATAACTTTTGAGGAATATCATCGTCCCAAGATATTTTTTCTTGGCGTAATTATTGCATGAATTATTTGCCAATAACAGTTACTTGTCCCAATAATCTGAGAAGATCATAAATTCAAGCAATAATTTCTGATGAAGTTCCACGTTTTGTTATTATATTCGATTCTGCTTCTGATATTGAATACTGGATTTTATCTAACGCTGCATTCCAAAATACACCTAACGTTTTATTTGATTCATATTCTCCTAATTTATTGATACTGCATTCTTAATCATTGTTTGTTTCGAATTGTTGTGAAACATAATTTTTGTTACACAATCATTGTCAAAGTTCTAACCCTGCGTTAGCTAGAGTTCTACTAATATCAATCTGAAGTTGAATCAATTTGGTTTGTGAGTTACTTCCGCATAGTAGACCGTCTACATGGAAATAGTTTTCAATAACTTTGCTGTGAATATCTATTTTGAAATTCGATTGCAAGTTGATACAAACATCGAATGACAAGGTGCCAAAGTAGCTCCGTATGTATCTGTTTTAAGTTCGTAACACTAAATGTTATCCTATTGGATGTATCTCCAAAATATTCTATGGAATCGTTGTTGACTAGAGTCGATCCAAATCATTTGGTACATTTCTGAAATATCTGCGCTCATTACACAGTCATAAATTCGAAAATTGAATAATATCGTTGATAAATCATTTCGAATCGTGGGCCCTACGTTTTGAATATCATTCAACGATAGTCCACTATCTGTTTTTATGGATGCATTAAAAACCACTCGTAGTTTTGTCGTACTGCTAGATTGCCGTATTATTGCGTGATCAGGAATGTTATAATAAAATTCTTTATTTTGAATCATTTCCTAATTCTTTGCATATGACCTGATGATTCGTACTCATTCATAAACTTAGCATAATAATTATACAATGAAAAATTTCTAACTACTTGATTTTATAGTAAATAGAAACGATTTATTGCTCTTTTTTTGCTTGACTCAAATGATTGATATTTCTTCTGAATGGTATATCTACTACAAAGTGACCATTTGCATCACGCTTACGAGTACTTATGAAATGATCATCGCAAAACTTGTCTGATTTAGATAAGAGTGTGTAGACACAGTTACTTGTTCAGTTTCCGTATTAGTTGATTGTGCAGGTGAATTACTGATGATTTGTGATTCTAACTTGTATGATGAGCTGTTAGTATTATCTTCGATTGATTTAAAATGCAGTCAAGTGTTATGAGGCCTCGAACATTGCTTGCATCCAGATGATTGACATTGTGAAGCAATATGTGAAGGTTTTGAACAATTTACGCACAGTTTTAATTTTTTAACTTCATTGTATCTCTTAGTGCAAGTAAGTTCAAGAAAATTGTCACATTTATAAATTGAGTGATTTCCGTTACAATAGAACAACTGAATTTGAATGTATTTATGTGCACTGTTGAAAGCGATGGTATGGTTCTAAAATTAGACTTATTGTAATTAGAATTGTAATTTGTTTCATGTAAATTCGATCTTTCTACAACATCGCACCGGTTTCTTGATATTTTCAATTAATACTCTACTGTTCTTGCATTATTTTGAATGGAATACTTTTCCCACTCGCGTTTTGTATCAAAATCAAATCCATCTACAATTATAGGAGTCAGTAGAACATCCCAGTTGTAAACAGGTTCATTCAAATTTCGTAGTGCTCCTAAATTATTGTTGATATTATTGTATAAATTACGTAGTTTTTTTGCAGATTTTTTTTGGAATTCGCGGGAGATCGAGAATAAGTCGAACATGATTATTGATTATATAAGTTGGCTTTTCCCATAGCGTTCTTCTAGAGCATCTCACGCTAAATTGTGACTAGTATCTGATACAAGAATTGATTTTATTGTTTCTAAAACATCTATCTCCAAACACGAGCGCCATTTATTCATTCTTACTTATTGTTGGATTGTTATTGATTTACACTTTGAAACTGTCACGGAACTCAATCCATTTATTGTAGTCACCATTAAATGTTGGTGATTTCATCAAGGGTAATTGTACCGGAGAAGCATTTATGATTGATTACTGGTTAACTGAAAATACTGATTCTTCACTACAGATTGCATTTTGGCATTAGTAACTACGTTTGAATTTGAAGCAACATAATTATTCTTGTCATTGTTTTCTGTTTTATTTTGATTATGAACATCGTTATGACTTGTACTGACACTATTCGAATTGCAATGAATATAAGAGACATATTCCTCACTTCTCGCTGCAACAGACTGGACATCGAATTCAGAGAATATTCGCATTTATTCCTCTCCCATTCTTGCAATTGGAGAGAAAAAACCATTTTCAAAACTGTCACGTTCATCATCTTCTTGATAGTCAGTAGTACTTTCTATAATTTCAATATTATTTTGAATATCAGTGAATGTTTCTGATATACAAGATAATCGATCTAGCCTTGCTCTAATTTCATTGAACGTTTTTTGATCCAACGTATTTAAATTTCAATTATTGCAGAAATTGATATTTCTTGTGAGAATTGATTTTTGTTGTCCCCGTTTTATTTTTAATTGTCTCAAATCGTCTGCCGTAACTAATTGCTCCAAATGACAGGAATATGAGTAGATATAATAGAAGAAACAGACTCACTCATCGGAAGATCTGAATTAATCGTAACTCTTGAAATTCTTCGATGTATCTAATATTTAGAATACTTCAATGCTCCCTGATATCCAAAATCCGGCTCGATGGGCTAATGTAGCGTCCTGCCTGTGGAATTTTGCAATTCCACGATCGATTATCCAAATAAATGGACTGTATCTTGCACTCGAATTGACTCGAATTATTTTTGGTAATTTTTTATTTATAGAAAAATAACAACTGAACTCTTTTTCTTCAATAATTGAAAAATTTTAATTGACGTGCCGCAACAAGAGTAATTAGGGAACAGATCAACATACATTCATATACTTATGCATACATACCGGTCAAAATTAAAACCTTTCTTTTGCTTCGCCATAGTTGAGTGAAGATAAAAGACAAGATGATGTTTTGAAGGGTCATTTAGGTAATGTGGTAGCTGTACTCATAGCAGGACAACTGACAGCGTATTCACTCTGATTATTTCAGCATTCGTAAGAATGAGTAGGCAGATACTACTTGACACACTAGACAGGAAATAAGAGGTCTGGCACTCCGACACTGGAGGATATAGTAACCCCCAAGCATCAAAAAGGCTGAAGAAGAATTTGAGGTTTGTATATTTCAGCAATTCTGGATTTTCGATATATTGATTTCGGAAGGATTATATACACATGGAAATTATTGCAAGACCAGATTCTCGAGACCTAATGGTTTCCAGACCACTATGAAGTTGCATGAACAGAAGGTTCCATTTTGATCATTCAAGCGGTCCTGAGTTTTTCATATGGGTATCAAATTTGAAAGAATTCTATATGAACGGCAAATATTGCCAGACCTAACTCTCGTGATCTAATTGTTGCCAGACCACTATCAAATTTCGTAAAAAGAGTTTCATCTGGGTTATTTCAGCAGAGCTGAATATTTTGTATAAGAATACATCTGACGAATGAATAATTATTCCAAACGCAAATCAGGAGTTTGGAGCTCACCTTACCGGATTGCAGTCTATACTTTCAATGAGTGCAAGCAGGA
Organism: Dromius quadrimaculatus; assembly: GCA_963989225.1. Lineage (NCBI taxonomy): Eukaryota > Metazoa > Arthropoda > Insecta > Coleoptera > Carabidae > Dromius > Dromius quadrimaculatus. The sequence goes on along the minus strand of OZ022332.1, from coordinate 32,549,328 downwards.
TAACCTTGTACAGACGCGCGAGTGCGAGAGAGTGCCTATACAGAGTATTATTTGTCATGGAATAGCTCTCACTATTGTCACAAATACATGACTTTTTTCTAAAGTAGTTTTCAACTACTAAAATTCATTTTGTGTTCAAAAGGGTTGTTGATTGTTACTAATTCGAAAAGTAAGTATTTTCATGGGAAACACTACGCTACCCTAGAATCACAGAGTTCTAACTAGCAAAAAGTTGATTTCGAGTAAATGGCTTTCAAAGTTGATGAAATGACAAAACAAAAATGCGTTGAGTAATCAAGTTGATACTCTTCTATATCGCTCATACCACTATTTAAAAACAAATTATATAACATTCTTGAATATGGTGTCAATATTTTCAATAAAAAATGGATTTCTGTTTGAGTTAGAACCTTGTTACTAAATTACATACTGATATACTGATATTTTATCTTCTACATGATTCTATCTGCATATGGCATATTATTATAATGCTTTCGCACAGTAAATTCATCAAACAGCTATGACAAAGAAAAGTACTCAAAACTCAAGTCTCATTTTTTCCACAAAACTTAGGCCCAATTGTACAGTCTAAGCTTTTCCAAAGTTTAGTAAAACCAAGTTCAATTTCTATGGTTACAATTATTCCAGCAATTGTAACCATAGGAATTAAACTTGGTTTTACTAAGCTTAAGATAAGCTTAGACTGTACAACTGGGCCTTAGAAGAATACAGTAGCAAAAGTACAAAATAAAACATAACCGCAAAATAACTCTACTTTTATTCATATTATTTATTTTTAATTTTTGTAGACTTGTTATCCTTTCTAGATATATTTTGGGAGGCTGTTTCCTTCTCACCATCTTCTAGTTTCTTTGGACTCTTAATTTCTTCATCTGAATAAGAGATAATATACTAAAATCACTACTATGATGCGACTACCTTTAATTTTGAATACAGTTTTATGATACTCTCTGTCCTGAAGTCCCATAAATTTTAAGATTTTGATAAAATGGTGTCTTTTCTGATCTAGTTTAACATTTTTTCCATTGATTGGTCATAAGGGAGTCCCTATATCGATATTATTGATAGATTGTCCTCTAGATATGATTGAGACCGTTTCAAATTCTGCTACTTTTTGAATTCTACAGAATCTAAATTTTTGGTTGTAAATTTCAAGGATGCGACAGTGGCTAAAGGAACTGATTTGAAACTGATTTTTTTCGCACATTCCTGATAATTTTTGGAATTTCTCTCTGTCATTTGTATTACTGAATATGGGCTTTTTAAACTAATTGCTTTTAATGATCTTATAACACCCAATGATGAAAGGAGCTTGATCTTATTTAACGACCTGTGAACTCAACAATACCGTTTTGTGTTTCTTCCATTTTTTCAATATAAAAGTGAAATGTATGAATCAAACTATCCATCACAAAACTTTCAAAACAATAGCAGTGTTATCACTTGGTCTAATACATGGTTCTATCTGTGCGAAAACAACCGTGTAGATTAGTTAGAAGGTTCTAACTGCGCACATGGAACTGTGTTGTTCTCAGAATAGTTGATAGACATTGCAGATAGAATTCTGTTATATTCATATTTCAGATATGGGGCGCAAGATGGAGTTGGAATGAAGTTTAGAATGTGAATTACGGTACATAGAACCTTGTTGGCAAAAAATCACAAAAAATTTGAAAATGTCAGTTAGAACCCTGTAATTCTAGGGTAGCGACTAGTTTACAGTACTTTTTTTGCCGGAAAAATTTTAGCTGTTGCTGAGTAGATATGTCATCCCTATTTGAAATATATAAGCAGAATTTTTTTATCAGCTCTAGTTTTTGAGTTTCAGCTATGTACGTTTGAAACAGAGAAAACATGTATTTACATGGAAAAAATTCATTGAAAATTCAATTAATCATTGAGTTCTGCAAAACTTTGCTTAAGTGCTCTTCTTTTAGGTGTATACTTAGGAAAATAGCGTACCAGAGACCAGCAATAGTTAGGATATCATCCAGAAACCTTGATAATGTTCTTCCACCACGTGTAAATCCTGATGCTCACGCTTTCCTCGCTCCTCGCTCATATCTTCTGAATTTTCCGGAAACCTGTCTAGGTGACTATAAAGAAAGTGGAGCTCTATGCTCATATTGCACCTCATATTTCTGAATTGTGAAAATAGATCTTCCACAAGTTCAATATCATTTTCTGATTTCGTATTTCCAAGAAAGTTCTGCATCACAGAGACAAAAGCTGTCAAAGCCTTTAATTCAAGCTCAGTCAAAGAATTTTTGAATTGAGTATCTTTCGTAAGTTGTCTAATTTGGAGGCCATAGAAAATACCTGCTCCAATTTTTTCAATAGTGAGCTAAGGAAATTTTTTGCAAACGTAAGAAAAGCAGTCCCCGTCTCTATCTAGTGATTTAATAAACTGATTCAGAATTGGCAGTTTTATATGCAATGGTGGTAGAATAATTTTGTAACTTGAATACTGTCATTTGGCTCAATTTTTAGCATGCATGCCGTTTATGTTCACATTACAAAATATCAGTCATCGAGATGATTTCGGGGTTCTCGCCAAATGGTTGGTGCTCCAAATTTGAAAGCACTACATTTACCACTTTTCCATAATCTTGAATATTCAACACACGATTTACAGACACAATCAGGAGCTCAAGATTTGTCATTTTTATCCAAGGCATTTCCAAAATACAGAAAATAGGTGTTTTCAACCAACTCTGATAAACTTTTCTACAATCCTTAAATTCATACTCTCCGCATATGCGGCAAAAATGATTTGGATTGTTTAAACAACGTCTCCTTGAACTATTCATGTCACAAAAACTCCAGATATCAATTTTAACACAGTGAAATAAGCACGTTATTGACGAATAAATACGGGGGAATGATAAAAATAGAAAACAAAAGAACTAGAGCTGTACAAAAAATTTTTAACTCATCTTAGACAAAAACAAGTCATAAGTGAACATAATCAACCATAAAATTCACAGCAACAGACAAATAGTTGCATTCTGTAAACTAGTGAAATGAATTGTTAGAAAGAATCGTACTTGAGAATTCTCATTGCGTTTTATGGTATGACCATTGGAAAAATGACAGCATATTCTTCAATTACATCACCGTCCTAAGCGTTTTCATTCTCTTCTCTTCTCCACCTTTATCAAGAGCAGCATCATTTCTATCTTCTCCAACATCATCTGTAAATTTCATCAAAATACCTACTTTGAGATTATATATTATGAATAGAGGTGTGAAGTAGAATGAGTCTATTGGTAATCGACTATGCACTAGTAAGTTGATCCATCCAACAATGGAATGAGATTCTTTTTTCTGTTAGACTTATTCGGCAGACTATTCAACACTTGGTCAACTAAAAAGACATTCGCCTTACTATACTTAAGACTTCTTACCGGTAGTAATATTACCATTATCATCATCATCATTATCTCCATCATCATCAGCCAATTGTTTCAGTTCGATTGAATCATTCGCTGATTGTGAGAATTATCCGTTCACAAACTGAACAAAATCATACTTATTATCAATTTTTGTATATCCACTTCACCTAGGAACTAAATGGATTGGTCCCTTCAAATTAACGTCTCTCCAAATACTTACTTGTAATAGGAGCAGATATGATAAGATTTTTGGAAGAAATCAGACTCCAATTTCTCAACTTTGGAGAGATGGATACTAGAAACTATTCCATTAGAAATAAATCTGGGATCGATGATGACATGAGAATAATATGTTGTAATTTCTTCAACAATCATATAATATAACAATCATCTTCCAAATGACTAACATTGAACAGTTTTCTTGAACTTGAAACTGAGGAAAATTGCTATGAAATGCTTCAGAGAGAAATCAAGTATTTATGAAAATAGTAGTAACTATTCCATGACAATTAACAATCAGTATAGGCATTCTCTCTCAATCGCGCGTCCTCATAAAGTTATCCTTCTTGCGCTCACTTAGTCTAATAAGTCCATTCACAACCGAATTGCACATGGCACAATTTCATGCTAGCTTAAAATTCAAAGCTAAGCGTATGAGCTCAGTAATAACCATTTACAACTCAAATTTGTAATCTGCGTTCTTTAGTTCAATGTTTGCTAAGTGCAAACTTTCGCTTAGAGTCGCTAGCGAATTGGCATGTGCATTGCATCTTCCGATGATTCAACATATGTTTTTGACGTTTAGAATCAAATAGAATAATAGGAGCCATATGCAAACAGTGAATTAACGGTGATAAACCTTGGCTTAATATTCCATGATTTGATCATTCCTTTTCTCTAATATGGACGAGAGAATGTTGAATTCAGATTTATAAAATGAAACTTTTTCTATGCAACTTCATAGTGGTCTGACAACCATTAGGCTCCGAGAATTTGCTCTAATATCATTTCTTAAGTGTATCAAATTCTCCTAAATTGAATTGAATGAAATTGTTCGGCTCTGCTGAAATATCAAAAATGCAGCTTTATTTTATTCAACTCCATAATGGTCTGTCAACCACAAGATCCCGGAAATTTGGTCTTGAAATAATTTTTTATGCATATATAATCCTTTCAAATTTATTCAGAAAACCAGAACTGCTACAGTATATAAACTTCAACTTTTTTTCACCATCTTGAATGCTGAAGGGTTAATATACCCTCTAGTTTTGAAGTGCCAGATCTTTCATTTCTTATATAGTATGTCAAGAAGGATCTGCCTACTCATTCTTATGACTGCTTAAATAACCAGGACTTAGTCTATTAGAAATATAAGAGGGACTAGAGCTCAGAATGCCATGGAATAATTTCTAACAATGGCCATATCTACATATTGTGATAAACAGATATTTTATCACACTGAAGCCACAAGTAGGTCCTGTACTATATACACAGATGAAGAAAAACCCATGAAAAAAGTTTATTGGGCTCAAATAGCGGTGAAGTAGGCCACGATACAAATAGTGATCATTCAAAAATCAATTTGATTAACTATTTTTAGTGTTTCGTAGCCGAATGACAGAGACAGGATCCTTAAAATTTCGTCATGTATGTCAGTCCGTATGTCATAGCCATTTTACTTGGGGACTATTAGTATTTTATATGGATGAAATTTGGGAAGAAGGCGTTCCGTATGAGCCGCTATACAATGATGTGGCAAAATTATAGAAAGAACAATTTGGATTGGTACACAAATAACTAAAAAGTAGTTCTTTTGAGCTTAGCGATCGCAGAATAACTTCGATTTTCATAGCATCATCAAGATATACTATGCAACGGTGGACGTTCTCTTTCACTTTAGAGTCCTTTACTGTGCATGATCAAAAATGGAATGCATATATGACAACAACAAATTCAAAGTCAGTTACTTCATTTGGGCTTTTCAGTGCGTTACTCTCTTAAACCATTCATTCCATTTCCTACTTCCAAGCCTGATAATAACTTTGACATATCACTTCATAGAGACCAAAGTAAAATACTGATTAGTTGGTGCTTTTGCCAACTCTACTATCCACCTGTATTGAATACACTTGCAAAGTTTCAAATCGATACGATCATTCTCAGATTGGTTCACAAAGTTTGTTGGTAACAAGTGGAGCTGATAAAAGCATGGTAGAATATATGGGCGATGACCATTTCTTACGCCATCTCTGTTCACGCTCAACGATATTTATCCATTTCTCAATTATCATGCCATCTCTAGAAAATATCATCAATCCTAATTATCTACTTCCTTCTTCTTTAACTGCCACTGTTGACATACGACTCACTATATAAAAAATATTTCCAGATGGTACAGTAATTCCAAAAGATACAAATATATATTTATTTTTCTATGGGATGCACCGGAGAGAAGATTTGTTTCCAGATGCAGATAAGTTTGATCCTGGAAGATTTGAGACAGGAAAAGCGTCCAGTCACCCATTCTCATTTCTCCCATTTAGTGCAGGGCCTAGAATGTGTCTAGGTATGGTAAGAGACATATCAGAAGAATCATGTTGAACTTAAATTTCATCACGTTCTAGGATATAAATATGCGATGTACCAAGGCAAGTGCGTATTATCACGTCTCCTCATGAATTTTGAAGCTCTGCCATCTGCTATAAAATATGAGATTAAACTTCATGCTACGATTTCGTTGGTTGCTTCACCGGAGATACTGATTCAACTGAAAGAAAGAAGATTAAATTAGCATACTTATATTGGAATATCAGCGAGATGTCACAAAATGTAGACAACATATATAATAAAGCTTTGGATAATTGGTATTGGTTCTAGAATTACTCACATTCCAAGTGTTTGTACGCATATGTAATATCTAGTGAATTGTCAAACAAGGTCTAGGCAGGTAGTCAAACTGGGATAAGAAGGCTAGAGCATCCCAGACACTCTCGTGGATCCCAGACACTCTCGTGGATCTCAGATTCACTTGCAAGCCCAGACTTACCTCAGGATCCAGACCTGGTATGGAATACTCGATTCCGGATCGAGTGACTTAGCATCTGACACCATTGGGTCAACCAAGGCACCCAGAGTATTCAGTGGAAGCTACACAGATGTAAGCGAACGTTGGACAACTGTACTAGCAGTGCACCGTTGGTACCAGGCCGGTAACTGGTACTTTGTTCGGCGCCTCGGCTCCCATCATTTTGGCGTTACGCACTTTTAGGATTAAGATTGGGAAGGATATTAATCACATAGCATATAATCACTGCAATTAGTACACCTTTAATATACAAACACTCTCTAACCCACACACGACTCACCCCCAACTCTTCAAGACACACTAATACACTGTAATTTTACTCTCCTGAATAATAGCACAAACTGAGGTCAAAATTATTGTTACACTATTCAGATAACTTAGGGGCTGTGCAACTTGTCGAAATTGTTAATAATGATACGATCATTGATCTTACGTAAAACCAATGGAAAATATTGGTAACAATAATCTAAATGAACCTCAGACTCCGAAAACATCGATTGATATGAATACTATCACACTGCATACAATAAAACATTCTTTTAATTGTCAAGTGATACTCCAGATGGGTGTAAATCGGCAATTAATCATTCCATTGCATCCTTATATAGAATCAATGATAAATTGAAAATTTTCTCATCTTGGCAGGAACCTGAGGAGGATGATTACTTGTTACGGTCTAAATGTTCTCCATCAGTTGATGCCAATAATATTCGGATTGTTGCCACTTTTTTTGTTTATTCATTATTCATGTATCGTCTTCTCGACATTAGGCCACCTTTATAAAGGATATGTATCTTGGTTTGTCGCGACTGGGAGATCTGCTGTGGATGTGGGAGGCATGCGTTCAAGAAAAAATTTGTGAATTGCACATTTTACACTTATTTTTGCGGAACTGTGCAGAGAGGAGTCTTGAAGTTCTTGTGAAAATAGAGAGAAGTGAATAAATAACTCTGTGTGCGTGTGGTTTTAGGAGCTGGCTGCTCAGATAGCAATTACGTTCTGAGAATATTCACTACTTGTCTAGTATATGTCCTGAATATTCGAAATATACATGATATATTCCGACAGCCTATAAATCTTCTGGGAATATTCTATTTTGTCTACTCCTGGAATATTCATAATTAATATACATAGCATATTTCTATATCCTATAAATCATCTGGAAATAATCTATCTAAATTATTCTCAGAATATTTGATACAAATATGCCAAGATTATCTTTTTTTGTATATTCTTAGTAGAATATATGGTAGATATTCATGTTATATTCAATATTGCATTGCTATGTGAACTTAATTCCTAACTGGAAACGATTGTTGTTCGTGAGGCCAATGGACACTTTTATCATTGTTGGAATGAGAGAGATGGACGACTTCTATCGTAACCAAAACAAAAATTTTGGTTTCATCAAACTCAATATAAAAACAGATCACAGTTATCGTATAATTTTATGAGAAAAATTATATCTAAGTTTTATCTACGTATATCACGTACATTTCTCGCCGAACAAAAAAAAAATAGAGAACAATGAATAAATATGTTTTATTGGGCATAAGTTCTGTAATTTATTAGAAACACAACGTTTTGACAGCAAAGTGCTGCCTTTTTCAAGTGGAAAGAAATATAAATATCAAATTGTCCAATCTTCTGGTGCTGAAAAGTTTTTTCCTTCAGAGAACAATGAGTTCAACATTTTGGTTCAGTGATACAGAATGATTAGGAACATATGAAAAATACTTAAATTATTTTCATGCATCCAGAGTCTTCTGTCTAGATTTTAATTCTTACATTTTAGCAAAAAATATTTTTTTTTTATTCAAAAAAATTTAGGTTAGGAAAATTTCACATCTATCTCAATTGGATATGCATGTTTTTATTACTTGATCATTGCATGACTTCAATGATTGATTGGATAGAAGTCTAAATTATTGACACATAAAATTTTCAAATGGATTTCTGTATCAGAGTAGCTTTGAAACTGTCAAAAGGACAGCTGTTTGCTCACTTATTCTCATACCAATAGATGACGAGCCGTAATAATTGTGATGAGAATATTTTGAAAATGCGATTCGAAAAAATCTTGTAGTACTTGAGAGATATTTTTTTTCGATTTGAAAATTTTCCGTGACGTCCATCCAGACTATTTCTAATATTTTCAGTTAGACCACGGGCTAGATAAGTCATACATTTAACAAATTTACTTTTCAGAATCACGCTTCTTTCAACCAAACAATACTCAGTAGTTTGAAACTAAGTTTTCTCTCCTTGCGCATGCCTGTAAAATTCGAAGGTCTGTCAAAATGTTTCTAAACAGCATTCGAAAAATAGAAATGATATTTATGTCAACTTTTCCCATACATTTTCATGAATTTATAAGAACATCAGATTGAAATGTAGCATTATTTTTTCATGAATAAGATCAAATTTTGTAGGAATTTATACACCTGTGAGGCCCACTGCTCAAGAAATATAATAGGCATTTGGACGTCATATGAGTATTAAATCTTTTTTTATTGGATGAAAGCATTATTCAATACCATTTGTATTACTTTTACCTATTATTCATCCAATATTTGAATATTCTCATGTAAGCTTCTCAGATTGTGGCGGCGTGAAAGGGAATAACTTATGATTGATGAATTAATGCATGGGATTTTCAGACACTACATTCATATAATATTATGAAATGTTCTGGTATGTATCAAATATTTTTGTTAAATCTTGACCTGTAGAAGATGCACAAAATTATTGCAATGCTCTGCCGGCTCTAGTATTGATTTAACAGCTGCGTTATCAAGATGTGAGTCACCGTATTGCCTTTATTACAGTCACATAGTATCAGATAATTCTTTGCTTGTGTTAGTATTAGTTCGAGTACCCTATTTTATTTCCATTTCAGCTATTGAACCAAAAAATAATGATCTCTTAGCTGCACATTAATATTATTATTTACTTTTCTTGAATTTATATTCACTTATTTCACTTGGAGACATGAAAGGAGGAATGAATTCAACAAATTAAGATTGGCTACTGCAAATATTGGTAAAGCATTGTATTATTATAATTAATACCATTTTTTTCAAATGATTTCTCATTCAGGAATCTGCCAAGAAGGGTCATACCGCCAGGAATCAAATTGAATTGTTAATCGCCAAGTAGCTGAGCAAGGCTCCTGAACGTACGAAAATTGGAAATCAATAGATTATACAGAGTAGCACTCATTCACAAAGAAGGAGACTCTATGGATATGAATAATTACAGACCAATCGCGTTTATCAACACTATTACAAAATTGTTCACATATATTTTAGGCTCCAGGATTCAAACATGGGTCGGGAGCAAAAATTTGTTGCCCGAGGCACAATCTGGGTTCAGAAAAAAAAATCTTGCATTGACAACATATTTGTTCAAAATACCATCATCAGAAAAACACTCTTAACAAACAAGCAGGGTATATATGGAATAATTATTGACTTCAAGAAAGCCTTTGACTTGGTATTCCACGAACTTCTATGGCTTAAATGTTATCAAGTAGGGCTAAGCGGAAAACTGAGTCGACTATTGATGAATATTTACAACGGGTCTACTTTAAAAGTCAGCATAAACAACAAATTATCGGAAGAAGTTGAAATATCAAAAGGCGTTCTACAAGGCGAGTGCACCAGTCCATTGCTATTTGCTCTTTTCATCTCTGATCTGAAGACCTTTATCTGAGGAAGAAATTTGGGAGGGCATTATATTAACAACAATACAGACATCATATCACTCCAGTACGCGGATGATCTAGTACTTCTAGCTCACTCACTCCACGATGTACAAAGAGAACTTGTAGCACTATCGGACTACTGCAACTCTCTACGCTTAAAAATAGACTCCGAAAAAACTAAAATTCTCCCCTTTCACTTGGGTAGAACTCCAAAACGCAAAATAAAGCACGTTTGTCAAAACAAGGAAATCGAGTATACGAAAAGCTATACATACCTAGGCACGACATTTACAACAACTGGACTCTCCAATGAAAATACTAAAATGCACCTTACAAAAGTATCCAGAAAGACCGGAGCTATTAAAAATACTCTTACAAATACTAGGACAAACTCCTTGAACACCAACAAGGAATTTTATAATTCTATAATATTACCGATACTTCTATATGGAGCAGAAGTTTGGGGCTCATTACAGGTGGAAAGCATCGAGAAATGTATGACACACCTCTTCAAAAGCTCATATTCTATGCCTAGAACAACTCCAAATTATTCAATAAGGAGAGAATTCGGAGAACCAAATCTTGAAGTAAGAATATTTGAAAGATCCCTACTCTGGTGGTATAAACTACTAACAATGACAGACGAAAGATACCTCAGATTATGTTACAATAAACTTCTCTCACTAAATAATGAATCTGAATTCACCAAAGAAAAACAGAAAAGATATGACTGGGTTCGGTACCTATAAGAGATGTTTGAGGTAGCTAACTTTAAATGAGTATGGGAAAGTCAAAGCTATTTAATCCTGAAAAAAGATTATCACAACATAATACTATCATGCAAAGAACATCTATATAATGCAGATACCAAAAAAATTGTGGATTCATCATACAGCCCAAATTACCAAACATATAACATAAGCTTAAATCTTCTAGCTCTGGACGTTCCTTTAATTATAATAAAATTAATCCCGCAACTAAGAACCGCCAAAATAAAGCACTTCCAAATCAACCAGAACGGATATAAACACAAATTTGATCACGAAGAAACTTGCGATATCTGAAACACATTTGAACCGAATTCCTATTTTAATGCCCTATTCTGAATCCAATGAGAGCTACATACCTTACGAAACACATTAACTATCCCGAAGATAACAACAAAAATCTTTTCTTGGAACCGTCGAAAGTGAAATTTTACGACATATTCGCTTCTTCCAGGAATTCCTGAGACTCCGAGCGTTTATTTTAGATATTTAAAAAAAAAATTGCCCCAAAAATAGCACAACGTACATGTAAACTTGAAATATATGAAATGCAATGTAACCACTCCTTTTGTATAATTTTTATCAAGAACTAAATGAATATTATTATTATTATTACTATTATTATAACAGAGTGATCAATAATGACTGACTGTCACGTGACTTGCAAAAGTTTGCATTATGATCAAGACTATCTCCCTCCATGGAATAAAGTTGGTATGATTTTTATTTCTTTTCACCTACATTACCGACATTTCAAGAACACAGTCACGTATATTTTGCATATTTCATGATGAATTCATTTATAATCAGATTCAAGAAACAAAAAAGTAGGTATATAGCTGTATTACTGAATGATTATTGAAAATATATTATTATTCTATCAAATTATCAGGTCGAAATAGTGTTTTCAGAGAAACTGTCATCTGTCACTTGTAGCTCACTATTTCAAGCAAGCGGCAGAGAAAAAATTAGAACAAGGCGGCATAGTCAATCATTTTTGACCACTCTGTATGATGTCAATCCACATTTGTACCTTGTTGTAATCGGAACTAGATTTTTTTTTTTCATATGATATATATTACTTTCAGTCCAAAAGTTGAATACAATATATGGTATAAAAGTTGAGTACAATATATATATATATATATATATTTCCAAGTCAAATCAATGTGTATTGTTGCTTTTGTGTCTAAGCTCATTCCGAATATTTTAGTAGTAAAATTCATCAAATAAATTCGCGAGTTCCACCTGAATGTAGTGGTTTCTGCGAATTATATGGTGGTGTTATTTTTCTATTGACTGTATTCCGTTTTGCACGGTTTTTCCGCAATATAGTTATCCAAACCGCATCTAGGCAGAACTTTTTCTCATTGATTTTGATTATTTGCTTTGCGTTTTGTCGAAACGTGTTCAATATGCCTACCTGTAGCAAATGTAGCCGTAATGTTAACAATAAATACCCGGGTGTTCGTTGTTTCAACTGTGCGCGCGTATTTCATAGTGCGTGCGTTGATTTATCTTCCGTGCAAAGTCAAGCATCTAGCAGCTTGGTCTGGCTGTGTCCGTCTTCTCGTCTACATGGGAATCCCAATACATCGACAATTCTGGAGGAAGATGCTTCTGCCCAAAATAATCTACGAGATTCACATTCAAGCTTCAAATCCCTAAGATCTGAGCTTCTTGCCACCATTGATCTAAAACTTGACACCCTGTTGAAATCTGTCAACTTTTGTTGTGATAAAATATCTGATTTTGAGAAAAATCTCAAATTGATTGATGACAAGGTAAATGATATGGAAGCATATAAATTGGAAAACACAGAATTAAAACTTACAGTGAGTAATTTTGATAAGAAAGTCCAGGAACTTGAACAATATTCTAGAATCAATAATGTTGTTATCCAAAATATCCCTGAGAAGGCTGGTGAGAATTTAAATAATATTCTCTCAACAATTGTTAGACCTATTGATATTGAGGTAAATAGTAGTAATATTGACGCTGCACATCGTATTCCTCATTTTGACAAGAAAAATTCACGGCCTAAAAACATCGTGGTCAAATTTATTTTCCGTGGAATGAAGGATAACTTTGTTAGAGCTGTCAAGCTCAATAATATAACCACAAAGACTCTGGGTTTTGATGGGACTGAGACTAGTATATGTGCGAATGATCATTTAACCAAAAATAATATGTTATTATTTCAAATGGCTCGAGCTCAACTGCGCAATAAGAATTATGAATATGTTTGGGAATAATATGATTTTTGCACGCTAAACAAATTTGTCCTGAACTATTTTGATAACTTCAGAGCAAATTGTCAAGAATTTAACTGAAAAAGGATAGCTGGATTACTTACCTTATATAATGTCTTATCTTATAGGTCTAAGTGTCTACTATCAAAACGTAAGGGGTTTAAGATCCAAAACCCATGAAATCAAAACTGCCTCATTAGCATGTGATTTTGACATCTTGTGTTTAACTGAACCGTTCTCAAACTCGTCCGTCTATGGCCATGATTTAGTTTGTGACAGCTTCAGTGTAGTTCGTCGAGACAGAGGTTCTACTGATTCACAAAAATGTTATGGTGATGGTGTTCAGATAGACGTTAGAAATAATTTGAATTTTGTTCACTGACAGGGGTGGTCTTCATGTATCGAGGATGTATGGATTACGGTATATTTGAAGATATTCAAAATCCATATTTATTGTGTTTACATACCCCCTTTGTGTAGTGATGCCCTTACAATATTTGTAAGTAACTTATCAGGCATGGTGGACTCTGCACCCGAAGACAAATTCTTGATTTGCGGGGACTTCAATTTGCCTTATTCACAGTGGCATCAATTTAATGATTATTATACTTCAAGTTATATGTATAACACGATTTCGTCTGATTTTATGGACACGATATCCTATTGTAATTTTATGGTGAATAGAATTTTAACAATCGATGTCTGATTTTGTTTTGTCCAACAATACAGTGAAGGTTAACAAATATGATTATCCTCTTGTCAGAGTTGATTCACATCATCCGCCATTAATGATGGATGAGGAGTGTGAGTTTCACCCAAATCTTGAATTTGATGCTAGGGAATTGTTTTTGCTCAGAAAAGCTGATTTTAATACCATTTATGAACATTTTTCCAATATTAAATGGAAACAAAAATTTATGCTCTTGAATTCAGAGGACTCTGTGAGTAAGTTTTATGATATACTTCATTCTACTATAAATATCTTTGTTCCTAAGAAACTCAGGAGTAGGACGTATCCCTCTTGATATTCATCTGAACTAATCCGTTTGTTACAAGAAAAACATAAGCTCCATGTCAGACTTGAACGTTTCAATAATTTGGATTATATTGAATTTTCATCTTTAAGAAGAAGAGTCAAAGATTTGATTTGAAGTTGTTATTCGAAATATGTCACTAGTGTCGAAAGTGATATTCCAAACAATCTAAAGGATTTTGGACTTATGTTTGCTCTGTTAAGAGGCAAGGAGTACCGTCTAGTATGGTATTTAATAATAAAAGCTCAAATGATGGCCATGAGATTTGCAATATGTTCACGGATTATTTTCAGTCAGTTTTTATAAACAACAACAATCCAGATATCCCACACTTTAAAACATCATGCAATACTATTGTTAATCTTGGCTGAATGAATTAACGAATGAGAATGAGGTATTCGATTCACTGTTATCGATATATATTGGTAAGGGAGCGGATTCTGATGGCATCCAAAGTTTATTTATCAAGAATTGTGCACCTTCTCTGTGTATTCCACTTACATTATTATTCAATGAATCACTTTATGAAGGTCATTGCCCTAGTACCTTGAAGAAAGCAATAGTAGTTCACGTCTTTAAAGGTGGTAGCAAAAATATCGTTCAAAATTATCGTCCGATATCTAAATTATGCATTTTTAAAAAGATATTCGCAAAAGTTATCTACAAAACGGTCTTTGCAAGTTTCAAGAATATTATTGATATCGAACAGTACGGTTTTTTTCCAGGTTGGTCTGTGGAGTCCAATCTTGTGGAATACATTGATTTTATTCTCCAGTCAATGGATAATAAAAGTCAGGTTGATGCATTGTACACTGATTCTAGTAATGCATTTGACAGGACTAATCCATCGATTCTAATCGCTAAACTGGAGATGTATGGTATACATGGTCAACTTCTCAATTTTTTTAAGTCATATCCTACTGAAAGGCAACAATGTGTGACTGTAAAAGGTTTCACTTCCGATTTCTTCCCCATTACTTTCTTATGTTTGCTGATGATCTTAAAGTGTTTAAAGCTATCTCCTCTGTATCTGATTGTTCCGCTTTGCAGGAAGATCTTAACAGACTAAGTTGTTACCTGAAGATTAATGAGTTAACGCTCAACTTCAATAAATGTGCTTGTATATCTTTCTCTCGCAACAGAACCGTGCTTATATTTAATTATTCAATTGTAGGTAACAACATTGGTCGTGTCTCCCACATTGGAGACCTCGGTGTCATTCTAGATTATAAGCTTATTTTTGACTTGCATATTGACAGTATTGTTGGAAAAGCTCACAAAATGCTTGGCTTAATATTACGAATTAGTGTTAATCTCAAAAACTATTACACTCTTATTTTTCTTCACTATACACTAGTTCGATCTCAGCTGGAATTCTGTGCAGTATGCTGGTCACCCCACTATCATATATATATTAATAGAATCGAGAGTATTCAAAGAAAATTTATCTCTAATCTGAACTGGCGATTCCCGCAAAATTCAGTGTCTTTGACTACATTACAAAAAAGACGTCAATTCTGGGATTTTTATTTTTTATTCAAAGTGATAAATAATCAAATTGATAGTCTTATAGATTTTCTTTCCAAATTCTTTGTCATTCCACACGATCCGTAGATTTGTTTGTTGTAAAACATTGTAGAACAAATTTTGCCATGAATTTGCCACTGATCAGAATTGCCAGTGCATATAATAATTTAATTTCTGTATCTAATATAGCAGATTTGTTCTCTTGCAGTTTATATACCTTCAAGTGCTCTATAAAATATTGTCTATCAAATATCTCTGCAATTGAAATTCAAACTTGCCCCGAAATGTATAGCTCGCATTCTGTTCGTATACATAATTCAGATGTAAAGCTTCCAACTTGAAGTTCTTTCGCACTTGTTCTTAGTTGAACTCAAACTCAATGTCATATTTGAGGAAAGCCAATATTTCTTGATAAACTACGTCTTCACAGCCCATATCGGAGAATAACTTTTCTGTAGTTCTTGTCTGACCATTCGATAACTTTGTTTGTCAATTGTATTGTGTCTTCTATCTTTTTCTCTTCTTTTTCCATGCCTGGCAACTCATTTATATTCTCTCATCTGATTCATCGTTGTATTCAAGTCTCTTTTATTGGATCTCTTATAATATGTCTCAATCAAGAGATTCCTTAGTTGAACTGGATTTTCATCAGACATTGGTCTCCTTTGTGTCCGGACCTATACGTTATCGCGCATTCATCTTTCAATTGAGATATGATCAATTTGATTCTGATGCTGCATCATAATTACTCAATAATTGTACTTCGACTGCCATGGTTCCGTTTCTCAATCCTGTAAACCGTCTGGTAGTCGGGGACTTTAGTGCCTCATTCCGTTTTTTCTGCCTTTGGGAGGTTTGATAAGTATGTATATTAAAATTGAAGCTAGACAGCGTGACCAACATAGTGAAAATCTATCTTCAATTTTCATTCAAAAACATACTCTAATCCAATTTTATCGCTTCTACGGGATGAAATTTAAAGAGAAAAGTCAGCGATAAACGATAGATAGAAGGGTTCTACTTCTCTAAGACTTGATTGCGCAGGTTATTATATCAATCGTCCACGTTTTTCCTACTCCTGCCAATTGACCGTATAAGAGCTAATAACATGAGTATCTCGTGAAAAAAAATGCCAGAAGGTTTTCAAATGAACGAGTCAAGATATAATATAAAAATGCTCTGCGAAACCTTTTCTTTTCCCTGAATTTCATTTCACTAGTAAGGTAGAAGCACCACCATTGGTAAAGTATAGTATGCTGTAGATAAAAGATTGTTACCACCCGTCGTTATATGCGGAATCAATTCCGAATGGGCATCCTACAAAATTTTAATCGATTAGTACTCCAGGTTTGAATTTTAAAAAAGCCCATTTTCCACTACTCTATGATGATTTGTCTAAGATTTATTGGAATTTTCTTCATGCATTCATCAATGTTAATTCTGCAATGGCAGAGCTCTACCTTGTATTGCAAAGGCATGTATATATATTTTGGGATTAATTGTGTACAGGTCAAACATAAAATCATAAATACAATACAACAATTATACAACAAGGTGTCGTTTTCCCAATCTCGACCTCCATTCCTCTCTATTCTGTGCCATGTCTTCTTCTAGATCTCGGTCCCTCATTGCTTTTTGTATCTCCTCACTCCAATATTTACGGGGTCGCCCTCTTTTGTTTCTTCCGGCTGGTTTCCAGTTGAAAATTTTTTGTGGCCATCCATACTCTTCCATACGAAGAAGGTGTCCGAACCATCTGAGACCTCTCTTTTCAATTCTTTGGACAACTGTTTCCTGTGCTTCCATTCTATCTCTAATATCGTAATTGCGAATTTTATCTCTCCTTGATATTCGGGAGCTTCTGCGCAAGTAGTCCATCTCTACGGCTATTAGTCGACGCTTCTCATCCTCTTTTATAGACCAAATTCCACTGCTATAACATAATACAGTCTCTACCATTGTTTGACCAATTCTCTTCTTATTTTTATTGCTAATGTTTTTGTTATTTATGTTTTGCTAACTAATACCATTTTTGTCTACTATTGCACCCAAGTACGTGAAATTATCTACTTGTTTAATATTTTTATCATCCGTCATTAGAACATCAAATTTTGCATCAGAATTGATCACTATATATTCTGTTTTTTCAAGACTGACTTGGAGTCCCCATTTTTAGTATTCAGCGTATAACCTCTTAAGCATGAACTCCAAGTCATATGCATCCTGAGCCAATATCGCTTGGTCATCTGCAAAACTAAGGGTGAAAAGATGCTCATCATCAATTGGAATGCCCATTCCCTGGCAAGATCTTCTCCATTGTCTTAGAGCTATTTCCACATATACATTAAATAATAGTGGAGATGGACTGCAGCCTTGTCTTAGGCCCTTCGTGGTGTATATTGGATCTGATAACCGATTACCTTGTTTTACATACGCAATATTGTTATTATAGAGTTCTTGGATGACTGAACTCATGTAGTCGCTTACTTTTATTTCTTTTAAAGCCGTCCATAATTTATTAATGGGTACGTTATCATACGCTTTCTGCAAGTCTATGAATGCAATGTGGATTTCATCGTTCTTAATTATTTGCTTTTCTATCACTTGCTGTAGAGTGGAAAGATTGTCTGTACAAGACCGTCCTGGCATAAAACCATTCTGGTCTTCTGCAATCGAGCCATTGATTTCTTCTCTTAGTCTTTTTTGGATGATTTTACCCCATAGTCGGCTCAGTGTACTAGTGACGGTTATCCCTCTATAATAATTCGGATCTTTCCTGTCCCCCTTTCTGTAAACTAATGAGATATATCCATTTTTCCATTCTGTTGGTGTTTTTTGTTGTGTTAAGCATGAATTCATCAATCCTTGTATTCTTTCAAGCAGCGTTGCCCCTCCATTCTTTATTAATGCGGCAGTTACATTTCCTGGTCCCGGTGCTCTTCCTTCTTTCAGTTCTCGAATACAAGCTATTAACTCCTCTAAACTGATTGGAGTTGGCTTGGAGTTGTTCGAGATATCAGCTGTGTTTACTTGGAATTCTTCTCTATTTTCTACTAGCAGTGATTCATAATGCTGTCGCCACTCTTCCATGTTTATTAAAGACACAGCTTTCTCCTTGGTGTGTGTTTTCATCCCTTTTATTGTGTGCCATACCTCAGTTGTTTGCGCTCCCCCTATGTAGCAATTTATTTCTGTGCATTTTTTTGCCCATAAATTATTTTTTTTCTGTTTTTATTTTGCTTCTTACTTCCTTGTTTTTATTTTCATAATTTTGTCTGTTTTCATCGGTTTTATTACTTAGGTATTTTTTGTACGCCTGATTCTTCTCTTCCATCAATACCTTCATACTTTCCGTCAAGAAAGCAGGTTCTGTTTTCGATTTTCCATCTGGCATGTCTCCCAGAGTTTCCTGGGCGATTTTGTGTATGGCTTTTTTTATGTTTGTGTGTTCTTCTTCGATATCGTCTGATCGTGGCATTTCGTTTGGTTCGAGATTCAATCTTCTCTCGTAGAGTTGTTTTATACTTTCCTGTTTAAGTAAATATAACTTGTACTTCTTCGTTGATACTTCTGTTGTTTCTATATCTTGCTGGCCAGGAGTAGTTTTTTGAGCCTTTTGTCTTGTTAAATTATAGGGATAAACTATTTTGGTTACCAAGAGGTGATGGTCTGTTCCGCAGTTCGCTCCTCTCATTACTCTTACATCTTGAAGGTTGAAGAAGGATTTTTGTTTCGTTATGCAATAGTCAATAATAGATTTTTGGTTCAAAGATGTTCTTTCCTATGTATACCGATGGATGTCTTTATGTGCAAAAAACGTATTTGTGAGTTTCATATCGTGTTCGTGGCAAAAATCTATTAATCTTTCACCACTATCGTTTTGTAATTCCTCCGCATATTTCTCAACTACCTCACTTCCGTTGTTACTTTTGACTCTGACATTTAGGTCTTCCAGTATAATAACGTCCTCGTTATTTGGAACATTATTTATTTTGTTAGTAAGAGACTCATAAAATTCATCTTTTAGGGTGTGTTCTTCTGAATCCGTAGGATCGTATACCCCAATAATTCTTACGTTGTAGCCAAACATTTTGATTTTGACTGATATTATTCGTTCTGTTATATATCTAAAATCTTTAATGAACTTTTTGTTTCGTTTTTTTATTAGAATAGACACCGTTGAAAAATGTAGTACTATGTCATATCCTGCCTGGCTTACTGGCTTTGACAGACATGAAATTAGAATGAAGAACAGAGCTTAAGAAGAATACAATAATTCGAGAAACAGTGCTGATAATGAGAAACTTCCTATCTAATGGAAGCAAATTAAATACGAGGAAAAAGAAGCATATGAATGATATTGTCTCCAAATTCCATTTGAAACCTCAGAGGAGCCAAAAATTTCTTGGAACTTCATAAATAAGCAAATTTATCCTCTATTCGATCTGTGCTAAACTAAATCGACCATTCTAATAGTGATCCTCAATTGATTGTCAGCGATTTTGAGGATTATTGTCCTAGTACTTTGTTACTATTTATTCGTCTCCTCATTTTTTGTAAATATTCTTTCTCTTGATCTAGTTGTACTTATAATGAGTCATTTGTTGTCCTATTCGTAATCCCATTTACTTGTTTCTATATTCTACCTACGTATTTCATCCATTCGTCCTATTTTCTTATAACTATTTCCTAATTTTTAATTTTCAGATTATGTCCAATATGTCCTCCTGTCATTCATGAATCTAGTTACTTTAGTTCAATTTCTATCGTTTTTTCTGCTTGATCTAGTTGTTTTGTGTGCTAAAATTTTGCCTCCCCCTGACGCATCACCTTCACCATATTCTCTCCTTTTTCTTTCGCTATTCGCCGCGCATCTTCATGAGGTCTACGATCACTCGAGTACGCTTCCAAACATCGATTTTTCGTAAAATCGACTTTGCTTTACCTCAAATTGGCGTAACGCCGAATACGAAGAATCTTAATAAATATTTTTATTTTTGTCATTTAATTAAGTGGAAAATGTCAAACTGAAATGGAAAGTACATTTTTTGACGAATGTTCGTCAATGAATACTATATGAATGTGAATAAAATTAGCCTGAATAAGTTTTCTGTGTGTGAAATTCATTAAAGTCGGTATAACTGTCAAACTGTCACAGTTTCAAATAAATGTCACATATTCCGATAATTAACTTATCTTGTTGAAATGTAGAGAATATGAGAAGAAGTATCCCAGAGGAATGATAAATGAAGTAATTACAAAGATAATTTCATATAACATTCATCAAATGAGTTTGCTCTACAATATAACTATATAATTTCAACTTTCAGATTCCAATGAAATTCGGGAGACTAAATTGTCTATAGTTCATTATGTAGAAAAAATAGGAGAAATAGCCAGTATATTTTATCATGCCAGAGAAGCAATTGAAACAAAATTTGTCAAAACAGCATTTGATTCCGAGCTGTTTCTTCTCATATTCATATCTGGATATTATTATAAAGGATGAATTAATCAAAGCTTAATTCAATATAACACTTATATTACATCCAATAAAACATTACAATAAAACAATATCTATCTATAATTGATGTTCAGCTGCCACCGGTCTCAGAGTGTAGATCTCATGAATTCTGGAAATAAAATACAACATAAGCAAACGACTGGCTTAGTGAGGAATCACTTCCACACATTCGTTATAAAATCATAACCATCAACAACACAACGCAGCTTATATACTCAATACCATCAACACAGTTCGCGAACTAGGGTCTCAATCGCTAGTTGAATCCCTCGTTGCGCCAGGGAGCACCGACTACTGAACGTATCCCACGTTGAGCTGGGGAGCACCGTCAACTAGCTGTAATCCTTCTTACCAACTGATATTACATTCACACAACATACTCAATGCATCAACATCAAATCACACTCTCTGGTATACACATAGAGAGGAAACGCACAAAGTACAGTATTATCAGGGAACACGGCCGACCAGTCGACCTGCTCAAACCACACTGGGAGCGCTAGGCTGTCGACCCGCTCAACCTCCGCCGGGAGCAACAACACTACGTCTAGCTTGTCCTGCTCAATCCCGAGTCCTCAAGACGACGTCAGCCGAGTCAAGAGTAACTCAGTCACGTCTGCCCTGAGTACCCTAGCTGCTGTCACCTCACACCGGCTTTACAAAGGACTTATGAGGCGTTCGAAAAGCCAAGGTAAAACCCTCTGCCCCTACCGTATAGTGACCCAGCGAACACTTGCACAAGGCTAGCAATTGTGCACACACATATATGTCGTCCTCTTGGCTTACGCTCTCCACTCAGAGCTACGACCTCACAACAACAGCACAAGGGATATCACAGGGATAATCACAATCACTTGGAATTAACGTAGACACAAATAGAGGCATACAATTATACCATCAATGCTCACTCTCAAACGCTCTCTCAATCAACACACTGCATACTCACACACCTAGCAACTAAGCTCACACCTCAACCTCCTGATTCAACTCACCCTTGACTTTGCTGAAATATATCAAAACACTATAGAACTTATCTCGCGTAAATAATAACACAAAGTGAGGTAACAAATGATTGTCGAGCTGTTTAAATAACTTACGTATTGTGTAACTTCCAGAAATATGTTTGAAATGATATGATTATTGATCTTACGTAAAGCCATAGAAAAATATGCGTGACAGTATTGGATAAGATAGCTACCACTCTACCAAGAGATGAAAAATCTTGGTTTTGGGAAAAGCTGTGAATTTTGGTGCAATTGTGACAGTAGAAGAACTATATGAAAAGCGCTGTTGAGACACTTTTTGTAATATCTGAGCTCAGCAGCAATGTGAATGAATTAATCGATTGAAATATAGCTTCCGTTTATTTTGTTCATGCAAAATAACATTAAATATCAATATATCATCTAAATGTTATCTGAGTCTCTCAGTTTCAGTTAGCAGTGTGTTGTGTTTTTTATGTTCGATAATGATTGAAAAATCACGCAATATAATTGTAATGAGTACTTTATTCCACTCAACTTGTTATTTTGACATAATGTTCTTACTATTGTTATTATTTTCATCGCCCTTTATTATGTCATAGGTACAACACAGTGATCCATCAGAAAGGACCATAATAACAAGCTGATTATGAATCTGTGTTGGATAAATTTATTGTATTCAACAAACTCTTATCAGAAAAATAATACATATGTTAGTATCAAAGGCTTATGCTGGGACCACACCTTCGCTTGATGTCATTAATTAAGGCGTTATTTAAAAATAAAGTCATTGTCAATGACAATTTCTTTATTGTCACCTAACGCCTTGACTGAAAGCATTCGACGTTAATGTGGCCCCATAATTATTATTTGTATGATATATTTAACCAATTATTAGGCTAAGAGATAGTTTTTCATAGAACATAACAATTTGTACAAGGTACAGAAATTATAAATTAAAATAAATATAATAAAAAGATTTCTTGGATTAGATTCTGTATATTTCTCTTTATTTTGACGTGAAATAAAACAAGACAAGTATCTAGATACTTGTCCCGTTTGATTCTTGTATCAGATTTTTCTGATAAAGATTCTTGAATAAAAAATCGGAACGTCAAAAAATGAAAAGAAATATACAGAATTTAATCCAAGAAATCTATTCATTACGATATAATTCTGAAAAATACGCATAGATCATTAAAAATAAATATATTATCATATTCAGCTGATAATATTATCTTTGAGAAGAGACACAAGTGTTATGGAAAAAGGAGGATAAAATAAGTAAAAATTCAAATGAAAATACCAAATATTGAGTTTCTTAAAAAATTCAATTTGTGGTCTTGATGATGGTGTAATAACAGAAAGACATATTGAGCTAACATGAATATTCAATAGAATTCAATATAAATTGTTATATACTGAAATGAAGAAGGAAAAATGTAGAAAGGGAGAAGATATTCAATAGAAGTAACACATTCGAAATTGTGGAAAAAAAATAATTTTTACGGGTTGAATGTATAAAATCGTGCTATTGTATTGTCACAAATGTGGAATATTTTAAGTGATTAGTTCACATAATTATTTATTTGAATTCGCTATAACAGTAATCTTAGGGCAGCTGCACAATAGCTCGAGAACGGAAACGACAACGGGAACCAGAACGGGAATAAACTTTAACAGTGTTATTTTGTATGTACACATGCACAATAAGATTCTTGAAACGGAAAGACCAAGGTCGATCGGGAATGAAAACGGTTAAGATGGTCAAGATTCAAATTTTCCGTTCTCGGAGTATTGAACAACCAATGAGAAACAAGCGTGACATCACTGTCCATTATTCTTGAAAATATGATTGTTGAGAGTTTATTTGCTCTTGTTCTTGTGCTCTGACTGCACTTATTCTTCTTGTCACACTGGGTAATTTCAGGTGAATGGGCTTAATTGTTTCCCAAATAACTTTGCAAGTCTCATTTTGGCCTCAATAAGCTGGGAAATTTATTAACATTGCGCGTTCAATCTGGTATATTTAAAGAACATTTCATGGTCAGCTCCCTTCATATGCCTAAATATATATTTACGAATGCTCCTCTTGTATTTCTTTCAAGATGTATTGATTTATGCCACCATCTAAAGAGCAAATTCTGATTCAATGAAGATTTTTGTGGAATGTGCATCATCGTACCTCCTGTTTTGATTTTCTAATTGTATATAAATATGAAAAAGTATTAGAAGTGCCATGGAAACCTGTAATTTTTCTTCTTCCATATTTAAGAATACTAAAATAACTATATAAGAGTTCAGGTTATCTGTCAAAACGTTGTTCTCGGTCTTTCGCGTGCTGCAATTGTGCATCTGGTCCGTTGACGCTCTCGATAGCTTTCCGTTACCGTTGTAGTTCTAGTTCTAGGGCTATTTTGCACACGCCCTCAGTTAGTATTGACCAAGTCGATGCTCAATTGTCGGACGTGATTGTCAACCTACGGTTACTCGATGTTCTGTGGTTGCCAGGCATCAACTGTTAGACAATTAAATGATGGCCCATTGTTGGATTAGGTATATAAGAGCGTGAGCTAGGAGTGGAACTCATTCAGTACGAGTAACTGTGAGCGAAATAGTGATATTACAAAGTGTATAAAGTAGATATTGACACTGCAACCTGCTCAAATAAATTATTTACAATGAAATTTGTGACAATTTTCTTGATATATAAGAAATATAGATGATATAATTACAAAATTTTATTTATTTACTCCTGAAACACTGCATTTGTAAATCTTAGTTGCCGTTGAAATTGTTTTATTTCATTGTGTTCTAACAAAGTGATATTTGTAAGAAATGCGTATCAATTTCTTGATTTTCATAGTAGTGGAATACCCTATTAATAGTTTGAAACATTCATGTAATTAAAATCAGGAGATTCAGTCAATCAATATATCTTCTCTACGACCATTATAGAACATCAACATTCTGGTATTAATTCTAAGTACCGAATAATTCAATTCTATAGGGATTTGAAGTTAACTATCAGTGCCATTTTGAATAAACTTTGAAGCTCGAGAAGAGATGTTGCGCGAGATTATTGCATTGTGTACAAGTAGAAATAAAGTGATTCACGAAGAATTTGCTGTACCTATACATTTTTAAAAGTTGTACATCAATAGAAATCATAATGTTACAGATTATCATTATTCTGAATTTGATTCCTCACTTGTATAATACATTTATGTTTCAGTTAAATAATTCAATGAATAATAGCGGAATGACGAAGGATCTGAGATTTTCCTAGATAGAATATTTCTGATATATCAAAATTAAAATTCCAGAGTAGTTTACAAAGGAAAAGAAGTTTTTGAGGTTGGACACATAATTATTTGTGGCACTTCACGTGACAACCCAAATTTAAATACAAAATTGTATGGTTTATGTTTGCAAACTTCTGCGTTGCAGTCAACGCTACACAAAATTAAAGAAACACTTTCATAAAAGGAATCACTCTTCTTCCAATTTTGAAAGAATCAATTCATATCTTTTCCCTACTTATAAATCCGAAATCATTGAATTTATGCTTCACTTTAACCTTATCCTTCTGTTTGGGAAATAGGAAAGATCTTAAGCTTGAATCTCGCTTTTTCGGTGAACTACAGTCAGATACACAATAATATGTGGTTGACATAATTATTCAAATCAAATACTCAAAAAATAATGTTTAAATTCTTAATAAATTCAGTTGGGAGAGGAAAAAGAATGTAACTGACGTTTTACGAGTATCTCTTATTGAGCTTCTAAAGTTTGCCACCAGACTGCGTAGCGCTTAGCTGGAAATCCCTATCACACTATGTGAGAATATTCATTCCAACACAAGTAATGGAATGAGCACAACTAGCGACAAATCTTACACATTATAGTATTGACAGAATGTGTTTTTCATTTTTATCCTAATAACTCATTTTAATTCTAAAACTGATATAGCTGCTATAATTCAGTTTAAAATATTGAAAATCATAATTCAAATTACGAAGATTCTATTTATAAATACAAATAAGCATGACATGTCGATAATACATCTTAAATAATATTGAGGTTATGTCATTGTTGACTTATATTGTATTTTATGTAGCTGCATCTATTCATTAACTATGAAAATTAGTAGGAAATGCAAATCAACTAAAATTAAATTTTAACTTCAGTATTTGTTGTTTCTCTGTTTCAGAATTTGTAATGTTTTGTTTCTCAATGAATTACCGCATTTATGGTCCTAGAGAAAGTATAGTCTGAAACATGTTTGGAATAGCTATTTAGCACTGGTGAATTCGTCACACTCGCCTATGGCTCGTGCTACAAACTTATCAACTCACGCTGAATAAACTTCATTCCAAACTTGTTGCAGAATATACTATTTTCTACAGTTACTATAGAATGATACCCATAATAATAAAAATATAAGCGAATGATTTGTGATATCTTTTAATTAGACAAGAAATATTCTTATTTTTGTCAATTTCAAATTTTTCGCTCACTTATAATCCTTTGAAATACTTGTTCCCGGAACAAATTGACATTCATGGTCAGTAATCGCATGTCAGAATTATTGACACGACTATTGATTAAAATTTATTCCGAAACAATGCGCTCAATAACATTGAAATTTGCATAGATTCAAAACAGTGACATACAAATGTATTAATAGAAACATTATACTTTGAATAGCCAGTGTGTGGTTTTCGTTGAAATAGCGGTGTCGGCATCATATACTTGTGAATAAATACATCAAATTACGTTCAAATAAAACTGGATACCATTGGAACATGAACAATAAATTTCAAAATTCAAGAAAAGCGCGGTCCCGAGCTTAGTTCAGATTAACGACGTAGGAAGGCTACGCGTCGCATTTGGAAATAAATCTTTAGCGCTCATGTCTCTACCATATTATCTTATGTCGTTATAACTTATCACTCTAACAGTTGTCAAAATATGTCAATAATACGATTCAATTTTGTAAACAAAATGAGAATTGTAGAGTTTATTATATTCTTGGATTTTATAGTAAATGAAATAGGAGGAGTTCTTGTCATGTATGAGTATTACTAGAAATCACTTTCGAATTCTGAACTTATCAACACAGAATGGGAGAATTGATTACTTTATCAGGTATTTATGTAATTTAGATAACAGCATATATTTTATGGTTTCTTTTTATGATTATTTTCAGAAAGAGTAATCCAATTTCGAGCGGCAAGCTATGTATGAGACATGAAGAATATGAATAACACCTCAGTCGAATGAATTCTTGTTGGAATAATAAGCTTGGTACGTTTTAATTCAGTCAAAGTGACTGTTTTTTATTGTTAAAAGTATTTTTTCTATGTAAAACAAAGGTGAAACTAGAATAATTCACATTTAAAGAATGGTGACAATACCTTAAGAATAGTTTTTCATGTAAAATTGTTCTCTTATAATTGCATGTTTTTCAATTATTCAAGAGAAATTAATCCACATTCACAAAGTAGTACAAGTCAGGTACAATCAACGGAGACTATATTTTTTATAGAATTTACTCAATTTCACAGTGTGCCAGAAAAGTTCAAGATTTATATGCTCATCTTTCAAAAATTGGAAGCAGTTCTACTCCAGATGATCGCTAAACAGCAATCTTCACTATATAAAAAAATTTAAAGGTGATGAATATTCGATATTAAGCAATGTAACGTAGAAATGATTCCCAGATTAACTCATGTTGTCTTTCTGTATTCCGATAATATTAGGGAATACTCATAATGTTTTTTTGTTTTCTAAAATGTAGCTAAATATACGAAAAGTTGATGAATATCTATATGAATAGGAAAATAATTTGATTTTAATAAGGCCCGGTCTTTTCATCTCCGAATAACTTTATTCCCTAGGCCTAGATAATTGCTATGTTAACAATTACTACAACAGTTGCTGCTGTGGATATTATTCATCGAATAAAGTTATTCGTAATCGGAAAGACCAGATCTGAATTATTCAAGTATCTATTGGTTGAATTCTATACAAGAAATATATTGATCCTAAAGCATCCAAAGCGATTTAATAGTTCTTTAAAATCTAACAATTTGGTTTATTGACGATGTAGGTGAAAATTTCGTGTTATTATATCTACATGATGATAGCTATATTTATGTAGAAGGTGAGCAGTTGCATTTTCAAATGAAATAAGTACTTATTGCATTTCATTTCCATAAATATAAGAAACATTTATCAAAATGTCTACAAAGATTCTATTTTTAACAAATATCGATTTCTTATACAACCCTCATAACGTACATATTGTTATCACAGCTTTTCCTTTCTAAGCTCTCGTTAATCCATATGAAGAAAATTCTTAAAATGAATTGACTTCTGCAGATCTCCTCACGACGTTTGGCCACTACTGTCAAATTTTCTCTTCTAATACCAAAACTATATCATCCTTGAGTGTTTATGTAACTTGAAAATTGTCATTACTTCAATTTCAACAAGAACCAAAGTTTTTTAAGGTATCATTTGAAGGTTTTACATTTTTTATTCACAAGATGTAGTATTTATTTCTCCAGATTGAACTGCATACTATGATCTGAATTTTACTGAAATATTGGAGTTAAATTAAAATAAAATCTAAAACTTGTATACTGTTTTCACCTACCTTTTATTTTCATAGTTTAATTGTTGCAATAAAAAAAAAATAATTTATTCCAATTTTTTTATGGAAATTTTCTGTAAGTTAAAATTATGAAAGTTATATTGTAGTAGGAACTTATTAGATGTATGTCATATGAATATATCTTTGTAATTACCTCATATGTCATTTCTGTGTGATACTTCTTTTTATGTTCTCCACATTTGAACAATGAGTTAATGTTATCGAATTAATTGTTACTTTATTTGAAGCTGCGACAATTGCACCAACATAAACTAATTTCACACACAATAAAGTTATTTCAGTGCATTTTATTATGTATTATATAATATTGATTGATAGGTATTTGTAAAAAATGTATTTCCTCTCTCAGTTTTCTATTTTCTTCTCATTGAAATAACAAAAATTAAAATATTCATTAAGATTTTTCAGTGTAAACCCGTTTTCTCACTCTGGCGGTCCGAGTCTGTCCGAGTCTTGTTTTCGTACATCATCGTTTCGACGTTATGCCAATTCGAGTTCGTGCATTTTCCGTGTTACGAAGTGATCCAGATCACTCATCTATCTCTCTTCCTCTCATGTGCTTTTGGCATCTTCTATCATCCTTCTATTCTCCTTGTTTTGTAGCTATTGTCCGTGCAATTCTTGTGCAGTCTTCAAACTATTTTCTGTTCTCTTCTTTCCTTTTTTCTTCTTCAACAAACACTTTTTGGCGAAAAATTACTCAATTCTTCACCGGTTGCGAAAGTGACCAGTAATTTTTTTTATTGTTGCTGGAAAACTAATTTTCCCCATTTGTTCCGTGATTATTTTGTTCAGAAAAAGAAATTTTGACTGATTTCGCAAGTGGAAATTTCGAGTCTTGCTTGTACTAAGTGCAAGAAAATATTGTGGAACCGACAAAATTCACTCCACGATTTTGATGGAAATATCCGTTCCGAGCATCCCTGAATCTTTTTTGACTATTCTCGGCTTGATGTCGGTACGTATGTGCGTGCGTTCGTCCGTTCGTACGTTCGTTCGTAACTTGCAAATATTGAAACTGGTTGAAAGTATGATGTTGAAATTTTATATTTGAGACTGGTATAGGGTCTAATTGTGCACCTCGCATTATGGTTCTAATCGTCTGTACTGGAAGTGCACTTTACTTGACACTTTTTCCGAGTTTTTCTAATAGATTCAGAGTGATCAACAGTAGGATGTTGAAATTCTGTATTTGAACTTGACGTTGTAACGTTATGGTTATCTGCTATTTTCGTATGAATCGGCCAAGCCAGAAGTTCACTTCACTTGAGTCTCTTCTCGAATTTTGCTCATCAATCTAGAAGGATCAGCCATAGCATATTGAAATTTAGTGTTTGAACTTGTAGCATCAAAATTGTTATCTACTATTCTTGTTTCAATCAGCTTAGCCAGAAGTGCAATTTATATTTATAAAGGCTGGTTTATAATGGATGCAACCGGTGATTTATTTTGTAGTCTTTAAAATTAAACTATACGCATTTCTACGTTGACGTTCATAATGACATGAAATATGATGTTAACTTATGCTGTAACTGTGAAGCTCATCAACTTTCAAGTTTAACATCATACAGCTCATTCCCAACCAATAGCGAGCGAGCATTGTATCACATGTATGCGTTGCATTTAATTTTGTATTTCAGCAGACATATTTGACATTTCATCTTCACATCATGAAGTTTGTACTGCTGTTTGAAATGAGTGATTTTGGTATACAGTTAACTCGACTTGGAGGAAGATCTCCACATTTATATGACTTATGTAACGTGGATTATAAAAATAAATTATGTAATAAAAATTTGTGGAAATACATAGATCATGAATTAAAAATACCAAGTGAGAAATTACATGGTAACTCCTTCTCTATAATAATTGTCTTATATCTTAACAGAATTATTGAAAACGTGACAGAACCGTTTCACTGTCAATCAATTTCAAAATCATTCTCTTGACCCATTTTTGACAAGGTTAAGATACACGATCTTAAAATTTTGACGTTTGATTATGAACCAAGTTGTTGAAAATAACATCATGTATCCTGCATCATAAGTTAACAGATTAAGTTTACATCCATCATAAACAAGCCTTAACAGACACTCAGAATTTGCCGTATAAGACAATCAGTTCAATTGGAATGATAAGGTAGACAATGATAATCTGTGGTCCATTTTTCGATTTTGTCTGACATTTATCGTGTTAAAATCTTATTGAAATCATATAAATCATGATCAGAAGTGACAGAGAATTTTATTGGATGAATTTGTGCAAGTTATGTAAAGACACATTCTGTTACATTTTGTAATACGATCGAATGATGATTTAATTCCTTTGCTATTCTCCTTATCATCACAGAGTTCATTGCAGGTGATGTAACATCATAAGTATATGCAAGAACTCGGTGGTAAGACAGATGAATTGTTGTATTCTAATTGTTAACATCAAAGCTGCTTGTGTGAGAAATGAAGATTTCTTTTCAAAAACAAATCTTGCGATTTGAATTATAAAAGTGGCACAGTCGGTAGGATTGCCGGGAAGTTATTTGCGATTCAACGCGAAAAATTGAAAATTATCGCGATTACGGTCAGTTCAAACTGTTCGCTCGGAATCCTGAATAAAAGAGCCCAAGAGCCGTTACACGCAGTGCCAAGGCCCGATCAGCATCACCAAGCAGCAGTTTCGACTCCAAGAGCACCGCAAGCGAGAGCCAAGTCGACAACTCCACCATAGTACACTGCAACATCATCTCCAGGTCCAAGAGAGCCCGCAGTGCGAGTGCCGATCTGTCAGCTTCCATAGAGCCCGTATACCGAGAGCCAGGAAGCAGCACGCGAATAAAGATCGTAATTCCCACCTTCATACTTTTACTGTGAGTCAAATTAAAATATATTATCAAATGTTATCTGAATAATAATATAGAGATTATTCTCAACTATATTTTACAATCACTATTCTGTAAAGTGAAACCTTACATAATTCAATTGAATTTACTTCAATTTCAAATATATTCATGATTATTATTACCTTGTAGAGTAATAATTCAATCTGGCATTAAATCTAAGCGATCTAGCACAATGGCTAGTAGAATATCGGAAATAAAAACCAGTATTGAAATTTTACCGATTTATGATGGATCGAATAGAAACATCTCAGTACTTTTGTTAAACTTGTTGATAAATTGATGCATTTTATGAATAGCATTACTCCACCACTGTCTGATTTTGAAAAATTCACTGTAACCAGTGGAATAACTTCTAAAATTAATGGAAAAGCCTTTGAAGCATTGGTAAATACAGATACTAATAGTTGGAATAGGATAAAAGAAACATTATTTGGTCAACATTTAATTCACAAGATCTATGCAACAATCTTCAATGAAATCATTTATTTGAATAGAAAAGATCCGTATGAACTATTCTCGGTGGTAAACGAGAAAGCGAAAGAATTCGATGATTTGGTGGAACACGAATTTCCAGTAGATGACAATATCAATGTCGTATTTGAAAAAATTATTATTCAGAATTTTACAAATGAAGTTAATGAACCATACGGTAGTAATTTAGCTAACAGACAACCAAAATCATTGACTGAATTGGGCAATTTACTTCAAAATGATTATCAATTTTTGAAATACCGACAAATTAGAACTTCACCTGTAAATAAACCTATCATTCAGAAACAATTACCAAACATTCCACCCGCTGAATTCCCTGGTGAATCTTCTACTTCAAATTTCCCTAACGGACCTATTCATTCAAATTTATCAGTACCAAGACGAAACTTGGCACCTAAACAAAGTGCAATTAATGGACGACAGACGAGACCAACCCCTATGTCTACGCAAACACAAACAACATTTAATAGACATAATAATCAACCTACTAATTATTTTACAAGGTAAAATTGGCAATTAGGTACATATAATCCAAATTATTCCGTGGAGGGAATGAACTCTCAAGAATTGGAAAACAATGTCGACAAATATTATGATGAAACAAGTGACAATACTGAAAATTTGCAAAATAATGAAGAATGCACGCAGATCACGGAAAGTGATGAGCATTCTTTTTTAGAGTTGACAGACCTCCAGCTCACGGAGAAATCATGAACATAAACTGTAATTCTGAACTGCCTTACATAGCTATAAAAGATGACATTATTTTATTAGATACCGGGAGTACAATAAATTTGATAAGTAAAGAATTTGTTGATCAACAAAATTTAAAATTAAATCGTTTCCAATTGAAACAAGGAAAACTCACCTTCAAAACTGCAAGCGGTAGAAATTGAGGTAATTTTTTTGTCGAAATTTGTATTAATGAAATACCGATAAAATGTTATGTATGTAATTTTCATAAAAATTTCAATTTATTATTAGGAATAGAGACTTCGGAAATAATCGGAATAATTTTAGATTTGGAGAATAGAGTAGCGATATTAGGAAATACGAAATGTAAATATAATTATTATATCAATGAAACGAAATAATGTAATTTTACTCAACAAGAACCAAGTGTAATAAAAATTTGTTCAGGTCACTTGAACAAGAAAGAGAAACGTGAGTTATTTAAAGTTATTAAAGAATTTTCAGATTTATTTTCACAAGAGAATGAATCATTGACACACACAGACATTATACAACACGAAATACGCACAACTGACGATATTCCTGTTTATACAAAAAATTACAGATACCCAGAAATTCATAAGGACGAAATAAACAAGAAAGCTGACAATCTTTTACAAAACAGTATTATTCAACCATCTCATTCAACTTGGTCTTCTCCAATTTAGATGGTGCCAAAAAAATTAGATGCATCTGGCAAAAAAAAAGCTTAGAATGGTTATAGATTACAGAAAATTAAATCAAAGAACAGTAAGTGATAAATTTCCTATACCGAACATCACTGAGACTCCTGACAAATTAGGACGTACATTTACTTTACAACACTAGACCTTACTTCTGGATTCCATCAATTTAAAATGCATGGAAATTCAATACAAAAAACTGCATTCAATATCGACAAAGGACATTTTGAATTTGTTAGGATGCCTTTCGGACTGAAAAATGCCCCAGCAACGCTCCAGCGGTTGATGAACTATGTGTTGCGAGAACATCTCAATGAAATTTACTCAGTCTACCTTGATGATATTATTATCTTGGGTACAAGTCTTCTAAAACATTTGAATAACATCGGAAAAATATTAAAAACACTCAAACATTATAATCTCAAAATTCAATTCGAGTTTTTGGAAAAGGAAGTAGCGAACTTAAGGCAAATAATAATCCCCGAATGCGTGAAACCCAACCTAGATAAAATAGACGCAGTAAAAAAATTTCCAATTCCGAAAACGCAGAAGGAGATAAAACAATTTTTAAGATTAATTGGGTATTATTGGAAATTTATACCAAATTTTGCCAAATTAACAGAACCATTGACGACTTGTTTAAAAAAAGGAATGACTATCGATATAAACAAAGAACAGTATAAGAGAAGTTTTGAGATATCAAAGAATTTATTAATGAATTCACCTATATTGCAATATCCGGCTTTTACTAAGCAATTCACGATAACGACAGACGCTAGTAACTTCACGATGGGAGCAATTCTCAGTCAAAACTATGACAATAAAGATTTACCAATAGCATATGCGACCAGAACCTCAAACGAACATGAACAAAATTATTAGACGACAGAAAAAGAGCTCTTAAGTATTGTTTGGGCCGTAAAATATTTCAGACCCTATGTTTATGGAACTAAATTTGAAATCATAACTGACCATCGTCCACTTACATGGCTCATTATTTTGAAAGATCCAAACTTAAAATTGATGCGCTGGCGAATTAAGCTCGATGAATATGATTTTGAAGTAAGTTATAAAAAAGGAGCTTCGAACTCAAATGCTGACGCACTTTCCAGGATAAGACCAAGTTTAGAAGTTATAAAAACGACTAAAGATATTTTACAGAAGAATAAAAATATCGTTCATTGCATCAGTAGAGATTATGAATTAGGCAAAGGTTTTGCCCAGGAAATCGATAAAAATTTTAATAGTGAAAATTATCTTATGAACAAAACTATTCAAAATGAATTTTAAGAAGTAGAGCCTATCAACAGCTGCAAGAATAGAATATTTCATTCAATCACAAGAAATAAATATTTTGAAGAACCTAAAATTCATATAATAAAAAATTGTTTAATGAAATTGAGAGAAAATTCAGAACAAAATGAAATTTTTGAGATCCATTCACCAAGAATATGTTCTGGATTAGATCGAAAACCGTAGCATGTTATTGAAAAACTAATTTCGGAATTTTTTGAAAACACTAATATAAAATTTGTAGTACATGAATTTAATGAAGTAAATATGAATGAAACCTCTGAAAGTGTTACAGCGCAAGTAGACGATGAAGACGATGACGAACAGACTATGCATTCTGGCGATGAAAATCATGTTAATGGAATAACATTTAAAGAAATAGCTATAAACGTTGGTAAAAACCAAATTATAATAAAAGATTCCAATGAACATAAAGTTGAATTATGTAGATTATTTGGAAACAACAAAGAATAATTGTAGAGAATAATTCTGATAATTCAATTGAAGAAATCTGTAAATTTTTGAAAAATTATTTGGTACCAAATGCAAATTATTATTGTCTGATTAATAATGAATTATTACCTGAAATTAGCAAAATTTTACGAATGAATAGTTTACTCGAACAGAAAATTACTCAAGATATTTTATTCCAAATAAAAGACGTCATCAACCAAATAACGTTCATATTAATAAATTTATTGAATTTGATCGATGAAATAGAAACAAGCCTAACATTTTGTAATTTGAATAAATTACATAGTTCTATTATCAATATTCAAGAATTGAAACAAGTAATTAATAGAATTGATTCAGATTTGAGTTTTTGGGAGATTAGTATTCAAATAACTAGCCAATGCAAGATGAATAATGATCGGATTGAATATTTACTTGAAGTACCTACGTATAAGCATAATAATCAAAATTTGTTACAAGTAACTCCAATTCCAACTATAATTCGAGATGAAATATTTTTGTTAAACAAAGCTGAAGAATTATTTATGAAAGATAATTCAGATTTGTATTATACTTATGCTTGTTATAATATTAGAGAAAAATATTATTGTAAGACAAATTACATAGTAATAGGTAAATGTTTTCAACAATTTATAAATGAACAAAAGAATGATGATTGTAGCTATCATAAAATCAATGAGATATTTGCCTTATTTAAAATAGAGAATTCAAATATACTTTATATAGCCAGTTCAAATGAGAAAAATATAGAAATTTTGTGTGATGAATTTGATATCAAACGTAGAATAAAAAGTATTTATAAATTTAATATCAATATTAATTGCAAAATCAAATATTATATATTAGAAAAGAGACTGATGAAACCCAAAGATTTTATATTTGAAAATTTTGATTTTTCTATTGATAGAAATAAAATTTCGAATCAAACTTTGGAATTGAAACATATTAGTAAACAAAATATTGTAATACTAAATATTCCATATATTGAAGAAATAACTACCGTTAATCAAAATTATAATTATAATATTGTCAATTCCATAATTATAGGAATTATATTCATTTTTGTACTATGTTTAGTTATTGAATATTTTTATGATAATCGATGTAAAAATAAAATATTACAAGAAAAAGAAATCCGATGAGAAGATTTGAAAGATATAGAGATTTTGTAAAATACGAAGGAATAAAATCATCTCTTGGCGATGGAGGAGCTATGTAAGGACACATTCTGTCACCTTTTGTAATACGATCGAATGATGATTCAATTCCTTTGCTATTCTCCTTATCATCACAGAGTTCATTGCAGGTGATATAACATCATAAGTATATGCAAGAACTCGGTGATAAGACAGATGGATTGTTGTATTCCAATTGTTAACATCAAAGTTGTTTGTGTGAGAAATAAAGATTTCCTTTTAAAAACAAGTCTTGCGATTTGAATTATAAAAGTTGTATATATCAGATAATGCACAAGTAAGTCACGTGACGTTCACGTCAGATTAGTTTTTTTAATTCCGCCCCGACACCCGAGATAGAATTTTTCTGGCACGCCATAGTAGTGACCATCGCAAGTCCTAATCCAGAATAGACTCTAGTAACTTCTACTCCTGAACCACACCACCTCTGGGGAGGCCCGTCATCTGGCTCAGCTGTCGGCGTTCCTATCGGTGTTCAACCTGCAGGAGACGCGTGGAGAAGACAAATAAGTGCAGTGGTTGTGTAACCTCTTTCAGTTTCAACCTGTGTCTTACGCGGCTTGGCCCGAACCTTCTCTTGGGATTTTTCTGACTCTTTTTTGCTGTCTTCATACCTAATCGCTGGTAACTTCTTGTTGGTACGGTTTTTATCCTTGATTTGTTGAACGTAGATATTTGTGGGTCGACGCTGTCAATTATTTATATAACTTATATAACTCCACATTTTGTATCGGCTTGCGCCTGCGCTAAAATTGACCACGGTTCTGCGTAAGTTGTCTTACCGTTTTGTTGTAAATCGACTCACCAGCTTCGGGCCCTCATGGTACCCTTGTTCTGGGGGATTATTTCCAGGACTCGCATGGAGTATAGTTGCAGATATCTCATTGCTTTTTTTTGTGTCATTCATTATTTTCCTGTTCTATATATATTTTGCATTTGAAATACTTCTATTATTTATTCTTGCGCTTGCCACTCCGACTTGTTTTCTTCAAGTCATTCTTCTGCAGATGGAGTCTATATTTATTCAATTATTTCTATTGCGTCATTTTGCTTCGTGTTGTGCTATTTTTCCACACTATTAAGGTCTAGCGGATGTTGGCAACTTGGCAGATCATGTAACGCTCCAGTCAGTACCTTCAAGCCACCCCTTCCTCCCTGAGAAGTCGGCAGCCTCATCCGAGTGAGGACAATTCGCCGCGTAACAAAATTTACGTTATAAATTGATGATTCATCAAATAATGTCATTCTTTCTCACAATCTATCAAGCATGATTCTTTAACCTAATCGTGTTCTTGAAGCCGGGGTAGCTCCCATCCTTATGATAATTTCCAACTCAATCCTTCGTTATTCCACTTTTCTAGATATCTGAAAGGTGTCTCATGTGCGGCCAATATTGAAAAAAGGTGATAAACATTACACGACCAATTATAGACCTATATAATTCATTTGTTATCTTATTGATGGCCGGTTTCAAAAAGGACAGATCAATTTACTTCCAAAATGGATTATATCTACTGTCCCAAATGACAATCGATTATTTGACAGCAATTATTTTGTTATCATGAAGAAATTCAAACTAATCAGAATTTTTTGAATCAAATAAATTTACTTCGATGGTGAACTCACTTAGTCTACTATAGAATCGGCCAATGATCATTGAAAACAGTACTTTATAGAATAATCTAGAATCACGTCTCTAGAATGATATCTTATATCAGCATGCTTCTGTTAAAGGGAAGGCTACTGAATCTACTTCAATTTATGAATCGCAATTCATCAACTTTAATTTGGAACTTCAGGATCAGATAGATGTGATTCACACTTACTTCTTGGATCATCCAACCTTATTGCATAAATTGGAATCATTTGGCTCACTGTTTTCATTCACCGGCATCATTGCTTGATAATAATATATCAGACATCAATTTGTCGCTATGGATCTGATTATCAATCGAAGAACTTCATACAGTAATATGGAGTCCCTCAGGGATCTGTTTTGGAGCTCTTATTGTCTAATATTCCTATCAATTCAATAATTGCAATAAATAACGTCAAACATTCGTCGTACGCTAATGACCTGAAGATGTCTTTCAACTTCAAACACTGGCTGCGAAAATTACAATTTTTCTTTGATAGGATAGATGAGTGTTGGTGTATTACTAACAAACTATAGTGATAAATTCTATCAGCATAATACTTGTGGGAATACCCCATTGAAATCTCCGCTGTATCACATGATTTCGTCAACATTAAATCAAACAACACGTAGATGTAGACCGGGAGATAGTGACAGAAAATTCCGAATCATTTGTTACAAGTATGGCAATCCTTCAGGGGCCGAATTGGGTAAGTGATGAAAGAAACATATTGGTCGTAGCGCTGTTCGCTGAGACGTAGTCGCAGGGTAATTAACTTTTAGAATTGAATTACAAGTTTGAACGCTTTGCTACATAAAGATTTTTGTATCTTCCCGAAATCGTTGGATGATAAACTTGGCCCGTGGAGATGCAATACTCTTCTGGTGGATCTCACATCCCGCCATACCAATTGGAACACGTGGATCTCTTGATTTTCCCAAAAATATTTGTTAAAAACTATTTTTCTTCTGCTTATTATTTTTGAGTAAGCGATCACAATCCCTTTGCCATACCGCTCCGATGGTTTTAAATAACAGTTATATCACCGCAAAGAAGCAGATTCATGTAATAATACAGAGCTATTTGTTACAGTATAACACAGTGACATTATTCATATTTTTGTCATACTTTTGATGCAGTGCAAAAGTGGTGCCATACTTGGAATATGTTTTTTTCTGAAAGTTTTCTAAGGAACGGCTATACAAGTTGTGAATTTATTTATTACAGTGAGGAATTATCATGATGAGTTTGTTTCAATACGAGTGTACCTAAAAAGGTATGCCATACCATGACCGTGAGGCTGGACATAGTTATATTCGCGCTCCGAGGTAACAAAAAAAAAAATTTCAAAACGATTTGTTACAGTATGGCATTAATTAATAAGTTAGAAAGATGATATGCTTCGAAAGAATCTTGCCATACTTATGATGAAGTACTAGTGATGCCATACCCAGAGAACTGATTTTCATCAACTTCATTCAGTTATAATGGCCCATCCATAAATTACGTCACACGAATATCATGTTTTCATGATTCTCTCCCCGTCCTTGTCACAGCTGGTAACATTTGTGTGAGTCCCTCTTTCCTGGTGTGACGTTACATATTTGCAAATTTACACCTAAGAAAGCAGAAAGAGTTGGAAACATTTTTGAGTTTTTCGTCAATAGTTCAAATCTTGTGTTTTAACACTCGAATATATCAGATTTTGAAATGTGACGTCATGAAAATTTGGACCCCTCCCATCCCTTGTCAAACAATATCACAATTCGTCGATTCCTTCCCATCCCCTACCGTGTGACGTGATTTATTGATGGCCCTAACTTGTACATGACACATAAGTTCTCATAACAGTATAACTGAGTTATATCAAATTTCGTTTCAATCCAATTTCTCTTCAAAATTAGGCCATACTGTTACCACAATTAATTTAATATTCAATATTTTCTTCCTTCGCACCTCAAACTTTTATTAAAACTTGTGTCATACTGTAATAAATTATTTGAGCTCCGCATTTGTAATACCATTCCACCTTTTTGATCTCATGGGTATGGCATAATAGTGAGATTCAAATTTATAATTATTCAAATAACTGGTAACCTAAGTTTCAGGCTTCAACGAATCGCTTGGCATTATTAAATAAATCTACTTCTTTGCGGCGTTATTGCGGTTATTTTGAACCGTCGGAACAGTGAGGCATTGTGATTTTCGTAATTGCTTACTCAAAAATATTGAATTGAGAAAAGTATTTTTGAACAAATTAGAAAATCTACGTGTTCGAATTGGTATGGTGAGATGTGAGCCCCAAAAAAAAGTATTCCGTTTCTATGAACGAGTTTATCATTCAATGACGATACCAAAAAATAGTTGATTTTCAATAATATGTTACTTGGGATGACTATTGTTTTTTCGGATTGGCTTACAGTATCTTACGATGTATTTCCTGATTTGAATTCCCAATAATATTTTGGAATCAATGCCATACATTTTGCAACGATTTTGCTAACTATGGGCCTAATATGCGCTGTAGGAGATTGCTGCCCTATAACTAGCAAATAGATGTTAGTCTGGGAGGCAGCGTTGTTATTCTGCAAGTGATTTTAGAGAATATAATTTCTAAATTAAATGATTGTTCAAGCATAGTTGATAGGGAAATCAAGCATCGGTCATTAGCGTCTTGATGGAGCTGACTGTAGGGACATTTGGAACATGTAAAAAAAAACGCGGAGAAAAGTAATTGCTGAAAATTTGAGAATCTGTAGGACTAATGTTTGAATAGCAGACATAGGTGGGCAATACTGCTTGAATAGCTGAAGACACTTTTTTATTTTGTCCTTGCATTTTAAGAACTTTTCGTCGCCAAGTGACAATACTCATTGAAAGTGCTGATAATTTATATTATTTTAATGATATCTATAGTTCTACGTGTACAAATCAAAGTGCGAGATCTCTTCTCCATAAGTTCTGTGTATGCACAAAATCAGTGTCCTTGATAACGAAAATTTGGATATGGGAGATAAACTCTCATTAATAGTGACAAAATTTGCATTATTAGATAAAATGAGCAAGGATGTCGAACATACGAAAAATTAAATAGGAACATTCTCTAACCAAATCGACAATAATACAAAGATTATTCGAATACTCAGTGAAAAAATCAACAATCAACAAGACACCATTAACCGTTTGGAGAATGTAACGAGAAAGAGAAATCTCCTGTTTTTTGGTGTACAAGAGAATGAAACTGATGAAGAGGATCTTCTAAACAAAATCAAATTATATTATTGGACATTTTGAAGCCCAAGGTCGAAGATGCCAGGGATACTCGCTTAGTTTCAGTAATGGAAAACTACGGTTATTTTGTGCTAAATGGTAGAATAAATACAGATATACCTAGTAAGTGGACATTTTCTAACGCTTTGGGTAAAATCACAAAGAATTTGGCATGGGCAAATATTAAATGCGCTAAAAATATGATGAATTTCTCAATCAAACCAACTTTATCTTCAACTAACCATAGTATCTGTTCACTGACATTTGAAGCATGCTTTACTAATGAAAGCCAAATTTGTTCTTTTGAAACAGGTAATTTATATAGCGTGCGCTTCAGTTTTGATGTGAACTGTTTAGCCGATTATATGAAACTGTTGAATAATACGAATAAAATTTACTTCCATAGTAACGATGTAAGTAATCTCTCAATAAATTTATCTGATGCAATTGGAAAATCTGCGTGCTCCTCTAGTATGTTCTTCGTGAAAAAAGTGAAACCAGGAGCCTGTTGCATGATGAAATACAAGTTAATATTATTAACATTTTCAAGTGTATTTTTACCAATAATTTTAACTTGTATTTTATTATGCAACGGGCCTCAGACCCCCTCAATAATTACAATCTGGATAGACATTGGTTTAATAGAGACTGCAATAAAGCAAGAAAAAATCTGCAAACTCAGCCTGAAGTTATATCAGAAATGTAAAGATGACTTACATCTGAGGGAATATTTGGAGAATGAAAGAATATATTCAAATTCACTTCACACAATTCATCTCAGACTCCGTGATTTTAGACAGTATACTAATTTCTGACCACCTGATAAACTCAGTTACACTAAACCTATCAAATGAAACAAGGGAACACATTGAAGAATGCATATTCAAAATTGAAACAACATCGCAAGACGAGGAAGCTCCCGCATTCAGTCAAGAAATGGCAAAACAGTCAAATAAACAAAACATAGTCAGCAACATAGAAAATAAATATGACTACCTTATTAATTCGGTAAATAAAGTATAAAGGGAAATAGGAATAAGACAAGAAATTGAAATAACAAGAAAATCCACACCGAGAAATTTAGGGTTCAATAAAACTTGTGAAGAGCCAAAGAGAAACGTCAGAAGACAACTACGAGTTTGTAAAGCTGATAACTTATCCAAAGATGCAACAACTGAATACGTAAAACTTGAAATAGAG
This sequence comes from Dromius quadrimaculatus, assembly GCA_963989225.1. Lineage (NCBI taxonomy): Eukaryota > Metazoa > Arthropoda > Insecta > Coleoptera > Carabidae > Dromius > Dromius quadrimaculatus. The sequence continues at coordinate 32,506,479 of OZ022332.1, read as the reverse complement.
TATAAAAATTTTATTACTGGACAAAAAATGAAAACAGAAGAATTTTGCAAGACAAACTCAAAAATATAACTGATCAAACTCAATTCTGGAGAACGATCAAAATGATCAACCCATCAAAATACACACCCATCGCAATAGGTATACAGGAATGGACACATCATTTCGAAGTATGGTACGGCAAAAAACCCCAATCAACAAAATTTTTTCAGATGTCCTCCATCCATACATGGATACTGCAATCACAACTCAAGAGCAAAATTTTGCTATTTCGAGTCTAAAGAGCAACAAGAGTCCAGGGATTGATGGCCTAACAAACGAACAGCTAAAACACCTACCAGCTGAATGGAAAACTTATATCGCCAACTTATTCAACAAATTTCTGCAAGAAGAGAACCTATCCATGAAACTCAAAAAGGCAAAACTAACTCTAATACACAAAAAAGGCGACCGCAATAATCTGGACAACTATAGAGGTATTGCAGTACTGAATTCCTCAACTAAACTATTCACTTTTATAATAAACAACATGAAGCAAGTGCGGGTCGAAAGCTCAAACATTCACCCTGAATCTCAAGCAGGACTCCGCAAGCACAGATTTTGCATAGATAATCTGTTTGTGTTGCACTCGATAATTCAAACTTCATTCCAAAAAGAAGGGAGACTAAGTAATATTCCTCGACTTCAGAAAAGCTTCTGATTTGGTTCCGCATGAGCTCTTATGGCTCTTCGACCAAGGTATAAGTGAAAAACTAGTCAGGCTTCTAAGAAATACATACAATGATGCAAAAATGCAAGTATGTATTGACAACAAACTGTCAGAAGAAATACACACCTCAAAAGGAGTTCTGCAAGTAGAGTGCACAAGCCCGTTACTCTTTGCACTCTACATTTCGCAACTTGAATCATTCCTCAGATCTAAAAACCTAGAAGGCTATTATATCAATCATGAATATGACAAACTTACACTTCAATATGCAGACGACCTCACCATATTTGCTAATACTCCAAAAGACATCCAGAATAAACTGGACGCGCTCTCAGAATACTGCGACATACAAAAGTTGAAAGTAAACGCAGAAAAAACAAAGCTATTGCACTTCCACCGAGGCAGGCCACCAAGAAGAAGATTACAATATACATGTCAGGGCGAAGAGGTAACTCTCACTAATAGTTATACTTATCTGGGAACGATCTTCAGTGCCTCAGGCGCGTTCAAAGAAAACGTGAACCACAATCTGGCGCAAGCAAACAAGATACCAGGAACCACTGAGAATACATCAATACAATCTGGCGTACATGACTGGAACACAATCTGCAAACTATATTTATATATATATACATATATATATATATATATATATATATATATATATATATATATATATATATATATATATATATATAAATATATATATATATATATATATATATATATATATATACATATATATATATATATATATATATATATATATATATATATATATGTATATATATATACATATATATATATATATATATATATATATATATATATATATATATATATATATATATTTATATATCTGGGGCTTATCTCAACTTGACTCAACTGAAAAAGGTCAATCTCAATTCTTCAAGAACATGTTGTCTTAGCAAAGAAGCACCCCCAATTACTTATTAAGAAGAGAGACAGGTCAACCGAATCTAGAAGTAATCATAATTAAAGAAATCTTGACATGATGGTGTAAAATTTTAACAATGGAAGAATCTCGTTATGTCAAGATTTGCTATGAAAAGCTTGAAATACTAAGCAAAAAATCATCTTCCTCCGCAACCGATCATAACAGATCCAATTGGACACAACAATTAGAAAAAGCTTTAAACAAAGCAAATTTTCAATGGCTGTGGGAGGAACAAAATCCCTCAAAACTAAAAAAGGAACTAGGGAATATATTATTAGCACACAACGAGTCACTGTATATAGAAGACACGAACCGAATTTCAACCTCAAACTATAATCCAGACTACAAAACCTTTTCCACAGACAACTTTTATCTTACCTCCAAAATCCCGCCCAGAATCACCTACACCATTGCTAAACCTCGAATATGTAATCCAGATAAATCATATATTTATCATAACGGATACTGCCATAAGTTCGATGCTGAAGTAATATGTGACATATGCAACAAAAATGAACCAGATAACCTGAACCACTTTCTACTGTCTTGCCCAATTTACTCTGATTCTAGGTCAGCATACCTGGAAGAATATATAGCCACAGTAGCAGACCCGAACATTAGCACCCTACTTGGAGAGATATTAAGCGGCAAAATGTTCTACATCTACAACTTCATGAACAACTCCCTAAAAATCCGTGCATTCATAATTAATGTGTAGTAAAGCCAATGAAATGTAATCTATACCAATCACTTTTGCAAAGGAATGTATTTTGTCTCTAAGCAAAATAAAGCTATTATTATTATTATTATTATTATTATTATTCAAATTTACTGAAACAAAATGAATACAACTATCACACAAATATACGTAACAAAATAAATGATGTTAGAAATAATATGGAGTTTTGGCAAACGGTCAAATCTTTAACTTTTGAACAATCAAATAAAAACCCGATAAAAATGGAGGACTGGAAATCATTTTACTCTAATCTATCTGGAACTAATTCTGTGACAATGGAATATATTGACTGTACACATCCTTTCTTTGATTTAAATTCACTATAGAAGAACTAAATGCTAGCCCAGCAAAGAGTAGATCAAATAAAGCTCCTGGTGAGGATTGGCTCAATGTAGATTTCAATGATTATTTTTACCATCCACATTTCGACCATTAGAATTGCACCATTTGACGTCACGTGGTACAACCTACACGGTTTTCAAGTGGAAATTTTTTGGAAATTTTGTCTGTTGGTTATATATACAAAACAAAGAATATTCAGACGCGTTGATTCAGCATCTGTCAAATTGACAGACAGATTGAATGTGAAAATGAGCAGATTCAGAGTCGAGTCTCTGGAATATATTGATGAATTTGGATGAGAAAAAATAATCTTCCGAATACCATTCGTGATTAAATTTAACCTGGCAAAGTTTTTAGATTGTTACGAGAGCTTACTACCAATTTATTACGTGATATTGATCAACTCAATAAATTGCTAAGCAACAAGCTCTTGTAACAATCTAAAAATTTTTCCGGTAAAATTTAACCACTTATGATATTATATATGAAAATTTACCACCGAGATGGCTTCACTATTTACTCAATTCCTCTCAGACAATTTTTGAACAGGGCACTGTGCCAAATAATTGGACTACCACACAAACATTTCTAATTCACAGAAAAGGAGACCAAAACGATCCACACAATTACCGTGGTATTCATGCTGTACAATATTCACTAAGTTATTACAACAAAGAATTCAACACTGGTGTGAGTTGAATGTGGCGCTACTCGAAAATCAGTCAGGTTCAAGAAGTGATAGAGGTACCATAGATAATTTATTTGCTCTCACTTCAATTTCTCATCTTCAACTCAGATTGGCGAGACAAAATTTATACGCAATCTTTGTTGATTCCCGGAAAGCTTTTGATTCCATTAATCACTCTCTCCTCTGGAACAAATAATATGATTTTTATGTCATCCGATTATTATTAAATCTTTATGATGATGCGGCTCAAAAAATCAAACCCTTCGACTGCCAGGCGAGTATTCTTATCATTTCTGTCAGGTGCTGTAGGTTGGACTTCATTATATAATTATTCATATCTTTTTCTCCTGAAAAAACTTTCATGGAATTTTTTGGATTATTCCATTAATTGAAACTTTGTCAGTATGATTAGAATAAATACGAACACAACCATGCCTATTTCAGACTGAATAACATTGTTTAATAATCAGACTTATAAATAGTACAAAATTATTGCTGTCGCTCAGAAGAACTACTCGAAATGAGATATTATGCATTTCGATATACTTTTCCAGACTAAAACTGAAGAATGTCTTCAACATAAAAAGGGGCGGAAAATGATAAGAAGAAAGAAAGCACAATGCATTAATAGGAGCAGTCGTCACAGAGCATCACGGCACATGGAATACGTACACAGTGGCAAGTTGCATTTCTGACATTGATAGCGAGTTTTTTCTATAGAAGAAGCTTGCTGGTCCTTTCTGAGTTGCTGGATGGAGCCATGTCACCAAGAATTCAAGTGATCTGCTCGCGAAGTCCGCGGGAGATGTTGGAGCTGACAGCTCGAGCTCTCATATGAGGCTCAACAAGTTGCCGAGCAAGAGTCTTGATGAAGCACATACGTTTGACTTCAGGATTTTCAGGATGAGCGCTCCAAATAACAAATGAATTCACCAAGCTAATATTCATTATAGCAAAACATATCATCAGACGCCAGCGCTGGCTGCTTCTACTGGTAGAATACGCTGCACACATTTGGTCTAATGTATCGACTCCACCCTTTGTGGAATTATAAAAGGTAATAATCTCAGGCTTGTTGATTTCTTCATCAATGGTTGGAGTATGGTGCATGAAAAAGATAAGCGTTACTGTCTTCTTTGCCTTAGGAACATAAGTTACCAGAGTCAAGTCTCGGGTAAAGCCAGAGAGTGAGCTCCCTGTCTCTTTACCGTCTGCCGTGGTGAACTAATGTGGTAGCTCCTTTTTGTTCTTAAGAATTGTCCCAACGTAAGTAAGCCCTTGCTCCCTCAACTCTTCAATGAGCTCAACCGACGTGAACCAATTATCAGCGGCTATATTTCTGCTTGAATGTTCAATGGGTTTCACAATGCGAAATAAACTTTGCGTCGATTTGGGAAATTTTCTCTTGTTGTCATTCAATGTCAGGTCGTCAGAATTTTTTCCTGAGTAGAGATAAGCATTTAGCATGTAGTAAGTTCAAGCATCATTTAGAATAATAGTTTAAGCCCATATTTATTTGGTTTGCTCGAGATATACATGCAAAATCGGCATCGACCTCTAAAACTAACCAACATTTCATCGATACATCCTCGGTCACCAATTAAGCAGCAGTCTTGACCGTTTTTGACAGATTTATCTGAGACCCAGGATATTTGAGTGATAGAATCTTGGGTCTTTCTTCCGGCCCTTGTAGTAACATTATCAAAACGCAAGCAAACCAATAGTGCTTGAGTGCGTCGTGAACTCATACCTGAACGGAAAATTTCTCTTCCTGTTCCATCAGTCGCAAAAAGCGCTTCCAGGTCTTCGTGATTCGACTTGAATAGCGCTGAATAAAAAAGTATACCTATTAAGGCTACTATTTCAGTGAGATCAGTGTCACGGAAATGGCTAGCTTGCGAGGGAAATTTCTCTCTTGCTATCTTCAGCTTTTCATTTGTAAAGGTGACAATTTCAGTAAGAATCTCATCAGTGAAAAGAACATTCCAAGCAGATACTTGTGAACAGTATGTCATTTTTTTGCAGGTCCCTTCACACCAGGCAGTTGGCGAATTATATTGTGAGCTCTTGTTCGAGAAAATGCACTTGGCGGTTGTGAGTTCCACTTGAACCTGTTTTTGCCAAAGTGGGTTTTCTGTTTTTCTTTCCATATTTTCTTTGCAATAGTCGTAAGAGACTAATCTTCTTCGCTGCTCTTGTCTTTTGGTTCCTCTCTTTCTTGCTAATCATTGCCAGACAAGATCGGAGACACTTTGCAATCTGGTATTTCTTTATCGGTTTGGATGGGAACTGAATCCTCTAGATCAGACATTTCTGACTCGGTGTCGTGTATAATTATTTCCTCTTCATCTCCACTGGAATCGCTTTAAATTGCGTTCAAAATCCCTTCTGCCTAATCCTGAAAGCAAGAATCCGAAAATCGCATTGAACTCCTCTCTTGTTGTGCCATGGTCTTATGCAATACAAAAGATGATCACAAAATATTACCAACGAAACTGTTCCACGAACTGACACAGGGGTTTTTTGTACCCCAGGTCAAACAAAAATGCACAGTATTCGCTGAAATTGACGTCAACGTAGCAAAATTGTTTATAAGCCAGTTCCATACATACTGAATGAATATGTTTTATTGGGTATATCAGTTCTGTATAAATTAATTTGAAATACAACATTTCGACAGCAAAGTCCTGCCTTTTCAAAGTGTAGAGGAATATGAAAATAGATAAACAAAATTGTCAAGACAACAAGAATAGAAGTACAAATAGTGAATAGATTAGTTTGAAATACTAGCTCCTAGGATCGTAGAGCTCTGCCTGTGGTTGATGATTCAATATCCACAGGTCTTCAGGAGATAATAGTGAAGGTTTAAATAGGGAAAACTGTCAACTTTTTGTGGTTCCAGATCGATCTGGCTCTACTCTTTTTGATTTGGCGCATAATCCACAAATCTTTAGGAGGTGGTGATGAAGTAACTCTTGCAAGTAGATTCGTAGATGAAAATAACTTGAAATTATGAACAAATAATTGGTAGTCATGATCGATTGAGTTCATAGCCGGTATTCAAATTCAAATTATTCGGTGATCTTTTTATTTCAATTGCTTCTCTTATGAGCCTCTTGAACCAATTGTTCTTTTCAGCCAGAAGCTCCGTATTCTTGAAGTCAATGCCATGTAATTCTTAAATAGCATGCTCAGCCAGTGCAGATTTTTCTGGATGGTTCAATCCTATATGACGAGAATGCTCTTTCAATCTTATTACTACAGTCCTCTTGGCAACATATCACTGAAAAGAGTTCTAGTGGGATTTCACTTCTTTTTGTAAGTTGATTATAACAATATTTTTCTATTTTGCACATTCTTTCTTGGGTTTATTTTACTATAACCTATAACAAGAAGTCTCTATATCAATTTTTAGACCTCTAGCATCAAAATTTGCGAGAATCTTATACAAACTTCCATCTCTCAGTTTAAGGGGTCGGAGGGTGAAAGTTCTGTGTTCCAGAATTTTTTTATTGCTTGTGAACTGATATTAGTTCACATACCAAGTTTCAGTTTTCTAGGACTTCAGGAGGTACCCTCAACATTTTGATGATCATCAGTGAGTGAGTCAGTGACGAAATCGTGTTTTTTTTCTCTTTCAATAAAATCTAAAGTATAAGAGCTATGTAGTCAAATATTCACAAGCTTGATAATTTCACTTTTGACATCACATCCCGGAAATTTTGTTTATCTGGTATAATCCAAATCCAAGCTATGAGGGGTCAAAATAGCGACGAAGCTCTTCGAGAAAAGGAAGGTAAATGCTTTTTTTTTCGTGAACAGACTTTCTACATCAAAACTTATGAAACGGTCCCCTGGTTCCAAGCAAATTGAATCTAGCTGAATTTCTTCTACCGGTAATATACCAAAGCATTTTATCGATATATTATCTTCAGTTTCTTGGAACTAGGGGACCGTTTTATAAGTTTTGATGTAGAAAGTCTGTTTACGAATGTACCTGTCAACAAAGCATTGGAAATAGTAGCAGCTAGACTGGAGACGGATTCAGGACTGAATGATAGAACTGATCTGAACATCACAGCAATAATGGACCTACTTGAATGTTGCTTGAGAACCACCTATTTTCAAGTACGGAACAGTTTCTACCAACAAACGGATGAACTACCCATGGGATTTCCTTTGTCACCAATTGTTGCCAACATCTACATGGAACATTTTGAAGACAGTGTCATCTCCACAGCCAGTATCCAGCCGAAGAAGTGGATACGGTATGTGGATGGTACATTCATAATTTGGAATAACAGTGACTTGGAGCTAGAAGGATTCCTCTTACATTTGAATTCACATAGACCCAGCATAAAATTCACCATGGAGAAAGAAGAGAACAACAGTTTGCCGTTCCTGGATGATCTTGTGAAGAGAGTGGACAACAACATTCACACTTCTGTATATCGCAGACCATCTTACACTGGACGTTACCTGAACTACCAATCAAAGCATGCAGAAATAACAAAAATTGGAGTAGCGAGCAGTTTACTGAGTAGAGCCAAATCGCATGGTACCACAGAGAAGGACTATAAAGAAGAAATCGAAGGAATTATCGGAACACTAAAGCAATATGGATACACAGCCAACACAATTCAGAAAATAGTCAAAAAACACCATTCAGTACAAGCAACACGAACAGAAGAGAACAAAGAAGAAGAGAAATGTGAGCTATACATTCCCTACGTCAAAAGAATTTTCAGATAGGATAAGAAGAATCGCGGAGAACTACAATATTTCAACTAGATTTCAAACAACAGCAACAGTCAGGAGCATCCTTTCGTCCACAAAACCAGAACTTTCACCAGAAATGCAAACGGGGATCTACCAAGTCGATTGTGAATGTGGAAAAGTATATATTGGAGAGACCAAACGACCACTGGAGACCGGAATCAAGTCACATCAACGACATACACAGAGAGGAGAAACCACGAAATCTGGACTGGCGGAGCATACTTGGGATCAGCATCATCACATCCAATGGGATGAAGTGAAGATCCTCAAAAAAGAAAGCCACAGATATAAAAGGAAGTTCAAGGACGCGGCCATCATTTACAAGAACAAACAAGATGTGTTTAGCCAGCCAAGTGTATAAATTCGACCAATATGGAGAGAGCACATTGCAACAGACCCTGGACTTACCATCAAGACCCAGATCTCCAGCCCCTCTCGTTCCCCTTCAGAAACTGTCAATGAGAGAGCAGTCATGATTGGAGAAACACCAATCACGCTTGATCACCCATATAACACAAGATATAAGGCTCGTATTGTAAGGAAATAGTTAGTATTATCAGTTCACCTGATGACGATAGTAGATATCAAACTATCGACGTTGTGGTTATTATATTCATTCCAATTTTCAATAAAGATAATGGAAGTTCAACATAAAGTGTTTTCAAATCATAGGTGAATGCCCTTGCGCTTCGCTTGGCCCCTCTTGACGGGGGCACTACCAACAATTCACACAGGATGGTTTGTGTCTGTCACACTCAGAACTGAGGAGGTCTGCACAATTAGAGTGGTAACCATTATTTTCGATGTTTTGCATTCTATAATTCCTGATTTCAATTGGAGCGTTGATCATCATTTGAATTTTGTGTCTTAAATATATTCAAACATCCCCCATTCCTATGATTCACTCTATTTTCTAATCTCATCCAGTCAATTCAGAGAAAAATATTCAAGGATCTCATATTTCCATTATACTATAAAATTGAAATTTCTACAGGAACAGTTATCTTGAGAAACCAGATATTTTTCTCTGATTTGAAATATTCAAGTATCTTATATTTCTATTACACTATAAAATCGGAATTTCCACAGGAACAGTTGTCTTGTTACTCAAGATGTGTATTGACATTCAAATTTCATTGAGAATTCAAATTATTAAATTCCACTTATATATTTCACAGTGCGGATGATACCCTTAAATAGAGACAGAATAACATGAAACCGAATCTGCTACACTCTTATATTTAGGAGTATTTCAATAAACGATTTCCCTATGATTCACGCAAGTCCATGAATGCGATGCGAAACTCTGAATAAAAAAGCAATTGACAATTTAACTGGCTGAGAGCATCACAGATATATGGATTTTATCTTCGTTCAATTTTGAAAATAATGAAGGACAGATCTAGATGCACATAAGATTATTAAATGGAGGATCGATCTGATACTCGATTCTCTACCTTGCGAAAGAATTGAAACTGTAACCGGAACCTACTCATCCATTCAACAATCAATCAGGCTCTAACATCTCCGCGAAATCCTCACATCCAACATTTTCCTTATCTTCGATACGAAAATCGTTTTTCCCCTCTTTCTCTCCCGTTCATACCTAGTGGGTTGGCAAATATTGAGATAGGTGAAGCTCCTGGATAGTAAAGACTAGAATATATGACGGAATCTATTTCAGCAAGAATATTTGTAAGCCATACATTGAATCTTCACAAGATACAATTTCTAGCAGATGGCGAATTATGATGTACACAAGTGATTTTCAGAATGGTTTAGGTCGGCGATTTCCAGCTCGGCACATTCACAGGTAGTGTCTGATGATGACCCAATAAAATAAAATCGATTTTTCTTGCAGCCATGCGTTAAGTAGGTATTTTACGTATTGCAAACGATGCATGAAGTAAGTCTTTTTGGAATATCAGTTTTATCACTATTCAAACCTGTAGCAGATCAATTTCAAAGAATCTATGTTTTCAGTCACTTTTACTGACCAATTAGTTCGAGAATTTGTTGAATCTAAATATCAGCTTGTGCTCTGGACTCGATAATGGATATCGTTGGTCGAACTGTTAGGTTGATAATAGACAGCTACTCAACAAAATAATTCAATTTAGTTTTATCTTAGGTGTTTAGTAGATCGTAGCGGTCAATTTTTCTGCAAACACTTGTTCAAGATGTGTGCAATTGTTCATCAAGCTTACCACCAACCCTTGATTCAATGTCTCACTGGAAGACTAAGTATGCCGAGTTATGATGTGCCCGTCCATGTGGATTCTCTGAGGTCTACGCTCTGAGAATATGGTAAAAACTCAGCAGCAGGAGGCTCATCAAAACCAGTAGAATTTAAAAAAGGATTTACGAAAAAAAAAATTGGGAGCTTCTGATGCACACCTACAGTTCATTTCCAATTAAGAGTAATATGCGTCTGTTTTTTTTCTAAGCATGTACGTTTCAAAAAAAATGAAAGATACTCTATTTTATTCGAACTTGGCAAATTTTGGATTCTTGAGTTGAGCTAATATATTTTGAAAAATTACGTATCAGTTGCAGAGATGGGCATTTATGTGTAAAAGAATGATTTTCACGTTTACAGTCTGAAAAATCTGACATGGACATCACGTGACTTACTTGTACATCATTGGATATATATAATCAAACACAACAACTCATCATTCCATGGCTAGTCGGCTGCTAGGGAAACAGTACGTCATCATTCTTATGCTACAACATTCCTGAATACTGATTTTCAGGATTCTACGGCTAACAGTTCTGAGTTTATGCGCAATACTCCAAGATCGTCAAGTATAGTGCACTTTCGACTCAGTCGATCTCAATGAAAATAGGATATAAGCATCTAGACAGTACTATCATCTTGAATACCGTATTCTTATATTCTACGTTCAATCATTTTGGACTTGTGCGGTAAATTAGAAAATGTTTCGAGTAAACTGCACTCCCGGCTTGGCCAATCACAATCATAATGCAAGGTGTACAATAAGATGCTATAAAAGTGCTTAATACAAAATCTCAATATCTTGCGACTGATTGTTTTTAATTTATGAGAAAAATCCGGAAAGTCTGTAATATGAAGTGCACTTCCGGCTTAGTCGATTGAGACGAAAATAGGAGATGATCATTTGAATGCTACAGAAATTCTACGGCTAGTCATTCTAGATTCATGCGGAGAATTCAAAAAAAGTATCAGGTGACGTGCACTTCCAGTACAGACGATTGCAACCATAATGCAAGGTGCACATCAAGATACTAGATCCTATACCAGTCTTTCATACAAAATTTGCGAGCTACATCAAGCCAAAAATAGTCACAATGGATTCAGGGATGGTAAAAAACGTGGAAAAATTCAGGATGTAAGTTCTGCATTCTGCCGATTGATGGAACTGAAACTTCAAATCTGCAATTTTCAAACGTTTGTGAAGTGTAAATATTATCAGAAAATAATATGTCAGGACTAGGAGGACGACCAGGGACTGTAAATTTTGCAACATGTCTAGAGAATTATTTCTATACACACTGACCTCTTTGTCCTTAACTTAAGCTTCTCTCCCGATTATCGAAAAAATTATCACATAATCCTACTTTCTGTCCAAGCGAATCAAATTAAATAAATAGATTCTTTGGTTCTAATTCTGTATATAGATTTTCATTTTGACGTTTCGACTAACTAGCCGAAAGTCTTCTCGAGAAAAAATGATACAAAAATAAGCAAGGAAAGTAGGTATCTACATAATTACTGATTGAGAATTAAAAATGTACAGATTACTAGATGTGGCAACATGAGCTCCACATTTAACGCGAAAAGAACGAAATTTCTCTGACATTCGCCCAAAGTCTTGAGAAAAACCACGTAAAAACCTTAAACAGAGAGATCAACGATATCAGTCTTGATAATTATCATAGAGCAGAAAGATTCAATTGATAAAACACATGAAGACGATGTCCCGTTTGTCATAAAATAATTTTTTCTTGTTTATTTTTTTTGCTGAAGAAACTTTCGAATAGAAAGTCGAAATGTCAAAATGAGAATAAATATACAGAATTCAAATAATCTATTTATTATAATCTTATTCTGGAAAATATGAATAGACCATTAGATTAAATAAATGTCCATGGGAAGAGTTAATGTTCTGAATAATACATTTTTATGTCTGGATCCCAAAAATAGTTCGATGTGAAAAATAGGTTTCTTCATGCAAAAAAACCTAGTATAATACGTGATCTATTTTACATGATTATCTCTAAATAGTTGTAATTTGTCTTGAAAAGTATTCAATAATTAACGAGATAGAATATACAGTTGTTCGTAACAGTAAAATTTCCATAACACCACATAAATATTAAATATTAAATATATATATATATATATATATATATATATATATATATATATATATATATATATATATATATATATATATATATATATATATATACATACATATACACACACATATATATATATATATATATATATATATATATATATATATATATATATATATATATATATATATATATATATATATATATATATATATATATATATATATATATTCATCTATTTGAAATCATATTGATAAGATATACGATTAGAATTGATAGCTAATTCCATATTTTCACTGGTACCTAAGACTGCCGCCTGATACATGGTCTATAGATACGAAACACCTGCGGAAAATCGGTGAGTTGTTATTATTCATCTAATTTATAAGATATTTAATTCTATTTTATTTTTCTTGCGATTATCTATCAATAATTAGACCTAATGGCTGCTCGAATCATCTAGGACGGATGATGTCAGACAATATTCTATTATTTACGGGTATATTATTATTCATGATGATGTCAGACAATATTCTATCATTTGAGGGGATATTATTATTTATGATTATTGCAGAGAGATCTCTTTGATATCAGACATGAAAATTCATATTGATCAAACAACAATACCAGTTTAGGCTCCACTATAGCCCTCCTCAAAAACCCCACAAATTTATGTAAGATGAATGATGAATATGGAAAACTCACATGGAGCAATATATTAAAAACTTACGAAAGGATACTATTCAGACGAAAAAATTTGGAGATGCTTCGCGTATAGAATGTTGAACAGTACATAAAAAATAATATAATAAGAAATAACGTACAACAATAAATTGTCCTGCATAATGAACAGGGCAATCCAGAAGTTATTTGAAGACATGAGCGGATATAAACAAAATTGCTTGAAAGAAAAATGAACAGACGAAAACTGTGCACTAGTTGGATACTACAAGTCCTTGGTACATATTTTGAATTTCGATGACGCTAAAACAATCGACCATCAAATCAATCTACACAAATTTAGCCATCAGAAATGCAAGTGATAATGTGGGTCTGAAAACTGATACTATTGCATGAAGTACTATTCCACTATTCACAACCTAATCACGAATGAATGATTTTTGCTCATACAATTTTCTACTGTATTCCTATCAATCAGGATAACATTTCTACTTTTGTTGCTAGAATGCTTTTACAATCAATTGTTGAGTAGAACAGGCCATCATGTGTGACTTAATTTTGTACTCATTTTAAGCTTTGTCATGATTATATGCTTTTTCTGCATATCACAATGGCTGTACGCCAGTAATTGATATCTTATTTCTTCTATGTATTCTGCAATATTCCGTAAGCTATGTATTTTTAGTTTTTTTTTTGTCTAAATCTCATTCATCCGAATGTTTTTCATGCATGTTTTTTATTCTCATAATTTTATTCAAATTTCACAGAACTCCCGAGGATAACTCAAGTGGAGGCAATTATGGATGCCGTACAGTACTTGATGACTCTAGAGACAGCCAAAATAAATAGGGAGAACCTCATCAGCTGCGGAAAACTCTAAAAGTGCGAATGAACGCTATCTGTTCTACTTTATTTGAAATATTTCCATATTATGTTCAAATTGTTATAACCGGTTATAATATACATGAATAATATAAAGTGAAATCTGGTCAAATAATCTGTTATCGTACAGAAATGTATGATTCGATGGCAAAAAGTAACATTGAATCTTAAATGCAGGTGATGTTCCATTTATATTCATATTGACACAAATTTCATTGTGATTACATGAATGTACAGGTACAGTACTCTTATTTATTTTACATTTTTTCGCGCAGCAACAAAATCGCTGATTGTCTCTTTTATTGAATGATTTCTGCCCTTTTCCAACCCACGGGGATCAATATAATTGTCTCCAACAATGAGCTAGCTTCAAGATGCTTGTCAACTAAACATTCGGCAACAATGGGTTAGCATTCAAATGTCTGACAACTGTAAATCCTACAACAAAGAGCTAGCATCTAAATATCTGATAACAGAGTATTCTACAAAAATGAACTAGCATTCACATGTTTGACAATGACACATCTCCTAACTGTTCTCAAATGTTAACTGAGATCGTAATTACAAGAAATGAATCAATGAATAACAAACTTGAATGAAAATTAGTGTGAAGATACTCCATATTTGTGACATGATTCTCCCCTCATGGTTTGTCGAGCTCGACGAACTCAGGATCTTGTCCTTAATTTGGACGAAACCTGTTTCCATCAACGACTTCCAGTTCCATATTCTTGATCATCCATATGTAGAATACAAAAACGATTGAGCGTTTCAAGATTTAGTATGGTCCTTCCCAGTCTCTCTGCAATTTGGAACATTTTCCTCCTTTTCTAACTGCAGCTCTCGACTCATCATCAACTCGACTTAAGTATACTATGTGGATTCATTGACTGCCGACCTGTACGCTAATAGACACAGGTCAGTCTTCTTATCCCAATCACCTTAGTGTTTGTAGACGAGTTTTCACAGATAACCTAGATTTGTTCTGCTGAAACGTTCTGCCATACTATCAGATTGTGGGTGTAGCGCTATAGTTTTTGTCTTGCTCATGCCAAGAATTATCTTGACGCATTTAAAAATTTGGGATGGGAGTTCCGGCCTTGATCGGCATGTAACTTCGGCGGTGTCCCGAATCCTAGAAAACGTTCTCAATAAGGACTACCGTGACTACTTAAACTTCTTGATTCTGTACTGATACTACTTCCGGTCACTTGGTGAAATAATCCATGACAACAACGAAGTACTTGATTCCCTGTTCAGTGATAGGAAAAGGTCCAAGTATGTCCTGGACAATCCTATCAATCGGATGTTTTCAATATCAAGAGTCAGAATAGAATGTTTAGATCAAAAAATAATAAACAAACCTCAGTTCTATCATTAATCTAGTTCCTCCAAATAATCAATATAAGTAAGTTATATATCATTTAAAATTTCATATTGATCCATTTCGTGCAGATTTCATAGCAGAATAGATAGAAGTCAAATGTCAAATGAATCAAAAAGAAAATGTATCCATCCCTTTATCTCTCTCTTCTGATTGGTCGAGCCAATAACTACTTACTGAAAAGTTTGGAGTGTGCAAGCTCTTGCGCTGAACACGGTTAGTGCAGAGCAGCTCTGGGCTAATTTCGTTGTTGTGAACGCTAACACATGATTGTACCTGTCAATCATCTGGCATTAACCATAACTACTGATACTAACTACTAATTTTGTGTTGTAAACGAGGCTTAACAGTTTTGCGAAATAATCCTCGTTGTTCCACTGGCAACAGCTTCCTCCTCTTTTCTATCTCGGTGAAGTTGATGCTAATTGAGGGGAAGACCGCTCCTGTTGACGGTTCCCTGTGTTTGTCGTGATCCTTTTCACCTCGTGCTCTCTCATCATTCCGTTCCAATTACCTTACTCTCTTTGCTAATCTTGACGCTTCTCTTAGACCTGATTGCCGTAACGATAGCCTAGCTGATGGCGGAGTTGTTAACTTTGGCGTCGCGGTCAAAACTGCTGACAGTGTGCTCGGGCGCCAATGCAGTCGGTGATGCAGTTTCTAAGGCAGGCGGCTGAATAGCTCAGAAGGGATGGGCTAGGGTTGTCAAAATAATCATTAGGAGGTAGGTATCACAATGAGATTTATTTACATACAAATACGACGACAGTGGGCATTAAACATATATTTTTCAGGAACTTGCACGGTGATAACTTGGCTAACGGTGACAGGACGGCTGTACATGACACTTGACACCAGCGGTCGCAGTACGGACCCAGGCGGTTGCAGAGAGTTTAAAACAAACAAATCGTAAAGCGATCTCCCAAACGGTAGATGAACTTATCTTCGAAGCTTGTGAAACCAAACTGGCTCCCAAGTAGTGACTCTACGTTAAACTTGCTTAACGCTGTGAAGCCTATGATGACCTCCTCAACGGTGATTCTACGTTGAAACAATCCAACATTGTGAAATCAACAAAGACTCCACCAGCGGTGACTCACAGTTAAATTATTCAAACACTGCGAAATCAACAAGGACTTCTGCAGGGGTGATTCCACGGTGAAAATTCTAACACTGTGTAATCAATGGAGTCTCTCCCAGCGGTGACTCTACAGTGAATCATGCAAAAATATTCCAAGTTCAAAAACAGCAAAAATATTCTAAGCTCAAAACAGCAGAAGCAAACAAATCTAAGTTCCTTATATGGACTAACGAACTTAGCACAAAAACTCCACTTGGACGGTGAACACTCTGAAGATGACACCCGGAATCGGAACTAATAGTGTACTTTGGAGCGGCTACTCAGAGGACTGGACTTTCAAAGAAGTGACTTAAATCGGCCACAAGGCCTTACTTATACTTGAATGCCGATGAATCCCTACTCAACGTGTCTTGAAATTAATATCCTATTCTTTCCCTACTATATATATCCTCATAAACATTTCCTTGAAGGCTCTGGGATGTGTAACTGTGACGGAGTCTTGGGACATAATCCGTCACATTGCATAGTCTCTGGTTCATCCTTAGCCTAGCTCAACTATCTTAGCAACAACTGTTCCAACAATCGTTTCCCAGGTGATTAGTATAAAACAAAGACTGCATCGGTATCGCTTCCATAGTAAGATGAGCAGCATCTTCTCTTGATATAGACATCGGAACACTTCCCGATCATAGAGCTGCATCATCACCATTTACACTAAGGACCAAATCAAAAGACGTGTCTTACACTCATCATAACCTCAGCTCAACCAAGATTCAGTTCTCACTTACTTGAGTATCAGCTGATTCAACATTCACTTCTTCCTTAGTTTCATATTCAGTAAAGCAAATAAAGAGTCACTCACGGAAGTTTTTGAGATAATACCTCATAAAATAGTAACGTTGGCCCTGAGCTTTGTGCATAATATGTGAAATAATTGATGTTTGAAGCGAAATTAATTTATATTAACAACCAAAAGATTCATAATAACATCCAAAAAATTTATATAGAGAATTTGAATGAATATACACAATGATATGCATATTTTGTGAATCAAAATATGGATTGAAGAGTTTTAGTTTCAATGTTCATAAATGTACGAGATGTTTTTGGCACGTAATGAAGCTACTATATATTTTTTGGATGTTACTGTCAGCAGATGCATCAACATCATTACTACCAATTGGTATAGGAGAAGCACTGTCTCTGTGCGGTATTTCCATTCATTCCCGTTGACCGCATCACGGACGTCACCGGAAATTCGTCACAATCACGCGCAGATAAGCTAGCCATTGCTGTTGTTGCTATTTATATTTTTCCTATTTTATTTATATTCATCGCTTCTGTGTCCATCAGACCAATCTATGTTCACAGATACAGATTATTATCATATATTTTGTTCGTTTGTTTACTGCTCAAACGGGAAAGTCTATGTTCATTCCATATCTGCTTTACTGTTTGCAAGCGTCAGCGTACACGCTGGAAGCGTTAAGTCGCTACCGTTCCGTTCTCTTTTTATCGCTTTCATATACCCGGTTGGACGACCAATACGTACCGTATGTACATTGTACGCATTTCCACATACTACTATGGAGCCCGCATTTCTGACTTTTATCGCGCATTTCAAGTGCGTTTGCCGTACGCTTGTTTTCATTTTTATGCTGCTTGTTTGCACTGCGTCCAGGTACGCAGCTCTTATCTTTTCTCGCGTAGAATCAATGAACTTGGGAAACACTCACCTGTCAAAACTATTTGTATTGTTTGGGTGCTTATTGAACAAATCAACTCACCGATTCTTGGTCGTTCCATCGTTGCGCGTCCCTTATCCACCTATCGGTTGGGCGTTTGGTCTACTGGACCGTGCTGACCATCGTTTAAACGCCTGGCGCCCTTATTCACCAGCCTTAACACCGGCCATCCCCTTGAGGCCAGCCGGTGCACAGTTACGCAGGTGCCACTCTTAAACAAGGGCGTGACAACATGCTGCTCATTCTGTGCAACAGTTTTCAGGTTTAAATTATGCATAGCTTGGCCGTAATTACCTTCTCAATTTGCATTAAATTTTTCATCCAAAACTGGGTGTGATAATAGAGAATCAAGCAGTTTGTGCAAACCCGGAAAACAGCAGCTTTCATTTAGTACCAATTTTAAGTCTGTAAGTGTTGTAGTTGATGAGAGCTCAGCATCCTGCTAGCCAGACAGCCAAGGTGCATATAATAGCGTATTTTTTCTTGCAAAAATGCACTCAAAAGTTGCGGAAAATCTTCGAACTTGTCAAACGCTAGTTGGGAAAATAATGCAGGACTCAGTTTTGACCCATCTTGGATCCATAAATCCAAAAGACTTTATTGTAAATGACATATGTACTGAACGGTACATTGAGAGAGTAAATAATCTTCAGGATTTACATACGTGAAAATAAGAAAAAATGGAAGAATCATCTAGATGATGGAAGCGCATTTTTGACAGCTCATGAATGCTTGTTACTTCAGAGATTTCGCAAATTACCATCTCTTACAATTACTGAGCTTGAAATCAAGCAGTTTGGGCAAACTTACGAAACAGCAGCTTCCATTTAGTACTAGTTTCAAGTTGACTATTTAATAGGTACATAATTTATACATGTACAAACTCAAAAATACCTTTTAATCTTCATTGTTTAGTTATTGACTGACAGGAGGTCAAGTGCTGTAGCTTAAAATGATAATTTGATCTTTATCAAAGCTTTATAAAAAAAAATACACCAAAAGTGAACAAATTTTCATCCAATAATAATAATTCATTCTAATAAGCTTCAAATTCGCGTCAAACAAGTCATTGAATGAATCCCGGACAGATTTGACAACTGTACATAATAATAGTGACACTCGCGGCGAAAGTTGTAACTAAATTTTTATCTACTTTAATAAATTTTAGTTGCCATATCCCTAATGTCATAGATATCTATGGACATTGTTTCACTTGAAACAAGTAATTGAATAATTCAATTTTCCACAATCACTGAGCTTGAATTAAAGCAATTTGTGCAAGCCTACGAAACAGCAGCTTTTATTTAGTACCAGCTTCAAGTCTGTGAATAGTATAGTTGCTGAGATCTCAGCGTCACGCCAGCCAGCCAGCCAGCCAGCCAGCCAGCCAGCCAGCCAAAGTGAATATAATAGCGCTTTTTTCGGAAAAATGCGCTAAAAATATATATTAATCTAGAGACTGTCCTGGGATCACATCGAATCGACATTTACATATTTCTTTCTTGTCTTGAACTCCTAATCTTTGTCATCATTATCTAAATCTTTTTTTTTTTCTATAGAAGGATAACTTGATCTGGCTCTTGTCGTCTGACTCCTATAATAGTACATATTGGAAACATGTCCTATTTGCATAGTAAGCTGACAGTGATTATTAAGTCAATGTCAATGTCAATTTGTCGTGATTCTACCACTGGATTGATGTGAAGATTTGATAGTAGGTAATATGTCAAAAATTTTGGGAAGTTGAGTTTAGATCATGTTATAGCTTCCTAATCCTCGAACTTTTGTTCAACTGCTCGCATTGTTACATCATTCAAAGTTTTTTGAATTTAGAAGCTCAATGATTCAACTCTGGAAAATTGACAATTTGAGATTTTGGAGGCTCGAGGATGTATGATACATTTTCTCAATTATTTGAGTACCGAAGAACTATATACTACATAATTCATGTTCATCATCAGTTGATTTTATTATTGGATATTCAGTTCAGGGCATTGTGACCATCAACCGATTGGTGACTAATATTAATATAGATTAAAGCGCGCTTACAAAACATCACGTTGAAAAAGGTTACCTTTTTGATCTTGAAAACGCAAAAGTCTCAAACACCGTGATAAATCGTGATCAAAGACTGATACAAGAAATCTTATTTATTAACAAGAATAAAAATCGAAGGGTCAAATTTCAGACTGACTGAAAGAATAATATCAAAAATTTCAATAACTTTGTCAATTACGTCTGATTTTATGTTAATCCTCTCCACTTTTTGTTCGGTTTATGCGCCTCGTCAAATGTTAGTTCTTCGTCAACCTCAATTGTTGGTGGCTCTCTAATCTTATCATGTAGCTTTGCTTTTTCCCATTTACCAACATGTCCTTTGCACTGTTGTGTATGATACTCCAAATTTTTCAATTCAATATTCCTACCGATCAAGTGGTAGGTGAGTACTGTTGTTTTTGCAGTATTTTGTTCCTATTTTACCTTTTGATTATCAGCTAATGATAGGCGATAATTTTATCATTCAAAACGTCTAAATATAGAGGGCAACGAATAAGCAAAGAGAAATTTTCAAATGATTTTGGAAAACTGGCTCTGATTGATCCTTGAGCCTCCTGAAATTGACTTTCCAATTACCTTAAGTCAGCGGTAATTATAAGATGATTTTGTCTCTGCCGAGAGAATGATGCTTGGTAACAAATCAACGCCACGCGAAGAGTTCGTTAACCTGTATGTAGCATGTTCAAACAAATCTGCCCCAATTATGAGTATTCATCAAGGATAGGAGCATATACAATATGGGATTCTGGCTTTATCTAGTTTAGTAATACAATTGCAACTATGTACTTGCATGAAACAATTAAATGTGAAATGTATGAGATTTAGATCAGACACACACAACGTACAATATTAAACTTGGCTAACAATAATTAATAACAGCCTTTCGACTATGTCACTGTGATATCGATTCAATTCGTCGATTTCATTCATGAGACCACAAATAGACCTATCTTATTGGACTCTGAATTTCTCGAAAATTTCTTGTTTCATCCATTACCAACAATTCAAAATGGAGAAATATCATTGATACATACATCAGTCATCAAATACTTGCACGACAATATACGTATTCTCATAACTCAATTGAATTTATCACTGTTATAAAAATTCATATTAAATTATTGAAATCCGGATGAACACATCCATAAGAACAATTTTCTCATCATAATCCCCATTACTAGCTATGGTCATCACAAATCGAGAAATTATTGCAGTTTTTTCTCCCGTTACGATTTGTTAACGTTAACGAACACAAGAAATATAGTATCAGTACACTTGATATCAGTAGTACCATCGGCAGTCGTACTATCAGTAGCTATGAAAAAAATGAAAAAACCAACACATCATATTTTTTACAGTTCTCAGACAGATCATCGGACAGCATTTTTAGGAAAACGATGTGTACCATATGTTCATCAACAGCAATGAAACAAACAAGAGCAAGAACAATGTAATATCATAATCGAATGGTCAGTAAGCTATTAGATTAGATATCTAGGGAATGATAGTTTTCCTATCACACTGCTTGGAGATATCATGAAAAGAATGACTTTCTATTTCCTACAATTCTCTGGATAATTACCTTTATTACTTTCTCATTCAGGTGATTACCCATATACTAACTGCAAAGTAATGGCAAGAGCGAGTGAAAAACATTTTTCTCAGTAGTTATGACAAAATTCCAAATTACTCCTTCACTCATCAAAATAGAATACATACATTGTACATCTATGAAGTTTGATAACAAAGGAGTAATAATTTATCTGATTCCTCACACATGTTTCGTGCAGACAATGCAGACTAGGAAATTCACGTATCATGGACAGTGCTGTACAATAGTTATATTTTCCGGATCCTGGGAGCAGAAACAGGGAAGAAAATAGGAATTTGGGAGCAAGAAACTGGCGTTCTACTGAATTTACCGTCTACCAGTAACTCTGGGAGCGTATAGTAAAGAACGTATTTTTATACACTGTTCATGTTGCACGTTAACACTTCACAATGATACCTGGAATAATTCTTGCGTTCGAGTGGAAATCTGAGAGCGTTAAAATAGCCTGCACTTCACTTATCCTAATTTCATGGAAATATTAAGTTTTTCTGTGCACTTTTCATTACATATTGCAAAGCTTTTATTTCTCTCATAATTCATCATTGAACAAATTGAATGTCCCAAATCAACAGTTTCAGATGTGAACAATATGTTGTAGGAATTTCTTCAAATATTTTATACTGACAATATTTATAAAATCAGATATTTCGCAAATACACCAGAAAATTCTGGTGTTTTATACAAGGCATTTGATTTGAAGTAATAATTTTAGATACATATAGCTTTCATCACATTTTGCTGACAGATTCGAGAGATTGGAGGCCTATAAATAACATTTTGAAAAAATCAAGATAATACTCACCACAGAGACTAGAAAATTTCTCGAATGAGATTTCAAGCATTTGCAATAGTTCCAAACATTGTATTCTACTAATGGTGTGAAGTATCATACCAGAGAGTTCAATGACTCGAATAAGATTATTTATGCTAGTTCAATTCCTCGCGCTACACAACTAACTATATACAAATTTCCCAACTCTTTTCTTTCGCGAAACATTGGAAATTGAATCCACATTACTGTAATTAAATCTCATCTACTCATCATGCCTCCAAAAAATAGTAGTGCACAGTACATCGCCCTTTTTTTTATGATTGGTATCAAGCTCAAACTCCATGAGAAGCTTCGTTTTGGAGAGACGCTCAACTTCTCTCTTCACGAAAATTTCCGACAGTGGAAGATAAAATTGTGGGTTAATAAGAAATAGGTGATTGTATAAGTCTCTTCACTAACAGGCTTTTTCTCAATCTAGTCTCATGGGATAATTGAACATAAAACAAGAAAAAATGTTTGTCCTACGGTACAGACAGTTCGAATCTAAGCGTCCTTCTCTTCAAACCTGTTCAATTAACAATGGAATAATTTATTTTCAACCGGCCGATTTTGATTGTATGTATTATTGAATCTATGCATAACTTGATGGCTACGTCGTCCTACAAATGAAATGGTAGAATTTCTCTGTCCTAAGCTAGAATTATGCCTACCGAACAGTGATACTGTATTCATTACTAACAAGCTAATTTTTGTTTTTTTCTTGAAGAAATAAAATGAGAGACAGGATATTACTATTGTCCTACAAAAAGAGTAGAATATATTATCACAAATCAATTGTGGCTGAATAAATTTAACTTGGACAATGGTGCTTTTTTATGATTTACAAACCGTCGCAGAGTGTCAAGACCGCTAACTTCCACTTTTACTGTTACCTACTTGATCTCCTCTAGACTTTTTTCGCGAATTCATATAATCAAGTCCGAAATTCTCAAGAACTCCATCCAATCAGAACATTCGATCGATTCAAATGGACCAATCGCATACAATTTGCGCAACAACAACATTTTGCAACAATGAACTAGCTTGCAAATATGTAACAACTGATAAGTAAGATAAGACAGAAAAAAGAGTCCTTGCGACCACGTTATACTGAGAGTACGTTCCACTAGGCCGACACAACGACTGGCTCTCGATCGTAGTTTATGCCATTCCACTAGCCTGCTTGTTGTGGCTGGTGCTTCAGGTGAAACGATGCGAGTATCTGTTGAATGTCAAATGAACCTACGTAACATTATCATTGATCTTGTTTATTTTTCTCACTCCTATGAACTCGCAGCTCTTCTCAGCATGTTCTCTGAAACTATACAAAATATATCCAACAGATATCCAAACCACTCTATAATTATAGGAGGAGATTTCAACGTTCGAATAGGTGCTCTCAATGAAAAATAAGAGATACTTATGTCCAATAATAACCTATAAGCTCTTCGCTGTGTAAAGACAACACTGTCAACAAAAAAGGGAAGGATTTAGTTGATATTAGAGAGTTTTTGCGAGCCACCGCTAATGAAACGTCAACGCTAACGTCAAAAACTATTTTCTTTGGGTACCGTTACTGGAATAGACAAATAATATTCATTGTTATGTTATTGATGTTTGCTAACCCTTGAAGTTTCTTGTGAATACACTCTGATTCAAGCTAGCGCTACTAAGCCAGCATTTTCCAAAAAAAATGTTTTCTACGTTAGCGTTATCGTATCAATAGCGGAGGCTTGCAAAAACTCCCTATTATGGGAGCTTAAAATATGCTAGCACTCAATGGAAGATCACCAAGCGATACACCTGGTAACTTCACATATCCTAGCAAAACTGGAAAAAGCACGAACGACCTTATATGATTTGATATAACTTTGGCCTTTTTGTTGTTGATTTCCAAATTATCGATGATATATTCATGTCCGACCATACTATCTGTTCGCTGAAATTGATCAATTCACTATCAAATAAAATCACTCAAATAAATAAACAAAAAAGATGCAACTTGAAGTTACTATGAATGATATGACTCGTTTACAGAATAAAAATCCATGGCATAACCAAATAAGTGCTGAACTAAAAAGGAACACAAAGCAGCAACTGAGAGTCTGCAAGCTAAAAAATTTCAATGAAGAAAGCACAAATGCATACATTGCAGCAAAAAAGGCTCATAAACTGGATATATCGGAGCAGAGAAAGAAATACAAGCAGAAATAAGAAGCAAGTCAGAAGAAGTTGGGAACCAGCTCTAACAACTATATCTCCAACCCAATATCGATCGTCGAATGGTCGCAATACTTTGAGTCTTGGTATAGCAACAAAATTATTAATGACATGAACTGTTTTGATACCCTACACCCATACTTAGACACTGAAGTCACAATGGTATGAATCAAGAATGCATTAAAATGCTTGATGGTAAAGAAGAGCCCTGGCATTGACGAAATCATCAATGAAGAATTGAAAAATTTGCCGGAAAATTGGATACTTTATCTCATAGATATACTAAACATGATTTCAAGAAATGAAAATCTACCTGAAAATCTCAAGCCAATCAAACAGACGCTGATTCATGAGAAGGGCGATTCATTAGTTTCAGACAATCACAGACTGTTATCATTAATCAACACAATTACTAAGCTGTTCACTCTTATAACTACTAATAGACTCCAAATATGGGCAGAAAGTTTTAGTATACTACCAGAAGCTCAGGCCGGATTTAGGAAAAACAGATCTTGTGTGGATAATATATTTATTTTGAACGCTATTGCACAATTCACTTTTATGAAAAAAAGGCAAGGTATATACGCCATATTTGTTGATTTTCGTGGAACCTCTGATTTAGTATCGCATAGCATACTGTGGGGCAAATTAAACGAAGTGGGAGCTAGCGCAAAAATAATAGGACTAACCAAAAATATGTACGACGGGGCTACAATGAGAATTGAGGTCAATAATGAGCTCTCTGACCCTACAGCTATCACAAGGAGAATGCTCCAGTCCCTTTTTATTTGCGCTGTATATTTAGAATTTTGAGAGTTTTTTAGAGAGAGAGGAACAATTATTGAGGCGAAATGAGCATTGCGGTTGCTTAGTGGAACGTACCCTAGAAGTGATTTCAGAACTTATAATTTATAGAGTGCTTTTTGTACGAATATTAGTGTGAGAACTCCAGAGAAAGAATAAGAAAGTATAACATAACTATTGAAAATAATCAAATTGAAAAATTCAATAAACAAATCCGCAATAGTTCGAAAATATTTGTTATTTCAAATAATTTTTGTGGGACCAGCGATACCTACCCAATATCGTATAGGAAATTTTTTTTTTTTTGTTAAGAATACACTTTCCATGTACTGTCTTAGTCTTACAGTTAGTAATGAATATAACACCGTTCGGTGTAGTGTTTCACAAGAATCAAGAAATAGTCTTGATCTTGTCTTGAAATCAAGACAAGACCAAGACAAGAAGTGTTCTTTATTTTCAAGACAAGACAAGAACGTACTATCAAGAATCAAGACTTCTTGTCAAGAGATCTTGATATCTTGATCATTAATTATTCAAATCTGCATATTCATTATTCTATTATTGAAATATTGAAATCTGCTGTGGTCATCACAGTTTTTATAAATTTCTTGGCAGGTTCATCACTGTTTCATGAATTTAGGATTATCATACCAACTTTCAAAGTCACATTTGTCATTTTCAAACTGACAGTTCAGAGTGATAGCGTCTTTGTAAAAGTGACAGCGTCATTTTCAAAGTGACAGCTGTCATTGTCGAAGTGACGACTGTTGTTTTCTGAATGACACCTTTTATTGTCATGGTATGGTGACAGATGGCGGCTTACAATATGAGTATTTTTGAAAATGAAGAGTCTTTTCCTAAATTTTCTAGTTAAAAAAGCTCATTTATAAATTAGATAGAAGAATGAAGAAAGAGGATTCTCCCTAGAAGTCAAGATCAAGAAATATCAAGAATTCTTGAAACAAAACAAGAAATGCGTCGTCAAGAAATGGGCAAGACAAGATATTTTTATTTTCTTGTCTTTGAATCAAGACAAGACAAAAAATGGTTATCAAGACAAGAAATCTTGTCTTGAAGAAACACTAGTTCTGTGGACAGTATCTTTGCGCAGGACAGGGAAATCTCCCTATTTTATTTTTAGGACGACGTAGCCATTAAATTATGCATATATGCAATGAAATATACTATCAAAATCAGCCGGTCACTATTAAATTTTATTTCGTTGCGATTTGAACAAGCTCAAAAAGGAGAGCGCATTAATATTGTCACAAATATGAAATATTTGTAGTAATTAGGTCACATAACTATTTATTTGGATTCGCTGTAACTGTAATCCTAGTTAGTTCTGACAAGGTCGATGTTCAATTGTCGGACATGATTGACAGGCTATGGTCACTAGATGTTTGGTGGTTGCCAGACAACAATTGTTGAGAAATCAAATGTT
Source organism: Dromius quadrimaculatus (assembly GCA_963989225.1). Taxonomy (NCBI): domain Eukaryota; kingdom Metazoa; phylum Arthropoda; class Insecta; order Coleoptera; family Carabidae; genus Dromius; species Dromius quadrimaculatus. The sequence goes on along the minus strand of OZ022332.1, from coordinate 32,479,198 downwards.
GGCCCATTGTCAACTTGGATATATAAAAGCGTTAGCTAAGAGAGGAATCATTCAGTAAGTGATTCTGTACCAGTAACTGTGAGCGAAATTGTGAAAATACGAGTTTGTAAAGTGAAGATTTACACTGTAACCTGTATCAATAAATTATTTAGAATAAAATTTGTGACAAATTTGTGTCAGAAGTGGGATGCCAAAAAATTGTGTGAAAATAACTCTAGATCCGGACGACGAAAAGTGGACTAGGTTGCAGTGTTGTGAAGTTTTTTAAATTGTGTTTGAACTGTTGTAAATGCCCAAGACGAGAAGCATGGCCACCAGCGAGATGCAGGATCAGCTGAAGATGATGATGGAATTCATAAAGACGTCGGCAGCTGAACAAAAAGCGTTCGTAGCAGAGAAGATGGTCGAATCTACAGAAGGTTTGAAGGCCATGGCAATAAAGGTAGCTAAGTCAGTGAAAGAGACTGTAGCAGAAGAGATCAAAATAGTAAAACAGTCAACAGAGGAGATGGCTACAGAATTGAAGAAGATTTTAGAGCAGAACGAAAGTATGACGAGTAGCATTCAGGATATAGATGAGGGTCTTATGGCAGTAAAGCGTCAAGTCGTTAAATTTGAAAGTCAATTTGAGCAAGTTGAACATCAAGCTTTGCAAGCTGATCGTGAGCTGGAAGCAAAATTAGACTCTATTGTCACCGAAAGAATGCAGAGACTTAGTCTCAATGGTGATGGCGTAGCCCTACGAATGAAAAGTGCTCCAGCATCTACTCCAAGGAAAGTTACAGCTAATTTCACGCTGAAACCGACTTCGTTTGATGGCAAGACATCTTGGGATTAGTATTCTGCTCAATTTGAGCTCATTCCAAAGAATAATGGCTGTAATATGAAGCAAAGAGCTATTGTATTGGCTGGAATGCTCCGGGATACAGCATTAGCGGAACTCTCAGAACTGTCCGAAGAGGAACGCTCGGATTATGGAAAACTGACGTCTGAATTGAGGCTGCGCTTCGGAGAGAAGCACATGAGAGAGTTACTTCAAGGACAGCTACTGAACTGAACACAACTGCATAAGAGAGATTTGACTACGTTTGCGTATGCTGTGCAGAGCCTGGCTCGGAAAACTCTCGCAAATTGTCCTAGCTCAACACAGGAATACGTTGCAGTGAGACAATTTATGGACGGCATCAGTGACGACGAGATTGAGCGGGTTGTCCGGCTAGCAAATCCAAAGACGGTGAGAGAAGCGCTAACAAAGGCCCAGGAAATCAAAGCGGCCACGAAGGCTTCAAGACTGGCGAAGAGAGTGAGGTGACTTGAGCGCGATGAGAAAGAGCCCGAGATGAAGAGGTCTATGACTTATACAGGGAGTCGTGAACGAAAACGATCTTCTTCTCGATTTGTACCGATCTCATCTGGACCTGGAGAAGAAGAACTAGAAGCTGGCGTTGCGGCAAGGAGGGCCATATTCAAATAGATTGCCGTACCAAGCATACTGTTAATTATGGCATGACTACATTATCTGGACTGCAGCAATTACCCAGATTATGGAGAATAAAATGCTGGCAGTGTGGTCAGGAAGGACATCTTCGAGTGAACTGTCGTACGAGACACACCGTTGCTTGTGGTACGAATACATCGTCAGCAAAAATCATATTCACTAGACCAGTAAAGCAGAAGCTGGTGGGATCCTCCATCAAGAGTTCCAAGTTTATTGATCTCCAAGTGCGGAAAATTCGAACCAGTCCAACCGTGGAAGGATTCGTGGAGAGTGTACCATGTAAAATGATGCTTGATACTAGAGCAACTGTCACTGTTGTGAATCCAAAAGTCTTTGCAAAAATAGGACAAATTCCAAGCGAACGTGCCTAGATCCAGCGGATTTTACTGAAGACAGTAAATCGGGGAAGAATACCAGTATTCAGTGTAGAGGAGCTTGATTTTACAATTGGCAATTTGAAGAAAAAGCATCAAGCATTCATTGCTGCAATCGTGGATGACTGCATTCCGGGTGTCGAGTTCCTGCGAGAATTTGGTTGTGTCCTGGGTTTGAAGGATGATGTCTTGCGGGTTGATAAGGAAGAAGAAATACCTCTCTATTGTCGACAAATAAGAGTGGAAGTAACTGATGCTAATGCTCCAGGAAACCTCAGCTTCGATGAGATGATTTCACTTGGAGAGCAGAATCTTTGCAGTGACTTTGGAAATCTGACTAGAATCAAAGAAATCAAGCAAGATGAATCCGTACTATCGATGCAAGAAGTACGACAAGCTCAACAGGATGATTCCGCTCTGAAGCCGATCATAGAATGGGTAAAGATCGGCTAGAAACCTAGCTTCCAGGAGACATCTGCTATGGATCTGATCACCAAGGCCTATTTGGCACAATGGAGTTCCTTGAGAGCCAGAAATGACATACTATACAGACTATGGGAGAATTATGATGGAAAGGAGATAAAAGAAAAATTGATATTGCCAGGAAGTCTAAAAGATCAAATTCTGGAACAAATGCATGATGGTAACAGCGGTGGACACTTTGGCATCAAGAAGACACTTGATAAAGTCCGTAAACGTTTCTACTGGGTTGGCTGTCGAGAGGACGTAGAGCAATATTGCAAGACTTGTGAACGCTGTAACTCAAGGGAGGAGCCCGTCACTCAACGGCGCACTACGAAGCAGCAGCACAACGTGGGCTCTCCGTTTGAGAGGATTGTCGTGAACATACTCGGACCTTTGCCTATTACTGCACGGCAGAATAAACAAGCTGCCAGCGACAGAATAAAGGCCCGATATGATTTGATAGCCATCGGTCTCCGGTTCCAGCAAGGCGAAGTTGGTATGGTTCTACAATATCAGAAGAAGAAGAGGAAAGTGTCCTAAATTGCAGAGAGACTGAGAGGGATCGGACTAGGTCATAGAGTGTTCGAACGACATTGTATTCCGGATACGGAGGGGCAGAAGCGGCAAACCAAAAGTCGTTCAAGGAGACAGGTTGTGGCCGTACCAAGGACGAGGCTCTGAGTTTGTCGAGGACGAGGTTCTGAGTTCGTCGAGGACGAGACTCTGAGTTCGTCGAGGACGAGGTTCTGAGTTCGTCGAGGACGAGGTTCTGAGTTCGTCGAGAACAACGAACCATGAGGGAGAGCAGTGTCACAAATATGAAATTTTTGTAGTAATTAGGTCTCATAACTATTTATTTGAGTTCGCTGTAACTGTAATCCTAGTAAGTACTGACAAGGTCGATGTTTAATTGTCGGACATGATTGACAGGCTATGGTCACTAGATGTTTGGTGGTCGCCAGACTACAATTGTTGAACAATTGAATGTTGACCCATTGTCGGCTTAGGTATATAACAGCATTAGCTAGGAGAGGAATCATATAGTCAGTGATTCTGTACCAGTAACTGTGAGCGAATTTGTGAAACTGCGAGTTTGTTAAGTGAAGATTTACACTGTAACCTGTATTAATGAATTATTCAGAATGAAGTTTGGGACAATATAAACTGTCTGTTTCGTAGAACAACTTTCATTGTTTTCTCATTTATGTTGAATTATCTCAAGATTGAATTGAGGGACAGCCTTCAAGTGATAAACTCTGGATAGTCACCGTATTGACATGTTTCTTATTAACCCACAATTCCATCTCTCACTATCAATAACTTACGTGAAAAGAAAAGTTGGGCGTCAAAACGAAGCTACTCTTTGAGCTTAATAGTGATTATTTCAAAAAGAAGCGATGAACTGTGGACTTTAAAGTTTCAGAGTCAGATAGATCTGATAGAATTTGTGCCTAAGTAGAAAATGTAGTAAATGATGTCCTCACTGATTTTGCTAATAATTATCCGCTCAAATAAAAACTGTTCTCGCATTAAAATCTTATTGACACACTAAGTGAACTCATCCGTAAATCAAGTTAAAATCTATAACTGATACTCGTGCAGGTATTTAGAAGAATTGTGCCAACAGTTTTACATCAGATGATGGGATTCAAAGCTCTGCTAATTCTTCCAAAATGGGGGAAAAATTATCTGTTCCGTTGTCATGTCAAGAAGTTATGTGAAGACCGTGAGTAGATAAATCAAGCACGCACCAACCAATTCACGATCTGATGGCCTTCGTATGCAAAGTCAATAACGCATCTTTGACTCAGAACAGATTGGCACTGAATCTGAATTGGCTGGAACACCGAGATATCCATGCTTATACATGAGTCGCATCGCCAAAAATAGAAGAATCATCCAGATGATGAAAGCACATTTTTGACAGCTCATGAATTCTTGTTACTTCAGAGATTTCGCAAATTACCATCTCTCACAATTACTGAGCTTAAAATCAAGCAGTTTGGGCAAACTCACGAAACAGCAGCTTCCATTTAGTACTAGTTTCAAGTTGACTATTCGATAGGTACATAATTTATGAATGTACAAACTTAAAATACCTTTTGATCTTCATTGTTTAGTTACTGATTGACGGGAGGTCAAGTGCTGTACCTTGAAATGATAATTTGATCTTTTTCAAAGCTATATAAAAAAAAAAAACACCAAAAATGAACAAATCTTCGTCCAATAATGATAATTCATTCTACTAAGCTATAAATTCGCGTCAAACAAGACATTGAATGAATCCCGGACAGATTTGACAACTGTACATAAAAATTATGACACCCGTGGCTAAAGTTGTGACTAAATTTTTATCTACTCTAATAAATTCCAGTTGCCATATCCCTAATGTCATATATATCTAAGGGCATTGTTTCACTTGGAACAAATAATTGAATAATTCAACCTTCCACAATCACTGAGCTTGAATTAAAGCAATTTGTGCAAGCCTACGGAACAGCAGCTTTTATTTAGTACCAGTTTCAAATCTGTAGATAGTGTAGTTGCTTAGAACTCAGCGTCACGCCAGTCAGCCAGCCAGCCAGCCAGCCAGACAGCCAAAGTGAATATGATAGCGCTTTATTCCAAAAAATTGAAGAATCATCTAGATGATGAAAGTGCATTTTTGACAGCTCATGAATGCTTGTTACTTAGAATCAAACAGTTTTGGCAAACTTACTGAAAAGCAGCTTCCATTTGATACTAGTTTCAAGTTGAATATCTGATACGTACATTATTTATGCACGTCATCATCATCATCATCACTGGCGCAACAGCCCTTGTAAGGGCCTAGGCCTTTCTGATCGGTATCACCGAGCCGCGGTATAACACCGCCGTACTGCCGATCAGAATTTCGTGCCATTGCTACATATTTTAAGGTGTATAGGTTGGCAACCTGTACCACCCGAGTGTGTTGATGCAAGTAGCTGCATTTTCAATTTTTACGACAAATCACACATTGTCGGTGAGTGGATTCGAACCTGCGACCTCTTGGTCGAGTGACGTCACAGCATGTATAGGTGAACAAACACGCTCGGCCATCCGCACTCAATTTTATGCACTTACAAACTCAAAAATACCTTTAAGTACCTTAAAATAATAATTTGATCTCTATCAAAGCTATATAAAATAAAAATACATCAAAAGTGAACTAATTTTCATTCAATAATAATAATCCATTCTGATGAGCTTCAAATTCGCGTCAAACAAGTCATTGAATGAATCCCGGACAGATTTGACAACTGTACATAATAAAAGTGACCCATGGCTAAAGTTGTAACTAAATTTTTATCTACTTGAATAAACTCTAGTTGCCATATCCCAAATGTCATATATATCTATGAGCATTGTTTCACTTGAAACAAGTAATTGAATAATTTAATCTTCCAAAATCACTTAGCTTGAATTAAAGCAATTTGTGCAAACCTACGAAACAGCAGCTTTCATTTAGTACCAGTTTCAAAACTGTAAATAGTATAGTTGCTGAGAACTCAGCGTCACGCCAGCCAGCCAGCCAGCCAGCCAGCCAGCCAGCCAGCCGGACAGCCAGACAGCCAAAGTGAATATAATAGCGCTTTTTTCCAAAAAATGCGCTAAAAATGCGCTAAAAAGAGGTTACATCATCTGACATTATGGACTACTTGCGCTCCAAAAGTAGGGACTGCGATTTTGTATGTGAAGAAATCAAACACACTGACGATTATGCATCTTTTGAACTGCGCATTGGCCATCAAGGATTCTTGTGAGAAAGTTCTGGTTTCCTCGCAAGCGTAATCACAAAAAATGTTCAATTCAAAATAAATTTCTTTGAAATATATCAAATTCTAGTTCAAGTGCGTGATTGATAATTATAAAATGTTCATTCACATGTAAATATGAGCAATTACAATGATTTTTCAATCATTTGAACTCACTTATTTGTGTCAATAAATTCACAATCGCAGTTGGAAAAGATAAAGTGGATGAGCTTACTAGTTGTTTTATAAATAGTGTGAAATATTCATTCATAATGTTCTACCGAGTGCTGACAGTGACTTCTATTATTTATTATTATAGCTCTCTGTTTCTCATAAATGATTGCAACATTCTAAGCTATACCTCAACCGGATATCTCAAGAATTTTGAAGCTTTCCTTGATATCAAAGTTATTTCATCACGAAATGCAATGGTCAATTGCTGGATCTCAACAACCGGTGTGATAAACTTTGTACTGTTACCTAGGATAAGGTAGCTCTTGCTTTCAATAAATATGGTGCCAGGTAGTGGTAATGCTAATTAATCAGTGTGTGAAAAATGTAGCAAAAAAGTGTCAAGATATGATGATGAAATTACATGTAATAATGAGTGTAATAGATGTTTCTTATATTGGTTGTGTTGATCTAACAATCGAAGGATGGGAGAATTCGATGATGAAGATAACTGAATATCCATAGAATGTCAGAATAAATCTTTGACCTTCAGCGTAAGTCAAAACAACTAAAGTGACAGAATGAACTTGGAAAATATCTATTTCAACCGATAAATCGATAATAATCTGTCTAAATCAATCAAACAAATAGCAAGATCAATAAATTAGAGCCTAAATTAGAAACAAAGAATTTATCTGAGGATCAAATCGATAGTTATGTCAATATCAACCAAGTTGTGATACCTAACGTTCACTCAATCAGATCGTTTCTCTCAGTAGTATCAAAATCTTAGGACAAAATTTTTGAAATAATCTCAGTCATTTGGAACAAGACTCAACCAAAATGATATAAAGAACTCGAAACAGGGATGTCTCATCAAAAATTCTGAAATAAAGAGTCTTTGAATAAAATGAAATCCAAACTAAGTACGGATAAGGAGAACTCAAACATATATAACCCGAAAATACTCAGTGCACGTCTTATTATATATGGTTTGAATAGATGTGATATCACAGATAACAATTCACCAATAAGAAATATAGTGAAACAAAATAATTCGAACAAAAATTATTCCAAGGATATAAAAATTATAAAACTTGTATCGTAGGGGAGTCAAAGTCAGTGTACAAATAAGAAGCACGTCAGTAAGAGAGAGCTCAATCTTTTTAAATTTAGGAAGATATGGCACAGAATATTTTCCATTAATAGGATGTTTTGGACATATTGCCAGGAAATGCAAGGAAAAAAGATAATTTGCCTCGAGTGTTCGGAAAGCAATGCAATAAAAAATCTGAGATGAACATCACGAGACTTACTTGTACATCATTGGATACATATAGATAATACGATATGATTTTGTGTTTGATCGTATATATCATTGGATATATATATATAATCAAACACAAAATCCCATCGCTCCACAGTTAATCGTTTTGGATTTACCCAAGAGATTCGAAGAATCTGTCAAGTTAAATGCGCTTTCAGCCAAGTCGATTGCTATGGTAACAGTAGGCCATTATTCTTATTCTACAACATTCCTAAATACTTATTTCCAGAATTCTACGACTACTAACAAATCTGAATTTATGCGCCAAATTAAAAAATAAATTCTCACTGAAGAGCACTTTCGGTTCAGTCTATTGTTATAAGAATAGTAGGCAATTATTCAGATGCTACAGCAGACTAAAATACCAAATTTCAATATTCTACACCTGATCGTTTCGAATTTATGCGAAAAATTCCAAGAGACTGTCAAGTAAAGTGCACTTCCGGCTTGGTGGATCTCAATAAAAATAGGATATGAGCATCTATACGATATAATCGTCCTAAATACTGAATTCTGTAAATTTACGTTCAATCGTTTAGGATTTATGCGGAAAATTGAAAAAATATTTCGAATAAAGTGCTCTTCCGGCTTAGTCGATAGTAATCATAATACAAGGTGTAAAACTAGATATTATAAAAGTGCCTAACATAAATTGAAATATTCTACTAATTGTTTAGAATTTATGCGGAAAATTCAAAAAGTCTGTCATATAAAGTGCACATCTGGCCCAGGCGATTGTAACAAAAATAGAAGATGGCCATTTAGATGCTGTAGAAATTTCAAATTGCTGAACTCCAGTATCCTATGACTGATCATTCTGAGCTTATGCGGAAAATTAAAAAAAAGTTTTGAGTAAAGTGCACTTCCAGTTTAGCCGATCGCAATTATAATGCAAGATGTACAATAAGATGTTTTAGAAGTTCTTGATACGAAATTTCAATATGCCATGGCGAATAATTCTATATTTGCGTAAAAAATTCAAAAAAAGCTCCGAGTGAAGTGCACTTTGGCTCAGCCGATTCATTCAAAAATAGCAGATGACCATTCTGATACAACATCAAGTTCAAATAATGGATTTCAACATTCCACGGTTGATCATTCTGGATTTATTGGAAAAATTCGAGTAAAGTTTCAGGTAAAGTGCATTTCCGGTACAGACGATTGAAACCATAATGTGAGGTGCGAAACTATTCTCTATACCAGTCTTAAATACGAAATTCCAACATTATACGTTCAACCAGTTTTGAGATTTGCGAGTTACGCACAAACGCACGCACGCACGCACGAACGTACGTACCGACATCAAGTCAAAAACAGTCAAAATGGATTCAGAGATGCTTAAAACGGACATTTCCATCAAAATCTCGATAGGTGAATTTGGTCGGTTTCACAATACTTACTTGTTACTTTGTACAAGTAAGTAAAAACAGTAATACTGTTACTCCAAAATGTTTCAACCATCATCATATCAATAAAATTTTACGATTCAGCTGTAGGCACTTGATGAAACATGTTAACAAATAGATTTAAAAAACACTTGGTGTAAGTTTTACAAAAAATATTATATTTACTTTATTGATTTCGGCTTCTTAGGCCATCTTCAGAAGAATACACATAGATACAAAGAATTATCTCAAATACTGGAACAATAAGTGAACTTAGCCACGCCTACAAGAATTTAGACTAATCGGTAAAGCCCTTTATAAGGAGTTGTAGGGCAAAAGTATTGACCCTTCAGCCGTGTGGTGGGGTATGTCATATCCCACAGATGCTACTCATGTTCGCCTCTTCATTATTTGGTGGATTACTGTCTCAAAGAGGTCATTAGCTGTCTTACTTGCGTTGCGGAATATTTTAGTGGTAGACTCGTCATTATATTTTTCGCTGCTATCGAGTTGTAGCGCTTCAAAGTTGTTCAGGGTATCACATACCCCCCCACACAGTTAGTGTAACAAATAATGTGGTATAAGTTCAGATTATGATTGAGCAAATATACCCCTAGAAAGACCGTCCAAGCATTTGAGTACTTCAAAAAGGTGTAGCATTTGTACTAGAACGAAAGATCGTAAGACATTTTATGCTTGCTATAAATGTAATAAGGTTATTTGTTCAGAGCATGCCATTTTTATATGCTCAAATTGATGTAAAATTGAGAGTTCATAACTTTTTTGAGTTACAATATTTTTGTATCAAAATTTCTCTGTTCTTCTACCGATAGTTGAGTGTTTATTTTATAAAGAATAAGTTAGTTTCCATCTTACATTCAAGTTGTAAGATGAGGATTGATGAAATATATTTTTTTCGCCAACTGTCAAAAAAACATGATATTTTTGTATTGTTATGGATACGCAAAGTTCGTGATTCTTTCACTAGTAAAAAAATGAAACATATTTTTTCACTGGTGAAAAAATGAACATATTTTTTTACTAGTGAAAAAATAAATTATCTCTTTGCACACCTAATCTAATATAATTCAGTTGAGTAATGCTACAAGGATAGAAACAAACGGGTATTCAACAAGAAAGAAATATGAATTTGTACACAAAACTACTTATTTTTGGGAATAAAAATTAATTGTTGACAGCTCTTTACTTATCAAACAACAATTGCGCATACTTTTGGTGACAATACCCAGGTGACTGCAAATTAATTATAGTTTGTACTTCTTTCCTACATTTTACTGAATTAAACAATAATTATTGTTGATCTATTATTTTTTGACATTTGGCAAAAAATAATGTTTGTATTACGTGTGCGGAGTGATTGTATTTTGTTGCGCTCTCGAATGGATTTGTTACCTCGACCTTACGGTCTTGGTTAAAATTGACATTCTCACGCGCAACAAAAAAAACAATCACCTCGCACACTTGATACAAAAATAACTATTTAAGCACGGTCATTGACAATTTTCTCTGCCATTTATTGTTTCTACTCCTCAAGAAGATTATATATGTTTTGTTGTGTTCAATATATACCGAGTTAAGAGAATCATCAGAAGAATTTGATATAAAACAGTAAATTTGTATATTTATTCTGTTTTTATTACTGGGGTATGTCATACCTCACCACACAGTTAACTTCAAGAAGTTTGTTTGATAAATGTGGTATTTACCAAATTGGATGTTATGATTGTGAAGCTTTTTATATTGGCCAAACAGGTAGAACGTTTAATGTTAGATTTTCAGAGCATATGCGATCATTCTCATATAAGAAATCGGGCTCTAATTAAGCAATATATTTAATTGAAACACATCACACCTGTGACATCAATAACTTGAAAATTCTGCATATAATAGACAAAGGTCCTAAGATGAATTTCCTGGAAGCCTATGAAGTCCAAAAAGCTGCTGGGAATGACTCATATATTCCCAATGACCAGGTGGACCTATTTAATACTTTTGCCCTACAACTCCTTATAAAGGGTTTTACCGATTAGTCTAGGTTTTTGTAGGCGTGGCTGAGTTCACTTATTGTTTTAGTATTTAAGATAATTTTCTGTATCTATGTGTATTCTCAAATGAAAAACAAAAACAAAAACAGTCGTTCACTTGCTCTTCTAGAGGCAAGAACCCCGCTGCGCTCTACCTGGCTCTATACCTTGTACAGCAAAGCTCTTATCCGCTGAGTCATCAGATCGCACTCCTGACAAGTACAGTTATTGCAACTGTACAAGTGTTAGATCTCATTTATTTTAATTTATTTTATTTGACTTGCAAGCCTAGTACCTCTGCATATAATTTTGCGACAGTTTTTTAGTACTTGGCAAACGTTGGTCTCAGGGATAGTGCAACCCCTGGCAGTCACTATCGGGCCCTCTATACAGGAGTTCAACGTTTGCTTCAGTGCTATTCAAATTAGCGTTATTTATGAGTGTATTGTAATTGTGATTCACAACGCGTGTGCCGCGTCAACGTCGTCGTGACTCCGCCGCGTGCGTTGAGCGTGATTTCTCCTTACTTGGGGCTGATAGCATCGGAATTGCTGAGAGGTTGAATTAAGTAGGTTTCTTACTAAAGCGTTCTGGCGACACAGGCCTTTGTCAGGAGTATCACTCGTTTACTCGCAACAATGAAGCCGAATCAATTCAATCTCATTGAATCAACCGCCAGGATTGCCGCTCTGTCACAAGGGCCAAAAACAGAGCGGAACGCCACCAAACTGCGAGACCTGGAAGCTCGCAAAATCAAAATTCTTGAAGAAGATTATGCTCAGCTGCTGAGCCAGGTGAATAGTTCCGACAGCAACACTATTTCTGGAAATCAAGCTGTTTTGCTTGATGTACCATCCTGCTCATCTGCTGCTACAATGCAGCTCACTAACGAGCCCTCAGGCAAGCCATCTAGACATCAGGACAGCTCTGATAGCGAGAGCGACTTAGAGGACGGTTTTAGTACTGCTCGCCATTCTAAGAAGGCTAAAATAGAGGTACCACAAATTGCTGTACCTACACAAAACAAATTCGATGAGCTTGAAGTCGAAGAAATGGAAACCGCGCTCGCTTCTCAGAATTCGACCATCAAGACAAAAAAAACACCACCAATTTTTGTCAAAAATGTTGAAAAATGGACTTCTCTTATAAAAGCCATAAAGAGTCAAAACATTGAACTAAAATCATCACGTTCGACTGGCGATTTCATGAAACTGCAGCCCACCAGTCTTGACGACTACAGGAAGTTGCAGTTCTTATTCAAACAGTCGAACATTGAATTTTATATCTTTCGCCTCAAAAATGAAATACCACTGCAAGTGGTCATCCATGGACTCCCGTCCTCCATCTCGTGCGATGAGATAACAATCGAACTCAAAATGCTGAACTTCCCAATCCAAAATTGCTACAGGATTGGAAAATTTCAGAGCTTGGTTGCGGTCACTCTTGAAAGATCCGAGGAAGGAAGAAAGATATACAAGCTTACAGATCTGTTAAATCTGAAAATTAAAATTGAAGACAAGCGCAGATCTGAGGCTCCTAGGCAATTTCATCGCTGCCAGTGTTTTGGACATTCTTCAGCCGGTTGCAATGTAAACAGGCGCTGCGTACGCTGCGCTGATACGCACCCTCCGAGCGAATGTTCAATAAAAGACAAAATGGAAGTAAAACTCAAATGTGCCAACTGTGGCAGTGAACACATGGCCAATTACAAGGGCTGCTCTAGCTACAAGGCAGCTCTCGATAAAAAGACAGCTACTCGTGACAGTCGCAGCTATGCTAACGTGGTGGGCGTACCTCTCTTCATGGCTGCTGCAAAAACCACAGTCAGTACTACGTCAGTAGCTCCGAATGAACCCGTCCAGCCTGCTCAAGTTAACAGCATAACTGTTACGCCTGATCCAGGCACTCCGGGCACAAGCTTAAAGAAGATAGCTCTCAAAAAAGGCGCTTCAATCATGAAGAAGCGAACACGTCAGGTTAAAAAACATAAACCAGCTGCGGCTGCTTCAAAACCTGATCAAAAGCAATCGTCAAGCCCATCAACCAATAGCATGAGCTTCATGATAGATATCTTGAAAAATATCAATGTTGAGTCGATCTGCCAATCGATTCTATCGGCGATCAATGAAATCTCCGTGTCAAACCCAAACGTTGAGCTACTGAAGATAGCACTTCGAACTCTGCTTACACTCATTACTACACTCAATTATGGTAGCAAATAGAGTCAAAGCTGCCAGAAACTTGCGAATAATAGCTTGGAACGCTGATTCCATAGCAAACAAAATCGATGAGTTAGAAGAGTTCATCTCTAGAACTTGGGCAGATGTAGTTCTAATTTGTGAAACGTTTCTGAGCAATACAAAGCCTACACTCAAATTCAGGAACTACACCATGCACAGAAATGACCGCGACGGCAGAGGCGGTGGGGCAGCCGTCCTTATCAAAAAGTCTCTCGATCACTTAGTGATCGATCCTCCAGACTGTCAAATCCTGGAAGCCTGCTCTGTAGGTCTCCAAGTTGAAGAATTAGGGTTGATACGGCTAGTTGCTGTGTACAACCCACCAAACAAAAATCTCCTTACCTCAGACCTTTTGGCTTTGGTAAATCAGGACAAAAATCCTCTAATCATAGCAGGCGATCTGAACGCTAAGCATCCTGCCTGGAACAGTAGAGTTGCCAACAAATATGATAGAACTCTATACAACTTTGCAATTGAGCAGCAGCTACAGGTTCTAGGTCCAGACGAACCAACTCATTATAGAGGTTTTGAGAGTCATGCTCCTGATGTCCTTGATATTGCTATAATCAGGAATATCAATACTAATATAACAATACATACGACAAATGAACTATCGTCAGATCATAATCCGATCGTCCTGAACCTTATGGCAGCAGACGACGAAGCGCAACACTTCGAGAAACAAAGTATTCATTAGCAGTGCTTCTCAGAGCTCTTAGAACAAAACTTTGGTGCTGTGCCATAAATTTCCAATACTCAGGAGCTAGACGACGCAGTTAATGATCTGACGGATAACAATCATGCCATAGCAAAGGCATCTTACACGATAAAATCGCAGAGATATGGTTCTCCTGCTCTACCACCGGAGATTCCCAAGCTGATATCTAATAGACGATCAGCACGGCGTACTTGGCACAGAGCTGTTGACCCTGTGGACAAACGCGAGTATAATAGACTCACAACTAAAGTACGTGATGCCATACGCACTAGTGAAAATGAGAAGTGGAAGTCTGCTCTGCTAGCTGCAGAGGATGATGACACAAAGTTGTGGAGAATCTCCAAAGGCTTGCGCTCACAGCGAGCATCACCTAAAGCTATTCACGGTCTATGTGGACTAGCTTATTCTGCGGTAGACAAAGCTGAGGCGATTGCAGACAGCCTTGAGGAGCAATGCTCTCCTAACTACGATAATGTAGACCTGGAGTTCATTGAAAGCACGCATCGGAAAATGCGGTTCAAGCGGGCCAAAGTTGATAGCGAACCAATAAAATTCACCACTCCTCAAAAAATTGGCGCAATTTTGGGAAAAACCAAAATACGAAAAGCTCAAGGTCCAGATGGAATTCCAGGCGCTGCACTACGCGCATTGCCATCAAAATGCATTGTAGCATTAACAAATATCATAAATGCGATAATGCGGCTCAATCACTTTCCGGCAGCTTGGAAAGAAGCTATAGTCATAGCACTGCCAAAACCTGGGAGGAATCCAACTTTCCCACAGAATTACAGGCCAATAAGTCTGATCAACTTACTGGCCAAAGTTGCCGAGAAAGTTCTACTCAAACAGTTAGCAGAGCTGACTGAAACATTGGAAGTGCTACCAAACAAACAATTTGGCTTTCGCACCAAGCACTCCACAGTGCATCAGCTTGCTCGCGTTATCGACTATGCTGCAGAAGGCATGGAGACAAAAATGGCGACCGGTGCAGTGTTCCTTGATGTAGCCAAGGCTTTCGATAAAGTCTGGCATCAAGGCCTGCTAAGCAAACTCATGGCCCTGAGCTTTACATTACATCTAATCAAGACGATTGCATCGTACTTCAAAGATAGAAATATTCGGGTGCGCTACCAAGGGGCGCTATCTAAGGAAAGGAGAATTGCGGCAGGAGTACCACAGGGCTCACTACTGTCACCTCTACTCTTCAATATTTTTGTAAGCGATATGCCACAGCCAGAGGGCCAATCATAACCAAACGGTTGCAGATCGCCGTGGATAATATCGAGAAATGGTGCATCAAGTGGCGTGTACAGGTGAATCCTGACAAAAGTTTGGCGATACTGATTACTAGAAGACAGCTGCAGCCACATGAAGAAATACGAATGTTCGGCCGACCAATTCCATGGCGCGACAAAACCGTCTATCTTGGCGCAAAGATTGACCGCAGATTAAATTTGCATGAACATGTGACGAGAGCAATTAATAAAGGAAAGACTTCTTTTATTGATATGCTTCCGCTCCTGGGCAGACACAGCTATTTGAGTCTGAACAACAAAGTAAGACTCTACAAAGTTGTCATCAGACCACAAATGTTATACGCCTCTGTTGCTTGGAGCAGTATCAGTGCGAATCAAATGAAAAAGCTGCAAATAATGCAGAACAAAGTCCTACGTTGTCTAGTCGACGCTCCACGCTATGTTGCGAACGACACCATACATAAGGGCCTGAAAATTCCAACCATTAAGAAATTCATTAGCAATGATGCGATAAAATTCTTTGCGAAAGCTGAGAATCACAGCAATCCAGCTATCCGGTCGATAACTGATTTTGATGAGCTAGAAGTGATAAAATATCGCAGACCAAAACATATGCGATATATAGTGTAATACTGGATATCACACAACACTGACACCAGAGAGCGCTAATCAGATCAAAAAGAAATAAATATATAAAATGATCGGATCTTATGAAATCGGAACAAGAGAGCTAATGGCTCAAGCTCCACAGAAATGACACAAATGCAAGTATGTGTATTCTTCTGAAGATGGCCTAAGAAGCCGGAATCGATAAAGTAAATATAATATTTTTTGTGAAACTCACACCAAGTGTTTTTTCAAATCATTAATTTGAAAGATAGAAACCAACTGGATATGAGTCATTCAGAGTAGTATAACAGGGTGTGTTCTGGTGCACTTTCAAGGTCATTCGGCCTGACGCGTTGATAAACACCGGAAGTCTTATCACTTGTGGCTAGCTTCAAGGTGATCCTAACCGCATTTCACCGGACGTCTAATCTAGACAGATGTGTGTGGTTTCCGGCCTTCCGGTCTACTTACGGGAAGTGCTTATCTCTTGTGGCTAGCTTCAAGGCTATCTTGACCGCATTTCACCGGACGTCTTATCTGGACGGATGTGTGTGTGGTTTTCGGCCGTCCGGTCACGGGAAGTGCTTGTGGTTAGCTTCAAGGCTGTGTGACGTAGTGGTTTTTCCGACGGCGCTGATTGGTGGGTGACTTTTGGAAGCGGGGCCGGGGGCGGTTTCGTTATTGTTGTGCGGTTGGAAGTATAGTTTGTATAAATTGTGCGGTTTCACTTTGAATTTTTTATTGTTAATCGGGATTTTTCACTGGGTGTTTCAATCGTTGTTCGCATATGGCGTCTAATGTAGAAACATTGTCAGAACTGGGTGATAGAGTGGTTGAAAACATAAGAGGAGCTTTTTCTTTGTTGAAAACAATAGAGGAAGTTGAATAATGGCGTAAGCATGTGGATTAAATAATATTAATCCTATATAAGGATATTCGAAAGGAGAAAACATCTGGTAGGAACAAAAAAGAGAATTTGTTCAAGTTAGAAGCTAATTTGACTATTTTGAAAGTATACCGAGAGAAATTGAAGAATTTCAAAGTGAAAATAGGTGCAGGTTTGGGTAGTGCTAAGAAATCGAGTGCACTTTTATAGCAAAGTGTGAACTCAATATTTAAACGACGTGTTAAAACAGGAGCTATCATCAATAAAGCAGGATTCAAGGATCCTAAGATATTCTTGAGCGAAGCGAAAACAATATTCAGGAATCAGATTAAAAGTTGGCTGAAAGAGTCGCTGTAGAAGGTGAATGAGATATTCAGTGGAGAATTCATTCTTCCCAGTACAGGAAAACTGGAAATTAAAACTTTCAATACAAGAAATAGTATTATCGATCATTCAACAAATATTGATCAGTGGTATAGTTCTAATGTTATCGAAAAGATCTTACCGGATCTGGAAGAGTTTCAGGAGAGAGATAGTGGTTGGGCGCTGAAGGAGATTTTACATTCGAAAGTGAACATAAATAACTTCACACCAATTAACATTGGAAGCTATATTGAGTTACCGAAAGATATAGCACGAAAGCATGTTATTATAAATGTTAAAAATATGTATGATAATAATTGTTTCTTATGGGCTGTTACATCAGCAATATATCCTGCATCGCAAAGCTCAGACAGAACAACATCCTATCCACATTATTCTACAGTATTAAATTATTCTGGTCTCACACTTCCGGTAAAAGTCAAAGATATTCCCAAATTTGAAGATTTGAATAGTTTAAATATTAACGTTTATACTTTAGAGAGAATTGACAAAAGTAAAAATGAAGTCGTGCCAGTAAGACTTACAACAAAATTGTTTGAGAAAACAATTCATTTACTTATGATGTATTCGGGCGAAAAGCCTGGGAATGAAAGAACTGAAAATAGTAATGAAGATGACGATGGCATGTTGATGGAAATTGATTCTGGAGAATTTAATATGGTGGGAAAAAGCCATATAGATGCGATAAAGTCTGCTAAAAATTATCATTTCATGTGGATTGAAAATTTGTCAGGATTACTAAGATCACAATTAAATGGAAAAAATAGAAATTACATGTGTGAAAGATGTTTGAACCATTTTAAAAGTGAGAATACACTTCAAAAACGTGTACTCAATCGTAGTAGAGTAAACAATTGTAGAATAGAAGTTCCCAGTGAAGATTATAAAATTTTAAACTTCAGAAATTACAAATATCAAGAAAAAGTTCCATTTGTTATCTATGCAGACATTGAATCTATCCTGGAGAAAGTAAATGACGAACAAGGAAAGAATACACAGCTTTGTGAAAAACATATACCGTTCAGTATAGCTTACTAATGTTCGTATGACAATTCATCATCTGAATACAGGCAGTATCGTGGTGAAAACTGTATTGAATGGTTTATAGAACAACTAAAAGATAGAGCTCTTAAAGTAAATGAAATAATATGCAATATGAAACCAATGTCTCTCACTTCAGAAGAAACAAATTAATTCAATCATGCTACAGTGTGCCATATATGCCAGAACAAATTTTGCCTGAATGACAGGAAGGTACGTGATCATTGCCATTTGACGGGCAACTATCGTGGAGCTTCTCATAGTTCATGCAGTCTGAAGTACCAAAATTCTCGAATGATTTCAGTGGTCTTCCATAATTTAAGTAACTATGATGCCCACTTTATAATTAAAAGAATAGCAAGAGACATTCCAGGCTCAACTTCACTCCTGTCAATAAATAAAGAAAGATATATATCCTTCACTAAGTATGTACAAAATACTAAAATATCTTTCAGATTTATCGATTCATTCAGATTTATGGCGAGTAGTTTGGACAAATTATCATCATATTTGGATAGCTCTGAAAAAGTAATCACAAAGTCTTTGTGCAATTCAGAAATGGAATTCGATTTACTAACAGAGAAAGGAATTTTCCCCCACGAATATATAGACTCATGGGCAAAATTAGATGAGTTGAAATTGCCGACAAGAGATGATTTCTATAGTTCGCTGAGAGGTGATAGCATCTCAGAGGAAGAGTATAAATTTGCTCAAAAAGTATTGGATACTTTTGGGATAAAATCTTTGGGGGAATACGCAGATTTATACTTGAAGACTGATGTATTATTATTAGCAGATGTTTTTGAGAACTTTCGAAAGAATTGTTTAGACACATATGAACTGGATGCTTTACATTATTTTACAGCGCCTGGACTAGCATTTGATGCAATGTTGAAAAGTACAAGAGTCAATCTTGAATTACTAACAGATGTGGATAAAATCATGCTTATTGAACGTGGCATACGTGGAGGCGTATCACAATGTTCAAATGGATATGGAAAAGCAAATAATGAATTTATGGACACGTATGATTCAACGCACTCTGTATCATATTTGATGTATTTTGACATGAATTACTTGTACGAGGCTGCTATGAGAGAATATCTACCGTATGCAAATTTCGAATGGGTTGATGATTGTAGCAATATTGATTTGATGAATGTGAGTGATGAATCTGACGTAGGATACATTTTTGAAGTTGCCATTACCATTATGTCCAGAACATTTCATACCACCAATTTCAAAAACATCCAAATGGATCACAAATCTATAAGACAAAAAAAAGTATATTATTGTGACGTGCGGGAGTGAGAGGGGAGCTCGTGAATACGACGCAGTATGGGGAGGGGCTTCTTGTCGCCTCTTACGCCACGCTACGTCGCAGCGCATCTACCCTCCCAATGGAAGCCCCTAGCAATTCCTGGAAATGGAAAGAGTCGCGAAAATCGAAAATTCGAGAAAGACGGTGTTTCTCTATATAAGGCCAAGCCAACGACATGTAGGACAGTACAGTAATGAGAGTATTGGTGGGAATAAATAATAAACAGTGACAGTGAAGTGAGAGTGTATATAAATAGTGAAATATAAATATCTGTGACTTTGATTAAATAAGAATTAAGTGATTAATATATAAATATACTGTTATTAGTGACATGAGAAGAATTAAAGATTTTATTTCATTTAGATTATTTAATAGTGACTTTTATTTATTTACAGAGTGATTCATCAAGCAATAAACATTACATTATTTATTATAAGAATTTGAAACAATGCATTTCACTAGGCTTGGAAGTAGAAAAAATTCATCGGGTACTAAAATTCAAATAAAGTCCATGGCTAAAGAAGTATATAGATTTGAATATTGAAATGCGAAAAAAGTCAAGTAATGAATTTGAGAAAAATTTCTATAAATTAGTGAATAATGCAGTTTTTGGTAAGACTAAGGAAAATGTTCGAAAATATAAGGATATAAAGCTGGTTACACAATGGGAAGGCAGATATGGTGCTAAAGCGTACATTTCACAACCAAATCTCTATAGCTGTGTTATACTGGATGATGAAATTTTGTTAATTGAAATGAATAAAAAAGTTGTTTGGTTTAATAAGCCAATTTACGTGGGATTTCCAATATTAGACCTTTCAAAGACATATATATATGATTTTCACTATAAATATATGAAATTGAATTTTAGAAATCAAGCTAAATTATTGTACACAGATACAGACAGTTTGGTCTATCACTTTTTCAATATCAATCCATATGAAATAATAAGAAATGATATTCATAAATTTGACACATCAGACTACCCTATCGATAATATTTTTAACATACCTCGCGTCAACAAGAAAGTAATTGCACTTATGAAAGATGAGAATAATGGCAACATTATGACTGAATTCATTGGTTAACGATCCAAGATGTATTGCTATAAAGTGCAACATGTAGATAAAAACGAGAAAACTAGTAAGAAAGCAAAAGGAATCACTTCAACCACGTTGAAATCAATTAAGTTTGAAGATTATTATAATTGTTTGTTTGATAATGCAAACCTTATTAGACAGCAGTCTATGATACAGTCTAAAAAACATGAGGTCTATACTATCAAGCAAAAAAAATTAGTTTTAAGTCCTCACGATGACAAAAAAATCATAAATCATTCAAATACTGATACTGTACCGTGGGGATATAATTTTGTAGGATAATATATCAAATAATAAATGAAATAATAAATTATAATTAATATTTGTTTTTATTTACTTATCTGTTATTCATTCCTGAAATTATGTCAAAAAATACAAGATTACCCATAAAATGAAAGTATATTTTCAAAATCAAAATAAATTATAATAAACTATAGTTGAAACTAGTTGAAAGCAGGGGAACAAGATGTACAAAGAATTTTGGGAAGTAATATGATCAAGTCTTTTTTACAATAAAAACAGGCTATAGAATATTGGAAAATATTGTTGAGGTATTCAATTTTATTGATGCTTCGATGGACGTAGGCAGCGCTCCAGTGTGGAATGGTTGGATGACAAAACGTTATGCATAAAGGACAAGCCCATATAAAAAAGTTCAAATTGTGACTAAAAAAGAGAAAAATGAATAAAAGCTACTCAATTATCAACAAAATACATACCAAAAAATTAGAGCTTCATATCTTTCCAATGTGTAACCCATTGTATGCTCCAAAATATGATTATGAGGTCTCAAGTTTTAAGTTAAATCATTATTTTCTGATGATGAATAGCCTTCATCTTCGTCGTGATTGCCAATAATGGGGGCTATTAAATTGTCAGGTGCTGCATTAAACAATTGAACATCCTCAATAATTCTATTAACAACTGCCCCTATATTCAGCTGGTTGACTATAGCCTGAGGCACAAGTGGAGGCATTTCTTCTGCGACTTCCTCTTCTTCTTCTTCTTCTTCGTCCTCGTCTTCATCGTCACCCCCATTCTCATTGTCGCTAATGACCATTTCTTCGCTTAAATCTGCAAGAATATTGTCATCCTCCTCCTCGTCGTCACTTATAATCAACACTTCGTTCAAATCTTCAACCTCCTCGTCGTCACTTATGATTACCACTCCGTTCTCAATTTCCATAATTTCAACGTTCAAATAATATTAAATAGGAGCATAATGAGTATTTATGTATGATTTTTGCAATTGCGGTAAAGATATGATAAGAGGGGAAAACTTTTCTGTGGTCTTCAATCATCTTGTTACATCTTTATCAGTGTTGCTTTGTACGTTATACTGCATAGTTCAAAATTAATATTGAACATATTCTGTCAATAAATATGTCTGAAGAAACAGAAAATTTTTATTATGAGTTGGAGCCTTTATTGTTTCGTTGTTTTACCTATACAGTACTCTGATTTATGGTCTATGTACAAGAAGGCCTTGGCTCCTTTCTGGGTTTCTGAAGAAGTTGATTCATTCAACGACCTAAATGATTGGAATAGTAAACTAAATGAAAATGAAAGATATTCTATTTCACACATATTAGCATTTTTTGCTGTTTCTGATGGAATTGTGAGCAAGAATTTGATTGAGCGATTCAGTAGTGAAGTAGAAGGTCCTGAAGCGCGCTGTTTCTATGGAATTCAAATAGCCGTAGAGAATATACATTCTGAAATGTATAGTCTCTTGATTGATACATATATTAGGGATCCTAAAAGAAAACAGTTCCTTTTCAATGCTATTGAAACACTTCCATGTGTCAAAAAAAAAGCGGATTGGGCAATGAAGTGGATATCAAGTACTTCTACTTTTGGCAAGAGAATATTTGATTTTGCTGCGGTTGGAGGTATTTTCTTTTCCGGCAGCTTTGCATCCATATTTTGGTTGAAAAGTCGGGGATTGATGCCAGGCCTGACTTTTAGCGATGAGTTAATTTCTAGAGATGAAGGACTACATCGTGACTTTGCATGTCTTCTATTCAACAGGTACATCGTTCAAAAACCAATTGAAGCAAGAATCGTGGAAATAATTAGAGATCCAGTTGTAATTGAAGAAAAATTTTTGACTGATGCACTACCAGTCAGTCTATTAGGTATGAACTGTGATTTAATGACACAATATATTGAATTCGTTGCTGATAGACTTTTATTAGAATTAAATTGTGATAAGAGTTTTAATAACAAAAATCCATTTTCCTTCATGGAAATGATTTCTCCAGAAGGAAAAACAAACTTCTTTGAAAGAAGAGTTGGAGAATATCAAAAGTGTGGAGTAATGGTGGATATGGAAGACAGGACATTCAGGACAGATGTTGACTTCTAAACCTCAAATTAAACAAAAAATAAATCATTCATATATGTTTTTATTGATAAATAAATTGTATTACAAGTTGTAAAATGATAAAGTATTACATTATGTTATAGTATGATGAAATTTTACTTACAATATTCCTTAACTCTCTGAATATACTTATATTAGAACATTCTATATCAAATATAGATAAATCAAATTTTGCCGCTTTCTCTAATTTATTTGTAAATCCATTGTAAGCATAGTATTTATTATTTTTGAAAAAATATATCAGGCCATCAGTAAACCTGGATGCACTAGTGACACCCAGTAATAGTTCTGTGAACTTTTTATAAATATATGAATGTTCTTCCACAGCAAAGTTACATTCATCAATCTCTACACAGTAAGTATCTCTATAAAATATATAAGTTTGACCTGTATAAGAGGAAAATGCAGCTGACACGTTATTATACTTGAAATTGATATAGTTTTTCAATTCCAATGTGAGAAAATTTAACATTGTGAACATGATCAGCAAATATGACAAGATTTCCATTTGGTCGCTGGTAAACAGCAGATATACTTCCAATATTTTCTATAAATGGCAGCCATGTTGATAGTGGTTCAGGTTTATGATCAAAACTATCATGTGCTCAATGTTTCACCCACAGTCATTCCTTATGTATGATATACAAATGTGCATTTATTACTAAAAACTTGTTCAAATCATCATTTATGTCACAAATATTAGGTGGCTGTGGATTTTCAGTAGTTGTAGTTCCAGTAGCAGAAGGAGTACCCAAAGGTTTTCCTGTTGTTGTAGTAGTGTTCAAAGCTACACCATATAAATTTTGGATAGCATGTATATCGTCCTCATACAAATCAATTGAATTATTATCGTTCTTTGAGAAATATTATGGATACATAATTGACTTTCCTACTTTTGAATGGTAAATTCCCAATGCGTGACCTATTTCGTGTATGGAAACTTTTAGAAAACTTATTTGACTGACAGCATTATAATTTTTACTGTAAGCCCAATTTTCATCTAAATCAAAATGTATTTCTACAGGTGTTTGCAGAATATCTGGTTCATTTGCATGTGCTAATGTACCTCCCTTTCCATCAAACATCTCTGAGCAAAATTTTGTATATTCTGCATTCATATGTCTCAATTTTCCAGCAGTTATTAATATATTAACATTCACTGAGCTTTGTATGAAATTTATATTTGCAGATTTTGACCATTTTGTGAAAGCTTCTTCGATCAAATTTATAATTGTTGTATTAGTGATTCTATATAGATTATATATAATTGTTTTATTGAACCACTTATTATTATGATATGTTACGTAGTTATAATTGTCAATAACACCACATCTAGGCCGCATAATTAAGTCCAGAGTTTTATTATTCAATGTACCATCAGCGCTTAAATTATAATGAAGTTGAAATGCTTTCAAAGCATTCATAAAACTGTCACTTGTTTCATTTATTGTTCCAAAATTGTTACTCTCACTCAAATTCAAATATCCATATGTGTTTAAGTGTGTGAGCACATTTTCAAAATTAGTAGCGCCACTTTGAACTAAAGTATTGCAGAAAAAAGAGAGCAATAATAAATAATACATGTTGATAAGTCAATGGCTTCTATGAAACTGAACAAAATATAATATTTACAAAATATTTACCATACCTGTCAAAGGGATATATTCAGTAATACGGTCATGTAATATGAGGCAATAAGCTGTGGTTGAGATTGGGAAATTTTCCGAAGCTTCGAATTCTATTCGAATGTCTACGGGGGCATTTTTGATTCTTTCAGACTGTTTGCTACAATCTAAGAGAATACAGGGTAATTGTATTTTTAAAGGTCGACCAGTTTAATATAGGCCTATTGCTTTTATTTAAATAAGAGTTTTGAAATTTACTATACATTTTATACAATAAAGCATACTGATTTTTAGTGAAGTTTATATACAAATTTTCATAAGGGAAACATTCAGAGTTGAGGTGAAATTTGACATTTGCGATATTAAAGTGTTGAAATTTACTAGCATCTTTCTCAGTTTGATTTCTAACGTTTGTTTGAAAAGTGAGAACTACAAACCTAGGCGTTTTCAGTTGACTGGATGATTTTAAAGACCACACTTGCTTAGTTGTTATAGGTAATACGGGATATTCATACAAGTCCCAACTTCTAAATGGTACAGTTAGAGGTTGAGTACTATTCATTATTTTCAAAAAGTTCAATTTTTCTTCATCATTGGGATAAATATGTTTCACGCGCCATTGTACTTTGAACAGTTGAATTTTCAATTCATCCTTATCAATATATACATTATTATCACTTCTAGCTCGTACTAAAACAAGTTCTTGTTTAGCATCCACTATAATACGTTTAAAATCTTCTGCAAATCCTAGTAATACTTTAAGCGGAAAAAAAACAGTCAATTCTCCTGTTGAATGTATAATATTAGCATTATTCCATCCAGCAGTTTCATATAAATGTTGTTCATTTGATGGAATAGAAATATATCCTTTTATTGTACTTGTTATACCAACATTTTTCACTTTATCTAGTTCAATACCAAAAAGTTCGTAGCGTATTTCATCGAAAAGAAATGCAAAACCATTATGTGCTATTGTTATTTCAGTTTGAGGAGCTAAGTCAGTACCATCTTTTTTATTAAATTTACCCTTCAATATAATGTAACTGTCATGTGGTGTTGTAAATATATCCTGGTGATGAATAGGTATTCTTATTTCATCGCTATTCTCAAATCTTGTTGAAGCATAAGGATCATATGTAGGCCACTCTTCACGTCTTATATCATTATTGAAGACTATATTCTCATTTACTCTTAGAACCTCTGTATTGGCCATTTTGTTTGATTTTATAACCTTGAGCAATAAGAAATTGAATATGCTCAAGTCTCAATTCACGAACAGTTGAATGTGAATTAGGATGTTTTGAAAAATTTTGTGTATTTATAAAATTTGTAATATTATTAAAGTTGATTCCCAGTATTTATCTGGTTGTAAGTGAAGTCTGATGACTATATGCTCGTCTCTGAAATTAATTAAATTTCCGTTCTGATCATTAATTCTTATTGTTATGTTGTTTATCTTTCGAACGTTCACAGGCAAATAAATTACATTCTTAGGTGCCTCTATTATTTTATACCCAGGTGGTACTGAAGGAAAACACTCTTGTATAATATGAACTAGCTCATTGTTTCTATGCGCACCTGTTGTAATATTACTTTCTATTTGAATTGAGTTTACGTTTATAATATTAACAGGGCAATTAGAAATATGTTTCATATTTGGCTCTAATTTTCTCCTGTTGAATCCTAATAGTGATCCAATGGTATCTTCTTTTTCAAAATTAATTTCATATTTGCATTTTAGCTCGCATTTCAATGTGACATTATTGGCATATAAAGTTATTATATCCTCATTATTTTTATTATTAATATTGTCATTTTTTATATTTGTTTTGTTATCAAACCCATCGTGAGCTCTATAATCATTCAGTGCTAAACGTGAATAATTGTTTATATCTTCTATTTCGTAGCACCCTATAGGTAGCTCTAATACCTTATTATCATGATAAAATTCATTATTTTTGTCATCTACGGTTGGTATTGCATAATATGTGTGAAAATTCACCAAGCCCATAACAAATTCATCGTTATTTTTTAATTCAATTGCAGAAAAAAAATCTGCACTTAGCTCATTATATTTACCGCTCAATGTTACTGTTCTAGACATTTTCTATAGACTGGCTATTTAAGGCTAAGCTTGTGTATTATATAAAAATTTTGAGCATAAATGTCCACATTTAATGGAATTATAACTCTGATCTTTATTATAATTATATTTTATACTTGTATTTGAACTTAAATAATTAATCAGCTCAATGGGAGGAGGTGATTCTCAAAAGCTGTCATAGTAAATTGCTGAGTTCTCACATTTTCTATAGGCCACCCAATGAGTTCCTGGGCCATT
The DNA here is from genome assembly GCA_963989225.1 of Dromius quadrimaculatus. Lineage (NCBI taxonomy): Eukaryota > Metazoa > Arthropoda > Insecta > Coleoptera > Carabidae > Dromius > Dromius quadrimaculatus. The sequence continues at coordinate 32,452,250 of OZ022332.1, read as the reverse complement.
TTGATCGTCTAAATTTATTATAGCACATTAATTTTTGAGGGGTTTGTATGGTGAATTATCGCGCATATATTCACCTCGAAAATATGATATATCCTCAGCATATTTGAGTAAATCAAAATTACTTAACGGCCTATGTGGTAATTTCCTAAAATTTATGATTTTTTTTTTAACGACCAGCTCCTTTTTTGTTTGGGCGTAAATATAAGCCTTTGCCTGATGATGATAAAGCTTTATTAACACCGCAAGACGCAGCTCCACTTACAGCTCCTGCTAATAATGCTTTAGCAATAATTGGGGCAACAATAGGTATGAGGGCAGGTAAAAAACCGCCTTTCTTCACTGGAGTATTTCCTCTTGAAAGCGCTTTAGTTATAAGAGGTGTAACAAAAGGCAAAATTGCTGATGGAAGAAAATCACCTTTCTTTGTTTTGCGCTTCGTGCATTTATTTTTATTTGTTTTTTTCCCCATTCCGAACTTGGTCTTTGTTTTCATAGCAGTCGAAACAAATAAGGCTGCAGATTTCTCAGCTAGTGACGAGTCTGAGGCCTTTACTCTAGACCACGCTTTCTCCTGTAAAATTTTATCTGCTTTATGGCGATCTTCTAAATTATTACTCTTGGAATATGCAATATCGTGTTGTTTACAAGCCGCATCCAAAGGATTTATTCCAGGATCACCTCGTGCTAATCGCTGTTGTGATTTTGTACCAGGCCCACAGTACTGGTAGCCAGGAATATGAAGCTCAAATGGTAAAGAGTTTGGAGCAGAATTGAGTAGACCTGTCCCCTCAGCTTGATGCTCAATCATTGAAGGTTACCCAACAACTGAATATATATTGATGCAATTATTCATATTTATGCCATTTTTGAAGATGAATTCGAAGAGCATGTATTTAAAATGCCAGCAAAAAAGTTTGGAAGTGGACAATTTTGACACAACACCGGAAAAACTAAATCAAAAACATAGTGAATTACTACCAGATACAATACGATGTATTATTTGTGGTCCTTCAAATTGTGGCAAAACCAATGTTCTATTGAGCTTACTCACACATATAAATGGCTTAAAATATAAAAATATATATTTATACTCTGAATCTTTAAGTCAACCAAAATACAAATTCCTGGAAAAATGTATATCACATGTCAAAGGAATGGGGTATTTCCCATATACTGATAACACAATAAAAGTAGAGCCGCAAAATGCGGAATCGAACTCGGTTTTCATATTTGATGATATTGCTTTTGATAAACAAGACCGTATAAGAGAATATTTCAGTATGGGGCGACATAACTATATAGATTGTTTCTATTTATGCCAGACATATGCTCGAATACCAAAACATTTGATCGGAGACAATGCAAATTTTCTTATACTTTTCAAACAAGATGATATGAATTTACGCCACATATATAATGATCATGTTAATACAGATATGTGTTTTACAGATTTCAAAAACTTCTGCTCAAATTGCTGGAAATGTAAATATGGCTTTACTGTTATAGATAAGGATAGTGATATGCATAATGGAAGATATCGTAAAGAATTCAATAAATTTCTGAAGAAAAATGGCCTCAATACTCTGTAATATTTTCCTAGTAATGTATTATAAAATATCAAAAGTTTAATGAGCTACCTTCAGTCTTTTATGAAGTGTAGAAGCAGACAGACAGACAGGTAGACAGACAGACAGACAGACAGACATACAGACAGACAAACAGACAAACAGACAGACAGACAGACAGACAGACAGACAGATCATACCAGATTTGTACGATGGCTGCCAATGAAAATAGCCCAAAAACCCTCAAACATATTGTAGAAATCAGCAAAATTATACGGTAGAAGTATAAAAGCTTCAAACGTGGCCAAACTGAGTCTACACAACATACAGAGCAAATATTCAAACCCATTACCAAACCATTGAAACAACTAATAGAATCCCAGGCCTTAAATACCGTAAAATCTGAACCAAGAGCATTAAAAGATGAATTGTTGGACACATTTCAAGAAACACAATCTCCTTTGGATACACTCCAAGTAACACCATCTATATTCAAAACGAGGAAAAGAAAAAGGTTTGAAACGCCTACACCTTCTTTCGCTGTATCAAAGAAGAAAAAAATTCCTCGTAATATGCCAGTAGCTGATGATAATGTTGATTATGATAATAATCAATATGATGCTAATGACAGCTTGCCAATTGGAACAATGAATAGCCCACTTGAAATATCTACAGAGAATCAATCTAATTCTGATAATTCAGTAGGAGATATTGCTTTAAAATATTTGAATTTTTATGCAACAGGTGATAAAGCAGATAAGGATATGATATACGGAGTTCATAGAAACTCGAAGGGTGAATGGCTTATTGGAGATACCGTGATACAAATTAAAAATAATAATATTCACGTGGAAGATAAATGGTATAAAGGAACACAAGGCTTATATGAACTATTATTTGAGAAAATACCCAAGAATTTCACAGAATGTGAACAAAAAACTTATATTGGAATTGTACTTAAGACAAATGCCCATAAAAGATACTACAAAGCTGATCAACAAATAAATGGATCAACAAATCCAAAATATAGAAACATCATCAGAGATGGAATTCATTCATTTGATGGACTTGGAGTTTCATTAGGGCAAATCAGGCTCAATAATATCAAAAATAAACCTTCTGAAAACTCAACTATATTTAAGACAAAATTTTTAGATCTTACTGAAAAAAATAAAGAATTGGTATACTGGAATGATGTGAATGAGCTTGTGGATAGATTACAATTATTATTGCTTCTAAGAGTGTTGGCCTCACTGGTCACGATAATGAAATTTTAAAAATAGAAGAAGAACTACGTGAAGCTAATATTATAGAATAAGTTTGAAAATTCGACTCCGTTTTTGTTTAAACTCCATGCAGTGTACTTTGAATCATTACTTGAAATGAAATATATAGTAGACTCAACAGCAATCAAATTGGGCATTTTATTTTAAAACCGCCATTTTCATGGTTTGTGTTAGATAATAAGTCAAGACAGAACGCAATGTGGTTATATAAAAATCATCATGGCCTAAAATGGTCTGATGGAACAGTGAACTATAGAGAATTTCTTGAAATTGATCTACCAAATATATTAAAATGTGCAACAGTTATTTATGTTAAAGGTAAACAGAAAGAGCAATTCCTTCTATCAATAAACTTGAATACTACTAATATCGATATATGTGAGCAACCAGCTATACAAAACTGTGAGGAAGTTCCCCACAGATGTATGTTTCATTCTAAAAATACAGTTTGTTCTCTTAATAATGTATATAAAATTGAAAATATAATAAAAAAAATAAGGTCGAGTAGGATAAATATTCAAACTTTCATTACTTAAACGTAAAATTGTCCTACGCGTATTCAGTTTTGTACAAACTTTGTACAGTAATGGATAAATTACATGTTGTTAATGAATTACATAGGAATGCACGTAAAAATTTTCCACGTAGGAAAGTAATAACAAAGGGGATTGATGATTTATGGCAATGTGACCTTGTTGAAATGATACCATACGCCCGAGAAAATAAAGGATTCAAATATATATTGACTGTTATAGATGTTTTTTCCAAATACGCGTGGGCCGAACCAGTTAAAGTAAAGTCTGCTGAAAATGTTTCAGTAGCTATGGAGAATATATTTAATAAGGGTCGTACTCCTGAAAACTTGCAATCAGACGATGGTAAAGAGTTCTATAATAATAGTTTCAAGCAATTAATGAAAACATATAGCATTAATCAATATTCAACATTTAGTCATCTCAAAGCATCTGTTTGTGAAAGTTCAATAGAACATTAAAAACAAATATGTGGCGCCAATTCAACTATCAAGGTTCACATAAATGGTTGTACATGCTGCCAGACTTAATAAGAAACTACAATAAAACCAAACATAGAACTATAAAAATGAGACCCATAGATGTTTCTCGCAAAAATGAAAACAAATTATTAGAAACTGTATACAATAATATTAAAATAACTCATAAAGCTGAATTCAAGGTAGGGGAATTTGTGAGAATAAGTGAATTCAAAAGTATATTTCAAAAAGGTTATGAACCTAATTGGTCAACCGAAATATTTCAAATTGAGAAAATTCAATACACAAATCCTGTGACATATAAGATAAAAGACTTACAAAATAATGCTATAAGTGGAGGGTTTTATGAATTTGAACTACAAAAAACTAAATATCCCAATATTTATCTAGTACAAAAAGTATGACGTACAAAAGGCTCAAAAGTATATGTGAAATGGTTAGATTTCGATAGTTCACATAATTCTTGGATAAGCAAAACTGATTTGATTAGAAAATAATTTTTTGAATTTTTGAGTTGGCATTTAATATTCTGAGTTTCAATATAATTTTTCTGAAGAAGATACATCCTGTAGTGGTTTAACTAATTACAAAATATAATCATATAGGAAGCAAATGTATCCTGTGTTGGTTTTTACTGATAATAAAATGATTAAAAGTGAAAGGAAACATATCCTGTCTTTGGTTTTGGTGGCTAAGAGATATCAAACAATGGAAGGAAGTGAACCCAATTAAATTTTCAACTTCTTATCATACTGATAAGCCGAGTGATATATGAACTTGAGATTTTTCATATTTTAATCATAATATATTTGTTTGTTACACAGTGAACATTTTGTAGCTAGCTACTTCAAACATGTCATCAAATATTTTGAAAACTTCAAACGAACTGGCTGTGACCAAAGAATCTAAAAGTTTAAAGGGTCTACCGGTGAATATAAGTTTGAAAATGAAACATGCCAAACGAGTGAACACTAAATTTGGAACAACAGCTATTTTGGTTGAGCTAGAAGATTGCGTTGTATTCCTACCAACTCGATGCAACGAGTTCACTGATGAACAGCTCAAGCAGATAAATGACGATATACATACGTCATCAGCATCACTTGTTTATGATGGACATGTGAATGGAGTCTTCAAAATACACTTTGAAATGTAACAATTCATCATAATTTTAAACCAATGTGTGAGCATGTCAAGAAATGATAAGCATCGCTCAGCTGCAAACAAAGAGTCTATAGAATACCTAAACGATAATTTAAAATATAGAATTGATATGTATATTGAAAAAATTGAATTGTTAAAACAAGACATCAAATTATATAGTAATGTAGTTCATATGACAAAAAATATCGAAAAAATTAGTCTTCAAGTGATATGTTATGTAAATGGAAAAATAAAAATAATGATAAATTATATCAATATATTTTAGCTCTTTTTTCATTATACCCAATTCCTCATTCATCCTGGAAAATGTGAAAAGTAGGGAAATGAAACAATATGCAAATTAGAAAAGAAAAGTCACTTTATTCGATATCAAGTGGTCTTACAATATTTGTGTGCATAACTCATTGAGCGTATAATTTATTTGGTGTAGACTGTTTATCTTTAGGATAAAATTGAATTTTATCATGTTCTTCAACATTTGTGTTTCTTAAAACTGAATTTTCATAGTTCAAATATGCAGTAGCAGAAGTTTTATGGCTATATTTTATATCCACAATAAGTCCATCACAAGGAACAATATAATCATCAATATTTGAATTCATCACCTGGTACACTTGCCCAACTAAGAATAACTTTATAACAATTATTGTAATACATTTAGATAGCTTCTGTATTTCACCTAATTGCACAATACTATTTCTATTTAAAACAGTCTTATTTTCAACACTCAACAATTTTTCCTTACTATTGTTGACTTCATTCTTCAAACGTAGCATATCCGTTGATGAATTGTCTGTAATTTGTTTAAGCTCTTTAGTGCAGTTATCTATTCTATACTTCAAGCTTGTTTCCAGTTTCAAATTGTCTCTTTCTATTTGATTAATTTTCAAATTTATTTCGTCACAGATTTCATTAGACTATTTTTATTAGCACTTATTAGATTGGCGATGTTGAAGAGCTCAACATTCAAACCTGTCGACAATGCCCTTAACTTTTTATCCATATTTCCAACCAAAACATCCACATACTTTTTGATACAAGCATCATTCAAGTCTACAGGATCGTTTCTATTTACTAAGCGTTTTGAATGAAAATCGTAATCATTTTCATTAGTACGACTAAACCCTACATTTGTGAATACATGTGAAGCTGCTGCTGCAAATGCCTCGGTAGTATTCACTTTGGAAGAGTAATGTCCGAACTTATTGACACTCATGATTCAATTGAAACATTAAATTCTATTGCACACAAATATAAGTATTCTGATGGGTTCAAGGTTTCTTGAAGAAAATATTCATATATTTTAGGAATGAATATATTTCAAACTAAAGAATATGTACAGATTTGTTCATATCACTTATTTTATGCTTTAACATAGGTGTTAAAAATATTGCATATTGTTCAATTCTGCATTGGAGTCGATAGCGATCTCTTGCATATTGCTTCCAGATTCCTTTACGACTTGATTCATATGCAAATTTCCACGCTGTCATATAATGTACAAGTACTTCATCATCAAACGTTAAGGATTTCATGTTAGTAAGATTATACAATAAAAATTATAACTATTGAAAATATTATATATAAAACTTTTACTATGCAATTTATTATATTTCTTGGCATATTTTTTCAATATTTTTTTACACACTCCACATCTTCCCATGCACGGTGCAGGGCCATCCATATGAAGCGTTTGTGTGGGTAAATTCCAGTGTTCTACACAGGGCAAACGTCTCAAAACCTGAGGTTGCAATTTATATTTGAGTGGGAGCTTTGGCCAAATTTGTGCTAAGGTCCATCCATCGAATAGTTCTAAACACAATAGAAATTTTGTCTCTTCTATAGCTTTACAGATGAATGCTTCTGGTAGTAGTTTAGCAATTACCCCATGACAATCTTTCTTTAAATTTTTCCTATGCTCATTGAACTCTTCATATTTTATCAAGCCTTATAAACATTATCCAATAGATCGTTAGCTAATATATCGCTTAACACCATTTTTTGTTTTTGAAACGTTTTCACCTGTTACTCAACTGCAACAAATGAATTGTGTGTGTGTGTGTGTGTGTGTGCGTTTGTACTCGCCGTCATATGAGGACGCGTATGAGTCGTCCGACACGCAAACGAGGACCGGTGCGTCATATGAGGACGGACCTCATAATGATGTAGCCTTTTATTGCAAATTTTCTTCGTGTGGTCAGTGATTTAATGTAGAATATCATTTACTATGAGTCCACTGGTCATCATCTTCGACTTTCATCTTATTTCATAAAAATTCAAATCCACACAAAGTGATATCATATCATTTTCTAATGGACCTCATTTAAGGGTCAGTTTAACCTACAATCCAATCCCTCCTTAGTGATCTCATAACCTATAACAACTCCCATTAAGTAGTCCTGCAACGTAATTCATCTACTCCCCGAAAGGGAAGTAGTTTGTCTATTAGACGTTATTGTCACTTGCATCATATTTGAACGCGATTTTACATATTCGCCTAGAAATGCGGATGGAGATCTGATTCAACTTTACAGTCTAATATAAATTTCAGTAAATATTTATTATATACTTTATTTGTTTGGTATAAAAGTTTATTATACAACATAATATAGCATCTATAATAATTATCGATATTTACCGATACATTGGACATCGACAATTATCGATAATTATCGATATATATCGATAAATATCGACAAGAATGAATATTTATCGATAATTATCGATATTATCGATAACTATCGATAACTATCGGCAATCATTGATAATTATTGATATTTATCGATATTATCAATAATAATCGATATGTATCAACATTTATCAATATTTTGAGGAGCTATAAATATCGATAAGTGTCGATACATATCAGTTATTATCGATAATTATCGATATGAATTGATTCTTATCGATAAATATCGGTAATTATCGATAAATGTCGACATTCAGCGAAAATTATCGATAAGAATCAATACATACCAATGATAATCGATATGTATCGGTATTTATCGATATTGATAGCTATCAGAAAATATCGATTGAAATCGATGAATGTTGATTCATATCGATAATTATCGATATGTATTGGTCATCATCGATAATTAACGATATTTTCCAATAATATCGATAATTATCGATAAATATTGATTATCGATAGATATCGATAATTATCGATAAATGTCGATGTCCGATATATAGATATAATAAACTTTATAGACAATTGATTATTATCGGTATGTATTGAGTATTATCGATATGTATTGATTATCATCGATATTTATCGATAATTATCGATATCATTGGGAACTATTGATAATTATCGATATCAGAGCTTTCAATGTAACAGCAATCGGAAATTATCAAAAAATATCGATTCTTTTCGATATTTATCGTCAAATATCGATAAATGTGGATAATAATTGATAATTATCGGAATTTCGATATATTGATACAGAAAATAATGAATATCGAAGTCCGATATTTGGAGAATTATCGATAAATATCCTAATACTTAATATCAGAGCTTCCAATGTAACAACAATCGAAAATATCGATAAATATTGGTTCTTATCGATAATTATCGGTAAATATCGATAATTATCGATAAATGTTGATAAATATCTATAAATGTCGTCAATTATTGTTAAATATCGATAAATGTAGATATTTATCGATAATTATCGAAATATCGATATATTGATACGGAAAAAATATTTATCGAAGTCCGATAGTCGGAGAATTATCGATTTATCAATATTTTTTCCAGCCATTATTGTCATAACATCGGAAATTTCCATAAAGTTTTTTATATAATCGATTCAAAGTTGAGCAAGAATGTAATGAGTCGGCAAGACACGAAATAGAATTTTACAGAGATAATTCAATATAATACTCATCATCAGCAATTATTTGATTGATATCCAGGAGGAAAACTCAATATCAGAGCTTCTTATGTAACAGCAAAGTATATATTTTCAATAATTTGGGAAATTTTGCCACATATTTGAATTTCGCGCGCTGCTTCATATGAGGTCCATTCCATAAAAAATAAATTGTGAGCTCCGAGGGCACATATGATGTTTGATAATGCTTAATCCGCGTACAGGAAGCGGAATAGTGTTCATATCGATATCTTTTTTATCCAGTATCCATACTATATCCTTAATAAACTGTTCACAGTTCCCAGACTGGATTGCAATAAATAATAGTCAAGTAAATATTGATTATCATCGATTAAAAACGATTTGTTATATCGAGATTTACCTATATTAAGTATTTCCATATCAGAAATCAATATCCGGGAATATACGTCGCGTAGGGTTGATTGTCATTCTACTGGAAATTTCCATTAAATCCTTAATAATCTATTTACAGTTTCCAGACTGAATATATTGATTATTGCAACTAATAATAGTCAAGTATCGGTGATAATCGACAAGTATCAAAATTTATTAATCATTATCAATAATTATCAAGATTTATACATATTTATCGATAATCATTGATGAATGACGATTTATTACATCAAGATTTACCTATATTAAGTATTTCCATAATCAGAAATCGATATTCAGATATATATATATATATATATATATATATCGCGTAGGGTTGATTATCATACCAATGGAAATTTCCATAAAGTTTGGCAAGTCCCTAGAATTTTTTCAAATAATCGATTCATAGCTGACCAAGAATGTAATGAGTCAGCAAGACATGAAATAGAATTTTACAGAGATAATTCGATATAATACTCATCATCAGCAATTATTTGATTGATATTCAGGAGGAAAACTTAATATAGAATCTCCAATGTAACAACGAAGTATATATTTCCATTTAATTGGGAAATTTTGCCACATATTTGAATTTTGCGCGCTGCTCCATATGAGGTCCATTCCATAAAAAATAAATTGTGAGCTCCGAGGGCACATATGATGTTTGATAATGCTTAATCCGCGTACAGGAAGCGGAATAGTATTCATATCGATATCTTTTTTATCCAGTATCCATACTATATCCTTAATAAACTGTTTACAGTTCCCAGACTGAATTGCAATAAATAATAGTCAAGTAAATATTGATTATCATCGATTTAAAATGATTTGTTATATCGAGATTTACCTATATTAAGTATTTCCATATCAGAAATCAATATCCGGAAATATATGTCGCGTAGGGTCAATTGTCATACTACTGGAAATTTCCAATAAATCCTTAATGAACTATTTACAGTTTCCAGACTGAATATATTGATTATTGCAACTAATAATAGTCAAGTATCGGTGATAATCGACAAGTATCAAAATTTATTAATCATTATCAATAATTATCAAGGTTTACAGATATTTATCGATAATCATTGATGAATGACGATTCATTACATCAAGATTTACCTATATTGAGTATTTCCATAATCAGAAATCGATATTCAGATATATATATATATCGCGTAGGGTTGATTATCATACCAATGGAAATTTCCATAAAGTTTGGCAAGTCCCTAGAATTCTTTCAAATAATCGATTCATAGTTGACCAAGAATGTAATGAGTCAGCAAGACATGAAATAGAATTTTACAGAGATAATTCAATATAATACTCATCATCAGCAATTGTTTGATTGATATTCAGGAGGAAAACTCAATATCAGAGCTTCCAATGTAACAACGAAGTATATATTTTCATTTAATTGAGAAATTTTGCCACATATTTAAATTTTGCGCGCTGCTTCATATGAGGTCCATTCCATAAAAAATAAATTGTGAGCTCCGAGGGCACATACGATGTTTGATAATGCTTAATCCGCGTAAAGGAAGCGGAATAGTATTCAAATCGATATCTTTTTTGTCCAGTATCCATACTATATCCTTAATAAACTGTTTACAGTTCTCAGACTGAATTGCAATAAATAATAGTCAAGTAAATATTGATTATCATCGATTAATGACGATTTGTCATATCGAGATTTACCTATATTAAGTATTTCCATATCAGAAATCAATATCCGGAAATATATGTCGCGTAGGGTTGATTGTCATACTACTGGAGATTTCCATTAAATCCTTAATAAACTATTTACAGTTCCCAGACTGAATTTATTGATTATTGCAACTAATAATATATAGTCAATATTGGTGATAATCGACAAGTATCAAAATTTATTAATTATCATCCATAATAACCAAGATTTATAGATATTTATCGATAATCATTGATGAATGACGATTTATTACATCAAGATTTACCTATATTAAGTATTTCCTTAATCAGAAATCGATATTCAGAAATATATGTCGCGTAGGGTTGATTATCATAACAATGGAAATTTCCATAAAGTTTGGCAAGTCCCTAGAATTTTTTCAAATAATCGATTCATAGCTGACCAAGAATGTAATGAGTCAGCAAGACATGAAATAGAATTTTACAGAGATAATTCGATATAATACTTATCATCAGCAATTATTTGATTGATATTCAGGAGGAAAACTCAATATCAGAACTTCCAATGTAACAACGAAGTATATATTTTCATTTAATTGGGAAATTTTGCCACATATTTGAATTTTGCGCGCTGCTTCATATGAGGTCCATTTCATAAAAAATAAATTGTGAGCTCCGAGGGCACATACGATGTTTGATATTGCTTAATCCGCGTAAAGGAAGCGGAATAGTATTCATATCGATATCTTTTTTGTCCAGTATCCATACTATATCCTTAATAAACTGTTTACAGTTCTCAGACTGAATTGCAATAAATAATAGTCAAGTAAATATTGATTATCATCGATTAATGACGATTTGTTATATCGAGATTTACCTATATCAAGTATTTCCATGTCAGAAATCAATATCCGGAAATATATGTCGCGTAGGGTTGATTGTCATACAACTGGAAATTTCCATTAAATTCTGAATAAACTATTTACTGTTCCCAGACTGAATATATTGATTATTGCAGCTAATAATAGTCAAGTATCGGTGATAATCGACAAGTATCAAAATTCAATAATTATTATCAATAATTACCAAGATTTATAGATATTTATCGATAATCATTGATGAATGACGATTTATTACATCGATATTCACCTATATTGAGTAATTCCATATCAGTAATCGATATTCAGAAATATATGTCGCGTAGGGTTGATTATCACACCATTGGAAATTTCCATGAAGTTTGGCAAGTCCCTAGAATTTTTTCAAATAATCGATTCATAGCTGACCAAGAATGTAATGAGTCAGCAAGACATGAAATAGAATCTTACAGAGATAATTCGATATAATACTCATCATCAGCATTATTTGATTGATATCCAGGAGGAAAACTTAATATCAAAACTTCCAATGTAACAACAAAGTATATATTTTCATTTAATTGGTAAATTTTTCCACATATTTGAATTTCGCGCGCTGCTTCATATGAGGTCCATTCCATAAAAAATAAATTGTGAGCTCCGAGGGCACATATGATGTTTGATAATGCTCAGTCCGCGTAAAGGAAGCGGAATAGTATTTATATTGTTATCTTTTCTGTCTAGTATGATAATTATTGATATTTATTGATATAAATCGATAATAATCGATACATATCAATAATAATCGATATGTATCGTGATTTATCGATATTAATCCATATTTTTTGGTAGCTATCAATATCGATGAATGTCCATACATATCGATTATCATCGAGTACCATCGATCTGTATTGACTCTTATCGAGAATTATCGGTAAATATCGATAATTATCGATAAATGTCGATTATTAACAATTAATATCAATTAATGTCGATAGATATCGCTGAATGTCGATAAATATTGATGAATATAAATATTTATTTTTCGATAATTATCGATAAATATCGATGAAATCGATAACCAAGAACTAAATATCAAAGTCCGATATTCGGAGAATTATTGATGAATATCGATAATAATTGATATTTATTGATATACATCGATGATAATCAATACATATCGATATGTATCGACATTTATCGATATGAGTCGATATTTTCTGATAGCTATCAATATCGATAAATGTCGATACATATCGATTATTATCGATAAATATCGATATTTTCCACAGCTCCAATTGTCACACCATTGGAAATTTCTATGAAGTTTAGCAAGTCCCTTAAATTCTTCCAAATGACTGATTCAAAGCTAAGCAAGAATGTAATGGGTCAGGAAGACATGAAATAGAATTTCACGGAGAAAATTCGCTATGATACTCATCATCTAAAAGGAAGACTTGATATCAGAGCTTCCAATGTAACAACAATCGATAATATCGATAAATATCGACTTCAATCAATAATTATTGGTAAATATCGATGATTATCGATGAATGTCGATAAATATTAATAAATGTCGATAAATATCGATAAATGTCAATAATTATCGATAAATATTGTTGAATGTCGATAATTATCGATCAATATCGATAATTATTGAAATATCGATATATCGATACGGAAAAAAAAAACATCGAAGAATTATCGATTAATATCGATATATCGATATTTTTTCCAGCCTCAATTGTCATAGCATTGGAAATTCCTATAAAGTTCATTATATTTATATATTTATTAAACTCCTTGACACGTTTATCATGACGTTCAACAGATATTTCCTGCGTATGCAATGATTCAAACAGATTGCATAGAATATATTCTGATAAATATTGAGTCCCTCCCATTTATAGTTGTGCGAAACAGTTTACTATACTAAAAACATCTGGATATCTTCATCAAACAATTCATATTATAATATGATCAATGGAGAAGGGAAAATGGTATGAGCCAAATCCATCTATACGATAAATGACGCCCGGTTAGGAGATATTTTGAAGAGCTCCACTTTACCGATAGTTGTCCCCATATTAGTTATGTCATGAAAATCTGTACTTAGACTAAAGGACCCCGAATGAAGCAGAATAGTAGCGGGGAGCACCCCTCAAAATAAGGACCTCAAATGGCGGCGAGTACAAACATATGTGTGTGTGTGTGTGTGTGTAAATATTTTTCACAAAATGATAGTTTTTACTCGCGTAAATCGATGAAGAACCCCAGTGAGTGGTTCTAAATTTCTCCAATCCTCATAATATAATCTTGAACCATGAACAATAATACTACTTATAGTCTTATCATCAATACCATATACTTCAATTATATTATAATCAAAAAAATCCTCAATGTCTATATGATGACACAACTCATCATCGATGAAAATATCAATATTTTTCGCAGTCACTCTAGGCTCCATTTCATAATCTGAATCAAATAGTTCATCATCCGATTTATTCAATTTTAAACAATGATGTACGACCAATGAAAAAAAAATCTTCGATACTGACTGTGACATTCACCAATCTAAATTGAAGCAGCTACTAAACAAGAAAATATATATACACAAACAATTTATATTAACAATTAACACCAACTGCGCAAACGCACAACGGCGCAGCTCTCCCCACCAAAGTTAGTAGGTTATCTACTAAAATGTCCCCTGATCAATTATGAGCAAAGCCTAATACTTTCATAAATAGGAAAAACAGTATAATAAAAAGAAATATGTAATTGGAACCTATTACCTTCATGAGAAGGAAAAACAGTAACATGAAAAGGAATATGTAGTCTAAAGGTATTGTCATATCGACAATTACTTCATTCAATGACGATGATGGAGACATAATTAAGACAAACTGTATTTCTATACACACACACAGTATGAAATTTCATTTAACAATAAAACATTCAAAGTAAAACCACTGATTTATACAAACTATAGTTCCCGGTACCGCCCCCAGCCCCGCTTCCAAAAGTCACCCACCAATCAGCGCCGTCGGAAAAACCACTGCGCCACACAGCCTTGAAGCTAACCACAAGCGCTTCCCGCGACCGGACGGCCGGAAACCACACACACATCCGTCCAGATAAAACGTCCGGTGAAATGCGGTCAAGATAGCCTTGAAACCAGCTACAAGTGATAAGCACGTCCGGTGAAATGCGGTTAGGATCACCTTGAAGCTAGCCACAAGTGATAAGACTTCCGGTGTTTATCAACGCGTCAGGCCAGATGACCTTGAAAGTGCGCCAGAACACTCCCTGTTATACTACTATTCAGCAATCAGTAATATTTGTAGGCTTTATCAAAACGTAATCGAACTCATAAAACTCAGGACTAACTTTGAGATATAAGTAGCACCATTATGCATCAAAATATTCAGTCAATTCGTAACAAAATTGATGCACTGGAAGTATTCACTACTATCGGAAAAGTCGGAATGTAAGATGGATCGGAAAACAGAGACACTGTAATTTTTTTGCAGCACTTTATTCTCCAACTGTATGAACAATAACTAAACTAGAATAATATTCAAGAACAGTTTCATATGTAACTGCTATATCATCCCAAAACATAATATCCCTGATAATTATCATTTAACGTGTTCATTTTGTTTTTGCGTTACGCCATTCAATCCAATAATATTATCGTATGAAACCAAAACTCCCACTCAAAAAAAAGAAACAAACGACAAAAAAAATAGTTTAAAGAAGACTTGATGAAGAATAATCTTCAACCATACTTCAGCGAACTTTGAAGGTGGCAACATTTTGGTAAAGACGTCAGCAAGCTGTTCACCTGTAGAAATATACTTTAAGGCAATTACCCGTTTATTAATCTGCTCCTGTAAAAAATGATACCTAATGTCTATATGCTAAGACTTTTTATGATCAGATGAATTATTAGCTAAGCTGATACAACTATGGCTATACTCAAAAATTATCATAGGCAATAATACTCCTATACTTATGCTGTTTGAAAGGGTGTCTAGTCAAATAGCTTCTTTTACTTCCTCAAACAGTGCCATATATTCAGCCTCAGTGGCTCCGGTGCTCCAAAATATTGTACATTTATCAAAAATTTTGAACAAATAGCCTATAGTACCTTTCTGTCTATTTCACTATTTGCCCAATCTGAATCAGCATAATTAATAATTGCGTTTTTATAATCACATCTTGTATATGTTAATTCCAATTCTACTGTAGCCTTCACATATCTTAATATGTGTTTTAAGCATTTTCAGAGCTCTAAATGATTTTTACACTGATATCTACTTAGAGTGTTTATGGCATAACAAAGATCTTGACGGATACACAACATGGCATACATTTAACATCTAAGCAAGTTTTGCAGGGAGCATCATAAATTTCGATCGCATTGAGATCAATATAATTCAATTCAGTTGCTAATGGAGTGCTCATCGGTTCACAATTACTCATATTATATCTTCTTAATACGGATTTCAAATATGATGATTGATCTAAGGTTATGTTTGTTCCACTTCTCTCTACTCGTATCCCTGAGAATAATTTTATCTCTTTTAAGTCCATCACACAAAAGCCATTTGCTAAATACTGCTTAAAATTGAATAACGTATTCTGGTTTTTAGCTGCGATTAATAGATCATCCACATACGACACAATATATATATATATATATATATTATATTCTAATTTATGTCTCCTCTTTTAAAATAATATAGACAATGGTCTACCTTAGAGTTTTGGAAACCTTTTTCTTTCAAAGTGCGATCAAAATACTCATATCAACACCTAGATGCTTGCTTCTATCCATATAAGGATTTATGAAGAATGCAAACTTTTTCCATTTCAGTTAAAGCGCGGTTCAAGCGTTCCGCTACACCATTTTGTTGCGGTGTGTATGGAGCGCTTAAATGATACATAATAACTTTTTGAATACAAAAATCATCACAATAATAATGAGCAATTCTTCAATTGTGATTCGCTTTTTGCTACGAAATCTTGAAATATACCTGAAGATCAACTTATTAATGTGGCAAAGAATTTCTTCTTCAGAGCATTACATTTGACATATGGAATATATCACAATGAAGTAATGAATATGATAACTGTTTTACCACGTACAAATAAATATCATATAGGCATCATTCACAGCATTAGGAATCAAATCAACAGCAGTTTGCATGCTAGCACTGTAAATTTCAACAAAACACCTTTGACAGAGAAGTATTTCACAATTCCGTACGTAGGTGGAGTAAGTGATCATATCAGAAATGTTTTTAGAGATGATGATAGAATTTAAATTAGTATTAAACAACACAAGACGGGGGACAATTTTTTCCTAAAATTAAAGATAAAACGGATATAAATATGAGATCTAACCTTATTTACAAGATTCCATGTAATGATTGCGCAGCACAGTATACAGGTGAAACTAAGAGGTATTTGAAAACACGTTTGGATGAACATAAGCGCAACTGTAAAAATGCTGAAGAAGTTGGTGCTAAGTGTGCGATGGTTACTCACTGCATCAACACTGGACATTTGTTTGAATTTTGCTGATACTCGCATCTTACATAACTAGGTTATTCTACACAAAAGGCTAACACTTGAAATATTATCTACGAAACAAGATAATGATAATGTCAATGAGAAAACTGATACCACAGCCTTAAGCACCATTAATAATAACATATTGATTTGATTTTTGATATTTTGAATTTTTTTTATGGTTATTCTGTTTAGTCTCTTGTGACTTGCATCCCTTGACATCTTGATGTGATTCTTTTTCATTGGTTGAGTCCAACAATTGACTGTTTTGACTTGTGCGTTTTTTGCTTTTCCGCATTACACGGGCACTCACTTTATGTACCCTGACAACATAGACAAATACTAATTCTATTGTGAGTACACTGTTCATTACACTTTGTCTTGTTGTCCCTCATTCTCACACTTTTGTATGAATGTAGCACTCTTGAAAATGGTTCAGGTGGGACCAAAACTGTGGAGTAGGATAGGAATAATAAACTTGCGACTGAATTCCCATACATCGTTTTCTTCATACCTATAATATTTGACTTATGACTTATGAGATATGTGACAGTATGGTACGTATAATCATCTATGAAAGTTACAAAATAATATTTATCATCCAATGTAGATGGCGTAATAAGACCACAAATATCGGAGTTAATTACAAATAGGGATCTATTATATTCACGTTCAGATATATATACATGCTTCGCATATCTCATCGTTTAGATTTATGCAATCAATACTTGTTGTAATATCAAATAACTGATAGCGTTTGAGTGCTTGAAATTTATATCTACTAGTGTGACCTAATCGTTCATGCCATATTTTATAATTAGTTGCATTACTCACGTTCATATAACTTTTTGCTTTTGATATTTCAAGAATGACTTCAATTAGTCCATTTAAGAGCTCACTCGTTAAGATTTCTTGATTATCTTCTAATATCTTCACACTATCTCTGTCGAAAATTACGATCATACCGGCGGCGGCGGTTTGAATGCGACGTATAGATAATAAGTTGTGAAGAAAAAGAGAAAAGTACTAATGTTCCTCCCATTCCTAGGTTGGTTATCACATCTATGTTACCCTTCTTCACTGTTGTTAAAGTTGCTCCAATCTTTGCTCAACCTATTTTTAGTGGAATGTGAGGTTTGCACAAGAAGAATAGATGTCACAGCGATAAACAATATGGTCTGTTGCTCCAGAATCTAGAATAAACATAACTCCATTTAATTTTGAGGGATGTCGATCATGAACATTTTCAAACATAAATAAGAAACCGTCCTGCTGTTGATTATTATGAGTTTGTATACCCTGGATAGTTCTGGAGCGTTCATTTTTGTCATTCAAAAATCTTTTGTAATGAAAACAATCGTTCTTCACGTGATTTCTTCTACCACTAAGTTCGCAATTTTGACTGTTAATGTTACGAGACGACTAATGTGAATTTCTCGTAGTTTGTTTCTGTTGCTGTCCTATTTACCATTTCTTGTTGTCCATATTTCTCTTATTTTCAGTATATTTCTTGGATTTATTTCCAGAGAATCTTGATGTCGATGCATCGCTGTAATTATTCAAATGAAGTACTTTGGAACTGGTATTCTCTACTGCTTTCAATTTCATTTCATAATTGATTACAGTATTGTTTGATAACCTTTGTCATGGAACAACACATAGTTGGCGACACTGTAAAACGAATAGTTACTTTTATTATCATCATGGGACTCGAATATTATGTAGATCTTGTAGTTGTCAGTTACCTAAAATATTTAATTTGAAACATAGAGTTTATATTAATTGTGACAAAAAACGACACAAGGTGCCGAAACCCGAGCGGAAGAGTGACAGACGCAGGCAGCGTAATGGGTTTGGAACCACCTCAAGAATTACAAATAAGTAGTGACAAAGACATGTCAGAAGCATGAAAAACCTGGTTCCAGCAATGCACATGGTATGAAACAGCAACAAATTTAGAAAGCAAGGATCCGCAGGTGCAAGTAGCTACCTTGATGACAATTATAGGTCCAGATGCAGCTAAGATTTACAGCACTTTGAAGCTCTCGGAAGCGGATCAGAAAAATGTGGAAAAGATTACTAGAAGGTTCGAAAAACATTTCATACCGAGACTGAATGTAACATATGAGCGATACAAATTCAATAAGGTGGAACAGGAATAAAATGAAACCTTCGACGAGTTTTTGACTGAACTGAGATGTAGAGCAAAAAACTGTTCATTCGGAAAACTAGAGGATAGTTTGATATGCGATCGAATAGTAGTTAGAATAGAAGGTGATCAAGTTAGGGAACGCCTCCTTGCGAAAAGCAATTTAACGCTTTACATTTGCAAAGTGAGCGAGCTAGTGAAAGAACAACTGAGCGATATTGAAAGCGGGAAGAAACACAGGTAAGCGCTGTTCGTAAACAAATAATAATTCTCAATAAAATTTATCGAAAAAAGAGCTAATCAAAAAAGAAATACTTTCAACTGTAGATGTTGTGGAGAAACGCACGGAGTCAAGGAATGCCCAGCGTTTGACAAAAAATGTAACAAATTCGAGAAGAAAGGACATTCAAGTGAAATGCGCAAAAGTAAACAAGTAAACCAAGTTGAAGGAAAAAGCGACGAAGAAATTCATACTCTTCTAAAAAGCACAATACAAGATCAAAATATCAAAGCAAAAGATTGGTTTCAGACGCTCAATTTTCAGAATAATCAAACAATAAGATTCAAATTAGATACCAGTGCACAGTGCAACATCATAATAAGGCCTATAGCAGATAGATGAAAATTTATACTGTATCCGTCAAGAAATAACAGAATCGTGTCCTTTTCGAATCATGGGATCAAGGTATAAGGTGAATGTTCAACAGAGATAGAACATGGCAATGAAAAAATGAATATCAAATTGTTAGTGGTAGAAGATTCGGCTTACCCAATCCTGGGGAATGATACATGCGTTCAGATGGAATTGATCTCAAAAGTTTAAACAACCACTCAAGAAATATCTGAAGGAATTGGTTGTCTTGAGGGATATGAGTATGAAATAGACCTGAAAAAAGAACCGAATCTATCAGTTTGCCCAGCGAGAAAAGTGCTATACTCGATCAGAAGACAAGTCAAAGAAGAACTAGATAATATGACTCGTCTAGATATAATAGAGCCAATCAATAAACCCACGCCAGCTATATCATCAATGGTGGTCGTTCGTTAGAATAATAAAATAAGAATATGTATGGATCCCTCACAACTAAATGAAAGCTTGAAGAGAAGACACTATCTTCTAAGTACGTTGGAAGATATAGCAACAAGATTTATTGACTTGAGTATTTACAATCCTTGACGATAAGAAAGGATTCTGGCAGCTGGAAGTAACGGAAAGAACATCGAGATACCTAACATTTGCAACACCATGGGGCAGGTATAAGTGTAAGAGGCTTCCGTTTGGTCTTGCCTCAGCACCAAAAGTTTTTAAACAGGTGATGTGCGACATCATAAAAAGTATATCAGGCATCGAGTGTCGTGAGGATGACTTACTTATTCATGCACCTGATGGAAAAAAGTTACACAAAATAACTGAAGAGATAATTAAAGCTCCAAAATGCGGGATTGAAATTAAACCAAGAAAAATATAAACTCAAACCAAAGGCAGTTACATTTTTGGGACACCGGTTCATGCTACCGGATCCGGAAAAAGTTAAGATCATATCATCAATTATAACTCCTACCAACATAAAAGAACTATAACGATTTCCGGGGATGGTCATCTACGTGGGAAAATTCATTCCAAATTCAGCGGACATAACTGCTCCACTAAGACAATAATTAAAAAGAGAAAATGCTTGGAACTGGACGCACTCACAGCAAGATGCGTTTGAAAAATTGAAAGAAACATTGGAAGAACCACCGTTATTAGGATATTATGATCCGACAAAAAAGATGAAATTATCCGTTGATGCAAGTAGCACAGCTGTCGGAGGTGTACTATTACAAGATGGAAAGCCTATAGCATATAGTGTCAAGTCGCTAACAAAAACGCAAATAGATTACGGCCAGCTAGAAAAAGAGGTTCATGCTATCGTGGCAGCATTCAGAAAATTCAAGGAATATATCTGGGGAAATCCGAATTTAGTGATAGAAACTGACCACAAATCCCTGAAGTGTATATTCAAAAAATCAATTTACGGGACTCCTCCAAGATTGCAGAAGATGTACCTAGAAATTGTACAGTACAATCCGAAAATAGAATATAGGAGAGGATCGCCGATATAGCCGACGCATCTAGTCACGACTACAATTTGAAAGAAGCAATAGATAGTTCTGATGAGCTACAAGTTTACAGAAGACAAAAAGAAAATGAACTACAAAATCTCATTAAAACGGACGAGGAATTGTTCAAACTCAAGGAAACAATAATGAAAGGATGGCCAGACTAGATAACAAAACTACCACTGGAACTTGAAGAATATTGGACATACAAAGAGCAGTTATCGACATACGATGATTTACTGTTCAAGAATGATCGAACAATAATATCGTCTAAATTGATTGAAACTGTCATAAAAAATTGTCATTGATCACATAAAGGAATAATTGGTACTCCCAAGCTAGCAAGAGATCATGTTTATAAGCCTACAATGAAAGAAGATATTACAAAATTTGTAAAAAGTTGTAAACCATGCCAAAAGTATCAATGCGACAATCCGCAAGAACCCATACTATCGCAAGACATTCCGAACAGGCCGTGGATGATTGTAGGATCAGACACTTGTCAATTGAACGGAATTTATTATTCAATTATCGCTGATTCCCATTCAGGATACTTTGATATTGCAAAATTATCCAATATACAAAGTAATACAATAATCGATGTTTTAAAAAACTGGTTTGCTACTCATGGCATTCCAGAACTACTACTAACGGATAACGAAACACAATACACATCTGAACAATTCAAAACATTCAAAAGAACATGGAATTCCAGTCATCGTCTGTCAAGCCCTGATTTTTCTAGGTCAAATGGCTTAGCTGCAAGATACGTACAAGAGGCTGAAAATCTTTTGGAAAAAATCATTGAGGAAGGTACAGACTCACAATTAGCACTGTTACATCATAGAAACACTCCACGAGATACATTAGACTCACCAGTACTAAGATTGATGGGCAGATGGACAAGAAACGCTAATACCAACCCACAATGAACTGTTAAAACCAAAAGTGATAACCTGAATAACTGCTAGTTTGGAACAGTTGGCAGAAGTAGAGAGGAGATATGCAGACAGACAAACAAAAACTTCTCCAGAGTACGAAGAACTTGGATTAATATTCTACAGAAACCAAAAGAAGGAATGGCTACCAGCAATCATCGTAAAGTGATGTCAGGATCCCAGGTCGTATATTATCAAAACACCTGAGGGAGCAGCATATAGAAGAAATACGTGGTTCTTATAAAGCCGCAATACTACAAATGAGGACGGAGAACCGAATTCTAATCAAGAAGAAACGGGATAGAGTTCCAGGAGTATTTAAAAAACAAACAATGAGCAAGAAGGATCACAAACAGAACTCAATGAAAAAAAATCCTCCAAATCAAGTAGCCAGATCCAGCAAAAGAATCAATAAAATCAAATTTATAAAAGAAAAATAAGGAGATGTCATGTAAAACGTGTAGTTACTTCTAATAATATTATGGTATTAGGATATTATGTAGATCTTGTAGTTGACAGTCACTCAAAATATATAGTTTTAAGCATAAAGTTCATTTAATTGTGACAGTAAACAATACAATCTCATTGTAGCTTCTGCGAAGCTCCGAATTGTATTCTAATTTGTGCTTGAGCGATTTAAAACGTTCAGAAGCGTTGGT
Source organism: Dromius quadrimaculatus (assembly GCA_963989225.1). Lineage (NCBI taxonomy): Eukaryota > Metazoa > Arthropoda > Insecta > Coleoptera > Carabidae > Dromius > Dromius quadrimaculatus. The sequence goes on along the minus strand of OZ022332.1, from coordinate 32,428,995 downwards.
AAGAAAGTTGCTCAAAAATTCGGGTTTTTCACAAAACGGTAAGGTTACTGATATCTACCGGTTTCATCACGTGTTACAGATTCTGTAAATAAGTTTTCAGATTGCATTTCCAATGGACTAAGAAATTTCTTATTTGCTAGTTCTAGTTCCGAGAATTTATTAAGATAAATACCTAAGTGAGCGTTTGTGACTGAGCAAAATGCGCGAGATTCTGTTTTAGATTTAAGCGAGATAGGAAATTCTCCCATAAAAATAAGGCCAAAACCGGTTTCGATAGCAGCTGGAGCGAATGCAGATGTAACAGAAGGGCCTGTTAGTATTTGCGAGAAAAGCTGAGCACCTGAAATTAGATCAATCTCTCCTGGAACATTCCAGGTAGGATCAGCGAGCGTGAGATGAGATAAGTCTTGTAGTGTAGCGGGATCCATAAATACAGCGGGTAATTTTTCAGTTATAGAATTTACCACGAGCGACTGAATTGTGCACTTCTCGCTCGAAGTTCTAGGTTCAATAGTAAAGACAATGTAACAATGTATTGGGCGAGATAATTTACCTACACCCTTCATAAATGAGTTTTACAGCGGTATAACATGTAGTCTCAAACTGGTACAGCAATTTAGCGTGATAATATTGTCTTGTGACGCATCATCTAACAGACATCTTATTAGCGTTGGTTTATCGTCCTCTGACTGTGCAAAAACTTTCACGGTTGAAAGTAGAACAGAAAATTTCAGAGACGGCGAAGCGGTTTTTATTCTAGTGCATAATTAAAGTGCGCTATTTTGTCCTGTGTCAGCGAAGGTGGTTTGTATATGCTTATTTTCATTCCTAATAATGACATCAGCATTGGGCTGTGGCGCCTGCGGACCGGCACTTGCTAAATGACTAAAGTGTAGCATACTATGATGGCGTTTGTTGCAATGTCTACAAGTATTTTTTGATATACAATTTTAAATGTTATGCTGTATACTTAGACAGTTTACGCAGCCCTTATTCAGTTCCATAAAATTTGACCGTGCTTTGACAGGAGCTAATTTAAAAACAGGGCATTCGTACAGTGCTTTCTGATTGTCTTGTTTACAAGAAATGCAATTATTCTTGCTACTAATGACAAATGACTGCGTTTAAGAAACATATGAGAGGAAGCGAGAGGTGTAGCGGATGTAACTTTATCGAAGCTCATGCGAGTGTCAGAAGTACGTTCTAGAATTTTAACTTGACCCCTAACAAAGTCGACAAAGTTCGTGTATGGTGGAATATTCTTATCGTGCAATGACATTTCGAATAGCTGAGCGGTTTGAGAATCTACCTTTTTCAATTGATCAAAACTTAACTATTGCTGTTGTAGGCAGGTGATTTTAGATCAAGAATACTGTTAAGGTGGTACGTACCAAAAGCGCGTTTATCCGAATATCGTTATACTGAACTATCCCATAATGCGGCGTAATTGTCACTATCGAGAAGAACCCCTGCAATAAGTTTCAAAGCGTCATTCTTGAGAGTGCCCATGAGATACTGTGCACGCTGCGGATTATTTAGCTAAATGAATGTTGGCTTTAAACGATTCGTAGAATACTGGCCAATTTTCAATCATGCCACCAAATGAAGATATGATTATGGGAGGTAATTTGACAGGATTTGGTATAGACTGATTGGTTTTCGTGGTAGAAATACTAGGCTGCGGTTGACTAAACTTCTCATATTCAGCTTGGGTTCTTTTTATGTTGGAATAGAGATCATCAAAAGCAGATAAGCTCTCCAAATTCGGTACGAACGAAAGATCTGATCGTAAATCCAGTTCATTGATTTTTTGAACAATCTTTTCAAACTCGAACCCTACTTGATGAATCGATTCTGTTTCAGCAGGGAGTTTCTCGGTAGTACGTGTTTCAGAGGTTGAAACCGACTTTGACGCGAGTTACATTCTGTCACCAGCTTACTTTACTAGAAATAGGAAACCATATCCTGTTGATGACAAAATGTAATAAATGAGACCATTGTATGTGGAAACAACATGGTTGTAGCTATGATTGTAAAGAACACTTGTCAATAAACTCCAACCTGTAATTTGTTTTTTTTTTTTAATTCATTCCTCTGATCTACGAGCAAAACTGGCGCAGTCGGTAGGATTCTTGAAATTGAACGTATCGAACGAGCAATTCTCTTGTTAATGATTCATTGAGAAGAAAAACGGTCGGTTCGGTAGTGAACGGTAGAAGCAGATCGAGAGCATATCGATTCCCACACCAAAGTCACACCTGCCACCCACAAGAACAACAGCTCGTTAGAAGATGAGGAAGATAAAAGAAATTACAGCACTGGTCGAGGACAAGCATCGCCGAAGCCAGCTAGCATTAGGAAGACCTGGGGGAAGAACCAAATCAACAGAACCGATAGGCACTAGGTTAAGAATGAAAACAACACTTTTAATGTAAGTTGCTTATTTCCTTACATCCAAATCACAAGATTATATCCAAAAAATAATTAAGATAAAAGAAATATCACGATTTCACAATTGGAATAATCAATATGAATTGATGAATAATCTAGAGAATTTATCAGATTTATTGAATTATATAAATATAGCAGACGTGAATATGGCTACAGCAGCATCACTATCTGTTATTGATTACCAATTGTTACGACTCTATTCAGACTCGTTTCCTAAATATAAAGGAAATCCTCATACCTTGAATAAATTTATAGATAATTGCCAAAATTTAATTCAGTCATTCACGAGTTCAGATCCATCATTTCATGATTTTTTAATTAGAGCCATTTCAGGAGAATCAACTGGTCGCGCACAACTTTTGATTGGATCCAGAACAGAATCAGAAACGTGGAAAGATATTGAAACAGCATTAAGTCTTAGTTGTGAGGATCAGAGAAATATTGATTTAGACAAGATTTAATCTCTTTAAAACCACAAAAAATGAATCACCATATAACTTCGGCCTGAGATGTCAAGATGCCTGTAGTTTAATATTTGCAAAATAAATACTCCACAAATTCCACCCGCTGAAAAATCATCACAAATTAAAAATTATGACGATCTTGCACTCAAAACATATATTAGAGGTTAAGTATCTAACATTCAAACAAATGTTAGATTGAGAAATCCTGATTCTTTGGAGAAAGCCATGAGCCTTGTCATAGAAGTAAAAAACTTCCTTTATTTAATTTAAAAGCAGAATACTTTAAATTTACAAAGCTCATTCAAACCAACTCATAGAATGGTACCAACAAAACAAACTGTACCTACGAATGCAACATACATTCCTAACATGCAACAATTTCCTGCAAATCCAAATCCTTATAGATTTATACAACAACAAAGACCAAATTTGATGCCTTTTCGAACTAATCCGTTTCATAAAGCAAAGAATCAACCAAATTGGCGTCCTACCCATTATGTACAACGTCAGCCACAAAATAATTTTGTACGTCTCACAAATTTTATGCCACTACAAAGAGAGCAGAATTTTCCTTGAAATCTACATCTTCGGCACTTTATAATCAAAAAGCAATCAAGAAAATCCTAATATTCATTTTGAAAATCAAAACTATGCAGAAAATTAAACCCACGAGAATTATGCATGTGAACAGCTTGTGTATGACAATTCTGAGACAGACAATAGTTATTCCCACGTTGGCTATGACGGATCAAGTTGTATATTTGACAACAGTACATATGACTCTGAGAATTACGAAGGTGAATAAAATTTTCCATAGGTTCCATGCAACACGAATCAAACTAAATCCAGTTGAATGTATTAAAAGCAAACCTACCCTACATTTATATTCTCGAAATTGACGCAAACTTTCTAATCGATACCGGAAGTACTAAAAGCTTAATGAATCCTGATCTAGCTTACAGATTCTATCGAAACTATATCTTCAATGAGAATGTCAACATTCAAACAGCTCAGGATATCTTATTTCATAATGGAGTAGTCGAGATTCCACTGTTTGAAAATTTCAATGTTCATGAAAGTCATAAATTTTACCTTTCCAAATTAAGTAATGAATATGATGGGTGTAGATTCACTGAGACAGTTGAACACAAATGTTGATGTGAACACAAAACAATTACGTACCCCTTTAGCAAATATTCTCATAATATTTGAACCTGACAATAAGAAGACATTGCGAGATAATTTTAAAAATAGTTCCATTATTATACCTTCACGAGTTAACATGATGATAAAAATTCCAGTTGAGCAGAAAAGCGGCATTGGATTGTTAGAATGTACAAACTTTGGAAACGGTATTGGAATGCCTAAAGCAGGTAAATGTTCTAGACAATTATGCAATAAATTCAGTAATAAATATCGAAGAACACCCTGTGAAACTTGATATCCACGAATCTTTAGATATTGGAATTTTAGATTCCATATATTTGAATTTGGTTATAAAAATGGAGATTGATAACGACGAATTAGAAATTGGATACAGAAATTTATTAGAGCAAAATTTGGAAAATATAAGAATAGACCATTGTAACAAAGTAGAAAAAGATGCGATAAGAAAATTATGTTATGAGTATAGAGACATATTTTATTCTGAAACTATTCCTCTCAGTTTTTCGAATGAAATCACACATAAGATTGAATTAAGAGATGACACCCTTATTCATGTGAAATCATATAGATTTCCCGAAGTACATAAACAAGAAGTACGCGAAAAAATTTCAAAAATGTTAAATCAAGGAATAATTCAAAATAGTATTTCACCTTGGTCTAGTCTAATCTGGATAGTCCCAAAAAAATTAGACGCATGTGGTCATAAGAAATGGAGATTAGTTATCGATTACAGAAAATTAAACGAACGTACTATAGACGACAAATACCCTTTACCAAACATTGCGGATGTTTTATACAAACTAGGTAAAGCAAATTATTTTTAAATTCTTGACTTAGCGAGTGGACTTCATCAAGTAGAAATCGATCGCGAACACATTCAGAATACAGCTTTCACAACTGAAGGTGGACATTACGAGATTGAACGCATGGCCTTCAGATTAAAAATTGCCCCTTCCACATTCCAACGTGTCATTAATAATGTCCTTCGAGGGTTACAAAATGAAACATGCCTCGTATATTTAGACGACATAATAATCTTCAGTACTTCACAGCAAGAACACATAGAAAGACTCAAATCAGTATTCGACAAACTACGACAAATTAATTTTGAAATACAATTAGACAAATCCGAATTTCTACAAAAATCTGTACAATATTTGGGACACATAATTACCCCAAGTGGAGTTCAACTAAACGCCGATAGGATTTCTGTTATAAAAAATTTCCCGATCCCTAAAACTCAGAGAAACCAAAAGTTTTCTTGGATCACTTGGATACTACGGACGTTTCATTGAAGACTTTGCTTAAATTATTGAATCGATTACGAAATGTTTGAAGAAAGACTCCAAAGTAAAACATGACAAAGAATTCATCGACAGTTTTAATACTTGCAAACAGCTATTATTGAATGACCCAATTTTCTAATATCTCGAGTTTGACAAAGCATTTATATTGACAACAGATGCAAGCAATTACGCAATAGGCGCTGTCCTTTCTCAAGGCGATATTTCAAGAGATAAATTACTAGCATACGCGTCGAGAATTTCGAATAAAACAGAAACACGATATTCAACCATCGAAAAAGAGTAACTAGCCATCGTTTGGGCCTGTAAACACTTAAGACCTCATCTATAAGGTCGAAAGTTCACAATAGTCACTGACCATAGACCACTCACATGATTATTTAATTCAAAAGAGCCTAACTCAAAGCTAGTAAGATGGAAACTGAATCTGGGAAAATACGATTATAATATAATATATAAAAAAGATAAATGTAACACCAACGCAGATTGTCTCTCACGCAATAATATCAATGCAATAGTGTTGTTGCTGAAATATTTTGGAAACTTAGCATGCGTTGACTTCACTATATTGTTTCGGACAGTTTCGTACAGTTAACATGAAGCAATATTGTTAAAGTGTATTTCCAATGTTGAATACAAGTAGTTTATTGATATAAAGGGATAATTGATATTATAAAAGGTTGTAGCTGAGCTGAGTTGATTATAGTAGATCGGAAAGCCAGGTAAGGAGCTACAAGACGGTGTTGTTTCAGAATATGTCAGTGACAGTCGTTCAAAATCGTTACGAGAAGATAATATGTACTATTTATTTCACATATCGACAGAAGAAAGCATAAATTTCTGGTGAGGTGCACATGAAAAATTGTTCTGAGTGTGCAAAATGTGATTAGTGGATGAAATTGTATCGACGTGAAGATTTCAAACTCTGGATCACGTAACAAAGGACACATATATTTGTTCCATTTATTTTTATGGTGGCACTGGGCCCATATAAGCTAAACTTAGCTTAATATCAATGAAAGAATTGAAAATTAAGGTATTTTCTATCATACGAAGATTGTACATTTTATACTTTGCGAATATAATACTAACCTCTTCACTAATTCTTGTTTGTTACCACTCTATTTCCGTCCGTGGCACTTCAGCCACCGTTTCAATTGAAGGCAAGAATGTTTCTCTGATCTACCATATAACAATGTTGCCTCATCAATCATTTATTCATTCAATATGATACTGGAAAACGTCTTTGGTTCTATTATTAGTGCTTATTGGGATAAAACTGTCCGAAACAATATAGTGAAGTCAACGCATGCTAACTTTCAAAAATATTTCATGAACAATGCTATAGAAAGCGAATCAGTAAATATTAATCCCGGCGCAATAAATACAGACATTGTAGATTATTTACGATATTTTGTAAGAAATTTAGTTCCTGATGAACCACAGCCATCCACTAGTACACAATATTCAAATGAGAATAAAAAAAAAGAAGAGACCAAAATTCCATATAATTTCTGATATACAAATTAGACCCCCAAACACAACCAACACTCAACAGAATATTGACACTACAGAAGAAGATAACAACATCTCAGATTCTGAAAGCGTATCTCAACACTCTAAAGCAGGTTATACCAATAATGACGGCATTACAAGTTCAGATTAGATAATAAATAATAAAACAAATCCGATTCTTGTATTTCCAAATTTTTATTCCAAATGTGATGTTTCTCATGAGAAATACAAAAATCTGAGAATTATTAAAGTAAAAGTACCTGAAAACAATAAGGATAAAATTATATTTGACTTTTTGAAAAATTTTACAGGTTCAAAAGTTATTTATCATATGTATTTCCACACAGATGAACTTTATGAAGATTTTTCGATAGTATTTTTAAATCATCTCTCAGAAAAAGGTCCCAAATAAATCAAATGTATAAAACTTTCAAATACAGTAACTGATAAAGGAGGACAAATAATGTTGATATAGAGCCATCATGAGGGAGAGACGAACCACAGAGGTATAAGTGAAACCATTGAATATTTACAGAGAAATTATCACTAGAAACATATGAAATCAACAGTATTAAATTTTATCAACGCATGTCACATTTGTAAGAGAGCTAAATATTCTGGGAAGAAACTTTATTCGCCTCTGATGTTAACAGGAACAGCAACTAGACCCTTTTAAATAGTTCATATAGATGTTTTTGCTTTCGATAAGAAGAATTATTTGACCTAAGTAATACTTTAATTGAATATTTTGCTCCATTTGGCGTCCCAGAAAATCTTATTCTAGACAATGGAAAAGGATTCAACAGTAGCACCATACAAGAACTTTCAAGATTACACAAAATTATTATTTATTTTACAGCACTATATCACCATCAATCAAACGGTATTGTCAAGCGATTTCACTCAACAATTATAGAACATTTGGTAATATTAAAAGAAACTTTTCCGGACGACAAAAGCGGTCTAATGAATCATGCAATTATTGGTTACAATAATTCAATACATTGTTCAACCAATCTTACCCCTTTTAAATAAGTTTTCGGTCATACAAAATTGAGAGATACAAATTAACTTTTCATGCCAAATTTATTTTATAATGACTATGTTGAAAATCATAACGAGAAATTGAATCATGTTTACGAAGCGGTTTCGAATGAATTGCAAGTCAATAAAGAGAAAGTTGTTTTGATATCCAATACGAAGGAGATAAAAATGATGGATTCAGATTGAATCAAATTGTTTTTGAACAAAATCCTTCGCACAGAAATAAGAAAAACTCGAAGTTTTCAGGTCCTTATAAAATTACAAAATTGTTAGATAAAAATTGTGTAGAGATTACAAATCAAGATAAGAAAGAGAATATTGAAATTATTCATATGAAAGAAATGAGGAAACCACCTATTTTCACAGATGTTCGTTCTCCATCGCCACCGCAACATTAGAACTACCAAATAACATAATTTCAACCAAAATCCTGGCCTTCTTCCTTTAAAACTAGGTCATGCCCAACTACAGACTGACTATTGGACATTTGTACAAATATTTGACATTACTGACATAATAAATGAATTTCATATTGTTATGTTTGTTGAATTTCATATTTATTTGAATCTTTCAATATGCATTATTATTGTTGTGCTGCCATCTGCGAGTGCACACTTGACTTATTGTACCACCGGCAATACTTCTTCTTGACAAGCATGCAAGCGGACATATTGGCCTGCATATTGACATGCACATACGTTAGTAAAACGTGAGTAAATAAAATTCATAATACTAAATAACCATTTCATTCTACCTCGAAAACACAATAGTTGGCGACGAAGACGAATGAACCTACAAAAGTACAAACTATCACTTAACAGTAATTAAGTGAGGTCAACCACGTGAGGGAAATTTTTTTTTTCTCTGTTTCTACAAATTACTTTTTCAACAATGACGGAAACAGCTGTTTCTGGCGGAAGTACTACACATGCAATACATACAGTATTTTCTATTGAGACATACGATGTCACAAAGAAATTCGACCGCTGGCTCATGCGCTTAGAAAGTGCATTTCAAGTATTTACTACATTACATGGTGCCAGATGCTTACGATGTGTTATGCGATAAAACATCACCAGAAAGTCCAAACAACAAGAGTTACGAAGACTTAGTTACAGAAATGAAATCACATTACAATCCAGAACCTCTGGAAATAGCAGAAAATTTCCGTTTTCTACAACGAAAACAATACGATGGGGAAAGTGCTCAAGAATATTCAACTGCACTTCAACGTTTAGCCACAACATGTAAGTTTGGCGATTACTTGAAGAAAGCGTTGAGGAATCAATTTGTTTTTGGATTACGAACTCAAAGTATCCAAAGTCGACTACTGGAGATGAAAAATTTGACGATCGAAAGAGCAGTCGAGGTAGCTGTGAGCATGGAAACTTCTGCAAGGGACGCTGCCCAACTACATCGCAGCAACACGATCAGTGATAGTGTAAACAGTGTCAAAAGTATCAAACCAAATTATTTTAGTGCTACACATAAAAAGAAGGCTTTTTCAAAGCCAAATGCTACAATTAGTTGTACTAATGACCAAAAATTTTGTTACAGGTGTGGATCTTCTTCACATTTAGCAAATAAATGTGAATATATTACCAGTATTTGTTCAAAATGCAAAGTCAAGGGTCATTTGGCGAAGGTTTGTTTGAAAAACAGAAATTCAGTTGGTGCTAACCAAATTGAGGAAATCTTAGCCGTACAGTCAGTGCATGCAGATAACAGGCAGAAATTTATGGTCAAAATTCAAGTAGAAAATCATTCCCTTGATTTCGAGGTAGACAGTGGAGCGGCAGTAAGCATTGTAAGATTTCTTTATTTCGAAATCTATTTTCTAATTTAAAAATACACAATACAAATTTGAATCTTATTACATATTGCAAGGGAGCTCTAGATGTTGTTGGTTATTTACAAGTAAATTGTACATATATTGGTCTTACAAAATTTCTAAACTTGTACATTGTAAATACAGACAGAAAACCAATTTTGGGTCGTGAATGGATACGACAACTGAATGTAAAATTGGAAAATATTTTTAAAATTTCTATGAAAGATAATCTAAATGAAAAACTTCAACAATATCTTAATGTGTTAGGAAGTTCTGTGGGAAAGATCAAGAATATTCAAGCACGGTTAAAATTAAAAGATACGGCTAAGCCAACATTTATTGGAGCTCGGAAAATTCCATATGCTTTGCAACAAAAGGTAAATGATGAATTGGATAATTTAGAAAAAGAAGGAATTTTAGTCAAGATCAAGAACTCCAAATGATCTACACCCATTGTACCAGTTGTGAAATCTAATGGTGAAATACGTACCTGCGGTGACTTTAAGGTCACGTTAAACCCAAACCTGGTCATCGATGAGTATCCTTTACCCTCGATAGAGAATCTATTCTCATCTATGGCAGGAGGGGCTGAATTCACCAAATTAGATTTATAACAGGCATATTTACAGCTTGAAGTTCATTCTGATGATCAAAAATATCTCACACTAAGTACGAACAAGGGGCTTTTTCAATGTACGCGATTAATGTACGGTATTGATATTGCACCTGCAATTTAGCAACGAGAGATAGAAAATATTCTGAAAGATATTCCTGGAGTCTCGGTATTCCTGGATGACATCAAAATCACCGCACCTGATGATAGTACTCATAATAAAAGACTGAATGAAGTACTGTCTCGATTATCGAGCCACAGTATTCATATAAATTTGGATCAATGTGATTTTATGAAAGATAAAATTGAATACTGTGATTACGTAATCGATAAATTAGGTATACACAAAGCAAAAAGGAAGATAGATGCAATTCGAAACGCTAAAGTACCTGCAAATAAAACAGAAGTGAGAGCCTTTGCGAGACTTATTGATTATTACGGCCGATTTCTAGGAAACCTTAGTTCAAAATTATATCCCTTTCATAATTTATCGAAAGACGAAATATCATTTAAATGGGATTCAAAATGTCAGGAAGCTTTTGACTTGGTAAAGAAAGAAATGATGTCCGATCAAGTTCTTGCACATTTTGATCCTCAACTACCAATAATCTTAGCTACGGATGCTAGTCCCTATGCAGTAGGGGCAGTATGGTCTCATGTTTACCCGGATGGTGCAGAGAGACCGATACAATTTGCTTCATAAACACTTTCAAAAGTTCAGCAAAAATATTCTCAGATAGATAAAGAAGCCTATAGCATAATGTTTGGCGTGAAAGAATTCTTCTACTATTTATAGAAAGTTTATATTATATACTAATCATTAACCTCTTGTAAAAATATTTCCTCCTGCGGAACATTTGCCTACCCTAACTACAACAAGAATGCAACATTACGCATTATATTTACAAACTTTAAAATACGATATTGAATATGAAAATACTCAAGATCATTGTAATGCCGATGCAATGTCTAGATTACCTACAAATTCTGAACAAATAAATGTTTATGATGAACCTGATGCTTTCGAAATATTTCAAGTAGAAAACTTACCAGTCACTTTTGAAGAATTGAACAGGGAAACATCATTAGATAATAGTTCCTCTAAGTTAATAAAAGCGTTACGTGCGGGAAAATCTGTGAATAAGAAAGATCGTTTTAATATCGATCAAACTGAATTTTCTCTGCAACATGATTGTTTATTTCGCGGTCAAACAGATGTAATACCACAAAAATTACGTAGAAAAATTTTAAACAAATTGCATTCTGCGCACACAGGTATAGTTGAAACCAAACAATTATCCAGAAGTTACTGCTGGTGGCCCGGGATTTCAGAAGATATTGAAAATGAAGTTAAAAACTATCTGCAATGTAACAAATTCAAAAATAATCCTCCAAAGTTTCCATTCCATCCCTGGGAACAGGCCACTAAGCCTTTCCAAAGAGTACACATTGATTTTGCTGGACCGTTCAAGAACTGCTATTTTTTTATACTGCTTGATGCATACACACGTTGGCCAGAAATTCATATAGTTAAAAATATGATAGTACATACTACGATACAATTATTACGGAAAATTTTCAGTACCTTTGGTTTACCTGCTGTTTTGGTCAGCGATATTGCTCCTACATTTGTATCTTTTGAATTTAAAAATTATTTGAAAGCAAATGGAATAATACACAAATTATCTCCTCCATATCACCCTGCGACTAATGATTTAGCAGAGCGTTATGTACAAACCTTTCAAAATAAACTAAAAGCCTTAAGCGAGAATGAAAAAGATACAGAAATAAATTTATGCCAATTTCCAATAAATTATAGAAATACACCTCATACTATTACAGGCTTCAGTATTTCTGTTCAAATGTTTAGCAGAGATTTACGTATTCGACTTGACTTGATGTTTCCTACAGAGATTTCTGAGCGCAAACACTTCAAAAATTCTACTCATAGGATGTTTAAAGTGTGGGAAAGAGTTGCCGTAAGAGATTACTTGAATAAAGATAAATGGCAATGTGGTAGAGTACAAAAGAAATTAGGTCATTTGATATACCTAGTTCAATTAGACGATTCAAGAGTTTGGAAACGTCATGTGGATAAGATTAGATCAATTGGTAACGATACACCATTAAAAGCTAATGTTACACCATCTCGACCTCCAGATATGTTTGATCCACCCGTACCGGAAACTTAAAGTTGTTTGAGTAGCCATGTTGTAAATGTTACGATTTTGAATGTGCCTGACTCTGAAAGTATACATTGCAAATCAGAAGACGATTTATCTAAACCAAGTGATACTTGCACTTTGCGAAGATCCACACGTGTTCGAAAACCACCTTCTCGTTTAATTTTTAATTGGCAACTCGAATATTATTATACATATAAAGATTTACACACTAGTTATGTATGTATTTACTCTTACAAAAGCAAGAGTTTTTATGTTTGTTGAATTTCATATTTATTTGAATCTTTCAATATGTATTATTATTGTTGTGCTGCCATCTGCGAGTGCACACTGGACTTATTGTACCACCGGAAAATAGTTCCTCTTGACAAGCATGCAAGCGGACATATTAGCCTACATATTGGCATGCACATACGTTAGTAAAACGTGGGTAAATAAAATTCATAAAACTATACAACTATTTCATTCTACCTCGAAAACACAACACATATATTAAAGAGTAAAATAGCAATTATTGAGAACGAGATTGGAAGTTCAACACTCAGTCACCATTCTTATCGTATAATTAACATTCTTGAGAATACAGTTTTAACTCAAATAAAACAATTGAATTCTAACATGATCAATAGACAGAAACAAGGTTTAATAGACGGCCTAGGCTCAATTATTGAATCAATTACTGGAAATCTTGACCGAAAAGATTCTGGAAGATATGACGATATTATCTCGAGAATATCAAATAACCAACATGGACTCAAAATACTTCTTAATACTTAGATGACAATTTCACAAACATCAATTCAAAAATTTAATGATGATATAAAAAAGCTTTCAGATAACCAAATTCATTTAAATTCCAGAATAATGTAGTTGGAGAAACCATGGATGAAGCATGTAGAAATTAATCATAATTTCTCTTTACAAACTGTTATATCACAATATATTTCAAGTTTACAAGTAATATATGATCTTCTTGAAAAAATTGAAGTTGCTATCATTTTTTCAAAGTCAAATGTACTTCGTGATTCTATTATAGAGCCATATGATTTATTTTCCAAGACTATAACAATAAATAAACAATTAAAAGTTAGTAGATTCCCATTTGAACCCATATAAGATGATTTATTATTGTTTGCCAAAATCATTAATATAAAAAGTTATAGTAAAAGTGATCAGATTATATTTCTAATACAAATTCCAACTGAAGAGATCGAGTATTTTGATTATTTTCACTTATATTCTTTGCCTACTTCAAATCATAATTCATTAGGAACCATAATAATCCAGTCGGCATGTTGAAAAATAGGGGCAAATTAGGAAAAAATGCGAACTTGATGAAACTTTGGTATATTGTTTTTGATCACTCAATTGTGTTATATGTATACGTTTAGACCAAAATTTCGCGAAGCAATTTCCAAAACCACGAAATTTTGGCACTTTTTTCAGTTCTCGTCCTGTAACTTTTTTCCCTTCATTCCTACGTCTTAGCTCATTATGTTCAATTTTGTAGAACATTGAATTTTCGATAAGTTTGATTGGAAAAACTTGTTTATAGATCCACTAAGTTCCAGGATACAGCACTTCAAGAAAGTGAAAAATTCCCTAAAATCTGAAAAAACAATAAAAATGGGGGCTTTCGATGGATATCTTTTATTTTTCAAATTTTTCTATGGTACCTAGTTTCATTCTGACGCAGAAATCAATCAACAACCCACCCCTCACCCTGCCTACCTATGCCACTATACCTGGAGGCACGGTAGTGCCCCCACCAAGACCAGTCAAATAAAGCGCAAGAGCACTCATTCCTTTCTCGAAAAGCTTCGTCGTTTTTTTGAATCCTCATAACTTGGATTTGGATTATACCAGATAAACAAAATTCTCGGGATATGATGTCAATAGTGGAGTTATTAAACATATAAAGTTTCAATTGCATAGTTCTTATACTTTAAATTTTATTTACATCTGAAAAAACCCCGATTTCGTCACTGACTCGCTCATTGATGATTATCAAAGTTCTTGGGTTACTTCTTGAAGTCCTAGAATGCTGAAATTTGGTATGTGAGCGAGTATTAGTATACAAACAACAACAAAATTCTAAAACTTGAAATTTCTACTCCCAACCACTTAAACTAGGGGATGGAAATTTGTATGAGACTTCCAAAATTTTGATGCTAGAGGTCTGAAAATTGATACAGAGACTCCTTGTTATGAATCATAGTGAAATAAAAACTCACTAAAAGAAGTGGAATCCCACCAAAAACATTTTCATAAAATGTTGCCAAGACGAAGCCATATGGCTCGCAGTGTCAAAGAGTTATTAGATCCCATGTAGAGCCAAGCTTCTAACTCTACACGCTCTAATTCTACAAGCCATAACTTCACAATTCTACACTTCAGTCAAAATATGCGACTTGGCCATTTCGATACATTCACATGGGCATAAAGTGAGAAATTTATTCACTATTCATTAGTTTTCTGTTATACAATAGTCCTAATAGTTCCCTTCTAAATGAGTGGTGGCTAGACAGGTAGATGGACAAGAAGGCTTGTAGAATTAGAGCGTGTAGGATTAGAGACTTGGCTCTCAATCTGACCACTTTTAGACAGTGCGAGCCATATGGTCTTGTCTTGGCAACATTTTACTCAAAAATATTTTTGGTGGGATTGCACTTCTTTTAGTGAGTTTTTATTTTACTATTATTTATAACAAGTAGTCCCCATTTCAATGTTCAGACCTCTAGCATCAAAATTTCCGGAAGTCTCGTACAAATTTCCTTCCCCTAGTTTATGGGATTGGGGGGTGAGAGTTCCAATTTTCAGAATTTCTTTGTTGTTTGTGTACCAATACTAGCTTACATACCAATAGGACTTCAGGAAGTAACCTGAGAATTCTGATGATCATCAGTGAGCGAGTCAGTGACGAAATCGGGGGTTTTTTAGATATCAATAAAATTTAAAGTATAAGAACTATGCAATTGAAACTTTAGGGTTGGTACCACAAGCTCTATTTTTTGCGATACTAGGAGCATTGTGTCAAGATGTGTTTTGACGCAATTAAAATTTTCCTAAATACTTTAGAAAATAATCCTCAGATACAAATTACGGAAAGCACATATTTCTACAAAATTTATTTGAATATACATAGCTAATATAGCCTAAAACAGAGCTTGTGGTATCAGTCAATATGTTTAATAAGTCCACGATTGACATCATATCCCAAGAATTTTGTTTATCTGGTATAATCCAAACCCAAGTTATGAGGCTTCCAAAAAACGACGAAGCTCTTCGAGAAAGGTAGGTAGTACTGTTGCGCTTTGCTTGGCTTGTCTTGGCGAGGGCACTACCGTGCCTCCAGATATGGTGGCATAGGTAGGCAGGATGAGGAGTGGGTTGTTGACTGATTTCTACGTCAGAATGAAACTAGATACCATAATACCATTTATAATGAAAATATGTACTTCTTGACTGGGAAAATTTGATGAATAGGAAAAACTTCTGGAATGCAGTCAATGGAGTTTATTTTTATTTTTTGATCTCTACTAGTTTCGATACCACTTGTGTCATCCTCAGGAACTATAAATAATGATACAGACGATTAATTCAAAAATAATTACAATTTGTTCAACTGTAAGCTACTTACATGAAGAATTTTGTTTGTAATAAAATTCAATGAAATCATTAATTATTGATAAGACATGAAAAGTGCATGTAGATAATATTCCACATGGAGTTATGGTGTAAAAATCTTAACATTCGTAAACATGAAATGTTTTAAATGTAGTCAAAGTTAAAATGAACCAAAAAATGTCTTCCGTTTCACTAAAACCGTTAGAACATTATTTTTGTACTAGTGCAAACCTGTATATCAGTTTTTTACATATAAAAAAAAAGAAGAACTAAGTACCCCAAGGGACCAATTAGAGTGCTGCAATGATATTTGAATTATATTTAATCATGTCTTAGTTTTATTATATTTCAGTAAGTTATTGTACATTTTACTCAAACTCATTGTGTCAGTTTTTACATTTATCTTGTTTTTATCTGCATTGATGTGTAGCATCTCTAGTGTCAATCTCTTATTTAAGTTTTGTTCAGAATCCGTTATTTTAGTTTCGTTGAAGTTAAACTTATGATTTAGCTCTTTTGCATGTTCCACTACTGCACATTTTACTGTCGTCATATTTATTTTGCCCTGACAATTTTTGCTATGCTCATTCAATCTCGTAGATAAATATCTTTTTGTTTGACCAGTATATGTGGCACTGCAATCTTCACACAGTATTTTATTTATTAAATTTGATAGGTGGCTTCTATTTATTTCGGACTTCAAGTTACTGAACAATTGCCCTACAGTTTTTGTTTGCTTGAAACCTATCCGTATTTTCAATTCAATTTTAAACAACCCTCGTAATTTTTCAGCAACGCCATCTATGTAAATTAATGAGCAGTAGGTGATATCTTCTTTCTCCACTTGTTCAGCGTTGTTTTTAGTGTTTTGGCATTCATCAATTGAGCTGTTAATTAATCCACGAGGATATTTACTCAGCAGTGGCAATTGTTTGATTTTATTCATGAAGTCTCCATGATATTGTTGAGAAGTTAATTTTAATACCCTGTTGATTAAATTTTGAGCTGTATTCAGTCAACTATTGCTCAAATCATCCAATGACTCCCCGACTGAATACAGCTCAAAATTTAATCAACAGGGCATCAAAATTAGCTTCTCAACTATATCATGGAGACATCTTGAATAAAATCAAACAATTGCTACTGCTGAATAAATATTCTCGTGGATTAATCAACAGCTTAATTAATAAATGCCAAAATTCTGAAAACAACGCTAAACAAGTGAAGAAAGAAGATATTACTTACTGCTCATTAATTTACATAGATGGTGTTTCTAAAAAATTACGAGAGTTGTTTGAAAATAAATTGAAAATACGGATGGGTTTCAAGCAAACAAAAACTGTAGGGCAATTGTTCAGTAACTTAAAATCCGAAATAAATAAAAGCCACCTATCAAATTTGATATATAAAATACCGTGTGAAGATTGCAGTGCCACATATACAGGTCAAACAAAAAGATATTTATCTACGAGATTGAATAAGCATAGCAAAAATTTTCAGGGCAAAATAAATATGACGAAAGCAAAATGTGCAGTAGTGGGACATGCAAAAGAGTTAAATCATAAGTTTAACTTCAACGAAACTAAAATAATGGATTTTGAACAAAACTTGAATAAGAGATTGACACTAGAGATGCTACACATCAATGCAGATAAAAACAATATTAATGTAAAAACTGACACAATGAGTTTGAGTAAAATCTACAATAACTCACTGAAATAAAATAAAACTAAGACATGATTGAATATAATTCAAATATCATTGCAGCACTCTAATTGGTCCCTTGGGGTACTCAGTTCTTCTTTTTTTTTATATATATAATATTATTGTTTGAGTTTTTGACAATATTACCAAAGAAAATTCAACAGGTAGTTAAAAAAATATCGCCAGTGGAAAAATTTCACCCGATAATTTTTATGTTTTTTTAGATTTTCAGGAGCTTTTCACTTTTTTGAAGTGCTGTATCTTGGAACTTAGTGTGTCTACAAACAAGTTCAACGTATCAAATTTATCGGAAATTTGATGCTCTACAAAGTTGAACTCGATAATCTAAGGCGTAGGAATGGAGGGGAAAAAGTTACAGGGCAAAAACTGAAAAAAGTGCCAAAATTTCGTGGTTTTTCCCTCCCCCTGAAAATTGCTCCGCGAAGTTCTGGTCGGAAAACATGAAAATAACACTATTGGGTGACCAGAAACAACATACCAAAGTTTCATTGAGTTCGCATTTTTTCCGACCTCAAAGTACATGTCGACTGGACTATAATACCACGTTCTGAATTCCTCATTTTCAATGAGCAGACTTATAACTTCTTTGATTTGAAAAAGCAAGGGAATCATACCAGAAGAATACGAGTGTCAGGAAATACATCTTGCCAAGATCGCCAAGACGCTCCTTGTGAGATTTAATTTCTAAGATTCAACATGAACACAACCAAATGCACTACCATCCCAGCTGTTATTCCGAATATAGAAATCCAGAAGATAGAGAAGAATCAGATAATTATCATCGTCCCATATAGTGTTGTTGCAACTTAGAAATGTGGTAGAAATACGAACAATATTCCCTCAAATGGAACTTATATAATTGAAATAAATAATGAATGTGAAGTGAAAATTAAACACATGATTTTAAAAGCTCTTCAAAGCACAAAATTTAGTCATAATAATATCAATTCACCAAATTTGCTTGCGACTATCGATCGAAATAATGAAACATATCTGAATAATGATAAAATTAAACTAGATTCTAATAATTCAGACGAAACTAAGAATTTAATCTCAATAATAAATGACGAAGAAGAAAAACTGAATGAAATCAATGATGAACGCATTTACTATGATAAAACTAGCATATATACAGTTATTTTATATACAGTTATCATAATAATTATCTTATGTTGTACTTTGTATTATTTTCAAGATTTTTTTTGTCGTTCAGTCGTCCACGGTTTACCTCTGGCAATAAATCGCTCGCAAGCGTGGGCGAACCCTGATTTTGCACATCAAAGTGATCAAGCGCGTTATTCAGCGAAATTTATTGACTACACTAGCGTTCGTCTTTGTCAACTGTCATTTTTAATTTTGAATGCGTGTATTATAATTCAGTGAGGTTTTGGGTGGAATAACAATATAACCAAAGGTATTAAATGGAGTGGCGTACTGGAAGATCCATCAAGTTCTTAGAAGTTTTTCGAATAAAACCTTGTTCATAGGACATTTGTCATTAATGCTAGTGTGAAGACTCAATTCAACGCACAGCTTGAAGCATCATATTTGACGCGATATCTATCGCAATAATAGGCATAACATGTTAACATAAATGCGGCTCCAGCATAATGAACGAACAACATTGTTTTCAAAGAAGTTTCGATTGTGTATCAGCCCTAGCAAATCTCACAAAACTATAATACACCACGGTTGACCAGGGACAAACAGTACTTGGTACTTTCATTGATCTATCCAAATCTTTCGACTGCATTGACCATAATATATCAGTAACAAAATGTCAAAAATATGGACTTCCTATTTGGGAAATCGAATACCATCAATTAACTTAAGCTCTCAACTATATAATACAGTCATACAAGCAGACACCATTTTAGTCAATTTGATAGATTCGATGAAAGAAAGTAAACGCATTCTCAATTCTGATGAATCGATCATAATCAAATTTGGTGGAAAAACAGATAACAAAGAAAGTATGCTTGTTATATTTAATGGTGAGTCATTGGAACAGTTCAAATATACAAAATAAGGTTTAATGTTGGATGAATTTATTTTATTTTTTTATTTAACAACAATCAGGCTACACAACAGGACAAGTCCCAATAACAGTGCAGCACTGATAAGATGAAACAATTCAATATATCAAAATCAAATTAAAGCTATATATATAGAAATAAAATATATATAATTATATAAGTATATAAGTATATAAGTAGTGGTAAACAGTAACTAATAAACTAATCATAAGACAGATATATTTGATAGACAATATTTTTTAGAGCGCTTGAAGGTATATAAACTACAAGAAAACAAATCTGCTATAGTAGATACAAAAATTGAATTATTATATGCACTGGCAATTCTGATCAGTGGCGAATTCATGGCGAAATTTGTTCTACAATGTTTTACAACAAACAAATCTACGGATCGTGTGGGATGATAATGAATTCAGGAAGACAATCCATCCAAAAGAGTAGGACTATCAATTTGATTATTTATCACTTTGAATAAAAAAGAAAAATCCAAGAATGGACGTCTTTTCTGTAACGTAATCAAAGACACTGAATTTTGCGGGAATCGCCAGTTCAAAATAGAGATAAATACTAGCGCTTGGCCTGCTACGCAGGCCTAAGCCCAAGGCTTCGCAGCTCGATAAGTGAACCGCCTCCGGCAAAAATTCTGTCTCTATAAGATAAATTCCAAGTACATTTTTAGCCCTCAAAACTCTCGTGCTCCGTATTATATTTGTGCATTCTTCCCTACTCGTGATTTCACTGTTTGTTATTGACAATTCTCAATATTATTCCTTGTATTCATCAATCGGATAAATTGATTCCAACTCTTCTACGAATTACAAATTCTAAATTCAAAACTTCACAGCGAGATAACATGTCTGTGCCATGTTTCGCATATTCTCAGTCATTGCTTTACTGTTTTCGAATACAAATTAGAGTATTAGTTATTACAACTCATGTAATCCTTCTGTTTTATTTTGACGACATACTTACATCCTTACAATTTGCTTCGCTCGTCAAATTGTATGTAATCACAATCTTTCTGTCTCCTTTGCAACTCTCACTATTATTTTGAATAGATATGGTTGATAATGCTGACTGAAATGATGCATGTACATCGAATATACAAAAAGATGGTTACTCCAGGTGGAACCGAGAATATCGAGTGGAAAAGTGAAAAAGAATTTCAATTGAAATTTTGTGTTTTCATCACTTACACCCATTATCCTAAATATTTCTCTCAGGAGAATCATCCAGTTGATTCGTTCCATGAATTAGCGTATCTGATTTCTGAGTTCAATTGCGAGATTGAAAGACCGACTATTTTCTCCGTAGTAACATTAATCCTCATAGATTTCCTTCTAAATCACTGATTTGAGTCTTAATCACTTAGCTCCAATGGTACATTCAGAAAAACATGCATGTTCCACGTTCCTATAGTAATAATTTTGAAGTTCATGCACTCTGCTATACTTTTGCTTTCCAAAAATATGTTTCTTATTCGTGCAGGCACTACTCACAAACCCACGCTACATGTTTTGACTCCTTGTATAGAGCTACAATATTCAATTTCCTCTGGAATTGTGATTTAACTTGTATTGAAATCAATTCAACATTATTCATTAAATCAATATTAGTTGTTCAAAATGCCTATTCAATAGAATACAATATCAAGGAATTGATCAAAATAATGGAATTGATGAATGTAGCAATGAAAATGTTCGACAGCTGTTGTATCATCTGACTACTCGTCATCCGATTCTTTAATATCCAACAAAAAACTCATGTTCTTCACAATTACAATATATTTCAATAACAGATATTATGAAAAACACTAAAAGAAAAATAATATCTGACTTACAAAATATCTCCTACGCACGCGCCTGCGCATGCGCACGCGAGCGTCAACGTCACACCTAACAATGCTACCAACTGTTGGAATAGATGTCTGTGTTGATTGTTCCAATAACATTCATTAAAATCAGCTGATTACAACAGTAAATTTTTACTTGCAGCATCCCGTATCATCTATCAACATTTTTCGCGAAGACCCTTTCTTGAAAAACTACGTTTAATCTGAGAATAAAGTATTGAATCTATTCATATCATGTGTCTCCTACACTTCTTGAGAAATTAATTTTTCTCAATCCCATATATGATTTCTCTCAACTATTACAATATATTTCAATAACTGATATTATGAACAAATACTAAAAGAAAAATAATATCTGATTCTCACAAAATATCTCTAACCACTCTCTCTTACGCACGCGCCTGCGCACGCGCACCCGAGAGTCTACGTCACACCCAACAATGTTACCAACTGTTGGAATAGATGTCTGTGTTGATTGTTTCAGTAAAATTTCACTTGCAGCAACCCGTATCATCTATCAACATTTTCCGCGGAAACCCTTTCTTGAATACGTATAATCTGAGAATAAAGCACTGAATCTATCCATATCATGTGTCTCCTACATTTCTTGAGAAATTAATTCTCTCCAATCCCATATATGATTTTTCTCATCGATATTACCGGTTATTATTAAATTGGAAGTTCTAACCAATAATTCTCATTTCGTTTTATCTTCGTTCACGTCATCTACCATTTTATCGTATTTGTAGTTTTTAAATACAAAGATATATTTTGTTGACGTTTAATAATATTGTACAATTTGAGGCAGAGAATATCCAAAAAGCCATGTATCTCGTTAATATTTAACAATTTGACAGGCCTGTATGTAAGTAGATGAATAAATTTGGTTCTAAAATCTTGTTCGTATATGTCTATTCTTACAAGGGTCTTATCTATGGGTTATTGAAATTTAGTCCTAAAATGTACCACTAATAGCAGTGATGCACGTTTCAACTTTCAGTTTAAGATCTCATGGTACTTGCAATATATATGTCTATGTCTGATTTACTCATTTGAAACGTGAAGAGAGCAAAAATGTTTGAATTGAATAATTCGTATAACGCTATTATTGAAGACTTCTTAAAGAAGAGAGTCATTTGAAAAAAGCATTATTCAGGTACTTATCTTTTGTAGTCCATATAGGCTATGTTTGTTGTATACAACCTGTGTACAATAATGAACTCTTGATTCCAACAATCACACTCTAGTCTCTAGTGCATACATCAGAATGGCCTATACTACGTATTAAAACATTAACTCATGAAATGAATCAACATTAGAGCCTAGACTATTAGATGTCAAAAACTCCAGATCAAAGTTTTAGAACCAGTGAGATTTGCTACTCTCCCCAATGCACTTGTCATCAAGAAAATATTTCATATCCAATTTTGTATACCAATTGAATAGGAACATCCACACTAAATGAGAAATTAGTGACTTTTGATATTGTAATAAAATGATATGTATTATACAGAATATTTACGTACAGTTTATTTCAATAATATGTTATAATTTACATTTTTCAAAATAAATGATGACAATCGTTTTTTCATCATCGTTCTCACCCAAGCTTAGTGTGTATCATCAGCTCCATGCCGCTTCTAGTAGAAATACCAATGACGTATTAACAGTAGACCCAGCACGCGGCATTTGTTTTGATGCAGGAATAAACAGTGGGGTGAGTAAGGTAAACATCGTTGTATCGCAGGTTGCGTTTTTCATTTGAAAAAATATCGATTGTGAGATGTGGGAAAAATCTCGTATTTTTTTATTTTGAAGCAATTAATATATTATTACTTCTATTTCAACAAATATATACATACAGTACAGAATAAAGCCGCGCACTTCTCAAACATAAATAAAAGCAGGCAAACCGCATAACAAGCATGTTTACTCCCTTCGCTTCTCAGAACCTCTCACCTTGTAAGTGCTAACATCACAACAAACTGTGGTCTGCCATAGGACGCGCTGGGTCTACTTTAATAATACGTCATTGAGAAATACTCTCTACATAACCTCAAATACGAAGTTATTTAAGTTCATTGAGTGATGTATGATTTATATCTTTCATCAAGTACAAAATATTGATTGATGGCTCCATTATCGTAATATTATAATCAGTTGATTATTGCTTGTTTCATTGTTAACTCAAGCAAAATGTTTGGCTGGGTTTATCAAGTCTTCAACTCAAATTTATTTAACTGAAAGAGATATGAGAATAGCATAAACTAAACTATTACTAAACAATATTGAATATTTAAATATATACTCGTGTATTGTCAACTATACTTGACATGTTTCAAACCTCATTCAATTTTCAGTACTTATTTCATCCAGAACAGAGAAACATCATGAATCAAAATATCCCTTGATTAAAAGAATCAATTTCTTCATAACAATTATATGTTGAAATCATTCTATAACTTAGCCAACAACTAATCCATTTTCATTTCAGGCATATTCTGCGTTAAAAATGCATGAATATCGTGACATTACTTCATTTCAAAAAATGTTCGAGCATAGCCTAAAAAATATTACATAAAACTGTCATTTTGTTAATATTATTCAATTAAACTACTTACTTTCTATTTATTAGATGTGTACATTGTTGAAAACTGGAATTGGAATTTTGCGTAAAAGCGAGTACGCATGTACATTCTTCGTTTGGGAAATAAGTTGGCAATACTGAGTTTATTGAAATGTCAAAAAAATAGTCATTTTAATATTTAAGCATAATATTAGCTCAAAATGTATCACAAGTGATTTGCTCATGATTGTTATAAATGTATTAATACATAAATTTGTGAAAATTTTTCTTATCCTGCAATATTCAATGAAATAATATTGAAACCTAAACGTCAAAGCAGACAGATATCATCGATGTTCAACAATTATTTGTACATGGCTACTATTTATACGTGAAAGCGAGTACGCATGTACATCCTTCGCTTGGGAAATAAGTTGGCAATACTGAATTTATCGAAATGTCAAAAAAATAACAATTTTAATATTTAAGCATAATATTAGCTCAAAATGTATCACAAGTGATTTGCTCATGTTTGTAATAGATGTATTAATACATAGATTTGTGGAAATCTTTCTCATTTTGCAATATTCAATGAAATCATATTGAAACCTAAACGTCAAAGCTGACAGATGTCATCGATGTTCAACAATTATTTGTACATGCCTACTATGTCCAGGATGAATTTTTGACGGTTTTTGATTTTTTACACGAAACCTATGAGGCTGAAAAAATTGAGACCCCCAAAAGGCACTGCTCGTCAAGAATATCAAATTTATAAAAAAAAAATCATGTTAATCAGAGTTCTCGTTTAGGCTGTAGCCGTGGCTAACTGAAAGTGTATCTTATGCCTTTTAGTATATAAGACTAGCGTTTCGACCTGCTTCGCAGGTCTAAGCGCTAGGCTTCGCAGCTCCATATGTGAACCGCCTCCGGCAAAAATAATTTCTTGATAAGATTAGTTCCGATTATAATTTTAGCGTACAGAATCCTTCTGCTCCATATCATATTCCTCATCCTCTCTTATTCGTGATTTCACTGTTTTTTATAGACAAATCCCAATTTTTTTTTTATGTATTTATCTGGAGAGATATCATTGATTTCAACTCCTTCACAAACTACAGAAACACTAGTCGTCGCAGCTCCATATATGTACCGCCTCTCTGTCAAGAATTCTTCTTTTACAAAATCAATCTCGAATGTGAATTGAGCTCACATAATTCCTCTGATTCATATTATATTTCTACACTTTTCTCTGCTCGTGATTGAATTGATTGACAGTTTCCAATGATATCTAGATAAAATTCCTTGAGAAAATCATTGATTTCATTCCCTTTAGGGATTAGCGACGAGATGGCGAAATTGTTCCTCTAGTAGAGCCATCTTTTCAACCGGGCCTGAGACTATTATTATAAGTAGATATATAATCATCAAATACAATATATTACATCTTGAGGAACTAATCATAGCTAAATCCTCCAATAAGAGTCAATCTCTTATCAATGATAGTGAGATGCTAGTGCCAAGACCTGTACATTAGACCATGATGCGTGAATTTACATGCTCTATTTCTGCATGGAGAACTGCAAAAGTTTTACAAATTGCCAATACCACTGTGAAAATAATTTACTCCATGTATTAAGTTTGCAATAATTTAAGAGTTAGCGGACATAATTTATTTACTTATATATTCATGTTGTTCTTTCTTATTTGCAACGTTTTTCGTCTAACGCATCGTCAACGCTACCATCGACAAACCTTGGTATGCCACGTCCAAATATAAGTAAAAAAAATTCCATCTTGCATTGATAATAATTATCTCCCTACTTTAAAAAAATTCATCGAACTTCATGATAAATCAATTTAAACCGCTAATAATTTAGGGAAATGTTCCAGGTGAATGTTGTGCCAATTCATTTGGGGATCAATCTCAGTTATTTTATTTCTTTTGATAAATATCACCGTTGATAAAATAAAGGCAAAAAACTCAAACATTCCATCAATGAAGTTTTGGTATTACAGATTGAAAGTACCTTATTTATAAATATGAACTAATTTTTCGGATAAAAAACTTGAATATGAAATTTCAGTCAAAGATTTCTAGGCGTTCTCAAGTACTCGTGTTTTGAGACATAGACAAACAACGACTGACTCCCTTTTGAATCATGTTTTTGGGCTCAGTAGGGTCTAAAAAGTGAAGATTCATTGAAAGCGACAACTGTCCTTATACTTTCTTGTAAATGCGTCCCAGTGGTTGATTTTAATTTTAATTTTGAATGGAGTTGCATACCAATATATACATCAACTACCTGGACAGATCTAATTTGAATCTTCTGACTGCATGAATTCAGTTATGATGTTATTGATGTCTGATGCACGACTAACAGTAGATGGAACTGTCTGATAGTAAAGTACAATTTTGTGCTATTGTAAAACTGGTTCAGAAGACTTAAATCGAAGTAGCACATTTTTAACTGAAATAGATCATAATTTTAATAAAACAACAATAATTCTATAATACATTTCGGTTAAGAACGGTCCAAAGATTCTTATGGGACTATGATTCTAGCCTTCCGATTGACCATGATGCGAACCAGTTTCACAGGAGCACAATAACACTTGGCTATGTGTCAGTTGCATCATTTATCAGTTGCTTATCGATCATCATAAACAGATTATTTTGAAGATTCAAATTTGCTTCCATTCGGTTAATATGTGACTATATTTGTTGCTCCTATTTCTTGACTTTATTTTTAGCAAACTTGTTGTGAAACCTATATTCATTGTGAGTGTATCATATTCGCATTTCAGTCTATTGAAAGACTTAAATCGTAATGCCGTAAGAGCCCTTGGACCATTCATGACATAAATGAACCATAGAAAAAAATACTTTTGATCACTTCTAACAATTATTCATTGAACTTGATACTTTCCCTGCAATATACTATTCCATACATTGTTATCCATTATATAGATTGATACAATATTCTAGAATCTGCTGTCTCATTATAAATTTAAAATATTTTCATGTCACGACATTCTAATTTTTCCTGAACATATAAAATTTCATTTTCTCACATCGCTAAAACAATAAGTATTGTAAAAGCTGTAGAATATTTGATAGAAAAGAATACGAATACAAATTACGGCTCACTTTTATGCTAGGAACCTAGTGACGTGCGCATGCGCGTACCTTGTACATGTATTGCTATAGTCAGTGGCTTTCAAACAAAGAGCATTCCACCTAAATACGGACAAGTGTGTGGCTCGCTGACAATAATGAATTTTTTTCAATACTAGTTGGCTTATAAAGCTTGGTTTAGGTTTTATTCTGGCTGTTTTTTTTTTGATCTGAAAAAACACTAATTTACTGTTTTCCAATACTACTTGACCTTAAAAAGCTTGGTTTAGGTTAAGTTTTGTATTTTTTGAACTAAAAAACACTGATTCACTGTTTTCCAATACTAATTGACCTGGAAAGCTCGTTTTAGGTTATGTTGAAGTTGCTTTTTCCTAAATGTAAAATTCTGGTCCCCACCGTTCTAGTGCCACTGGAAAATTTATTTGAATATCTGTGGCGCCATTTCTTTTTACTTTTATAACTACCACTAGGTTCCTATTGTAAAAATCTACCCAAATTACTTATGGTCTAATGGAAGACTCTATTCGCATACGAAAGTTTAATAGAATAACATCACTTCTAGATTTCAAATTAGTTTGCAGCAACAGATTGATAATTGACAATTGACGCATGCGCACAAACGGTTTAGAAGTGTATGCGTACGTTCCGTTTGTATCTCAAAATTTGAGAAAGAATGAATTATGACAAATGATACTTTCATCATCGTTTTCACCCAAGCTTATCGTGTTTTATCAGCTCAATGCAGCTTTTAGGAGAAATATAGAAATACTACAAACACGAAATTGATATATACTATAATATGAATTTGTGTCATCATCCATTTGATGATTCATAGATTATTGCACAAAATATTTAGGTACAGTTAGTTCCTTAAGAAATATTTGATTTATATTCTTAAACAAATAAAAAATTCAGATTGATGGCTCCATTGTCGTAATCTAATGTCATTACTCTATTTGATCCATTGTTAGGTGACGGACTGATGGTTCTCACCAATTTTGATCAATGTAAACTCCTATTCGTTGATTCAATTGAATTTTCAATGTATTGGCTTCATTGATTGAAAGGGATTTTATAATCTGCTGATGATTGCATGTTTCATTGTTGTACCTCAACAAAATGTACGATTGGATTAGTTGGTCCTTGCAATATATGTGTTAATGTCTGATTTATACATTTCAAACGTAGAAAGAGCACCTCACTAATATTTTAATGGAATATTATGTACAAAATTATCATTGAGAACTCCTCCATGTTGAGTATCTTTTGGTACATATCTTCTGTAATCCATATAGGCTACATTTGTTGTGTATAACCTGTATACAACAATGAACTCTTGAATTCAACAATGCCATTCAAGTCTCTAGTGCATACATCAGATTTATCTACTACGCATTGAATCATTAGCTCATGAATAAACATTAGAGCCTAGGCTATTAGATGTCAGAAACTTCAGATCGAAATTTTAGAACTACTGGGATTTGCTACTCTTTTCAATGAACTTGATATAGCCAAGGATCTTCCAACGGTATATAGCAGTATGATATAATTGTCTTTATATCAAACTTTGAATGAATATTTGCAGTATATGTATATCGATCGAATTTTTGGGATCGAAAGCAGAATCATCAAGTGATTATCTCTTATCATTTTCCATTTCATTTATCCAGTGAATAGGAACATCCCTAATAAATATCAAATTGGTCACTTTTTTATACTATACAGAATATATACGTTTAATCTATTCGAGAATTATTTTATTATTTGAATCGTCCACACCCAAGCTTATCGTGTTCCATCAGTTCAATGCAGTTTTCAGGAGAATTATTTTCCACATAACTTCAAATAAAAAGTTGATGAGAATATTTATTTTTTTATTGCAGAATATTTATCACATGTACCAAACTATAGTTACTTGAGATATTCCAAGTGGCATTTAATTTTCAGTACTTATTCTACAAGAAATCAATATTGTAAATCAGGATATAAATCGTATCTAGAAAATAGTATATTCAAATGATGGATCGTCAGAAAATGGATGAATTAGTATTAGTGAATTGAATTCATATCACTCAAGCAGACGTTTCAAATCTTATTAATTCTTCTCCAGTACCTACAAATAATTAAATTTGCTTCAATAATATCACCACAAAACTATAATTTTGTGATTAGATAGGTACCAAGTAGACTGACTGAACTTCTCTTCAACCTGCAGCGCTAATTATGAATTTATTGTATGCATGTTTCTTAAATATTCTTAAATATAAGATAAATTGTCTAGTGTATTCATGAATACATGCTCATGGTCCATTCATCTCGAATACTTTTCTTGATGATTTATTCGACTCTACGATATAAAATACGGAGTTAGTTGGATAATTATGAATACATACCAATGAATAACCTCATTCCGTTGATGATCCTTAATGGATATATTTGATTTGAGAAATATCTAAAAAAATTTGTCGCAAAAGCCAGAATACTTTTTATAAATAAGGCTGGGCAACAACGATCATTACCACTATTACCAGTTCAATAATATGAAAGAGTAATTGATGGTGTGTTCATACAATCACGACGATGATTGAGATGTTATGCTCGTCCTCATGGTGGTAATAAAGCAGAACTTATTGATACGCTAGGATGACAATTATTTTCATATTAGGTTCAAATTATTCAATACAATATTAATTCTGAATACAGAAGGTAATAATCAAGATCACATTTAACACATTCTGGACATAATTTCAGATACTTTTGCTTCGTTGATTTGATAAATTTTCGACGAAATTCAAGACAAGGCTTTGGGAAGCAAATCAAATAATATTAATTGTCCAAAAATCACTTACTACGCATATCGCTGTGACATATTCCATAACAACAGCGCTATTTTGCCTCTTTGTGAACTGATAACAATATATATTTTTATTAAAAAGCTTGTATTATCATTTTACTGTGAATATATATCAAAATTGTAATAAATATTAGTTTCTTAAAATCTTACATTGAAAACATAGTATTAACGGCTTGTCTACGTATCAAGTGCCCAAGAAACATGGCGGATGTCCAGGCATGCGCACAAAAAAATTCCAATCATGAGAAGAGCTATTGTTGGCATCTTATATAAAAGTAAGTTTCTTGATTGAAAGAATTGATTTCCTGATAACAATTGGAATCATAATCATCGAGCATTCTGCTATAGCAGCTTCCAATAAATCCTTGAGCATAACCTAGAAAATATCACATAAAGTTACACTTGAATTACAAAAATGAGTTTCTTAATTACTAGAATCGGTTTCCTTATAATAATTACATGTTGAAATCATCTTGGAACTTATGCGATCGCTTGCTCGGAAGGATTTATATTGTACGAGATATGCCTGTTTTCTATTTTGTGTTGAAAATGCATAGTATTGTGACATTAAACTTTATTCCAAAAGAAGTTTGAGTATAGCCTAAAAATATTACATAAGATTGTCATTTTGTTAATATTATTCAATTAAACTACTTACTTTCTATTTATGAGAAGTGTACATTGATGTGAACTGTCATTGACTGCAAATGCGAGTACGCATGTGCAGTTTCTGCTTGAGGATTAGGTTGGCAACACTGACGTTTTATTGAATGTCAAAAAATTTATTTCAATTAAAATAAGCTTTATAGAAGCTTCGAATACATCACAAATTATCCATTTGAATGTTTTATCTATATAATAATACATAATATCTATATTAAATAGTGATGTTGTAATATTCTGAGAAATATTTAAAATACCTGTATGTCAAACTTGACAGAAGCGACCCGATATTCATTAATTTTTTGTCAGAGATAACTTGAGAATATTTCGACGGCCGGTGAACTGTCATTTTTGACAATTGTAATCGATGGTTTTGGCTTTCTCCTGTGATTACTATACATGTGATGGTTTTCAAATATATAAAAGGCACTAGTCCTAATTGAGATGCATTGAATAGAGAAGAAATGAATAAAATTGGAAATACCGTTTAGGCTGCAGCGATGGATAAAATTTTTTTTGGGAACATACAACTGACAGTTGTAATTGAAAAAATTTAAGCGGATTAGTATATAGGACTAGCGTTTCGACCTGCTTCGCAGGTCTAAGCGCTAGGCTTCGCAGCTCCATATGTGAACCGCCTCCGGCAAAAATAATTTCTTGATAAGATTAGTTCCGATTATAATTTCAGCCTACAGAATCCTTCTGCTCCATATTATATTTCTGCATTCTCTCTTATTCGTGATTTCACTGTTTTTTATAGACAAATCCCAAAGTTTTTTTATGTATTTATCTGGAGAGAAATTATTGATTTCAACTCCTTCACAAACTACAGAAACACTAGGCGTCGCAGCTCCATATATGTACCGCCTCTCTGACAAGAATTCTTCTTTTACAAAATCAATCTCGAATGTGAATTGAGCTCACATAATTCCTCTGATTCATATTGTATTTCTACACTTCTCTCTGCCCGTGATTGAATTGATTGACAGTTTCCAATGATATCTAGATAAAATTCCTTGATTAAATCATTGATTCCATTCCCTTCAAGGATTAGCGACGAGATGGCGGAATTGTTCCTCTAGTAGAACCATCTTTTCAACCGGGCCTAAGACTATTATTATAAGTAGATATATAATCATCAAATACAATATATTACATCTTGAGGAAGTAATAATAGCTGAATACTCCAATAAAAGTCAACCTCTCACCAATGGTAGTAAAATGCTAATGCCAAGACTTGTATATAAGACCGTGATGCGTGAATTTACATGCTCTATTTCTGCTTGGAAAACTGCAAAAGTTATACAAATTGCCAATACCACTGTGAAAATACTTTACTCCATGTATTAAGTTTGCAACAATTTAAGAGTTAGCGGACATAAATTTTCACTTATATATTCATGTTGTTCTTTCTTATTTGCAACGTTTTTCGTCTAACGCATCGTCAACGCTACCATTGACAAATCTTGGCATGCCACGTCCAAATATAAGTATAAAAAATTCTCATTTTGCATTGATAATAATTATTTCCCTACTTTAAAAAAATTCATCGAACTTTATGATGAATAAAATTAAACCGCTAATAATTTTGGGAAATGTTCCAGGTGAATGTCGTGCCAATTCATTTGGGGATCAATCTAAGTTACTTTATATCTTTTGATAAACACCACAGTTGATAAAATAAAGGCAAAAAACTCAAACATTCCATCAATGAGGTTGAAAGTACTTTATTTATAGATATGAACTTATTTTTCGGATAAAAAACTTGATTATGAAATCTCAGTCAAAGATTTCTAGGCCAAGTACTCGTGTTTTGAGACATAGACAAACAACGACTGACTTTCTTTTGAATTATGTTTTTGGGCTCAGTAGGGTCTAAAAAGTGAAGATTCATCGAAAGCGACAACTGTCCATTACTTTCTTGTAAATGCGTCTTAGTGGTTGATTTTAATTTTAATTTTGAATGGAGTTGCATACCAATAGCGAAAAAAATTGATGATTGAAAACTTAGATCTGTAATTTCAAGTTTCAAATATCCAGGAAAGTTATGCAAAGCAAGTATTTAATATGTTACATTCAATAATATTCGAGTATGTTACCTATTGTATTCATAATCAAATTTCAAATATACGTTTGCTCCAATCACTGAAAATTTGCAAGATGATAGACATAAACCGAAGAACACAAGCTCCACTCTTTCAGAGCCCCTTGAAAAAACACGTTTCTGCAACAGATCCATCTTCCCAGATGATTAAAAATTATTGAGTAGCCAAATGAATTTTTGAGAACAAAATAAATTTAATGAAGATCAATCAGACACATCTTTGGCAGAATTCAGTTGAAGAGTACCTGATTGCGTTCAAGAAATTTTATGTGATCGCTGATATCTTCCACTTCAAGTTGCTAGAAATAAGAGATTGAAATTACTGTAAATTGACGATGATGGACTCAAATTTCATGCTATACTTTGTTCCCAACAATTGGTTTCTTCATCTTGATAACAATAATATTATATCTCTTGATAACAAAAATAAATTTCCTAATTACATGAATGGATTCTCTTATACCAATTATATGGTAATTTCATTTTGCAGTTCATTCAATAACTACATGACTCTACGATCTCTTGTTTGATAAGAGTTTTATAGTGTGAAATATGCATGGTCCCTATTTTGTATTCAAAATGCAATAATATTGTCGCATATTACTCTTATCCTAGTAATTTATAAGCATAACCTGGAGAAGATCACAGAAATTTGTCATTTCATTATTATTATTTGATTAAACTACCTACTTTCTCTTCTATGAGATGTGTACATTGTTGTGAATTGAAATTGGAAATGTGCGTAGAAGCGTACCCATAAATAGTATAATCAAATGATAGATCGTCGGATGATGGATCGTCGGATGATGGACGAATCAGCAGAATCAGTATATTAAATTCATATCTCTTGAGCCAACGTTCCGAATCTTATCAATTCTTTTTCATTGTCTACAAACAATTAAATTTTCTGCAACAATATCATTACAGAACTATAATTTCACTGACATACGCAGTAATTAGATACCAAGTAAACTGACTGAAACTCTCCACAACCTGCAGCGCTAATAATGAATTTATTATGAGCATGTTTTCTACAATATTTGTAAATGTGGTATAAATTGTCTAGTGCATTCATAAATACTTAGTCATGCTCAATTTTCCTTTAAAACTGTTCTTAAGGATTTATTCAATTCTACGGTACAAAATACAAATTTAGTTAAGTAATTGGACAGAATTCATCATATGCTTACAGTTTATTTGAGTGAATTTTCATAGTTTACATTTCTCAACAAATGAATAATGTTGATTGATATCTCCATTGTTGTTTTTAACCAATCTTATCTTGATTCAAACTGAGAGTTTTCACAATTTAGAAATAGCATATATTCTCTCCTAATTATTTCGAATAATACACTTTTTATTCGACATGCCAGTTAAAATCGGTCCAAGAGCTTTTATGGGACCAATATCTTAGCCTCCAGGTTGACCGGGATGTCGAGTCGATTTACTCTCAATAAATATACATGATTTGAAACACTGTTATATAAAGTTATAAGAGCAACAAATATATACATCAACTATCTTAACAGATCTAATTCGAATCTTCTGACTGCATGAATTCAGTTATGATGTTATTGATGTCTGATGCACGACTAACAGTAGATGGAACTGTCTGATAGCAAAGTACGATTTTGTGCTATTGTAAAACTGGTTCAGAAGACTTGAATCGAAGTAGCACATATTTAACTGAAATAGATCATAATTTCAATGAAACAACAATCATTCTATAATACATTTCGGTTAAGAACAGTCCAAAGATTCTTATGGGACTATGATTCTAGCCTTCCGATTGACCATGATGCGAACGAGTTTGACATAAGCACAATAACACTTGGCTATGTGTCAGTTGCATCATTTATCAGTTGCTCATCAATTATCATGAACAGATTATTTTGATGATTCAAATTTGCTTCCATTCGGTTAATATGTGACTATATTTGTTGCTCTTATTTCTTGACTTTATTTGTAGCAAACTTGTTGTGAAACCTATGTTCATTGTGAGTGGATCATATTCGCATTTCAGTCTATTGAAAGACTTAAATCGTAATGCCGTAAGAGCCCTTGGACCATTCATGACATAAATGAACCATAGACAAAGATACTTTTGATCACTTTAACAATTATTCATTGAACTTGATACTTGTTGCATGTTTCATTGTTGTACCTCAACAAAATGTACGATTGGATTGGTTGGTCCTTGCAATATATGTGTTAATGTCTGATTCATAAATGTGAAACGTAGAAAGAGCACCTCACTAATATTTTAATGGAATATTATGTACAAAATTATCATTAGGAACTCCTCCAAGTAGAGTATCTTCTGGTACATATCTTCTGTAATCCATATAGGCTACGTTTGTTGTGTATAACCTGTGCACAACAATGAACTCTTGAATTCAACAATGCCATTCAAGTCTCTAGTGCATACATCAGATTTATCTACTACGCATTGAATCATTAGCTTATGAATAAACATCAGAGCCTAGGCTATCAGATGTCAGAAACTTCAGATCGAAATCTTAGAACTACTAGGATTTGCTACTCTTTTCAATGAACTTGATATAGCCAAGGATCTTCCAACGGTATATAGCAGTATGATATAATTGTCTTTATATCAAACTTTGGATGAATATTTGCAGTATATGTACATCGATCGAATTTTTGGGATCGAAAGCAGAATCATCAAGTAATTATCTCTTAACATTTTCCATTTCATTCACCCAGTGAATAGGAACATCCATAATAAATATCAAATTGGTCACTTTTTTATAGTATACAGAATATATACGTTTAATCTATTCGAGTATTATTTCATTATTTGAATCGTCCACACTCAAGCTTATCGTGTTTCATCAGCTCAATGCAGTTTTCAGGAGAATTATTTTCCACATAACCTCAAATAAAAAGTTGATGAGAATATTTATTTTTTTATTGCAGAATATTTATCACATGTACCAAACTATAGTCACTTGAGATTTTTAAGTGGCATTTATTCTTCAGTACTTATTTTACAGGAAATCAATATTGTAAATCAGGATATAAATCGTATCTAGAAAATAGTATATTCAAATAATGGATCGTCAGAAAATGGATGAATCAGTATTAGTGAATTAAATTCATATCACTCAAGCAGACGTTTCAAATCTTATAATACTTCTCCAGTACCCACAAATAATTAAATTTTCTTCAATAATATCACCACAAAACTATAATTTTGTGATTAGATAGGTACCAAGTAGACTGACTAAATTTCTCTTCAACCTGCAGCGCTAATTATAAATTTATTGTATGCATGTTTCTGATATATTCTTAAATATAAGATAAATTGTCTAGTGTATTCATGAATACATGCTTATGGTCCATTCATCTCAAATACTTTTCTTGATAATTCATTCGACTCTACGATATAAAATACGGAGTTAGTTGGATAATTATGAATACATACCAATGAATAACCTTATTCCGTTGATGATCCTGAATGCATATATTCGATTTGAGAAATATCTAAAAAAAATTGTCGCAAAAGCCAGAATATTTTTTATAAATAAGGCTGGGCAACAACGATCATTACCACAATTACCAGTTCAATAATATGAAAGAGTAATTGATGGTGTGTTAATACAATAACGACGATGATTGAAATGTTATGCTCGTCCTCATGGTGGTAATAAAGCAGAACTTATTGATACGCTAGGATGACAATTATTTTCATATTAGGTTCAAATTATTCAATACAATATCAATTCTGAATGCAGAGGGTAATAATCAAAAAATTCAGTAATAGATCACATTTAACACATTCTGGACATAATTTCAAATACTTTTGCTTCGTTGATTTGATAAGTTTTCGACAAAATTCAAGACAAGGTTTTGGGAAGCTAATTAAATAATATTAATTGTCCAAGAATCACTTACTACGCATATCGCTGTGACATATTCCATAACAACAGCGCTATTCTGCCCCTTTGTGAACTGATAACAATATATATTTTCATTAAAAAGCTTGTATCATGATTTTACTGTAAATATATATCAAAATTGTAATAAATATGAATTTCCTAAAATCTCACATTGAAAACATAGTATCAACGGCTTATCTAAAGGCATGTTCCTTCGACAATCATACTTTGAATCTCAGGATCATATTCGCTGTATATGAATCATGATTATTTTTTGAAACTAGAAAACAACTAACTACGAATCATGGGTCATATTTTGATTTGAGAATATTTATATATTCATTTTTGAAAATATATTCTATAACTATGATTTTTGGCGATTTTTTCTCTTGTAATTGGTTAGAATATCAGAATTTTTCAGTATTGAATTTTATTATAATTCATTAAATAGTTTGTTTTTCAAGAATTATTCATTATTGCATGATTATTCGTATATTCATCCCTTCATATTAGATGCGGGATGTGCATTTATTGTTTAACCAACGATTTTCTTGTTGTGTTCTATCCGCCATATTCCAAATTTACACAAATTTTGTTATTGCAATCATCGTGAACATGCGAAAAGTCCGATTCAGAAGGGTAAGGGGATTGTCACTTTGTGATCACAAAGTGAAGAAGTGGGGATAACGAATAACGACCAAAGAAACATGATTCACTTAATCATGAAGACTTAGATCACTTTGATTGCCCGAAGAAACACGCCTTGAGTATTAAGTGCCCAAGAAACATGGCGGATGTCCAGGCATGCGCACAAAAAAATTCCAATTATGAAAAGAGCTATTGTTGGCATCTTATATAAAAGTAAGTTTCTTGATTGAAAGAATTGATTTCCCTGATAACAATTGGAATCATAATCATCAAGCATTCTGCTATAGCAGCTTCCAATGAATCCTTGAGCATAACCTAGAAAATATTACATAAAGTTACACTTAAATTACAAGAATAAGTTTCTTGATTATTACAATCGATTTCCTCATAACAATTACATGTTGAAATCATCTTGGAACTTATGCGATCGCTTGTTTGAAAGGATTTATATTGTACGAGATATGCCTGTTTTCTATTTTGTGTTGAAAATGCATAGTATTGTGACATTATAATTCATTCCAAAAGAAGTTTGAGTATAGCCTAAAAAATATTACATAAGATTGTCATTTTGTTAATATTATTCAATTAAACTACTTACTTTCTATTCATGAGATGTGTACATTGATGTGAACTGTCATTGACTGCAAATGCGAGTACGCATGTGCAGTTTCTGCTCATGAAATAGGTTGGCAATACTGACGTTTTATTGAATGTCAAAAAATTTATTTCTATTAAAATAAGCTTGATGGAAGCTTCAAATACATCACAAATTATCCATTTGAATATTTTATTTATATAACAATACATAATATCTATATTAAATAGTGATGTTGTAATATTTTGAGGAATATTTAAAATACCTGTATGTCAAACTTGACAGAAGCGACCTGATGTTCATTAATTTCTTGTCAGAGATAACTTGAGAATACTTCGACGGCCGGTGAACTGTCATTTTTGACAATTGTAATCGATGGTTTTGGCCTTCTCCTGTGATTACTATACATGTCATGGTATTCAAATATATAAAAGGCACTAGTCCTCATTAAGATGTATTGAATAGAGAAGAAATGAACAAAATTAATTATACCGTTTAAGCTGTAGCGATGGATAAAAATTTTTTTGGGAACATACAACTGACAGTTCTAATTCAAAAAATTTAAGCAAATTAGTATATAGGATTCTTTGAATACTCTCGATTCTATTAATATATATATGATAGTGGGGTGACCAATATACTGCAAAGAATTCCAGCTGAGATCGAACTAGTGTATAGTAAAGAAAAATAAGAGTGTAATAGTTTTTGAAATTGACACCAATTCGCCAAATGAAGCCAAGCATTCTGTAAGCTTTTTTAACAATACTGTCAATATGCAAGTCAGAAATAAGCTTATAATCTAGAATGACACCAAGATCTCTAATGTGGGAGACACGACCAATGTTGTTACCTTCAATTAAATAATTAAATGTAAGCACGGTTCTGTTGCGAGAGGAAGATATACAAGCACATTTATTGAAGTTGAGGGTTAACTCATTAATCTTCAGGTAACAACTTAGTCTGTCAAGATCTTCCTGCAAATCGGAACAATCAGACACAGAGGAGATAGCTTTAAACACTTTTAGATCATCAGCAAACATAAGAAAATTTGATTTAGTAAGACAAGTTTCAATGTCATTAACAAATATTACAAAGAGGAGAGGTCCTAGATGAGATACCTGTGGTACACCAGAAGTAATGGGAAAGAATTCGGAAGTGAAACCTGTTATGTTATTCGGGTTCAATGAAAATACATGTGGTGTGAATGCATAATATAATGTGAGCTGCTGTCAGCACTGTATGAGCTCCGAGAGTTGACTGACTGAGAACCAGATTCTATCATTATCTGCGTAACATATCAAAGACCATAGATGGCGCTCATTGTACTAACACAACATTTTCCCCTTTTCATTGAGAATCCAAATTTCCATATAAAGTTTACAAACTATTCAATAAATTTATGTTACATAATCTTTTAAGTAATTAGGCGGTTTTCTATTTTTTATCGGCCTTGTCGTTGGTACAATTGTTTGATTATTCATTTGATTCTGGTTTTCGATTACTGTTCTATCATTTTTATCTATACACACACATTTCTCACGTGATACATTTCCATTACATATATTTGTATTACATAAATCTATATTTTCTTTATTTACATCATGTTCGTTCATCAAAAATGGTGCTAAAGCATAGATCGTCGTTTCATTATCTCGAAAATAAGGGGCTGGTATAAGATGCCATCTATTTCTACGTACATTACTCTTACTAGTTTGAATCCAATAAGAATTTGGTGATTTATCCACTTCAATAATTTTTCCATACACTCTTAAATCAATTATCCACACTTTATCACCTGGTTTCAAAGGAGACAAATTCCTTGATCTATGTCTTTCATTATATTGAATCTCTTGATTCTCTTTACGCTTATGTTCTTTCTCGAGCACCGTTTCATGGGAATAGAAAGTATTAAGTTTATTCGGAACCACAGGTAATGTTGATCTTATTTTTCTATTAAACATCATCTCCGCAGGATAAAAACCATTCTCAAGAGACGTTGTTCGATAAGCAAGTAAACCTAAATTAATGTCATCACATTTCTTAATAATATTTTTCGCAATCTTTACGGCTGCCTTAGCTCCCTCATTACTTTGTGGATAATGTGGTGAACTAGGCTGATATCTAAAATCATACTCTCTAGAAAATGCTATGAATTTACTACTTAATTGCGGTCCATTATCGCTACGTACAATTTCTGGTATACCGTAACGACAAAACATAATTTTACAGATTTTAATAATATCATCCTCATTCATATTTGTTAAACATATAATTTCAATAAATCAAGAATAATAATCTGTTAATATAATATACCATTTTTCACACTTAAACAAATCAATACCAATCTTTTGCCAAGGTCGATTTGGAAAATCATCGGTTACAAATTTTTCTTTGTGATTCACTCTTTCCTCTACGCATCGAGGGCAATTAGTAACGATATTACTCAATTGTGTACTTAAACCTAACCACCAAACTGATTGCTTGGCTCTTTCACGACATTTTACAATGCCCATATGACCTTGATGTAATCGATCCATTATTTCCAATTGCAACGAAGGTGGGATAATTAATCTAGAATTATACAAAAGAAAGCCATCATTGTAAGAGATATTATCCTTGTATGTATGATATTGATATAATTCTTCTGATAATGTATTGGCTTTGGGCCATTCATCAGTACAAAATTCTTTAAGACTTTTGCAAATATAATCATTTTTCTGAGCAATTTCAATTCTTTCTAACATTGTAGGAGAAGCAGGTATAGCCTGTGGAACTAAACGAACATAGGTATACGCTTCTCTTTCGAATTCATCATTATGTTTATTGACGCGCTGCTGAGGGTTACGCGATAAAGCGTCTGCTAAAATTAGCGATTTTCCCGGCACGTACTCCATCTTATAACTTAGTCTCATTGAACGAATTCTCATTCTTTGCAATCGCGGAGATGATTCATCGATTGGCTTTGACTGTGAAATTGCCAACTAAGGTTTCTGGTCCGTCTCCATTACGATATCGATTCCGGAAATATAATCTTTAAAATTTTCCGCGGCATAAACAAGACTTAGAGCTTCTTTTTCAATTTGACTGTATCTCTTTTCGGCATTTGAAAGCGTTCGCGATGCGTATGATATAATACGTCTCTCGCAATTTTCCACGATCATAAGCACACAGCCCAATCCGTAACTAGATGCGTCCGCCTGCATAACGATAGGTTTTTCATGATCGTAAAATGCTAAAGTAGGGGTCTTTAACAGTAGTTTTTTACAAGTTTCGAGACTATCTCGTTGAGCATCTCCCCACGCGAACGATGTATCTTTTTTTAATAAAGAATTTGAAGGTTCTAGTAATGACGATTTATTAGGGATATATTTTCCAGCGAAATTCACGATACCACAGAATTGCCGTACAGAATCAACCGTAGTTGGAGTTGGAAAATCAACGATCGCGGACACTCTGTCCGGATGTACGTCTATACCGTTTTCCGAAATAACGTGGCCAGCGAACTCGATTCTCTTTTTCCCGATTACTGATTTACTTTTATTCAACGTAATACCTGCTTTCTTTATTCTACTTCAAACTTCTCTTAAAATTTTGTCATGCTGCTCAACAGAATTTGCATATATAAATAAATCATCTACATGTATTATAACATCATTCATATCGTGAAATAAGTTTGAAAATTTATTCGTAAAATAATCAGATGAGCATTTAACACCAAA
The DNA here is from genome assembly GCA_963989225.1 of Dromius quadrimaculatus. NCBI lineage: Eukaryota > Metazoa > Arthropoda > Insecta > Coleoptera > Carabidae > Dromius > Dromius quadrimaculatus. The sequence continues at coordinate 32,386,996 of OZ022332.1, read as the reverse complement.
TGGTGAACGTGTATATTTATAGCGTCCAAAAGGAGTAATTATGGTTGTCATATCTTGACTTTCTTTCGACAATTTTATTTGGTGAAAACTAGTTTTAACATCAAGACGTGAAAATATTTTTCCACCTCTATTTCTAGCTAAAGAGTTTTCTACATTCAAAATAGGATGTATGGCACGCTTTACCCACTCATTAAGCTGTGTAAAATCACCACATATTCTTACACCCTTACCGTCTGATTTTGGTACGCTTACAATGGGACTGCACCATTCAGATGGGTGGTCAACTGGTACTAAAATTCCAGTATCAACGAGACGATCAATTTCTTTTTCAACTGATCCATATTTAGGTATAGGAACAGCCTGAAGTACTGATTGTGCAAACGGTTTATAATTTTCTTTAACAGGAATGTTTAATTCTTCTTTAAAATGTACAATACCCGTAAATATACCCGGAAATTCATTTTCAATATCAACATTAGAGAAATTCTTATCGTCATCGTTTTCTGTAGAACTCATACAATAATTAGCTCGTTCAAAAAATTCAAATGATTCAATCGTTTTCCTCGCTAATAAAGTTTGATCCCAATTTTAAACAATGAATGCTTTTTCTTTCACGATTTTATCTTTATATCTTGAAGTTATATTTAAATATCCAATAACATTTTGTAACAACTTGTTATCTGGCCCACGAGCTGGCCTATCAGGTTTAATTAATACACTATGAAAGTTCTTTGGAATACACTCAAGTGGTATACAGGTAATATCCGCACCTGTATCCAAATAAAATTCTAAATAAGTACTGAATTCACATATATATATATATATATATATATATATATATATATATATATATATATATATATATATATATATATATATATATATATATATATATATATATATAGAAGCATAGTATTTGCTTGACTTATTTTTATTTGAATTCACAGTTCCGAAAAAATATGAGTCCTCACGATAATTTTCACTGTATGTTACCTTATTATAATTATTATCGATGCCATCGCTTTCATCTTCTGCATCGATGCGACATACAGCACCCGACCAGCATACACGATCCCAATGACCAATCTTCTTACATTTGCGACATTCAGATTTCAATGCAGGACATGATTTACCCGCTGCATGACGGTTTAATCCGCATTTCAAACATCTATCGCTGTTGCAATCATCGTTCCTCATTTGTGGGTTCGCCTTGGATCGAGCAGAATTTTGCTGCTTATTTTTAAATTCCTTCTTTTAGGTAACCTTATTTACAGATGTTGACATTGCTTCATTTTGTAGAATTTTTGACTTATTTCTTTAAATTTCAGCTTGGCGAGCCATTGTAGTTGCCATTGGAAGAGTCAAATCGGATGTCAATTGTAATTTTTCCGACAAGCGTTTATTTAAAACACCAATAACTAAGCGATCCCTTATCAGCTGTTCTTTAAAATTTTCGTATTCGCACTTCTCGGCTAATTCGTACAATGAAGTAATAAATGTATCAACCGGTTCGCCTGGTTGCTGAATACGAGCATTGAATTTAAAACAATCAAAAATAACATTCTTCTTCGGAGCAAAGAATTCATCGAGTTTCTCTCTTACCGTTTTATAAATTTCACGTTCAGGAGCGTTCGGCAATACCCTTAAAAGAATTGCCTCCGCTTCAGTTCCCATTATATAGCATAATGAATCCACTTTTTCCTTATCTGATCGATTTGACAAATTGGCCACAAATAGATACCTCTCAAAACGTGTAATCCACGTATACCATGAATTAGCGTTCCGGAAATCAAAACTTTCCGGTGGCAAAACATTTATATTTGTATTTTGCATAACGAGGTTAGGAAATTTTTTCTCTTCACCGTCCGCCATTTTCCTGAGAAAATGTACACTTTATATGTTCTTTATGAACGTGAAAACTTTTTATGCACTCCACGATACCACAAAAAAAATAATAACCACACCTGACACCATGTTATGTTATTCGGGCTCAATAAAAATACATGTGGTGTAAGTGCATAATATAATGTGAGCTGCTGTGCCAGCACTGTATAAGCTCCGAGAGTTGACTGACTGAGAACCAGATTCTATCATTATCTGCGTAACATATCAAAGACCATAGATGGCGCTCATTGTACTAACACAACAAAACCTTTTACAGTCACACATTGTTGCCTTCCAGTAAGATATGACTTTAAGAAATTGAGAAGTTGACCATGTATACCATACATCTCTAGTTTAGCGATTAAAATCGATGGATTAATCCTGTCAAATGCCTTACTAAAATCTGTGTACATTGCATCAACCTGAAATTTATTATCCATTGACTGGAGAATGAAATCAGTGTATTTCATAAGATTGGATACCATAGACCTACCTGGAAAGAAGCCGTGCTGTTCTATATTAATAATATCTTTGAAACTTGCAAATAACGTTTTGTAAATAATTTTTTCGAATATCTTCTCAAAAATGCATAATTTAGATATCGGACGATAATTTTGAACGATATTTTTGTGACCGGCTTTGAAGACGGGAACTACTATTGCTTTCTTTCAGGTACTAGGGCAATGATCTTCATGAAGTGATTTATTGAATAATAATGTGAGTGGAATACACAGAGAAGGTGCACAATTTTTAATAAATAAACTTGGGATGCCATCAGAACCCGCTCCCTTACCAATATCTATCGATGACAGTAAATCGAATACCTCATTCTCATTCGTTGATATACAGCCAAGATCAACAATAGTATTGCATGATGTTTCAAATTGTGAAATATCAGGATTGTTGTTGTTTATAAAAACTGACTGGAAATTATCCGCGAACATATTGCAAATCTCATGGCCATCATTTGAACTTTTATTATTGAATACCATACTAGACGGTATTCCTTGCTTCTTAACAGAGAAAACATGAGTCCAAAATTTTTTAATATTGTTTGGAATATCACTTTCGAAACTAGTGATATTTTGAATAACAACTTTGAGTCAAATCTTTGACTCTTTTTCTTTATTGAAACGTTCAAATCTGACATGGAGCTTATGTTTTTCTTGTAACAAACGAATTAGTTCAGATGAATACCAAGAGGGATACGTCCTACTCCTTAGTTTCTTCTTAGGAACAAAGGTATTTATGGTAGAATAAAGTATATCATAAAATTTACTCACAGAGTCCTCTGAATTCAAGAACATAAATTTTTGTTCCCATTCAATATTGAAAAAATGTTCATTGATGGTATTAAAATCAGCTTTTCTGAACAAAAACAATTCCCTAGCATTAAATTCAAGATTTGAGTGAAACTCACACTCCACATCCATTATTAATGGAGGATGATGTGAATCAACTCAAACAAGAGGATAATCATATTTGTTAACCTTCACTGTATTGTTGGACAAAACCAAATCAAGACATTGATTGTTGAAGTTATATACACTATTAAATTGCCTAAAATTACAATAGGATATCGTATTCATAAAATCAGACGAAATCGTGTTATACATATTACTTGCAGTATGATAATCATTAAATTGATGCCACTGTGAATAAAGCAAATTAAAGTCCCCGCGAATCAAGAATTTGTCTTCGGGTGCAGAGTCCACTATGCGTGATGAGTTACTTAAAAATATTGTAAGGGCATCACTACACAAAGGGGGTATATAAACACAACAAATATGGATTTTGGATGTCTTCAAATATACCGTAATCCATACATCCTCGATACATGAAGACCACTCCTGACGGTGAACAAAATTCAAATTATTTCTGACGCCTATCAGAACACCACCACCATCACATTTTTGTGAATCAGTAGAACCTTTGTCTCAACGAACTACACTGAAGCTGTCACTAACTAATTCATGGTCATAGACGGACGAGTTTAAGAACGTTTCAGTTAAACACAAGATGTCAAAATCACATGCAAATGAGGCAGTTTTGATTTCATGGGTCTTGGATCTTTAACCCCTTACGTTTTGATAGTAGACACTGAGACCCATAAGATAAAACATTATATAAGGTAAGTAATCCAACTATCATTTTTTAGTTTTAATTTTTGACAATTTGCTCTGAAGTCATCAAAATAGTTCGGGATGAATCTGTTTTGCGTGCAAAAATCATATTATTCTTTGTCCAAACATATTTATAATTCTTATTGCGCAGTTCAGCTCGAGCCATTTGCAATAATAACATACTATTTTTGGTTAAATGATCATTCGCATATATCCTTGTCTCAGTCCCATCAAAACCCAGAGTCTTTGTGGTGATATTATTGAGCTTGACAGCTCTAACAAAGTTATCCTTCATTCCACGAGAAATAAATTTGACGACGATGTTTTTAGGCCGTGAATTTTTCTTGTCAAAATAAGGGATACGATGTGCAGCGTCAATATTACTACTATTTACCTCAATATCAATAGATCTACCTATTGTTGAGAGAATATTATTTATATTCTCACCAGCCTTCTCAGGGATATTTTGGATAACAACATTATTGATTCTAGAATATTGTTCTAGTTCCTGAACTTTCTTATCAAAAGTACTCACTGTAAGTTTTAATTCCGTGTTTTCCAATTTATACGCTTCCATATCATTCACCTTGTCATTAATCGATTTGAGATTTTTTTCAAAATCAGATATTTTATCACAACAAAAGTTGACAGATTTCAACAGGGTGTCAAATTTTAGATCAATGGCGGCAAGAAGCTCAGATTTTAGGGATTTGAAGCTTGAATGTAAATCTCGTAGATTATTTTGGGCAGAAGCACCTTCCTCCAGAATTGTCGATGTATTGGGACTCCCATGTAGACGACAAGACGGACACAGCCAGACCAAGCTGCTAGATGCTTGACTTTGCACGGAAGATGAATCAACGCACGCACTATGAAATACGCGCGCACAGTTGAAACAATGAAAACCAGGGTATTTATTGTTGATATTATGGCTACATTTGCTACAGGTAGGCATATTGAACACGTTTCGACAAGACGCAAAACGAATAATCAAAATCAATGAAAAAAGTTCTGCTTAGATACGGTTTAGATAACTATCATGCGGAAAAACCGCGCAAAACGAAATTCAGTCAATAGAAAAATAACACCACTAGATAGTTCGCAAAAACCACTACATTCAGGTGGAACTCGCGAATTTATTTGATGAATTTTACCACTAAAATATTCGAAATAAGCTTGGACACAAAAGCAACCGTACACTCTGATTTGATTTTGAACTAACTATTGTAAAAATTGCATACAGATGATCACAAGTATATATGCAGTACTATCCACGTAGTATATATCTGCTCGAGACTAACATCGATATGCTACGTTATAACACGGCTCTCAAAAATAGTCAGCTCATCTGTCATAAAAGCATACTACCATGCCAAATTTTATTCATTAGTAACCTATGACACTGTGCTACTACGCTACTGAAGTATTCACACTTCAAAAGCGAGCTCAACGTTACAAAACTGGTCTTGAGTGGCGAGACAGCTCTAGAGATAGTTTTGTTAAGGAGAAGTTGTTAACTTCTTTTTGTATCAACATACTCAATGTTCTATCATTTGTAAAATGAAAACGTCGATGATTCTGATGAGCATACAGATGATCACGAGTATAAAACATGCAACAAGAACAATTTCGTATTGAAACAATATGTCTAATTTGTTCACAAAAATCATTTTTGTTGTTGTTGCAGTATTACATGATAAATCATCAAACGGAATCAGATCCATCAGCTCTATGGAATTATTCAAAGAACTTAAACTGTGGTTAATAAGTGAGTGTTTTTATTAATTCGATGACGTTATATTAGTTATGAGAGATCAGAAATTGCCAATTTGAATTCTGGTCCACAGTACACCGCCCTTTTTTTTTTATAACTACAATTAAGCTGAAACCCCACGAATAGCTTCGTTTTGACGATACACCCACCTTTTCTCTCTGCGAAAATTTTCGATAATGAGAGATAAGATTGTGAGTAGATAAGAAACATGTCGATACGATGATTGTCTAAACTTCATCGCTCACAGATTTTGAGATGATTTAATATAAAGTGAAAAAAAATTCGAGTCCCACAGAGCAGATGGCTTGGATCCTCACGTTCTTCTCACCAAACTTGTTTGAATAACAACGACATGAGATTTATCAGTAACTGGCTGAATTCGATAGTCTGCATCATTGCATATATTCATAATTTGATAGCTACGTTATCCTACAAACAAAATGGTAGGATTTCTCTGCCTTACGCTAGGATACTGTCTTCCGAACGATGATACTATATTCATTACAAACTGTAGGACATAGACAGCCAATGAAAGGTAAGTGTATTCTCAACAAAAAACAAAACAATGACCTACACGATGATGGGTGGGTATCGCTAATCTTACAAAAATTATTCGAATTAACGAATATTTTCGAATGATTGCGGAATATTTTATCATATTATATTAGTATTTCTACCAGTATTAATCACTTGTATTTCATCACGCTACTGATCCCTGGCCTATAGAAGATGTATCTAGAGTGATGAAATAATTGATAATAATTCGAATGCCCGCGTCAGTTCTCACGATAGAATAATTAAGAATATGTACTCGATAATCCGGGAGTTGCAAGCTACATAATAGTTATTCACATAATCAGTTATGGAAAATATCATATTGTTTAACGAGTCGTTATATTATATGAATCAAAAAATATGGCTTTTCATAACGTATTCTGTACAAAATTTTGTCTAATTCCGCCAGAATAATTTTATCTATATTTTTGAATGAGAACATTTCTCACTAGTCCGGTCAAGTTAGCTCTAAAAAAAAGGGGTACCCTTGCATAAGACCATGGCTTCTGCTCATCAATATTCCATTCGAGTATATTACCAGGTTCAAGTATGGCTTGGTAATTAACCAAACCCACAAGAATGAGGTCGGAAGCTAATAAATAATATATCAGAACCAATCTACACTCTACTTCTACCTGCACCAGAAAAGCTGATTGATACTATTTCTTAACTGCAAAAATGAGTGTAATTCGAATTGTTGCGGCATAAAAGGAGGCTCACTTTGTTCACCAGCATTCACTAGCTATCAAGTCCAGTCATGTTTAAATACTAAATCTCCAACAGAAGATGATCCTAACATCAACGATGAAATAACTGGTGTATCGCTATTTAAACAAATTCATGCCACCTCAGGAAGATGAAGGTCAAGAAGAAGTTGAATGAGAAGACATAATATTATATCAAACTTCAATAAGAAGACCGTGGAGTGGGCCTACCAAGGAAACCACATTGAGAAATACGCGCCAAGTACACTACCTCATAGGTGGAACTACAACGACTTGACATTGACATTGACTTGATTTTTACTGTCAATTTGCCATGCAAGTTGGACATGTGTCCAATTAATATTTATCATAGATCTTATTTTAATAGAAGGATAACCTGACCTAGTCCCTATCATGTCCCTATTACAAATATTAACTGGAAACATGTCCAATTTGTCCGGCACATTGACAGTAAAAATCAAGTCAATGTCAATGTCAAGTCGTTGTAGTTCCACCACAGATCCGTTATCTTCAATGTTATCAACTTGTAACATACGTAGTTCATCACCTCGACATGCACCATGAAGATCGAAAATTAATACAACTTTCATGAACAGAAATAAATCATCAGGAGCTTTCGACAAAAACATTATTACATGATCCATCGTCAAAAATTTAGATTTCTTTGCCATATACTCTTCATTTTGACGTTTTATATATGCAATCAACTTTCTATATACAGAATAGTTCACATTTTCATAAACTTGCAATGTGCTTTTCAACATAGAATACACTGACCACAATGTTGAGGACTCAAAAGTCTTAACCTATAAAAATATGAAAATTATAATGAAAATATCAACAAGTTAGACTATAAAACTAACCTTCTCAAAAAAGTGAGCTATTAAAATATCTTCATTGATTCCCTGAATTTTCTTTATTATTCTCCACTGGCAAAATAATTCGTAACATTTTTCGTATTTTTCTTTTGATTTTGTTGGGAGTAAATTTGAGGTTGCTTCTGATACAGCTTTTAGAATCAGAAATAAAAATTAGAAAAACAAATTTGACATAGCTTCTTTGAGATGACATTTATGTAATGTCAAATTTTGAGTTTTCATGTTATTTTTGTATACTTATTCTTAAGTACACAAAAAAAATAGCATGTTCAATACGTAAAGAAAAGTAGATTTTCAAGTTCGTGTATAATTAATGCACTCGCTACGCTCGTACATTAATCTCATACACTCACTAGAAAACTTCATCTTTTCTGTACTTATTGAACAATCTACTATTACTACAGTACAAGAGTGCATTGGAATAAACAAATATCGAGTTTTCACAAAAAGTCTAAATATTATTTGAAAATGTACTCAAGTAGAGATACAATACCCTCTGATAATAAAGACGAAGCCAGTGCTACTTACTGTAATTGGTAAATCATTCTTCAAGTTGTACGCAGTTGAGTATAATGGATTAGCTTTGAAACATGGCCAGTTATGTGAAGTTATTACTTGACTACTTTACACAACTATTGCATGACAGTTATATAAAATGGGACGTTGCATAACGTCAGAAATTGACGTGAAATTTGGGTTTTGGAAATGGAATTAAATAGAGTCCAATGAAATCTCTGAAACTCGGAAATAGTTGTTGAAGCATTGTTAGAATTGTTAGGAAATGTAGGCCTTCAGGAATCCATTGAGATGTAGTTAATATTTATTTCACATTGGACGTTTCGAGTAACAGGTACTCATCATCAGCAAGTATACATGGTCATGTTTAATTTAATTACTTGAATCAATATAACATAATTGTTATAAGTTCACAAAAAAAACTTATAGAAGAAATTTAGGAAATGAACTATGCCAAATCCCCCAAGAATGAAGCCATGTTCATGGTACGTATAGAATAGAATAGTAGTTCTAGGAATAAAATTTGTGATTTTTGAATAGTATGATTTTTATTCAGTTCAAATAGAGGCTATGACTTAGAATTCATCGAAGACGCATCACACTCTGGCAAATATATGGATGTTCCATGATATAGCTTCAATTCAATAATTGCATGAAATTGGAATTCCAAAAATTATCCAATAATTGAGACAATCTGAGTTCTAAGCATTATGTCAAGCAGCTCAGTTGATACAAATAAAAAATGCGTAGTAAACTTCAAATAAATCATACCTGTCTCCAAATTCTCAAGAAACATTGCAAGAAGTAAATGATATGATAGCTAACAAAAAATAGACGATAAAACAGTATTTTATTGCGGACTGTCTTAATGTCTAGGAGTTGTTTGGAGGTCTTTTGCCTCTCATAAGAGATCTGGAAGAAAAGTTATCTTCTCTTACAGTTTTCTGATAAGGAAAAAAACGTTGAATGAGTAATATACTCTCTTAGTTCTACTGTTCATATCAATTCTATATCTCCAATATAACAAGCTGAGCGTGTCAAATTTTGAATGTCAGTATATCTCACTCCCATAGTGGTAATAATGTCTGATTTCAATAATATTTTCTTCAGTCGCATCCTGTGCAAGTTGATCTTGGCTATAGAATCACCCCTATACGTAACACCGTCCGCTGAGAGTGTATAAATCTTACAGCGATTGTCTTGGGGAAAGTTCGGTGTGGTGTATTTCCATGGCAACGACGTTATTGCATCACACTGTGCGGAGCGATATAAAACCCGGGATTCACCATTACTTGTCCCTACTCTCAAGATGGTTGTTAGGACTTTCACCACAACGACCGACAACCACTTGCAACTTAATATAACATGCAGAGCTTAATGGTTAAATTATGTAGGTAATACGGTGATGACCAGAAAGTCTTTTTTGTCTTTGAAGTGGCAGTAGACAATACTGAGGTGAATATATTAGTAATGACGATATAATTCTGAACCTATATTCTTGCTGATGAAATAAAGCTTTATTGTATGATTGAACGAACTTACCAAGTGAAGTTCAATCATGATTGTACGAGGCTCCTCTTCTGAAGTGATCAACTTGTAGTAGCCCCTCTCTTGCTGCCAAAAGCCACAATTTTCATCTTATACTTAATTTAAATTTCCGCGCCTCACCATCCATGCATACTTGTCTGCCTATAGCGCCACCACATGACGCTTCCACTTGGCGGTCATTATTTCAAAGCTTCGCTGTAATTTGAAGTAGGGTAAAAGGAAAAAAGATAAAATATATTGGGATAGGGTGGGGTTGATCACTTCAGAAGAGGAGCCTCGTACAATTATGATTGAACTTCACTTGGTAAGTTCGTTTAATCATACAATTGTACTGCGGCTCCTCTTCTTCAAGATCAACTTGTAGATGTTCAAAGTATTACGGCGAAAACTAATCAAAAACTTAAAAATAACTTTATTATTTTTTGTTTTTACCGTATAAAAATTAAAACAGTATATTTATAATTTTTACAAAAATAATATTGCTTAACCTTTTGTAAGAACTTAACTAATTTATTATCAATATTATGATAATTAGGATTTTTACTTATCTAAAATTGCTTTAGCATAAACATTGCTATTCTTAGCTAAAGGTAAGTTATAAAAACGAGCAAAAGTGTTAGAATTCTCTGTCTAACCAGCTGTATTTCTGATAACTGAAATATCAACTTCTTTTCTCTTGGCAGCAGAAGTTGAAGCGTGTCGAGTTGAGTACGCAGAGAATATATTCGTATCAAGTCCACATAACCTTGACATATTTTTCAACCATCGACTTAAAGTTTGAGCTGATACAACTTTAAATGGTTTTTTATATGAAATGAACAAGGTTTTTTGTGATCCTCTCAGGCATTTAGTCTTTTCCAGATACAATTTTAATGAAGAAGCTACACATAACTTCTGATCAGGCAAATAATATGGCAAGATAAGAACAGGTTGCTTCTTATTTATGCCAGAAGTTCTAATTCTATCTGGAATCTTGATTTCAAGACTATCATCCAATTTCCTCATATTATCGATATTAATAAGAGAAAAGGTTTGGAGCCTATGCCCCGTAATAAAAGCTAAAAGCATTATAAGCTCTAATGATAACATGTGTGATGATAATTGTTCATCTGGTGGTAATTTTCGTATATAATCCAGGACTATTTGAGGATCCCAAGTAGTGTCGTACCTGCGAGTGGTTGGTCGTAAATTTGAAATACCTTTAAAAAATCTTTTGATTGTGGAGTTTTGTCCAATATCTGGACTAATTAGGAGTGAAAGAGCAGCTCTGTGAGTATTAAGAGTAGCATAAGATGCTCCTTTTAAAAATTTATCTGTTAGAAAAAATAAAACATCCGAATTTTTTTGGGAATGTACATTAATATTCTGATTATAACAAAATAGCCACCAGCTTTTAAGTGCACCTTCATATTGCTTCCATGACGAGTTACTTAACGAAGCAAGGATAATATCTATTGACTGCTGGGGAATTTCTTTCTTTTGGAATGCTTCCCGGATAAGATGCCGGCCGCCAGGATAACTTTTTTCCAAAACTGGACTTCCCTGTCAGAAAAAACAGAAAACGAAATGTAAGATTCAGCTTTGAACGCAATGGTATCTGATACCAAAAGTTCTGTATACAGCGGGTACCAATGTTGGGAAGACCAGTTAGGAATAACTACAATACCTTTTGAACCTTCATAACTAATTTTCTGCAGGGTTCGCAGGATAACTGAGAATGGAGGGAAGGCATAAAAGAAAAACGGTTTCCATAAAATTGTGAAAGCATCCACCTCAAATGAATTAGGATCTTTTTTCCAAGAAATATACTTTGGACACTTTGTATTTATTCTACTAGCAAATAAATCGATTTCTGGTAGCCCAAATACTTCAACAATTTCCTGAAATCCATTATTTGATAATTCAAATTCAGTATTCGACTCTAGACGTCTAGACTCTGAATCTGCCTCAACATTATCTTGCGAAGAAATGTATGAAGCAAACAACCAAATGTTTCTTTTTTCACACCACTGCCATATTTGTTTAGATAAGTCGCTCAATTTCTTATTTTGCACTACCTCCATTTTATTTATATAAGCAATTGCCGCTGTGTTATCAATTCGAAGGAGAATTTGATAATCATGAGTATCTTCAGCAAAGCATTTAAGTCCAAAGAAAGCTGCAAGTAATTCTAAATAATTAATGCTACAGGAATGCTCGATTTTTGACCAATGACCTAATGCTCGTTTATTATTACAAAAAATACCCCAGCCAGATAAGGAAGCATCTGAGAAAATTCCAATATTAAATTCGAATTTTCTTATTGGATTGTTCACGTTAGCCTTTGCGCATGTTATGCGCCACCAATCAAGTTCAGCTTTTACTTCTTTTGATATCATTAATGACTTATCAAAGTCCCCGTTATTTTTTAGAAGAGCTAAATACTTTAGTCTTTCACAAGCTTTTGTATAAACCCAGCCGTAATTCACTGCTTGACAACAAGATGCTAACAATCCCACACATCTTGCAAAATCTCGAATTCTGTAAGAATTGTTTAATTTGAATGTATCTAAAGAATGTAATAATTCAAGTTTTTTGGAATCTGGTAACTTTACTACCATATTTTCTGAGTCAAGAAGAAAACCTAAGAATAAACAGGATTTTGTTGGAATTAATTGACTTTTTTCAAAATTAATTATAAAACCCAAGTTTTGCGATAAGGACAGTACCCTGGATAACTTATCTGAGCAGTCTTTTTCTGTATCTCCTAGAATTAAAATATCATCTAAATAAATTATTAATTTGATATTACTTTTTCCAAGGTATGAGACTATAGGTTTCATAATTTTAGTGAAAACGAAGGGGGCAGAACATAGCCCAAAAGGTAAACAAGTAAATTCAAATATTTCGTTGCAAAATTTAAAACGCAAAAATTTCCTATATTTTTCATGTATTGGAATTGCATAATATGCATCTTTAATATCTAATCTCGTCATGAAATCATTATGTCTTAGTAATTCCATTACTGTTCTGCCATCCTCTAATTTGAAATGAGTTGTTACTACTGATTTATCTAAATTTTTCAAGTTAATAATAAGACGCTTGGAACCATTTGGCCTTGGAACAAGAAAAATATCTGATAAAAAGTTGTTTTTAACAACCTCACATCTTTTTATAGCTCTCTTGATCCTTAATTCTTGTAAAATAGAATTAATTTCTCGTTTTCCATTATCTGACAACTTATTTTCTGTAGGTGTAATTTGTTGAACAATATGTGTATTGAAAGGTATTTTATAACCTCTAATCCAAGACAAAATTGTCAGATCAGAAGTTATATGTTTCCATTCTTCAGTAAAATATTAAAGCCTACATTCTACCTGTAATGTGTCTTCTACCGTCTCGACCTGACAGGTCGCTGATTCTCTGTACGAGAGGTCTGCCTCAATTGGCCTTTGAGTCCCCTCTGTGAGGACTGGATCCGGTATTTCTGCCCACCTGACGTCCCTGGATAAGACTTGTTCTGTTGATGACGAGGTGGGCGTATTAAGTTTTTTGTCACTTTAATGTTCCTGGTTTTAGGCATAGGTTTTTCCGACAGCTACTAATTTAAATATGAACACTGCTGCAGGAGTTGCAATGGTTAGTACAGGAGGTAGCCATTCTGAAATGATGGAACAACATGCTATAATGGGCATACAATCAATGTCTTACAGAAAATATACTCATCATTATGCTATTGTGTCAGAAAAAAATTATGAAAACACATGGAAAGCCATGGAAGAAGCAAGAAAAGAAGAAGCAGACTTCGCTCGGACAATTGGTGACGTTGATAAAGATGGTTACCCTTTAGTTACTGTCATTGCTGACGGAGCCTGGTCTAAACGATCTTATAAAGTCAACTATGATGCAGCTTCAGGAGTTGCTTGTATTGTAGGAGCAAAAACTGGAAAATTGTTATATATGGCTGTAAGAAATAAATATTGCCCACTTTGTGAAAACTATGTATCAAAAAATACTCCTTCTCCAGAATATACATGTTTTAGAAACTGGACTGCAACATCAACATCGATGGAGTCCGATATTATACTTGAGGGTTTTAAGTGTAGTATTCAATTGCATGGCATCAAGTATAATAAATTATTTGGAGATGGTGATAGCAGCGTATATAATAAAATTTGTGCTGCGAAACTATATGGAAATGATTTTATTGTACAAAAAATCCAATGAACCAATCATTTGTTGCGCAATTACTGTACCAGATCAAGAACTTTAGGCACAAAATCAACAAGTACGAAAAATAGATATGTAAACACAAAATTAAGATCAATTTCAAATAGTACGATTTTACGATTACGTGTAGGAATTTCAAAAGCTGTAAGTCACTGGTGTCAACAAAATATTGATATTACTACACAAATATCAAAGCTCACAAATGATATAATGAACTGTTCATATCATGTATTTGGTGAACATGAAAATTGTGAACAATACTTTTGCACAGGATCAAAAGATAATGATGAAAATTATATAAATGTCATGAAAGAATCTGGTTTGTTGGATAACAATATTTCTTGTGATAATAGATTAATTCAAAACGCATACAGTCTATTATTGAACATGAATAATAATGCTGCAGAATCATACAACTCTGTTGTATGTAAATTTGTTGGTGGTAAAAGAATAAATTTTGCCATAAAAAATGGTTATGATATTCGATGTAGAGCAGCAGCTTTATCTTTCAATAAGAAAGAACAATATTATAGTATTCTTCATAAAGCGATTACAAATAGAAGTCCCAGTAAATATAGCAAAAAATACATAAATACATTAAGAAGAAGACGTATGAGAAGCAAGGCGAAGAAAAAATTATTCAAGTCAAAAAAGAAGACCTTTGTGCCTCCCGATGAAGATTATGGTTCAGCAGAGATGGGAATCGACGATTTGAATGAAGAAGAATTCACTTCTAAAAAAGATATTTTTTCAAATATCAACTTCAATAAATCCCCTGATGACTTAGAAACATTGGAAAAATTAACAGTAGGACAAGCCAGTAATCCAGAATGGAAGCAACAAAGACTATTTAGATTAACAGCATCAACTTTCGGTCTAATATGCAAACTACGGTCATCAACCTCGTGCTGTGGAATTATTAAAAATATACTATATAAAGATTTCCGCGGTAATGCTGCTACACGTTGGGGAGTAGATCACGAATCAAATGCAATACGAGATTTTGAAACAAATATAATCTGGAAGTATCTCAGTGTGGGTTATTTATTCATCTGGAATATCAATATCTTGGAGCAAGCCCTGATGGAGTAATAAATTCTGATGATAGTATTGTAGAGGTGAAATGCCCTTTTTCAGCTTCCAAATTTGATCCGGAAGATGCAATAGTGGAGAAAAAAATAACATACATGGAATTTAAAAATATTTGCTGTAGATTAAAATGGAATCATAATTACTATTATAAGATGCAACGACAGCTACAAATAACAAAGAAACAGTTCTGTTATTTTATATTATGGACTCCACTTGGAATGATTGTTGATAAAATTGAGCGGAATGATAAATTTTGGTTCGAAAAAATGCTTCCTAAATTGAAATTATTCTATAATAATTGCCTGCTTCCAGAAATTATCGATCCAAGACATACCAGAGGAATGAAAATTAGAAATCCACCTCACTAATTTTCAGATCAATTATGTAGTTGACGCGCGTGCTCTAAAGTAATTGTTTCAAATATATTTATTTAGTTTTCGTTGTTCAGCTCCATTATAATATTATCATATTTTTATTCTTATTTTCGACAACAATAGCAACCTATTACTTGTAATATTGCTGTATATATAAAATAAAATAAAGTGATATACTTAACAAAAAACAATATTCATATTTCATATTATTGTAATATTGATATTACTACACAAATATAAAAGCTTACAAATGATGTCTTAGTAATTCAGTACATTGTTGTGAGAAATTGAATAGGTCTGAGAGAAGAGAGGGACATTAGAATTCGAGAGTGAAAGAATGAATTAGTGCAAACCTACTTCTCCCACTACATTCCGAAACGCACGCCCTTTCCACTGATTGAGAATAGTAAATATGACAACCGCTAGGGGCATGTCAGACCAACGCATGCAGTTTTCAAATGTATTTAACAAATTACTGGACTACTATTCGCAAAATTCATATAATAAAGTTATACAAACATTTTAATTTACAATGCAATCAGAGTTGCGAAGAGTTTTTCTCAGAATTATATTTTTCATTTGTTTATTTATGAGAATAATAATAATTTATGAAATTTGACTTCGTAGCTAGGTTTTTACTGCCTCTATCTTTACATGGTATTTTTTTCATATTTATAGATTCA
This sequence comes from Dromius quadrimaculatus, assembly GCA_963989225.1. Classification (NCBI taxonomy): domain Eukaryota; kingdom Metazoa; phylum Arthropoda; class Insecta; order Coleoptera; family Carabidae; genus Dromius; species Dromius quadrimaculatus. The sequence goes on along the minus strand of OZ022332.1, from coordinate 32,370,635 downwards.
ATAGGTTGAGAGTGATTTGTTAAATACTTTTTTCACTGTGAGAGAAGCCCCTTAACACAGTCTTTGCTTAGAGTAAGAGTAGCAACAGCTTGAACAGGAGTAACACTCTACTGTATAATATCGAGTGACCACTCGAATACTCAGTAACACATTTCTCAGGAGTCTCACTCAACTGAATAACTCTTGAGTAATCACCCGGAGTTTCATAGGAGTACCACTCCTCAAACAATTATCGAGTAATAACTCGAGTCTCAATAAAATATATATTTTACAGGAGTCTCACTCAACTGTATATCTATCGAGTAACACTCGAAGTATTATAGGAGTACCACTCAACTATATAAAAGAAAACGAGTAACACAACTCGCAGTTTCAATAACAACGCATTTAACAGGAGTTTCACTCAACTGTATAAGTATAGAGAGATCACTCGAAGTTTCACAGGCTTCACTGGGATAAATATTTTGAAAGAGAGACTTACTTTCCAAAGAATGGTCTGAGGAACTAGAACTGATAGATTTAGTTTTCGATCTGTGTTTCTTATGCCTATCTTTTCTTTCATGTCGTCGTAGCTTCTTTTCTAGTTTCCTAAGTCGCTTTTCCAGATTCCCTGTGTTAGAATCACTCTCTTCCTCTGAATAATCACTTCTTTTCCTTTTATTGCTCATGATTTACTTTATAAATGATACAATTATAATATCAATAATAATATTAGTAATAATGATAGCCCCCTCATTGGTACCACCTTGACGTGGTTGGGGGGTCCAGTACCTTACCTGGAAGCCAGCAGATGTAAGAAGCTGAGGGTACCTAACCGCCGACTGTGCTAGCTCCTTAGCTGGTGTGCCTCTCAATAAGCTGTAAATACACGAAGAGTACGTTACTCAGGCGGGCCGGGACAGCAGGATCCAAATCGGAGCCATCATGATGTCATACCTGCAGACGACCCCCAACGCAATGTCACTGTACAGCGAAATAGGCATTTTCGTCGACTCCAAGAGGCTGTTGAAGATTTGGATGTTGCTGAGCCGTCACTGAGCCAAGTGCTCAGCCCACTACTACTTTTCCTACCAAACTGAGGACTAGATGGAATCAAGAAATGAACGAAATCATTGTCGAAAGTTACTTCAGATTAACGAGAATAGAAACCGTAGATACTCAGTTCACCAGGAAACTACACAGATAAGTAATAAAACGACTCCCCGAACTTAGAAACAAAACACTTCAGAACATAAGAGATCAACGTAGGTCCATATTTCGGAATAACAGAATGCCAGCAGAAGCGATCCCTAGAACAAGGAATAAAGTTGTTAGAGAGTTAGGTATGATTGAGGATGAAGAAGAAGAAGAAGAAGCTCCAGAAATAAGAACCCTAAGTACAATAGCAGAAATAAACCTCATCCAAGAAGAGTCTCTGAATCAAAGTATGTTGTATGACGGAATGGATCCAGAACATCGACCTTGGCTACCAAAACTTGAGATGACACAAAACTCAGACGATATCCTAAAAAAAGTTGATACAGTGATAGAGTGTCGGTTAACTGATAATACAACAATATCTGAACTGCATACATTCATTCATGTGGGAGCAGCAACAGCTTCAACCCGGCATGGACAGAAAATAGTAGCTTTTAATGAATAAAGAAAACAGAAGAAGAACAAAAAAATTTAAATGCCAGCTTGGGAGAGGAGAATAAGTGCAAAAAGGAAGTTATTGAGAAAGGACAAAAGTATACTAATTCACTACCAACAAGCTGATCACAATGCAAAAGTTGCAGCTTTAGCTTCAGAAATAATAGAGAAATATATATTACAGAGAAATCAGACTATTGTGGAGATACAAGATTTGTTGAAAAAGAAGCTGGCACATGTAGCGTTGAGAATTGAAAGACATACACAGAGAAACAAAAAAGAAGAGACAATCACCAATTCTCTACTGATTAAAAAGCATTCTTCAAGAGCCTGAATGATGAAGAGAATAGAGAGACAAGAAAAATGCCGAGAGACGACGAAATAAGAAAGTAATGGACCGATATTTGGAGCAAATCACTGGACTTCAAGAGAAACAAATGGTATCATGACAAGAAGCAGAGCAACTTCAATCTAAATACCATGATAACATGGCAGGTGAGTCCAGCAGAAGTGGAAAAGGCTATCAAAAAGTCACACAGCTGGAAAGCATCTAGATCAGAAAAGATTCAGAACTTTTGGTTGAAAAAATTTCCGTCTGTCTTCACACAACTTTTAAGAATCCACACAGACAAGTTGAGTTACACTGAGCTCATGCCAACATTCATAACATGCGGTATCACATACTTGTTACCTAAAACAAAACAGCCTAGCCCAGATCCATCTAAATACAGACCCATAATATGCGCAGCAACCCTTCACAAAACACTTACCTCTATCATATCGGACAAGATTTAAACACATTTACAAAGTGGTAACTTATTAGATGAGGAGCAAAATGGATACCGTGAAGGATCACAAGGGTGTAAACAGCAACTGGTAATGGACACAGTCGTTACCAAGCAAGCAAAGTAGCAGGAGGTTGAGCTACATATAGCTTATGATGACTACAAAAAAATATGATAATGTACCACATACTACATTCTAGAAGTTCTGAAACCATATAAGGCTGAGCAGCATATAATGAATCTCATTGAACATGCATTGAAGGAATGGAAAACGGTTATAACGATAAATACTCCAACTGGCTCATCAAATGTAGGAGAAGCTAATATTGAGAGAGGGATCTTTCGGAGTGATGCTCTCAGTCCTCTGTGGTTTTGTCTCACCATAAAATTACTGACAACACAACTTAAAAACTTAAATAAAGGCTATATGATGAACAACACCATGATAAGTCATCTGTGGTACATGGATGATCTCAAACTGTTTTCCAACAAGTAAGAAAATATTGCCCATGTGATTGAGGACAATGCCTTCTTAAACGTACATTTTTTTAGGCTTGTCAATATGTAACATCATTGATACTTATGAATTTGAATAAAAAACAAAGAATTGAGAACTCAGTAAATATAGAAAGTCATTGAGATTGAAGAACTGATAAAAAGAACTACTATTGCTATGAAAGAAGAAGGTATAAAAATATTTGCAAGCATGATATATACATTTTTTCATATTTGTTGAGGTAAGGTTACCCAAGGTGCCAAAATGATGAGAATAAGAAATGCATGTCAATTGAGATAAACTTAAAAAAATTTTGAAGTAGTTAATATAACAACTGGAAAAGTGAGTATAATAAGAGTAGATAATGAAATAGTTCAATGAAATGAATATGAAATAATGTTTATTTTGTTCAGTACTCACGCTGCAGTCGATGAAGTTACCCCCACCATGTACTTCGCAACCTGCCAATAGCAAAAATGCTCGACACTATTGGTCAATACAATACAGATATTGGAATTAGTTTCGGACTCGGTAAATGTAGAGCAAGTATCATGGAACTTGAAAAATGGAAGAATAGAACAGAATGCGACGTACACAAACAGGGACGAATTGAAGTAATGACAGAAGAAGAGAGATATAAATACTTGGGATACGCACAGGCACAAGGTATAGAAGAGAAGAAATGTAGAGTAGAACTTAGGAATACCTACCTAAGCAGAGTGAGAGCTCTGCTGAAGTCCGGACACTTTGCCAGAAACCTGTCAAAAGTAATCAACCCCTATGCTACTTCAGTTATGTCATACAGCTCTGGGATACTACCCTGGACGGAGACAGAACTTCATGCGATGGATACTATGACGAGAAAGGAGTATCGCAAGTACAGAGGTCACCATCCGCAGAGTGCTGTGGAGCGGTTCAACTTCTCATGTTATTAAGGAGGCAGAGGTATTCCTAGTATCCCGGTACGCAGTGAGAAGCTAGTGTCAGGGCTGCGCAATTATTTTTTTGACGAATCAAAGACGTATAAAATACACCAAGCAATCGTGCGTGCCGATAAATGACTAACACTTATAAAGTTATTCGAACAACAATTTATGGAGCATGCTGCACTCACGACAATCCAGTTAAGAGACCAGTGGAGATTAAAACCGCTCCACGGTAAATACCTAGCTGAAATAGAAAAGGAACACATCGACACTAAGGCCTCTCAAATGTGGCTGAGAACTGGCTCATTATTTAATGAGACAGAAGTGTTTCTGGCAGCCATTCAAGACCAGGTGGTTGCAACGCGTAGCTACCGACATAGAATAATGAGAGAGAATATACCTAGCATCAAGTGCCGTATGTGTGGTAAAACTGAAGAGGTATCAGATCATATGAAATCGGTTTGTTCTGTGCTTGCTGCAAAGCAGTACCTAGACAGAAATAATAAGGCAGCTGATTACATCAAGAGATCAAAAAATATGAAAATATATTTCCATGTTCAGATAAGACCTACAAATAGTGTGTGAAGGTGAGACTGTACGGCTCTATTGGAACAGGAAGATAATCACAGACAAAAAGATTGAATGCAACATACCTAATATTGTACTTACGCTCAAATCTGAAAAGATAACATACATTATAGATGCAGCTGTATCCCTAGTCACAAATGTAAAGAAACTCACTACCGAAGAAGTAAACAAGTACTTACCACTGGTTGACGAGATCTGTAAGATGTGGGATATGGATTACGTTCAAATAGTACCAATAGTCTTGGTCGCAACTAGTGAAACTCCCAGGTAACTGATCAGAGTTTGGAGTAGCTGAAACTGAGGAAAAATCTTTACATCCCCATGCAACGAGCTTTTATCCCGAATATATGCAGCATCGTGAGACGAGTTGTTGGAGGGCAAGGAGAATCTTGAAGAACAAAAACAGCTACATCCATCATCACCTGAAACATGACAAAAGTTGGATATTTTATTCCATGTTGATATATATATATATATATATATATATATATATATATATATATATATATATATATATATATATATATATATATATATATATATATATATATATATATATATATATATATATATATAAAGATCTTAACCAACATGCTAAGTACACTGTGAGAACAAAAACAAAATGTATTCTACCTGCCTCTAAAGGCTGTATTATGTCGTTATATAACTGTCACATACCATGTACTAATAATAATAAAAATAAATTTGCTTGACAAGAGAGTCATTTGAGTAAGGTGATAACATTGCAAATAATTTAATTTCACAATTTATATATACAACATGTATAACTGTATTAGTATATTACATCTACAAAATATCATTACAGTCTAGAGCTCATTAAATGACCAAGAGAATCAGATAATAGCTCAAGGCTGAGATGAGACTCTCATCGAGGTATGTATAGAGTTTCAATTCACAATCATCTTATATCATTGGAGACATAATTTATCCAATTCCGTTCTTTTTCCAACAAAATGAATTGATGTAGTAGTCTTTGAAAACAAGACTGTTTTGTAATAGTTATTTACATGATTAGTTATGAAGAGTGCCATATTGTTTGACGAAACGTAATATTTGCCAAAACGAGCATAGCGAGTTTTGTAAATTATGTGGGTCAAACAATATGGCTATTCATAGCGTATTCTGTACAAAATTTCATCTAATTCCGTCAGAATAATTTTATCTATATTTTTGGATAAAAGCATCTCTCACGTTACATCACAAAATTCAAATGACTGTGATTCATGATCATCTATTGTTAATACAGAAACAAGAGTGCACTAAAATAAACAAATATCGAATTCTCACAGAACGCCAAAATAAATTTCGAAAATGTACTCAAGCAGTGATATCCTTAGTGCTATAGTACCATTTGATATTAAGGACTCTGCCAATACTGAATACTGTAAATAATAAATCATTCTTCCAATTGTACGCAGATAGGTATGATTGATTAGCTCTGAAACATGGCCAGTTAAGTAAAGTCATTATGTAACTATTTAACGCAGCTGTTGCATGACAGTTATGAAAAATAAAATGTTGCATAACGTCAGAAATTGATGTGAAATCTGACTTCACAAAACGGAATTAGATAAAATTCAGCTATTAGACATTTGCTGGATTTATAGATCAAGTTATTCATACGTGAATTCATAGGAATTTCTAATATTGCAGATATTAATAAGCTCTGAATAGATTATAACAGTGAAATTGAGCTGAAAACTTGCTTCGAATCGAACGAAAGTGCTACGGGTGTAAGTTCATAGCGATTTTGTTGATAGTTAACAAATTTATGAATTTATGAGACATTTCACAACATAAATCCGCTTCTCTCTAATATTCATTCTTTTAATTGGATTATTAGATAATATGATCGATATTTTTGACAGCATGGATTATTTTAGTCCTACAAAGATTAATGACTGATGCTGGACAACCCTACATAAACATTTCTCATCCAAGAGATGGAAGTGTCACTGCCGACGTTTTGACCCGTTGCAGCTGGAAATTATATACTTCTCAACCTGCAGAAGGAGATGTTAATGTGAATGTGAATGAATGTGAGTAGAATAATTTATTGTACCATTCATGCATTGATAATAAATGCTCTAATTTTCAAGGCAGATATATCGTAGAGCATCTCCTTGATTGGGTTTCCCAATATCGTTTTGGTAACTTCATCGAGATTATCTTTGGCTGAATGTTTTTAAATGTAGGGAAGTCTAATAGGGTTAAATATGCGGCAACAAAAGAGAAATGAGACAAATTGTTTTCCTCCATTAATTTGCATAAATCGCAGATATTTGTACTATAGAATTTGTTGCAAGAGCCGTCTTGAGATAAAAAAAATGGTTAAGGTTACATGTTCTAAGTTTGTTTGTTGTCTTGAGGATATTATATGGTACTTCAAGAAGTTATTTTTGTTGAAATAAAATAAGGAATATAATCTGTTGTATGACGAATTCAAAATTCTGTTTGTATCCGTCTCATACGGCTTTTTTCGAACTGCAATGTTGATGTGATCCATTTCGGACTCCAAGGTCGTACAACTTTGTTTGTCCCAAACTTATTGATTCACTTTGTTAAGTAGGTACTAAAGATTTTTCCACCAGTTGTATCTATCCAAGTCATGTTCAGGTATAGTGTTGTGTTGATTCATATTATGCTTCAATAGTTGATTATAACAGATTCCAACATATTTTAGGAAGAAGCAATATTTCATGCTACAAACATGATATTCTGGATGTTATTACTGCTTCAATATCATACTGTCATGTTTCCCTTCTCAAAATATAGTTGTGGATCGTTTTGTTACAAGAATTAAAAATTGTACAGCACCTTTCTCCACAGTATCACTTTGTGAGAATCCGTAAATCTCACATCCATATGAAAGAATGATTTTATGTTTTTTTCCCAGCAATTGGTTCTGATTTTATTATTGTGTTTTTTATAGCGCCTGTATTTCTTGGCTCTGGCACATACGGTTTTGCATTTCGGTGGTCTGCCTTTATGAAAATGAAGAATATTTGATCTGTTGGCGTTGATGTTCAATTGAAGATTGTTACAATACTCTGTCATGATATCCAATTTCTTCTGAATATCCACGGGTAGTTTTGCAAGAATGACTTTATCGTCTGCATACTAGAAAGATAGTATGTCCGTTGTAGTTGAAATGAAATGACCCTAAGGTTTCAATTTCTGATATATTCCTTTGGATCTGATATAAAGAGCTCAAATAAAAGTGGACTGGTACATTTTCTATGGAGGACTCCTTTTGGTGATGAGGACTTTTTGTTTGACAGATTTATGTTGACGATATCTTGGATTGTTGCTTCTTTATACATAATACTTATTATGCCAATAGGCTGATCACTTATGCCTGAGTGATAAATTTTGTATCAAAGAACTTTTTGGGGTACAGTATCAGAGGCCTTCTGAAAATCTAGAAAAATCGCATATACATCTTTACTTTTGGTTAAGAAACAGTTTTGGATGATTGTGTGTGGTACAAATAAATTGTCAGTGCACGATTCTCTCTTTTAGAATCCTGACTGCGCTTTAGGTGATAAATCGTTGCTTTCTATCCAATTTAGCATTCTATGATTCAGTATGAACATAAGTAGTTTTGTGATTGAGTTTATAACAGCTATTTCCCTGTAGTTGTTAGGTTCTGTTTGATCACCTTCCTCATGTATCAGGGACAGTCTTATTGCTATTAGTGAGGATGGTAGACTCTCTTCTCTTAGGAAGCTGTTTAGTAGATTTTCAAGACAATTTTGCCTTCCAGAGGCACATTTTTTAATTGTCCGTATAAAAGTCCATCCAGACCGGCGCCTATGCTATTCTTAGAGTTTCCAAGGACAAAATTGGGATCTATTCAAAAAATTTATCCACATCCAAATATGGATGAAGCGCATCTAGAAACTATTGATTGACTCTAATTCTAATATGCGGACTATACCATTCTTTAAAATGTTTTTCTCACTGAAAAATTGTTATCGGATTTGTTGAATTATTGAATGGGTATATAGATCTGATCATTTCCAGAATTTTTTTGGTGATAGATGTTTCCTGATTCAGTCTACAATTCTTGACTGTATCTTTCTTTTGGTTGTTTGTTTCTTGTTTGTACAGCGTTTTTAGAATTAAATAGTCTTCTAGATATTCTTCTATCACATTGTGCTTTTTGCATTTTCTATAACATTTCTTCATATTTTTTCTAAGATTTCTACAAATATCATTGAACCATTTTGTCTGATTTTTGTGTGATTCGTTATCAATTTTGATCTATTTCAAGATACCCATCCTTTTAGAAGCTAGATCTATCCTATTTTTCATGAAGCTATATTGTTCTTTAAGGGATGTGGAGTTGCAGATATCGATCCAATTATCTTGAAAATCATTTTTTAACTCTGCATATTTTGCTTCTTCCCATTTACATTTTCCAAATTTACATATATTACTCCTATTTACATTTGTAGTTCCGATATTCCAAGAGATATTTCTAGTTTCCAGCGAACGAATTAAGACATCAGACATATATCAGTCATCTATAATAGATGAATCTAAAATTAGCTGCAGTGCTGTAGTATTATTCCAGATAAGAACTTTTATGCTTTGTCCTATGAGGCGGCCAATGTGAGTGTATTTGAATGAAGTATCATTACACGATCTTCCATATGAAACAATTCGATTTTCCTCTTCAGAATTTTGGAGTAAATCTTTACTTTTTCTATTTACCGTATTATCATATGAAATTCTTGAGACACTAAGGCAGGCGTCCGTATTGCCTTGTTGGTTATTATCCCCAATTCTGGCACTGTAATCTTCGTATAAGATAAGGGTGTGATCTGAGTATGTGTGCTCGATATAATGCAGATTTTCAATATACATTTCTAGTAAGATGTCTTGACTGTGATGGCAAGAAGTGATTGACTGCCAATATGAGATTTTGTGTTTCATTTGTAATTTTCACAGAAATCCAATGGGATTCCTTGGAGATTATTTCAGTATTAGTTTTCGGTATTCTGAAGAGAATGAGGTTTCCACAGAGGGCTCTGTCTGACTTGGTTTTCTTTGCGGCTATTTGTTTGTATGTAATAAAAAATCCAATCTCATGATTCTGAGTTCCTACCTGAAAGTCATCACGAACACAATAGCGGTTATTGAGATACAATATTCATCGACATTTCAAACACATTATACATAAACGTGAATAACTTTTGAGTTATTGATTTGTTCAACAAGTACAGAATAAACTAGACTCAGAGATATGTAAGGAACTCTTACGAATCCAAAAATTGTATTTATCCTACGTGATCAACAAAATATTTTCCATTCCATCGCACTTTATTATTATATTAGAACTATGTGATGTGTTTTACTTTTTGTATTGGCTAAAAGAAGAACAATGCTCTCTGTACATTGTTGCAATACCAAAATGAACCACTTTTGTATATTGTGTGGTATAACAATATGGCCTCTTGTACAAGCGATAGGTGAAATGAGTTTTTAACAGCATCAGAAGTCGAGTCCGACTTCTTCAAACAGTATTTATTGCAGTCGTATCATTCATATCTCATGTAATATATTTCGAAATCATGGCTGAATCCATGTAAAGGTGATGAATGTTTTAGAGTTAGACTCAAATTTCAAATAATATACGAACGTAAAACTTATAAAATTGCTCTCATAGTAAAACTTTTCCCACCTTGGTTGTTGAAGTATTCTTCCACCGAATGTAAAAAGATTTCTTCTATTCTCAACGCACAAAAAAAAGTTTTCTGCAATCAAGATTTGATTTTATTCACAATAATGATTCTACAAACCCACAGTAGAATACGATGATGACTATTCATTCTGAAATCTCAATGAAGTACAATCCATTTGTGCTTCTTAATGAAATTTAATATATGTGCTGTTGTTGCAGAGAGATATTGATAGCTTGTCACGGTTCAAATCTTCATTACACCTATATCAAGCAACCCTTCTAATTCATAGCTGTCATTTACAGGAAATCATTCCACACAGAGCTTAATTGCTTCCTGATATATTTTGCAATAAATTTTCTAAAGACCTACAATATTCGAGTCATTGTAGTTTGGAGTTTCTAATCAAGTCTCATAACAGATTCTGATGAATCCAGTTGTGTCACTATTTGCTGACTTTGTTTTTTTTTTTAAGATTTGGTACTAATATTATATTAGGATTCTGAGTAGCACAGCTAGTGACATGTTTGATCAACAGTATTAACCAAATTTGTTGAATCAACAACAATTTGTCACATATTTAATCGCATTCCATCTCAGGTAATATTAATTCTGCGCTTATGCCACTTGCAGCCAATTTATATATATGTGGAGAAATCAATTAGCGTATTTCGTTTGCATATTTTTAACGTGCAACGTTCAGAATGTGAAGCAGATTTTGCATGTGAAAATTCACGTCATTCGCAAAGCAGTGGCCTATATCTAGGCATGAGTGCGATTCTATTGAATTTCATCTCTTAGGCTCCACTTTTGATATTTCGTTTCCCTTTTAGAAACTGTTCATATTATTGGGCGAACATCCTGGAGTATCATAATTGGATCTCATTCCCACACGTGACGTGACGATTTTATTGCTGTGACGTTACCACCGGTCGCTCAGTCAAGATTTCATATTCGGTAACCATTACACATGCGCTCAACAAATATAGCAACACATGAGAAGGAGGAACGAATTTTTGGTAGATGAAGAATCCCAGATAAGCTATCCTTACGTTACTCATTTTGTTATGTCCTAAATATTTCTTGGAATATCATGTATTTCTTGTGAAAGTTGTCAGACAGTATCATAATTTATAGTTCATTTGAATTATTTGATTGTCTGCTCCCACTTTTGTTGATTTTCGTTAACGTGAGGTACGCATCAATAGTGATCACTCCTTATTTATCGTTAAATATTATAAGGCAATGTTTGTTGATTTTTATGCACATTGTCGGTGTAAACTATATATCATAGTCCGTGTTCATCGTGTCAAGTATGTGAGAAGTTCGTACTTCATTTTGATTCATGCGTGACGCGAACTTCGGAACAGCTCTGACTCAAATAATCTGTGATTTTGTGTGCCTATTTATTATTTTATCCTACGTATACTGGAACTCTACGTGCCACACTGTTCACTCACTATCTAAACCAATTCCACCTATGAACATTATCATCATGATGTTCTATCTGATCATTTCAGGGTAATTATTTTGGTACTTCCACATTTTTTTTATATTTGGCTCTTGTGCTTCCATTGATTTGAATAGTCAACAATAATTGGAACAGCTATCCTGAATTTTATCCATTGAAATTCTAATTGATTTGTTATAACTGCAATATTCACTTATAGTTTTTATTCACTTGAAAAGTGGGTACAAATAAGTATTGTGGAACTGACGAAACCCACCAATCGAGATTGTGATGTAAATATCCGTTTTGAGCATCCCTGAGACCATTTTGACTATTTTCGGCTTGATGTCGATAGAAGTGTACGTGCATTCGTCCGTAACTCGCAAGTCTCAAAACTTGGTTGAACGTATAATGTTGAAATTTTGTATTTGAGACTAATATTGAGTTCTATTATGCACCTCGCATTATTGTTACAATCGTCTGTAGCGGAAGTGCACTTTACTTAAGACTTCTTTCGAATTTTTCTCATAAATCTAGAATAATCAACCGTAGGATGTTGAAATTCAGTATTTGAACTTCATGTTGTATCAGAATGGTTATCTGCTATTTTTGTATGAAGTGCACATTACTTCTAACTTTTTTTGTGAATTTTTACATAAATCTAAAATGATCAGCCATAGCATATTGAAATTTAGTTTTTGAACTTGATGTGGCATCAAAATAGTTATCTACTATTTTTGTATCAATTGGCTGAGCCGGTAGTGCAGTATATATATATATATATATATATATATATATATATATATATATATATATATATATATATATATATATATATATATATATATATATATATATATATATATATATATATATATATATATATATATATATATATATATATATATATATATATATATATATATATCCCGCAAAAGAAGAATATGGAGCTCTAAAGAAATATTTTTTCAATGTAGCAAATATGCCAAATATTGTGGGGGCCATAGATTGTACACATCTAAAAATAAGGAATTCTGGTGTAAGTCCTATCTTCTATATAAATAAGAATCAATGTTTGTATGTTTGTACCTTATGCGTTCCGAAACCATTGATCAGATTGTAGTGAAACTTTGATAGAGATAGAGATGATTCGTGGCACGGAAAATCCATGTATATATATATATATATATATATATATATATATATATATATATATATATATATATATATATATATATATATATATATATATATATATATATATATATATATATATATATATATATATATATATATATATATATATATATATATATATATATATATATATATATATATATATATATATATATATATATATATATATATATATATATATATATATATATATATATATATACACATATATATATATATAACTTAAATTATCAAGTCTGAAGGTTTTATTTTTAAAAACTAATTCAAAACTTTATTTAAACTTTAGTTTATTTAAATATTCAGAGAGCAATTGTTACACGAAGATACAATGTTTCTTATAAGATGCTAGAACACAATCTGTCTAACATCTCTATTACAACTGGTTTTATGTAACTCTTATCACAATGGAAAGTTACAAAAACCGTTGATATAATGCTGATGCGGATTTATTAAAAACTGATGAAATGTTATGAAATAAGGGTTGTGTCCCTATATAACTCCTCCCCCATTTGACGAAAGAATACCTGTTGTGTTTTCAGCAGGTGTTATTTCGCTAATTCCAATTATGTTCTTTTTTCGATTAATTATCAATTTTCTCTCTTTAATTTTACTATAAATTTTCTTCAACAACAGCATTATAACAATTACAATTGTTAAATATAACAATATATCGTAGAATATAGAATGTGATTCAGACGTAAATACATGTTTTATTTCTATTACTTTTTGATCTGGGATTTTAATTGTTTCTAAACTTTTTATATTTAATGTTTTATTTATTACTAGCTTATCTTTATTGAAATCAATGTTTAAATTTATTATTTTATCATATCTTATATTTTTATAAAATTTTTGCTTATTAATCAAACAACTTTTTATTGAATATATCCCTATAATTTCTTTTTCCATCACTTCTTTATCGCATTCAATATTCATTACTTCTTTATTAGGTAAATAAAGATAAACAATATCAGAATTTAAAATTGGTATAATTTCGTTATGATTGAGAATCTTAATATAGGTACAATTATTATTGTTCCTATTAAAATATATATTTTTCAAACAATTATTAAATATTAAATCATCTTGCTCACAAATATACAACTTATGTCCTACAACTGTACATTTACTTAAATAATGTATTTGTGCATTATTCTTTGAATAATAACCTTTACGTATATCTAATGTTACATAATTATTATTGTGTATGGTTGGAATAGGTGTGATTTGCAAAAGATCTGTTTTTATGAGGGGAATAGGAATGTCTATTATTATTTGTAGAGTCAATTTTTCATAAGTACAGTACACTTTTACTAATTGTTGATTTTGCCAATTTTTTATGACCAAATCTTTAAAATCATTTAATAATAACTTATTAATTTCCAATTTTATATCTTCTCTTGATAAAATTCCAAAGTACAAAGTATTAGTTTCGCAGAAGGCGAAGGTTGTTTCAACTTCATTTATAATACTAATTAAGTTCGTTGCCGTGAATATGAGTTGTGTAATAATATTCTCAAGATAAAGCACGTCACTGTTGTCTATGACTTTTCCTATCACCTTTCCTAATTCATCAATCTTTGTTTGAATAATTTTGTGATTATTATTAATTTTATCTACCTGATTGTTAAAATAATTTGATAAATTTTTATTAAATACAATAAATTGATTCAAATTATCTTTGAGGGTGTTTTCGTTTTCATTTATTAATTTCAATGCATTATTATACTTTTCTTCATCTGAATAATCTAAATTTCCTGTAATACTCTTAATTATAGAGCCTAATCCATTAATCAAGCCTCGCTTCTCTTTGGTGTTATCATTTAAAAGGATTGAAATTTTGTTATCAAGCATATCAATAAAATTTTCTAACATTATAAAATTATTACCTAAATTCTTAATATTATCAATATTATATTTATTTCTGATTTCTAGTTTAACTCTATTATAATAAAATGTTAAATTATTATACGATTCTCTTATTCTATTAAGCTTAAGATTAATGTAAATATACTTATTGTTAGTAGAAATGAATGATTCTCCTAATTTTAAAATGTTAATTCCGGGGTTGTTGTTCTCGTCTTTGAGGTCGACGGTTGAATATAATCGTATGATTCTGTAAATTTACGATGTGGTTTTAATTTATCTATTTTGATTTTTTTGTTCTTGTCTGTTATTATTTGGGCTTTATTTTGATCATAAATTTTTATTATTTGCTTTTTATAACGAGGTTTTTCTACTTTCCCTGTATTCCATTTAGCTTGTTGCTCGAAAGGTTTATCTTGTAATTTAATACTTTTTACTTCTGATACCGCGTACTTTGTTTTATTCTTTTCTAATAATGCTTTATTCTCTTCGTAAATTTTATTCATAATATTTTTGTGAATTTCTACATAATTATCTGTTATAATTTCTGAAGATGATTCTTCACTGAATTCGTTATAATGACCAAAAATAATTTCATTTGGGGTACGTTTGGTAGAAGAATGAATTGTTTGATTATATGCTTGAAGAGCATAGCGTGCTTTATCACTAATATTCAAATCATTAAAATCCTTATTACTTTCTAAAATTCTTATATGTTCTATTATTGTAGAATGGAATCTTTCTATGTTTCCATTACTTTTAGGGTTGTTCACGCTTATTAAATGTATTTGAATATTTTTTGCTGATAAAAAGTTAAAAATCAATTGATTATTGAATTGTAATCCGTTATCGGATATTATTAATCTTGGGTTGCCAAATATTGAAAAATATTTAATTAATTTTTTTATTATTGTAACGGTGTTGGTCTCAGGTAAGTGATATAACTGGGCGTGCTTGGAAAAACTATCAATTATTGTTAAAAATTTTACCTTCTTCAAAGATAATATATCAATGTGTATTACTTCAAGAGGTTTTGATGCAGTGGGTGTCTTTATGATAGGAATTTTGATTGGGTTTCGTTCATACTTATTTGCTTGACATGTTTCACAATTATTTATAAATTTTGAAACAGTCGCTTGTAAATTGGGCCAATAATACTTTAATTTCAATTTATTATAAGTTTCCAATATACCCCGATGGTTCGTTTTTCCAAAATGGTAATTTTGTATCAATTCTATTTGTTCCTCATTTGTTTCAATATCTTGTAACTGATTTTTACAACAAATTAATTTATATGATCCTGGTTGAAAATAAACACTTAATACCGCGTTTAACATTTTTTTGAACTGCTCTGGTACTATGCAATAATATTTAATGCCTGGCACTAAATACTCTTTTATGAACTTTAATAAAGTATCTTTACTATTTACTTTATTCAAATGCATGTACATTCTTTGTTTTTCATTTCCGAATAATTTTGTTCTTTCAAGATTAGTTTGTTTCTTTAAATATTATTTGATTTTTTCCAAAATTTACTGGGATATCTTCGTAAAAGAGTCCGTTTATGGGTGATTCATCGTCTGAATGCTGTGTAATGCTATCAACGTCTTTTTCGGCTATGAGTGAGTTCGCATAATTTTGTACATTATTCAAAATAAAAACATTTACTTGTATATTAGTTTGTGCAAATATTTCTTTCAAAATATTTTCTATTGTGGGCCAATTTTTCTTATCTATTCCTGATGCAATTTTAGGCATATTAATTGAAAAAATATTATTTTGAATTAAATAGTCTCTAACTTGCTTTAAACAATTTCTTATATCTTCCAAATCTGGCTTATCATAATAATTAATTTTAGTAATTAAATGAATTATTAATTTTGGAGATGTTTGAATAGCTATGTTTTGTCTTATTGTCATTTTGTCCAAATAATTAGTGGTTTGGTAGATTTCGTTAACTTGTTTTGCAAAGCCTTGACTCATTTTGAAATCTTTAGATACACAGTGTACTAAAGGTTCAGGGTGTTTGAAAATATTAGTATTTTTATAATTAATTTTAAATGGCTCTCGTATTCTTGATAAATAGTCTGCAACGTAATTCTGCTTGCCTTTTTGATATTCTATATCGTAATTATATTCGGATAATTTAAGTTTCCATCTAATTAATTTTTGATTTGGTTCTTTCAAACTATTAAGCCAAATTAAAGGTTTGTGATCAGTTATTAATTTAAATTTGGTTCCATAAAGATAAGGGTGGAAATGTTTTATTGACCATATTATTGCTAACAGTTCTTTTTCCGTTGTTGAGTAATTTATCTCGTGTTCATTTAAAGTCCTACTTGCGTATGCTATAGGAAGATCTTTACCGTCAGAATTTTGGGAAAGTACTGCACCAATTGCAAAATTTGAAGCGTCTGTTGTTAATCGAAATGGTTTTGAGAAATTTGGGTATTGCAATATAGGAGAGTTAGAAAGTAATAATTTGCATTTTTCGAAACAAGAAATGTATTCTGGGTCTTCTATATTAATTTTAGTACCCTTTTTTAAACATTTTGTGAGTGGTTTAGTTAATTTAGCGAAATTTTGTATAAATCGTCTATAGTAACCGAGAAGACCTAAGAAAGATTTTATTTCTTTGCTGGTTTTGGGAATTGTAAAATTTTTTATCGTTTCTATTTTGTCTGGGTTTGGTCTTATACCGTTAGTAGTAATCAAATGTCCTAAGTAACCGACTTCTTTTCTTAAAAATTCACATTTATCTAATTGTATCTTTAAGTTAGCTTCTCGTAATTTGTTGAAAACAATTTTGATATTTTGAATATGCTCCTGTAAAGATGTTCCTAAAATAATAATATCGTCTAAGTAGACAAAACAAATTTTGTTAATTAATTCTTTAAGCACGAAATTCATTAGCCTTTGGAAGGTGCTTGGAGCGTTTTTTAGCCCGAATGGCATTCTTAAAAATTCAAAGTGACCCTGATCTGTAGAAAACGCTGTTTTTTCTATAGAGTTACTGTCCATTTCAATTTGATGAAACCCACTCTTTAAATCAATAGTTGTAAAATAATTTGATTTTCCAAGTTTATCGAGAATTTCTGTTATGTCAGGAATTGGGAACCGGTCATCGATGGTTTTGGAATTTAGTTTTCTATAATCGATTACCATTCTAAATTTCTTTTGTTTTGAAGCATCTTCCTTCTTGGGTACAATCCATATAGGGCTACTCCAAGGTGAATGTGAGTGTCTTATGATATTTTCATCCAATAAATTATTTATTTGTGAATTTACTTCCTCCTTATAAATGATGGGATATTTATAAGATCGTTGATATACTGGTATTTCATCTACGGTATTTATTTTGTGCTTTATTTTATTTGTGAATGTAAGATTTTGATTTTCATTAACAATTAAATCTTGAAATTCTTTAATTACTTTGTATAATTGTTCTTTTTCTATATTATTTAAATGTTCTGTTCTAATGTTTGAATTGCAAGAAATTTCATGCACGTTTAAATCCATTTTATCTTGATGAAAATAACTAAATTCAAATTTATGTTTATCTAAAAGCCTAATAGTTTCCTTTGAATAATCAATTTTTGCATTTAATAATTTTAATCCTGAATTACCTATTACAAAATTAAAATCTTTATGAAATTCGTAAATATGACATTTCAATTTTATACCAAACATCTCTGCAAATGTAAAGTGTGTTCCATGCGATATAGCATTAGCTGTTTGAATTTCAAAATGTTCAGGAAATATTTTAAATTTTGTTTTGTTATCGTTTACAAATTTTTTGCTAATAAAATTCTCAGTTGATCCAGTATCAATCAAAACTCGACAATTTTTAAATTGAATGAATGGTAATTTTGAGGTATAATTAGCTAAGGATTCGCATTTTCTAGAGGCGTTATAGAAAAATTTTCGTCGTCTTCGTATGTGTCCTGAGTGTTATCAAGGTTTTCGTCGTTGTCTGTCTGTTCAACATATTCTATTTCTGTGTCGACATTTGTTTCATTATTTTCGAGGATTTGTAAGTCCTGTCTTGGTCGTTTTTGTTGTGGTCGAAAAGTATTGGTACTGATGGACATAGGTTGTGGGTAGTTTGGTTTAGGTTTGTTTTGGTTAGGTTGGTTTTGGAATCTTTGTGGTTGCTGGTATCGATACATTGGAGATCGATATTGATTTTGATATTGGTTTTGGTATTGTGTTTGATGTTGTGTATTAGGTTTATATGCGGGTGTTGGGGCGATATATTTGGGTTTATTTGAGTTTTGTTTGATCATATTTGAATGAATATATTGGAAGTCATTTTTAATTAAGTTTTGCACATCATTTAAAGATTTTGGATTTCTGGCTGCAAGTTGACTTCTATAAGGTTCCTTACAGTTTATTATGAAATTATGAGCAGCATAAGTTGTCATGAATATTTCCATATTTTCAATACCTATCCCGAAGTTTAATTTTAATAAACTCATGAGTTTGTTAAAAGTATCTTCATACTTGTCGAAGTAAACAAAAATGTCTTCATTTGGTTTTTGTTCCAAATGAGAGAGTTCTGTTAAGAAATGAACCTCATTTCTTTTATCTCCATATTCTGCTATCAAAAGCTGTTTCAAGTTAAGCCAATTTGAATAAGTTTTTGTAGCTATTTTTGTATTAGCTTCTTTAATGATCTTTTTCCTAAGAGTGTGCAAAATTATTCTCTTAGTTATATTAGATAAACTTTGTTTATCAATAATATCAACAATTTCGTCACAAATATTAATAAAATGTGCTAATGTACCTGTACTTCCATCATATTCAGGTATGATTTCAATTAAATCTTTAATGTCTGATGGTATTCTTGGAATTGTGCTGAGTGCAGCGTTTTGAACAACACCTGGTGTTGACATTTTGTGTATAATTATTCAACAGTTTTTTTTATTTATTAACAAATTTTAAATTATTTAAAGTTGAATATTTCCAAATATTTTATATAATATTATTATTGATGTAAGTAATTTTTGCAAAAAAACAAATATGAAATAAACAATTAACAGCTGGATATAAAATGTATAGTCGAAAATAACTTACATCAAAACTACAGTTATCATGATAATGGCTTTCATGATCTCTTCTTTCCTTATGGAAGGTAGTGGTTGTTGATTTTCGAAGATGATTGCTGATTGGCAATTGTTGCTGAGTTGTCTCTAGTAGTCGATCTGCATTCGATAATCGGACCTCTCGGAATTAACGACGATGTTGCCCTCTTCGCCGGAGATTGTGACTGCCGATGATTGGTTTCGGTTGAAAAGTCTTTAACGAATTGATCTCATCAAGAGTTTTAGTGAGATTTCGGACCTCTCAACGTGTAACACTTTGATTTCTCACGTAAGTTCTTTGGATACCGTTTTAACACTTGAAAGTGACGACTTCAACTTTTTAACGAATTGAAAACTCTAGTATTTAGAGGATTTTCGAAGATAAAGCCTTTTTGGTATCCTACCGACTGCGCCACTTAAATTATCAAGTCTGAAGGTTTTATTTTTAAAAACTAATTCAAAACTTTATTTAAACTTTAGTTTATTTAAATATTCAGAGAGCAATTGTTACACGAAGATACAATGTTTCTTATAAGATGCTAGAACACAATCTGTCTAACATCTCTATTACAACTGGTTTTATGTAACTCTTATCACAATGGAAAGTTACAAAAACCGTTGATATAATGCTGATGCGGATTTATTAAAAACTGATGAAATGTTATGAAATAAGGGTTGTGTCCCTATATAACTTATATATATATATATATATATATATATATATATATATATATATGTATATATATATGTATATATATATATATATATACATATATATATGTATACATATATATGTATATATATATATATATATATATATACATATATATATATATATATATATATATATATATATATATATATATACATATATATATATATATATATACATATATATATATATATATATGTATATATATGTATGTATATATATATATATATATATATATATATATATATATATATATATATATATATATATATATATATATATATATATATATAAATAAATATATATATAAATATTTTTTTTCAATGCATTTTACTGCTTTGGTGGAAAGAATGTATATTATCAATGACTCAATACACAAATAATTAACTATTATTATTGTTTCATCAAAGTTTATATGAGAATTAGATTGATATCAGTATTATATGAATCAAAGTCGGATTACTTACACCATTAATACCGATTTTCATGATCTTCAACTTTTTGGATTTGTCTCCGTCCAAGGTAACAGAATAAGTATTTAAAAATTGAAAGAAGGCATATCATTCTTTCTTACATTTTGTGTAGAACAGATTCTCTGATGATCGCGTGAGAACTCATTTATCGTATTCAGCTTATAAGATTTGCTCCGGGGCAGAACAAACAAAAATAGCCGATAGGACTTGAAAATGAATTTGGAAATTTCAGGTCCTATCGGCTACTTTTCTTCGCCATGCGAGCGAAACGAGCTTGGTCAAAAATAAGTCATCATGCAAGCGAAGCGAGCTCCGTCAACGTTAAAACGCCTTACTAGAGATGCAAACTCGGTTAACGTTAAACTGCGGTGCCAGCAAAGCAAGCTCGATCAACGGTAAACCACCGTACAAGCAAATCGAGCTTGGTCAACAATAGACCGCTGTGCGAGCAAAACGAGCTTGAATAACTATGAGCTGCCATGTGAGCGAAGCAAACTCGATCAATACCAAGCTGCTGTGCGAGCGAAAAGAGCTCGGTTAACGGCAAACTGCCGTACAAGTAAAACAAGCTCGGTTGACTATAAGTAACCGCGCGAGCAAAGTGACTTCGGTCAACTGTAGAACGTCCTGCGGACGACATTGGTCAACAGTAAGATGGCGTGCTAGCGATGCGTGCTAGCGATGCGTGCTCGGTCAACGTTAAGACGCCGTGCGAGCGCTGCAAACTCAGTTGAAGGCAAGCAGCCTTGCGAACGGAGTGACGTCGCTCAACAGTAAACCGCCATATGAACGAAGCGAGTTTGGTAAACTTGGATTATTCCGAGCACATACATATTTATTTCATTGTTACATGTGTCATGTGAATTTCATATATTTAATGTATCACCTCAAATAAACTAACAGAAAAGAAAGTATTATAAACTCAAAAGACATTCAGTGGAACTGCAAAGTCTCGACCAAATACAAAAATCTCCTATTTAGATTGATCTCCTACAAAAGAAGATCTTTTTACAGTTTGACATGTCATAAAGTCCTGATATAAAAGGTAGGCTCAAGTACCTTGCAATCTGGATTAATCAATTCTGTGGCGTCACGAAGTACGCCGGGTGAGCTAGTGCTGTATATAAATAGAGGATTTTTTTATTGAATTTTCAATTAGGAAAAAAATGTATTTCAGAAATCTCAATTAAAAAAATGTGAACTGAAATATTTCAGATTGTTTGTGACGCACATGCTAGAATAACCTATATTGTTCCACGGAAAGAAGTACACATAAATCAAGAGCTTGGAATAGTTCTAATTTGAAAACATGATTTGAAGTATTTATGTACACTGAAGTGATTTCTGAATAAGAGTTTCTTCTAGACAGCTAAAATTAATGGCTTTCTGATTGATTACAACGGATACCTGTCATCGGCATTCATATTGACACCAGTTTTGAGCTCCACAACTCCAGAAGTAATTCGATACAATGCAGCACATATATTCGTACGCAAAATTTTGTAGAGCGGCTACTTGGCCAACGGAAAAAATAAATTTTGGTGTCTTTTCCACGGAACGCGAATATCTCTAGAATCAACAAAAGCAGCTATCATTCCATCAGCAGTTCTACATAATATCTTTGTTTTTGAATGATTGAACAACAGTGACAGTGAGTTCAATGATAATATAATCTTTAATTCATTATAAATGATTTTGCGGACAATGAAAATAACAATTATGAATAAGACGATGAAGATTGTAACCATATACAGGACACTAATCCAAGAAATCCAATTAGACAAAATTATAATACATATTTTCTGTCATTTCGATTTTGTTGAAAAGATCTGTACAAACCCATTTGCATCCCATTCTGAATAAAAAAATTACATGTATATAATAGACATATATTTGGTGGAATCAGCTTATTGGTAAGGATTTGTCCTGGATTTTAACATCTATTGGTGAATTCTCTATTGAAAAAAATTAAATGAAATATACAATAAATTTCATTAATTTTTTCCGGTTCACAACGCTCTTGTATTTCGCCTTATATTCTTTTCTTCACATCTTTTTTTCAAATTGTGTAATGAATAGCTCACGTTAGCTCTGACTTAAACCCGTACTATGTAAACCTGAGTCAGATCAGGGTTATCTTATTTACTATGAATAAGGCCGAGCAAATGCGAGGGCTGCGACTGCATCGAAAAGATTCTGTCATCAAATTAAATCACATATTGATGCGAAACGCTTGTTATAATTGCATCCTGACATTCTCATTGGAAATCTATTAGGACTCTTCAGTATACAGTATAACAAGCCTCAGATAGCTAGACATGTGAACCGCAAGGTGATTGAAACGCAAGTGATATGTGGCATGCAAAGACATAGATTTATAGCAGTGCAATGTGATAGCGATATTTTTTATAGGTTTGACGTAAGATTAATGATCATATAATTTTTTTTTCAATTTCAGCAATTTACACAACACATAGGTTATTTGAACGGTCCGACATCCATTTGTTACTTCAGTTTGTGTTATCATTAAGAAGAGTGAAGTTACAGTGTCCTAGTGTACCTTGGAGAGTTAAGGGTGAGTCAGTCACGAGTGTGTATTGGAGGGTATTTGTATATTGAAGGTGTGTGAATTGCAGTGGTTGTATGATATGTGATTTATATCCTCCCTAATTCTAATCCTAAAGACGCGTAACACTAAAATGGTGAAAGCCGAGGCTCCCAAAGAAGTATCAGTTACCGGCCTGGTACAAACGGTGCACTGTTTAGTACAGTTGTCCAACTTTCGCTTATATCAGGGTGGGGAGGTTTACCTTTGGTTTGTTCTCGGCTTCCACTTTATACCTCTATAGATCGTCAGATAGTCGTAGATTTAAGTGCCTCATTTTGCTTTTCCTGCCTTAAAGAGTTTTGATAAGTATGTATATTTGGGGTATGATAGTGCCAAAATTGAAGCAGCACCATGTGGCCAACATAATAAGAATTAATTTCAAATATTTATAAAAAAACATGTTCTGATCCAATTTTCTCGCTTCTGCCATGCTCATGGAATGAAACTTATGGGAAAAAGAGTCAGCGGAAAACGATAGGCAAAAGCGAACCACTTGGCCAAGGATTTGGAAAGAGGGCTCAATTGTGCAGAAAAATTATATCAATTGTTCACATTCTTCTCGTTTCTGCCGTTTGGCGGTATGCAATTTGATATCATGAGTATCTCGTAGAACGAATGACATAAGTTTCTCGAATGATCGAGTCAAGATATGCACGGAAAAATTCTCGCGAAAATTTGAATGTTTTCGTGCATATCTAGACTTGGTCATTCGAAGAACTTATGGCATTCATTTCTACAAGATACTCATGATATCAACTCTCATATGGCCAAACGGCAGGAACAAGAAGAACGTGAACAATTGATATAATTTTCTTTGCACAATCGAGTCCTCATTCCAAACCCTCGGCCAAGTGAATCGCTCCTGCCTATCGTTTTCTGATGACTCTTTTCCCCTTAAGTTTCATTTCGTTAGCATTGCGGAAGCGAGAAAATTGGATCAAAACATATCTTTTCATAAAAATTTTAAATTAATTTTTATTCTGTGAGCCACACGGTCCAGCTCTAATTTTCGCATTATTATACTCTAAATATACATACTTACTGAAACTCTTGAAGGCAGAGAAAGAAAAATGTGGCATTCAAATCTACGACTATCTGACGGTCTACTTATGTCTTGTCTAACCCACTGGTGACAGATGCTAAGCTACTAGATCTGGGACCTGAGGCGAGTCCGGGACTTGCTAACAAGCCTGGACTTTGTGTGTGAATCTGGAATTTACGAGAACGTCCAGGTCGTTTTCACATTGTTATTCTAGTTTACCTACCTGAATCTAAAGTGATTGTGTGTCGATGATGTTGAATATACCCTAAGTGTGGATGTGATTCCTCACTAAGCAAATAGTTTGCTTATGTTATGTCTTATTTCCAAAATACATGAGATCAACACTCTGAGACGAGTGGCTGCTCTACAACAATTATAGATTAATATTATTTTATTGTAATGTTCAATTGGGATTTGATATAAGTATTATATGAAATCATGCTTTGTTCAATTTATTCCCTAATATTTCAGAAGTGGAATCTGAACAGTTCTCATCAAGTTCACGGCTACGTTTAATTGTATCGAGAATCCAAGCAAATGCTTCATCAAGTTACAGCCAAACACCCTCTATTCTCTATAACCTATTACATTTGGAAGCCCATCACTCGTGGAAAGGAGTGGAGAAATTTACAGACGTTGCTTGATTCGTATGATCTTATGATTGAAATTGTAGTTTCCTGCATAATAGGAGCTATCAATATCTCCAGTAAACGTGCTACAGCTCTAATTAGACACAATAAGAAGACAGAATCACCTTAGTTGTTCCTGAAAACAATAAGAGACAATCTTCAGGAATTCTCAACATAAGATGGAATGCTTTCAGGTAGCACTAAGCAGACTTGGAGATGGACCAGTATCTGTTCACTGCTTCTCTCGTGAACAACAAGTTCATAAGTGCCCACAATGTCTGAAACTTCGATGAGGTACACATTATTCAGGATGAATTGGATATAACATAAACAGATATCAGTCTGAACATCAAGAGCAAACACAGCCACCGGGATGGAAACAACAAGTTCAACCAAAACGAAGTGTTTTGACAACCATATCAGAGATAATCGACAATGATGAATATTTTCTTGATATACAAGAAAACAGGAGAAGTTCAACGTCCTATTCATTGTGTAACGATAAGGGAATCAGCTGCAAAAGAATTGAAATGATTGATAGATGGTAGTGGAATTTGAAAGGATTTGGAAACGGATCTGTAAAAACTGTAGAAGAAACTGAGGAATACGTACAGTCAATATCTATCATTGTAGGACAACTATTTACAGAGTCGCCAGAGATTGTGATCTTCAAGGAATCGGAGAGCTCTTGGTCTTCCAGAAAACTGAGTCGCCATTTTGTGAAATCGTACTGACACGGTGCAGTAAAATCAATCTCTGGGTTAAAGCGTTACAGTTATTCCTCAAGGACATATAGGTCATATTATTTGTCGTACGGAAAAGGAAGGAGAACTCTTTGACGATTTTAGTTCACAAGCACCAGAAGGACATGAACATGAGATTCGCGCATGATTGTACATATGGATGACCATATGGAATGTATTATCCGTCGTGAATCTGTCTTACTCGGATCTGATGATACAAAAGGATGAAATCTAAGCTCGAGGATTGGAATGTATGGCGGATGGTGAAGAACTTGAGTCGAAAAATGAAGAACTAGAAATCAGAGAAGATGAGCTGAATATTAGGAAGATATGGCCAAAATCCACAAGAATAACTTTCAACTTTGTTGAAGACTCATCGAGACTGTTCTGCGAAAATCTTAGAATATATTTCTCGCACGAAGATGCAAGATGAAATCGTTTCGACAGATGAAACACCTATTATTCAGAGACCGTAGAAATTATCCATTGTGGAGAAAAAGCAAGAACAATGGATGGTTCAAGAACTTTTGGACGCTGATATCATCTGCGAATCAAATTTCGTTTTTTTGACACGAATATTCCTTGTGAAGGAGAAAAATGAAGAGGCACGAATATGCATTGATTATAGACGTTTCAATTCAGTTACAGTATGCGATCATCACCCTCTACTGAAGATTGATGTTCAACTTGATAGATAAAAAGAATCAAATTACTTCACCTCTCTAGACATGACGTCAGGATATTACAAGATACCCATAGCGAAAAGTTCAGAATAAAAACTTCGTTTGTGACACCCGCTGGCCAATTCAAGTTAATTCGTTTATCATTTGGATTAACCAACTAGAACTGCATATCAGGTGCGACAGTTTCCAGGATTCGTTAGTTATTCTCGCCAATTCATCAAGAACTATGCAAGAACTGCACTACCAATAACGAGATTAACAGAAAGACCGCTTCTTAGATTGTATAACCATGATGCTGACACAAAGAATTCATACAGATGCAGGTAAGATTAGCTTAGGTGGAATTCTTCTCCAAAAAAATCATTTGGAAAAACTACATCCAATAATTTGTATTGATCATCAAACATCTCTAACCGAAATGATAAATCAATCTCACGAGGTGGGAACGTTAGCAGTAGTGAAAACATTGGAAAAAATGGAATTATATCTGTTGGGAGCTCATCTAGAATTGATAACGGACTGTAATGCATAAGAACGGCGAATGGCTCATGTGGATGCTCTGAGTAGAAATCTTCCGATGAATTCACTATTTTGCACATTGAACCAGATGACTGAATCGTTACGATCAATGATACATGAGAAGCACAAACTCATTAAAGATATTTCAAGTTGACCACTAGAAACTCATTATTAAAGGAACATATATAAATACTATTGCCTGAGAGATGAGTGTGTATATCGGATAACTCCTATTAGAATACAACTCAAAAAATCGCGAATGCAAATAGTACGCACCTGCCATGATGGCTTCGGACATTTTAGGATGGATGGAGTATAAAATAAGCACGTGAAGGAATGAATTGATTGATAATTGAATTTATGTAGCACAGAGGGAAACACCAAGCATTACCTAATTCCATAAAGAAAGTACCTGTACAATAAACATCGATTATATTGAACCATTAGTTGGAAGCTCCAGCAGAAAGTATTCATGTGATAGTCGTCGTTGATGGATTCATAATATATGAGAGCAGTAAAAATACAAAAACGAAGCACGTCATCAGATTTTTGAGATTATTCACTTAGAGCTTTCGGAAGAACACCGGCCAGATTGATATCTGATCCAGAGAAAGTTCTAATCTCCAAACAGATTGTAACTTCACTGGCAACTACTGCCAAATATGTTGTAACTTGAGATAGATAAATTGGAGATAATGAATTCGCTATAGAAAACTTGTGAATTTGACAACCAAGAAAACTCCGGGTGAATTACTTTTCAGCTACCGTCCACGTACACGGTCAGACGCAGTTGTAAGCGTACTTAGAAGTACAACAAGAACGACTAACAGTGAGTAAAATATAAGGAATGTGACAAGATGTAATTACGAACATGATCTAAGACCAAATACAATGAAATTGAAGATATTATAAGAATACATCTACCATAATCCAGCTGAAGTGGCAGGCCCAAAAAAATACAGGACACTGTGGAGAGATCTTTGGAAAAGTCTGTAAGACAGAATTTGATCAACTGTTGAAATTGAAAGTCCAATTGTTCCACAGAATAAGAAATTCAGGAGTCGGTTTACACACTATCACTCTAACTGAGAAAACAAATGTTGTTCAAAGAGTTTATCAATCTGCCAAAATGGGTATATATAAAATGTTCAAGTAGTTTTTGACAAACTTGTCCCGAAAAAGTATTATTCTCTATAAATTTGTACAGAAAAAGTAGAGCTTCACAACCGTAAAAAGAATTATAAAACACCTTTGTGGTATGATAATACTATTGCGAATAAAATTAACATCACATAGAATTTCGCGATGCATAACAATAATTTAATGAGGCGGTTTGACATGGTGCTTTGAATGCTGCATTTTGTTTTGCATTTCAGCTCTCTATTTTAAAGCGAAGGGAAATGCATAGTGTCATACAAAAAATCAGAGTACACTCCCCAAAATTTTGTGTATGACAAGGTTCATATATCTTCACATTAAGAATCAAAATTCATAGAAAAATGCAGATTTTTATGCAGTGTGTCAAACATCCCTTGGAGTAAATTGATATACTCTTTGAGACTCATATCCTTCTAGTATGAGAATGGACCACACAATGGCGACGAATACATATTAGTCTCGAAACAAGAGGCCCTACTTAAATCTATTAATGATCACAAGGAGAATTTGACAGTCTCCTCAATTGAATAACAAACATATAGTTCATAGTTTGGTATAAGACAGTGTACAAAGATTTTATTGGTAGCAGTTACAACCAGCAATTCAAACACAGCTAAGTATTCTTACTATATGATTGAAAGAGGTAACAAATATGCTAGATTTGAGGTTTCTTATGGTAAGGAATATTGTTGAAAAGAAGTAGCACCGACTTGTTGAGAGATAAAACAGTGTTCACCGGATATTACGGTGGTTGTAGGGTTGAACACCTTGGAAGAAAATTTTATTCAGTTATACTGAAAAACGAACATGATTCGTAGCAATTATCAAAGAGTAAATTTCGACAAAACTTACAGATAGTTATAGCTTGGAATGAGATTGTGGAACCTCTCTGAGCATTTTCTTGTCCATAGTCATCGTAACAATACATTTATTGTGTGACTAAGTATTAAGACCACAAACTCAATTATATGTCGAATGGTAAAGCCATAATCATGATGAAAATCATTTTGCATTCACAATTAACATGGTGAAGCCATTTTGATGACTGCTGGCTACACGTAAACGACATAACACAGCTCAAGGAGAAGTGGGTAAGAAACCGTCATCTGGAACAAAAGCACCAAATTAATTTTCCTTAAGACCCCAGAGGATAAGCGTACGCTACATTTAGATTCTGAGTGTCAGTTTTGTAGTTAACGGTATTATTTGAATTCGATTCAATGTGACTCGTTCCAGGAGACATCTTTTTCCTATAATTATTTTGAAACTCCAAGATGACCGCTTGGTCAAACAACATGCTGTGTTTCTTGAACATGTATAGCCATCGCACATTTATTACTGTACTCATCTCCGATCAGACCTTCAAGATCAAATGTAAGGCCCAGTATAATGGGAAGAGATATATAATATTTTCTTGCTTTGTTTTCCGTAACACCTTCTTGTACAGCAGCATCTGGGCTGGTGTAGAACAAAGACGTTCAGTGAGCCGTCTTGGATAGGAGTTCTGGATCGATATATTCTCCAACCGTTCCATAGATGGTAATCTAAAAGTAGGATGACAAATTTTTCCATCCTATTCCTCAAACCTAGTATTTGGTTGATCTGTGTGACAGGAATGATAGTTGATGTACTTCCCAGATGATGTGGGTCTCTGATATAAGCCAAGCATGACTTGATCTGATGTACTAATAACTAGTATCCAGAAACGGTATGCTCCTGTTGACTTCCGCCTCGACAGTAAATTGTGTCATGTCTGGATGTAATAGTTTAGTTTGGCGCGCCACTGTTAGTTGCTGACTTCAGAAAGAGGCTAGAAATATAGATGTGTGTGTACTCGACATGTGCTTGCTAAAATATCACTGATTCTTTATTTAATAAATAATCTTTGAGGGTATTTAGTTATTATCAATAATAAATCCTAATGATATGACATGGTGTCAGAAGTAAACGTATCAAGTGTTCAAGCAAAGTAATTGTGAAAATATTTCCAAAAAAATGGCGTTAAACGTGAATAAACCACCGACGCCTAAGATAAAAGGAAATCATAGAGTGAATTGGAGTGAATGGTATGCTTTATTTATAACATTTTTAAGTGCAGCTGATTTGGATGAAGTGGCTGATACAAAAAAAATCGCATTACTTATGAATTTAATAGGAGATGATGCTCCTGGATTATTGAATAATTCTACTAGGGATAAGAAAACAGGCAGCAAAGTTTTTCCCAAAGTTGTCGGAAAATTAAAACAGTATTGTACTTCAATCAAAAATACAGTTGTAGAAAGATTTAATTTCAATAATATTGTTCAACATGAAGGGGAAACTTTTGATCTATTTTCAATAGAATTGCGAACAAGAGCAGCAAGTTGTGAATTTGGTGTACTGCAAGATAGTTTAATTTGTGATCGAATAGTTCATGTAATAAGAGATAAAGATCTACAGAAAAAACTTTTAAGAGAAACAAACTTGTTTTTGAAAGATTGCGTAGAACTTTGTATTGCAGCAGAGCAAGAATTCTACAAGATGCCGCTCAAATAGATCGTATAAAAAAGAAATTCGATAACCAAAACACCGAGAAGGTGTCATAGAAACCATCCTCCAAAAAAGTGCCCTGCCTATGGAAAGAAATGCATGAACTGTAATGGGGAAAATAATTTTTCAATAGCTTGCAAAAACCCAAAGCAGACCCAGGGCTGCATAAACAAAATTGTAGAAAAAATTCGAGAAGATGATAACGAAGATCCAAACTTCGAAAAATTTCTTATGAATGAAATTTGAGATAAGTATTTTAGCGATGCATGGCTAAACTAAAAATTAATAATTGCAATATAGAATATAAACTTCATTCTGGTGCTGAAGTGATCATTTCACCTGTTTCTATTTTGCAATTCTTAAATATTAAAATAAATGATTTGACAAAATGTGAATCAATACTAGTTTCATTCAGTGATGATGAAATGAAAACATTAGAAAAAGTAGCCTTAGAATGTTTCTATGAGAATAATAAATACAATATTGGATTTTTCATTGTCAATGGCAGTCCAATATTAGGATCAAAAACTTGTGATCATATAGGTCTATTGAAACATGTTGATGAAATGAATAGGAACTGTAATATTTTTGATATGTACAAGGATGTATTTACAGGTATTGGACAAATTGAATTTGAGCACCATATCGTTCTTGACAAAACAGTCCCTCCAGTTATCCATCCACCAAGACGTGTGAAAAAGTGAAAAGATTTTTAGGAATGACAAATTATTTGTCAACATTCATACCGAATCTGTCATAAACGCACCACTCCGAGAGCTTGTAAAAAAACTATGCAATTTGGTACTGGGAAGTACTTCAGCAGAAAGCGTTTGACAATTTGAAAAATTGTTTAATAGATCCTCCAACAATTGCATTTAATGATCCTTATTTAGAAGTTACTATCCAAACTGATGCGTCGAAAGACTGAATTGGTTGCTAGCTCTTTCAGAATAAACACCTGTGGCATACGCGTCAAGAGCGATGACTGAGAATAAAAAAAAGTTTGCACAGATAGAAAAGGAACTACAAGCAATAGTTTATTGTCTAGAAAGGTCTCACAACTACGTTTATGGCGAAGAAATAAAGATTGAATCCGATCACAAATCTTTAATTTCGGTTATAAACAAAAATATTGTCAAAACTATGCCAAGACTACAGAGATTACTTATGAAGTTGATAAAGTACAAAATGAAAGTTGTTTATGTTTCAGGCTCTCGAATGTTTCTAACTGATACACTTTCTAGATCATTTCTCAAAGATCCTGTCAAAGATGATCCTAAACTTGAAGCTGTTATCGATGGTATAACACAACAGTCAGCTATTTCAACTTCCAAACTCAAGAAATTCAAAGAAGTAGCGCAAAAAAATCCAGTTATTCAAACTCTAGAAGAATTGTGGTATAGAGACTGGCCAGATGAGAAATCTTACGTACCTGACTATGCTCAACAATATTGGAAATTACGTCATGAGCTCATCTTAGACGATGATTTGATTTTTTTAAATGATGAACTTGTAGTGCCTGCTGAAATGAGGAGTGAAATTCTTCAGCAAGTCCATGAGGGACATCAAGGCATTGAAAAATGCAAAGAAAGAGCACGATCCGTAGTTTATTGGCCCGGAATGTAAACATAAATCGAAGAAATGATGAAAAGTTGCCAAGTTTGTAAAAAAATATCAAAATCAAAACAGTAAAGAAACAATGATACCCCATGAGATCCCGGACAGACCATGACCACTTCAAGTCCAACATATGCTCAATCCAATGGAATGGCAGAAAGAGGTGTAGAAATAGCTGAAAAGATTCTTAAAAAATCATTTAGAGAAAGAACGGATATCTATCCTATACTCCTTGCTTATAGGAACACACCAGTGGAAAGCATTGAAGTTTCACCAGCTCAAGCTATGATAAGCAGAATGTTGCGATCAAAATTACCAATATTATCAAAATATTTGGAACCGAGAGTTCAAAATTTTGTCAAAGAAAGGAAAGTAGCGAAACAAAAGATATACAAGTATTATTATGACCGACATGCAAAGCCACTCTCAATACTCAACCACGGGTCACACTAGGCTGCTCACCAGTTGCGAATTGAGTAGCCGCTACTATCAGCTGTCGATTAGCTTGATGTGACCACAAAATTCGCCGCTAATGCCGTCAGCCAGCAAGTATTTGTCAGCGGCTGGCAAAGTTGGACGTGTTCAACTTTTGGTAGCAGGCAGTAGCGACTGATAGATCACGTGACCGCTGCCACCAGCCGGCAGCGCAGTCTGACCAGTCAGGCACTTCGAGCTACTTAACCTTTAAGTAGCGAGTTAGCGAATAAACATGCACTTGGTCATTTGTGCATTTATTTTTATGAAGTTGTTATCACAAATCGTTTTGAAATTTGATCATAGGTATATATAATTAGATATTATTACATCTCTAATAGTACAATGGGTGAGTTGAAGTGGACTGGAAGAAAGATAATTTAGTTTTCAAATATATTCCAAAACTGCCCCTGTCTGTGGCGAGTAGCAGTCGTCAGTGTGAACGGCTTGCCAGTCGCTGCTTGCTAGTAGAAGCTGACGAATATCAGCCGATTATGGGACCGGGTTGCCCGCCGCTGTTTGCTGGTGCTACTGTCAGCCGCTGGTCAACAGCATCTGGTAGGTAGCCTTGTGTGACCCACGCTTTGAAGAAGATAAAGACGTTTTAATAAAAAAGGGAAATGAATGGAAACATGCTAAGATTATGAGGAAATATGGAACTTCAAGATCTTATATAGTTGAGACAGACAATCGAGAATATCGAAGAAATCAAAAAGATTCAAGACCAGCATTCAATTCCTTTCCTTCTCATTTTTCTCCCAGACATAGACCTGAACCAATAACAGAAAAACCTCGTAGACAAATTATAAAGCCTAGTAGGCTTAAAGATTCTATTGTTAATTAAATATTCAGATAACATAGTTCATTGCAATCTTGTTCTAAAGTCAGCAACTGATATGAAAAAGGGAAGATGTCATATTTGAATTTGAATAGTTTAGTTTTGCGCGCCACTGTTAGTTGCTCACTTCAAAAAGAGGCTAGAAATATAGGTGTATGTGTACTAAACATGTCCTTGCTGAAATATCACTGATTCTGTAACTTCATAAGTTTATTTAATAAATAATCTTCAAGGATATTCAGTTATTATCAATAATAAATCCTAGAGATATGACAAATTGTATGGTACTGTTAACGTTGTTAACAGCATAAATCATATCATCGACGTATTCGAAAACGGCAGTTTGTGAATGCATTGATCAAGAAACCAATCCATGAAAATTATGCTTATGATTGGGCTCAATTCACCAATCATCAAACATCCAAAAATCTGCTGGTAATTATGTCCATTGTAGATGGAAAAGTATTGTTCAAAACGAAAGTGACTAGATCAATGGAAATATTCTCTGAAATTTCTGTACGCTGTTCAATGGTCTCCTAATTTAGAGTAATCATACTAGTGGCTAGTTCTGATGGAATAATTGTGGAAAGGCCTCCTTTATTTGAGCTTATTAGGATTTAATCATCCGGTAATTTTAAATTTTGAATACTTTAAGCGAATTGAAAACTATTTCTATTAAAACAACGCGTCCCGCCTTCACGTATAAGAAATGAGAATTCTGTGATGGGCATATACAAGTCAGAAGTAGGAGATAAAATTGACGGAATCATTGCCCTGACTTTCAAATCTTGCTCATGAATTTTTTCTAAACTATAAAATTTGGCATTTGGGACGTTATATATAGTTAGTGATTTCTGGGATAAACTTTTTTGATTCAAACTCACTGATCTATTTGTTACATCTATACCATCTCTGCAGCGGTTGGTGAATATATTGATCGAAAACTCCTGTCCAAGACGGCTAATAAAACGTTATTTGTTTAACACCAACCCAGCTGCTGCTGTACAAGAAAGTGTCACGGACAACGATACATGAAAAAACTATGTATCTTTTCCCAGTATACTAGGCCTTACATCTGATCTCATTGGTTTATTTAAATATAAAAAGCATATTATTCTCATTGAGCAGAACTTGGAAACCGTCAATCAACTTTATCCAAAATTAAAAGATTAAACATCTGATTTCGATCAATCAAGTTACAAAGTTCCTTTGGGTGGTTGTAGCAAAAGTTGCATTAACCAAACTTTTCAGAAATCAGATGCTAGAATAGGTCAACAAAGACGAGGTGAGGGCAACCTTGACGTAATTTATGTGCTATGGCTATACATGTTCAAGAAACACAGCATTTTTCAGACTATGACCAATTGGTCATCTTTGAATTTAAAAATAGCTACAGAAAAAAATTGTCTCTCGAAATATGTCACATTAATGACCAGTTGCACCGCTGTCCCTAAAATATAAGGTGCCGCATAATTGAAAAATATCGTATCAAGACTCGAAAGTCAAATGTGACATAAACATTGCTGTCATTATTCCGATTCGATATTTTTTGTTTGAGTGAAACTCAAAATTCAAGCAAGAGCGGTGCAACTGGCCATTAATCGGGAGAAATTATACTGTCGGCTACAAAATTCACACTCAGAATCTGGGTGTAGCGTACGCTCATCTTTTTGAGTCTTTTTTTTTTAAAAAAGTCAATTCGGGGCACTTGTTTCTGATGACACGATTCCTTTTCCATTTCTTCCTGAGCTGTGTTTTTTCGTTTACAATGTAGACAGCAGTCATACAAATGGCGTAACCATGTTGGTTGTGAGTTCAAAATATTTTTTATCATAATGATGGCTTCACCCTTTGGCATACAATTGAGTTTGTGATATCAAGACACGTAATAAATGTATGGTACAATGTCTACTGACAAGAAAATTTTCAACTGTTTCAGAAAAGCTCCACAATTTTATTCCAAGCTATAACTATTTGTAAGTTCTTTCAAAATCCATTTCTAGATAATTGTTACGACCCAAGTACATTTTCCAGTATCTCTGATAAATTAGCAAATTTGCCAGAAAATATTGGACTTCAAATAAGAATAATATATAAATGGAACTTTTTTTCTAAAGTGTTTTTGTCTTACAATCAACGTAATTTCCGTTGAATATTGTCTTACTGCTGAGATTTTTTGTCTCGGTCTCTCGTATCACTTCTTCTCGAATTGTTTCTTATTTTCTCAAATTGAGTCATTCAAGATATTCCATAGTTTAGTATGTCACTCTCTTGTTCATCAGAAATAATTTTTTATTCATGGACACAGTACAAAAATTAATTGATTTTTTGATAAAGAATGTAGTACATTGTGCATGCAGTGTGTGAATTCTGCATCATCGTCTGGATGAGATTATCATTGTAATTCCATTCACAATCTGCAGTGGTTTATATCAATGTTTTTTGTGAAAAAATTCCCTCCGTAATTACATTGCAGCTAACCGTATCAAGTCCTGATTGAATATGAACTTCTATATCTCAGCAAAAATAATAGAATTCTGTGCAAGATATCCACTTATTGTAGGTGAAAAAATATAGTATCTTGTGCTTCAAATACAAAAATTCCTTGACCCATTATGTGTTGATTCAAACTCGGATGGAGTTGTCTTTATTGAACGATAATGGTTCAACTCGGAATTGCATATATGAAATAATTGATTGTAACTCTAATATATCATTCACGTGAATCGACAATGATTGGTCTGATTCAGTCAACATCAGTTGAATCAATTCTCGTCTTGGTGCACAATTTTGAATTTGCTCTATAACTTTCTATGATGAAATAGATTTTTTACAAGAATCACACAACTTTTATTGCATTAAAATGGATGAGTTTGGAACTGAATTAATATTTTCGATGAAAAAGATCAGTGGAAAATTTAAATTGAACTGTCGTTAACAGAAGATTTGATACAGATCATATGATTCAAGAGTATGAATTAAACAAATTGGGGCAGCAAATAATATTGTTAGTACTAGCAATACACTTGAAACGAGTGACACGAATTTCAATATTTTCATATTTATTGGAGAAACTGTTGGTGCAGCTTCAACCGTTCACAATATTGATGCTACTCATAGACTTCCAGGGGAAATTTAATTTTCTAGGGAGAATAAGATAATCCAAGCGTGACAATCTGATCAAAGCGTTGACGCTCTGCTCACTGCTGTGACGTATGAATCCAGAAGTCCTTGATTTGACCTCCGGCCGGAATGTATGTTTTACCGAAAGAGTGCTACAAAGTCAAGCACTCAAATCATACATACGTTTTTTGAGACCATTGCACATATTCAGGAATTCATTCGCATAATTATTTGATCCAGAACAAGAATTTACCCTGGAAAATGTAATTTGTCAATTCTACTAAATTAATATCGACAGAAAAAGATTAATAATTATCTCAGAATATCTGTGCTTATAGCGCTTTAGCAAACATGCAGCCATTAGATGAAGCTCAGGAAAATATTCTACTTACCCCACTAGATATGCAAAGTTCTTTCCAGTGTCAAACAATAAACCAGTACATAATAACAATTGGAGACATTTCAAGGAAAATGTTAGATAAAATTTAGTATTGGACTCCTGTGAAATGTAATAAGTCACAAAAAGAAGCCACTTTTCTCCAGGCGGCATGTATGAGCTTTTTCTTCAGTGAGTAGTATGATACATCCCACATTAGCATAAATGATTACTATTGTAAGGTTCAGTCTACTGATTTCTCTGTAATATCAATGTTTGGAAGAAATATGTCAAAAAATATATTTTTTAACTTGACATGTAACGCAATGATTCAATATTACTTTTTTCTCATTCGTCCTGACGCGACGTACTAACAAATATCGGAAATAATTTGTATACAACAGTATTCTAAAAAATCATTATGGCTTGAAGAAAATAGATAGATCTCATAGACATCATCCGTGCATCCAAATCAAAGATGATGACCTACCCGGGCCATGAAGGTTCTTATTAAATCAAAACATGAGCTCCTTACATTTGATCACTGTGATCAGAGATTCAAATTTAACATGAAAAGTATTGTGAACATACGTTTAAGTGTCAATAGTCATTCTATTTCAGGCTTTTAGGAAATCTGAATGATGAAAAATACATATTCACTCATCAGGAATGCGGTAAGAAGTTATTCTGTTCCATGAGATGAAATCTATTCAATTAAATTTGCTGACAAAAAGTTTCATCTAGTAATTTTTGATTGGAACAATGACACTGAGCAACTACACGAATGTTGCTACATATGCAAAACGATAAGTGGAAATATTATCAGTATATTCTTAATATGCAATTAGAATCATGTCAAACCGACTTCTAACAGAAATAAGTGGAACAATCATTCTGATCTAAGAATGGCAGTTAAATGCTATACAATCTAAGATATGAGTATTGTTGATAATCAAAAACTATTCACATCTCAGTAACAGTTGCAGTAATCATATGTTCACTATCTTTTCCCATTACCCCTAGTTCTTTAAGAAAACAGAAATGATCAAATTATTCATGTTGAATCTGTTTAACCCATGAGAGAATCAAAAATGATTAAATTAGTGAATAAACAAGTAATTATATTTGATTTTGCTTTCATAACTAAACAGACAACATAACATGTCATCCGCCATCACACAACTCAACTACAACATGCGCAATATTGCATTCTTCTTCTTATTGCAAATCGTGTAACAGTATTGCCAACTGTATCAAAGATAAACATAGAATGTATGAAAAACCATATCAAACATATGGTTCTCAACACTTCATGATTCTCTTTTGGAATAGTAGCTTACATACAGATCCACACATTGTTGTGGGCATTATATCGACTTTGCGTTTGTTCCTCTCATACTTTGTACTTATGTTTGCAAATTCTTACTGCAGGGATCAGATATTTCGTATTTTATCGCCAAAATCCACTCTATATTTTTAGGGATACTTGTATTCATGTACTATAGTATTTATGAGAATTATTACCACTGAAAAAAAAAGGTTTGCTCACCGCTTCGAACTCTGACACAAGGAATATACAATTTTCATAACCAGTTGTCTCATAAATAATGACATTGGGGTGAGCGTCACTGTCAACGCTGATATTCACACGAAATAAATGCCTTGAGTGATTGATGAAACCCTGAATTCAAACCATCAATCTTACTAGCTACTCTACTCTGATGTCATAGGTATATCACTCAAAATTAATATGAGAACTTATCTCAGCAGGAGTTTTACTAATTGCTTCAGTCTTTACCCAGGTGTTGCATATATAATGGAGTAAGGTAAGGTGTCAAACTGTTGGGACCTATAAATGTCTATTCACCAATGGATGAAGTGATGTTTTAGTGGAATTTTACAAGGACCAAACTTGAGGAAGAATCATTGAAAGGACAAGAGAAATATTATCATAGCTGTTGGTAGTCGTGAACATATGAGCTTATTATTCACGAGAGTGCTCATGTTGTTAAATTCCATCAAATATTTTGTGGAATCCGAGCTATTCCTTATTCAAAATATTGTTTACATTTGAACATATCGTCACCGAGAGCATTCCACCATACAATATATTCAGATACTATTTCAGTCTGTCCTTGTAGAATTCAGGAGCACATTCTAAATGATTCTCTCATTTTGAAGATTACAAACAAATTGACAGTCTACGACATGCGCATAAATTTAATGACGAATGCGTTTATATGTTGCCAATCATGACTAGAATTTCTTCATGCTTTTTTCAAGTGTTCTTCTCCTTCAAACTCTGTGAGTGGTCCACTATGTCTTCCTACCCTCTGAAAAATGGCACACAGACAGCTACTTGCAAAAAGTGACCTCAAGAGAGTATTTATCAATAATGGATTTTGGAGAGTCAAAGTCTTTCAGTGTTACTGGGAAAATGGTGTTTTTATAATACCTGCATCTAAAAAACGCATTGCAACACCTGTTTTCTCAGTCGAAACTAGATAATCTCAGACAAATGCGAGTGTACCTGGGCAGTAACCACCTTGTTTTTACCCGCTAAATTAGTTTCTCAAATTATCTTATCCCTGATAGAGTTGCAATAGTTCATTGTCAATCTCTAAATGAGAATCATACAACCTCAGTTATTTTGACAGTTGTATTCGTAACTTTAAATTGAATTGGAAAGACGATTAGTTTCAAGAAAAAAATTATTGATACGACAATTCCAAGTACATCACAACATCTTATTGATGAAGCACAAGCAGCTACTCTTGACTTGTTACCGCAAAATCAAGAGAAATATATTCAATTTTTAATGACAGATTCGTAATATGGAAAGTTTTGATGCAGGTATTATGAGAAATAAAGTGTGAGTCTTGGATCAAAACACGATTTCAGCCGCGGGTAATACCAGTCCTCGATTCGCTCGAGCAAACAACGCTTACCCTCTGCTGGAATCGTCTTGTTTCGTCCCTAGCCACACAATATACCATTTCCGAAAACACAAGTTTCAGGAAGTCTAGTTCACACTGTTTTTGTGATATTTATTTTTTGACTGGTTTTGATCACTCCAATCTTCAATTTTCTCACAGAGCTTGGAGTTTGAATATCACTGATCGATAAGACCTGTGAGCAATTACAGAATATTGTAGATTGTTGCATTAGCGAATTTACATTCTATACAATCGTTAAATTGCTGCAATTTCTGTTTTCTTTCATTGCTTATAACAGTTATTTCTCAGATATCTTTGTTTATTGTATGCACCATTGACTCACAGTACAACTATATGTTTTCAAGATATTCATGACATTGCACCAATTGAAATGCGAATGCACTCCTTCATATGAAATTTTAGGCGCAGCTAAGAATTGAGATAACAGTGATGTTCGTATAACATCTAGATATTGACGTTTGGGACGGTATTTTATCTGGTATACAGCTCTCAATGAGCAAATAATTTTTGCTTCCATTCCTTTTCTTATAGGGACTCAAACATATTCATAGATAAACGATACCCTTAGGTATCCAATAATTATTTGTTATTGATCAATAATCGCTTATTGCCAAACATACTATATCAATCATATCTATTTTGATATCTTCCAATATCAATTATTTTGTAAATGATATAATTACTGAGATTCAGTCAAATATTATACCATCTTTTCCACTCCATAGCTTCGGCTACACCTTGAGCATCTTCAATAGTGCTACAGTTTGTAATACATACTTTTTCTATCTGCTCAGTAATAATTAATCGCAAAATTCAGCGACACTCACAGAAGAATTATTTGGTAGAGATTCTAAAATGTGTTTAAATTGAATATCCATTGAATATGCTAGTGTTAGAAGCAGAAGTAAAAAATGTGTGACGTAATTCGGATTATCTAATATGATTCGGCAATTGTAAATATTTTTGAAATGTTATTCAATATTTCAGTATCTTATAATCATTGTTCAATATAATTTAGAAGCCGCCAGCAGTCGTTAAGTGATTAGTTAGTATTCTCTTGAACGCTTGTAGTGAATGGCCGCTTGTGAAAAACGGGTCACAATATTGTGTATATTTGTAGTATGGAATTAAAGGGTTGTGTTCAGAAGTAACGTGTTTTCTTTCATTCAAATTCCGCGGTTACTATTGATTATTCAATTGTTTTCTTTACGAGTAAATTAAAATTGCTAACATCAGAAGTGGGATTAAGATCCACAACCACTTTTAGCCATTGTAGTGCAACAATTTTAGGATGGATGCTCTTGTCTCCGAGCTAGTGAAAGCCATCAAATCATCGAGGACAGCATCTGAGCAGGTTGACTTGCCGGCTTTCCGACCAGACACCACGGATGCAAGGCAATGGATCACTCAGGTTGAGAGTATAAAAATTGAATTTGAATGGACTGATCATCAGATTTTGGTAAGGTTGGGTCGTTTCTTAACTCGAGTTGCAAAAACGTGGTTTGACACTTGGCCGCCCAATATTAGAAATTGAGAGACCTTTAAACGTGACTTTTTAGAAGCTTTTCCGCAGAAAAAGAATCTTGGGAGGTTGTTGATAGAGGCTGCTGAGTTTAATAGAAATAGATGTAATACGTATGATGCGTATGTTTATGAGAAAACGGCTCTGCTCAAAAATTTACGTACTAAATGGGAAGAGGCTGATTTAGTAGAATTAATAATTCACGGAATACAAGAACGCGATGTTCAAACAACTGCTAGTAATCATAATTTCAAAAAGATATCAGAGTTGATTTCTTTCCTTAGTTCGGTTAGAAAACGTCAACTTGACGAAATGCATGTGAGTCCGTTGAAAAGGAATGAGCCTCCAAATAAGAGATTTCGTCCCTCTTTTAACCAAAATAAACGCGATAATTTCAAATTCAACATTGTTAATGGTAAATGTCATAATTGTGGTAAACAGTGTCATATTAAGCGGCACTGCCCAGTACAATTCACAGGAAACAAATCATTTGAAAACAACAAGCCAAGCACTTCTCCGCAAGCTCAAAATTCCTTTGCTAATGAAAGCAAACTTGTATGTTCATTTTGTGCGAAAACTGGCCATAGATAAGAGAACTGTTTTATCCGTAAAGACATTGAATCGCGCAGACAAGTTAGTAAAAATGTTAATATTTGTAGTACGGGGCCATCTTGTAAACCAAGTAAAATTAAGATTGACGGTTCAAGTTACTCAGGTATAATTGACACGGGAGCTGACATTTCGCTGATGTCCAGTCTGTATTACTCCCGATTCCAGCACAAAGCAATTTCATGTCATTTAAATTTAACAGGTATCTCTCCTGGTAGTTTTTCTGTGAATAAAGAGTTCGAAGCAGTGGTTGAAATTTCTGGCGAAACTACGAAATTGAAATTCGTGATTGTTCCCGAATCATTTATAGACCATGACGTAATAATTGGCTGTAATCTATACGATGACCCAGAGCTTGCGTCAATAACTGATTGTTCAGGTACTCGTGTTGTTCGTAATCACTTCGCAAAAATTAGACGTGTTTTCCCTACTATTAATGAAGAATTTATTGATGTACCCGAAGGATACCGACCTGATCTTTTAAAAGTTCTGTCGCAATATCCTGATGTAATTGGTAGTGGTACCGCGTTATCTGCTATTAACAACGCTACTTTACATATTCGTTTACGCGACGAAATTGTCGTTAACAGAAACCCGTATCGTCTATCGGAACATGAGCAAGAAGCAGTGCGTGTCATTGTAAATGACCTAATTACTCACAGTATAATTCGTGAAAGCAAATCCCCTTTTGCAAGTCCGATTGTTCTCGTGCGAAAGAAAGAAAAATCTTATAGAATGTGTGTTGATTACCGCGAACTTAATTGTCTATCAAAGATCGATATCCGCTTCCACGAATAGATAATCAGTTAGATCGCTTGGAACAAGGCCACTATTTTACTTCCTTAGATATGTCATCAGGTTTCCATCAGATCCCTATCGATGAAGAATCCATTCATAAGACTGCTTTTATTACCCCTGATGGTCACTACGAATACTTACGTATGCCATTCGGGTTAGCCAATGCTCCAGCAGTTTTTCAACGTGAAATTAATAAGGCATTAGGAAATCTTAAAGATTCAGTAGCAATTGTTCATCTTGACGACATACTTATTCACTCTTTGAGTGAATAAGTTGCTGAAAAATTAGTATTTCTTGATTCTGTGCTCAAAGCTCTACAGTCTGCAGGTTTTTCACTTAATATGCACAAGTGCCATTTTCTTCAAGAAAAGATTGAATATTTAGGCCGAGAAATTTCAGCTGAAGGTATTCGTCCGAGTACACGTAAAATAGACGCCTTGGTAAAAGCACCTTCTCCCTCTTCAGTCAAACAAGTGCGACAACTAATGGGCCTTGCCGGCTATTTTAGAAAGTTTATTTCCGAATTCGCAACGCGTACAGCCTGTATTACAAAATTGACACGATCGAACGAACCTTTCATGTGGACAGATGGACACGAATCAGCCAAAAATTATGTGATTAAATGTTTAGTATCAAAACCGCTTTTATCTGTATTCGATTCAACATTACCAACCGAATTACATACAGACGCAAGTTCCATTGGTTATGGAGGTATTTTGATCCAAAAACACGATGGCATGATCAAAGTTATCGGTTATT
This sequence comes from Dromius quadrimaculatus, assembly GCA_963989225.1. Classification (NCBI taxonomy): domain Eukaryota; kingdom Metazoa; phylum Arthropoda; class Insecta; order Coleoptera; family Carabidae; genus Dromius; species Dromius quadrimaculatus. The sequence goes on along the minus strand of OZ022332.1, from coordinate 32,326,734 downwards.
TCAGTAAGCGAACAAGTCGTGCCGAAGAAAAATATCACTCGTATGAGTTGGAAACTCTTGCAGTTGTCAATTCCCTTAAGCATTTTCGGATGTATCTTCTTGGTATACAATTCACTCTTATAACAGATTGCAATGCCATTAAGTCTACAGCAACAAAAAAAGATATTCTACCTCGCATTGCTCGCTGGTGGTCATACATGCAAGATTTCAATTTTTCTATTGTTTATCGTAAGGGTAGCTCACTACCACACGTTGATTATCTCAGCCGTAATCCTATCGCTGTCCGTCGTCTTGCCGCGAATCACAATTGGTTGTATGTCGAACAACGTGGTGACGCAGAAGTTCGAAAATTAATTAAAGACTCAGTAGATGGAATTTTAGATTCATCTCGTTATATTGTCCGTGGAGGAATTTTACATTATGTTGTTGATACTTCCGAAGGACGTTCCCTCAAGCCCTTTGTACCACGTCAAAGTAGTCTAGGTTTGCTAAGAATATTTCACGACGAACAATGTCATGTTGGTATCGATAAAACAATTGATTCGATTCAAAAACATTTTTGGTTTCCGCGCTTGCGATATTTTGTAAAATCTTATATTAAACATTGTCTTATCTGTGCTATCAAAAAGACTCGTTCTGGACCACTACAAAGTTGTATAACTAACGTTGAAAAACCTTCTCAGCCGATGAATGTTCTGCATGTTGACTGTTTAGGTCCGTTGGCCCCCACATGTGAAGGATATAAACATATCCTTGTATTAATTGATGCATTCACCAAATACTGTGTGTTACAGCCATTGAAAACTGTGAAAACTGACGAAACCATGCTGGCATTCCATTCTTTTATTTCATTATTTGGTACTCCAAAGTTGATCATAATGGATGCAGGATCCAATTTTAAAAACTTAAAGATACCCGAATATTTAGATTCATTGGGTATAGATTACCATTACACTACTACTGATATACATCGATCCAATGGGCAAGTCGAGCGATATATGCATACTATAATGAATCTGATTAGAATAGAAACTAAAATTAAGTCAGGATGGGCGAACGATTTGTGGAAAATACAATTAGTTTTGAATTCAACTTTTCAAAAAGCCACACGTACTTCACCCTTGAAAGCTTTAATCGGTATTGAAGGTTCAACTCCGTTAATTCAGTCATTATTGAAAAACTTAAGTACTGATTTGCAGCCATTGCGTGATATGAAACTTGATCGTAAACGAATTAAGGAGCGACTTGACGGTCTTGCTGGTAAACCCATTGAAGAGAATCGGAAACGGAGAGATTCGAAAGAATTCGCAATAGGTGATTTTGTTTTGATGCATCGTGATGAAACGATGCATAAAGGCAAACTTCAATATGAATTTCAAGGACCCTTTGAAATAATGGGAATGTCCCCAGAGCATCGCTATGAGCTCAGACGAGTTGGAAAGAGCACTATCACTAAAGCAGCGAAAGAACAACTGAGACCTTGGCCTAGTGATTGGTCTCTTAGTGTGAATATGCCTGAATTATTGGAGTATCTTGAAAACGATTCAAGGTGTGTATAAAGTAGAACTTTATGATTGCATTATGTATTCCAATGTTGGAAGCTATTACGCTTCGCATTGTGGTTTTATGAATTGAACGTTGGAAGTTACTACGCTTCGCATTATGTATTCCAATGTTGGAAGCTATTACGCTTCGCACTGTGGTTTTATGAATTGAATGTTGGAAGCTCCTACGCTTCGCATTATGTATTCCAATGTTGGAAGCTATTACGCTTCGCATTGTGGTTTTATGAATTAAATGTTGGAAGCTACTACGCTTCGCATTATGTATTCCAATGTTGGAAGCTATTACGCTTCGCATTGTGGTTTTATGAATTGAATGTTGGAAGCTATTACGCTTCGCATTGTCGTTTTTGAATTTAATGTTGGAAGCTACCATGCTTCGCTTTATATATTTTATTGTTAGAAGCTATACGAGTAAATTAAAATTGCTAACACTAGGGATTTTTCTTGAAGTATTGAATAACAATAATTCAATTGCAGATAATGACGTTAGCATAACATGCATATCAGTAATCTTATTCAATAACTGTTTCGTCAGTCTCGTTTCATCATTCTAAGTGAATAGTTGTGTTTTATTGCGGTGTTTGTGCCGAATATTATAATGATATTCACGGTGAGTTATCCATGGTTGACCATTCTAGATATTATATTATTTGAGTATTGCAATTGTTGTTATTGAGTATAATGTTGAGTACTAAGCGATTGAGCTGATGTGTTGCTATTTCTTCATTCCTTTATTCCAGCGGTGACCTCCTGATATCTTAAGTGTTTATCAGGAGGAGCCCAGCAATGGAGTCTTCTTAGAACTCACTACGGTGGGGGAACGATCAGCTAACTCCCAACGAAGCACTGGTGTAATTCCAGGGCCAGCGGTGTCCTCCTGCCATCTTTAGTGTTTTATCAGGAGGTGTCCAGCGATGAAGTGTTCCTAGATATCACTACGGTGAGGGAACGATCAGCTAACTCCCAACGATGCACTGGTGTAAATCCAGGGCCAGCGGTGACCTCCTGATATCTTCAGTGTTTTATCAGGAGGAGCCCAGCGATGGAGTGTTCCTAGAACTAACTACGGTGGGGGAACGATCAGCTAACTCCCAACGATGCACTGGTGTAATTCTAGGGCCAGTGGTGCCTCCTGCCATATTTAGTGTTTTATCAGGAGGTGCCCAGCGATGGAGTGTTCCCAGAACTCACTACGGTGGGGGAACGATCAGCTAACTCCCAACGATGCACTGGTGTAATTCCAGGGCCAGCGGTGCCCTCCTGCCATCTTTAGTGTTTTATCAGGAGGTGCCCAGCGTTTTGGTTGCATATCTTTGAGTGAGCAGGCGAAGACTGAGTTTGAACTTGGCTTCAACTCTTTCTTCTATGGCCTCGCAAATCACTTCACGAAAGTTTGCAAATGTCGCAGATTCACATCCTCCGGATGTGAAGCGAGGTCTTTCCGCAGATTCACGCCTAGCGTGGAACGGAGCTCAGTTTCACATAAATGCCTGCAGATAGCGTGGAGTTAGGTGTTTTTCCTCTTTTAAAGTTGTACCTTATACCAACTCCTGTTTTCTCAGGGTCGCTTGCGAGAATGATTATATAAGTGTTCTTTATTTAAGTCATGGATCCTTACTGAGTATGATTTACTCATATCTCTGTTCTCTTTCACAGAATTCCTGAACTTCGGACATCTTGATTTGGAGACTCTATGATCTACATATTATTCAATGTAATAGTTAACAGACTTATCATTATGTAACAATATGTATGTATTTCATTTCTTTTGTGAATAAAGCTTATTTGATTCAACTAAACTGGAATTCTTAACATATATATGCAAACAAATGCTTTTCAGCTTATAATTGCTACACCCGACTATGAGAAGAACTGCCGAATAAATGCCCGCTGGAATTAGTTCGTGCGTTGATAACCAAGATAATTTCGAATTTGCTCACGTCAAAAATAGTCAGCTGTGAAGTCAACCAATGACTAATTGCATCACGTTAGGATGTCAGAAATTGTGAACAACAAACTATCAGGGTACCAGGAACCTAATGTGAAGATCAAATCTTGAAGTTAATTTTATTTTATGCTGAGCGCTATAGTATCGGTTTTCTCATTGATATGTTGTTTGTCCTGTTCAGTAAACAATATTCTTAGCGTGAATCATTTGTTCATGCCAGTCTATTCATGGATGATATATGCTTTGTTCAAAGAGTGTCCGGTATTGATGCATTGAGTAAGTAGAACGCATTTTGATTTATTCATACTCAATATTCTACTATAAATTGTATGTTCATCGAATCGTATTTTTGAATAGTTCATTATAAAACGTCTGTTATTATGAATGTTGAGACGTTCAGAAAAGGTTTTTAATGTTTGTACTTTATTTATTACGTCAATTCGGAATACAAATATATTGATTCGCTATGATTCAAAATATACATGACATGAAAAACAGTAACTAATATCAATATCAAAAACTGAATATTGTTTTTTTCTCGCCTTCTTCATCTTTCATATATATTTTTCATATCCTGCCCCGGCAGAATAGTTTCCACTTCTAGTGCATGAAGGAATTGTACTGGCCTCCGCAACTTCAAACCGTTGCTCAGTTGAACTTCACATGCTCTCGTTCTTCCGCCTCGGCCCTGAAACAAATCTACAATCCCCACTATCTTCCAACATAGCCTTGGAAGTTGTTGATCGTGCAGTAATGCAACATCTCCTTTTTTAAATAATTTGATCTTCGTTTTGGGAGTATGATGTATAGATCTTACTTGTTGTAAGTAATCTGTATACCACCGATGCCATAATTTGATTACTTTGAATTCTTGATTCTTCCATTTCTGAAGAATATTACTTCGACAAATCTCAGGACTTTTTAAATCCATACTAAATCCTATTTCACTTGACTCAATGAGAAAATGTGCTGGAGATAATATCATTAAATTTGTTAAATCGTCATCAATATGAGTTTGAGGCCCTGAATCAATAGTAGCTTCTACTTCAGACAAAATTGTGTTTAATCCGTCGTAATTAACGCCAGCTTTGCCGAGCGTTATTTTTAGGGCATCTTTTACGGTTTTTACTAATCCCTCTCAGAATCCGCACCACCCAGCAGTCCTTTCTAGGATGAATCGCCATTCTAATCGATATTCTACTATCAATTCTTGGAGTTTTATGGATCCCAGAATACAAAATGGCATTTGGAACTCCTCTTCTTACAATAAATCTACGTAGAGCCCTGATGCAACTTTCTGTTGTTAAATCAGGAACCATTTCTAGATGGATTGCTCTAACTACTGCGCAAGTTCAGCATCACGTGAACTATGATTTGTTTGTTACCGCTAGTTACATACATTGGTTCTGTGTAGTCTATTCCCGTAACTTTGGATGGATTGACCATTGTTGAATCTATTTTTTTGGTTTCGGTGCAAAATGCTTGTTTCCAGCTTTACCCTTCATGCGTTTATATTTGCGGCACTTTGATCAACCTTCTCTTAAGAATTTGGATAATCCCTTGGAAGGCTTGAGAAATTATTCAATATTGAATGATTCATATGAAATTGACATTCCTGAATTAGGTTGCGACTTAGATAGATTATCATGGACAGATGTTGAACAAAAACTATATAGAATATTTGAGGACGCTAATATCCAGAATATTATCATTTAGAAAATGTAAGTAAAAACTCAAATAGTGAACAAGATGATATTAACACAGTGCATTCAGACAAAGAGAATATTATAGCGGGAATTAAATATATGGATAATCATTTGAATATAGCAGCTAACCAACTCATATTTGACTCACATAAGCAGGAAATAAGTATCCAAATTACAAAATCACTCAATCATGAGAAAAAAAGCCAGAGAATTCATGTGAAATTTGGAGGAGATAATTTTGAGAAAGAAGCGTTAAAGTTTCTGAAAAAATATATAATTCAAAAAAATTGTTATTTTGGTATTTTCAATAAAGATCTTGACAAAGAGGTAACACAAGTTATATCTGAGAATTTTGTTCCGGATTCAATTAACATAATTGCAGTAGAAAAATTGATTTCTGATATCAAACAGGAAGAAGAACAAGTAGAAATCATTCAATTTTTAAGGACCCAGAAAATATGTTGAATAAGTTTTTTCAGATACAGTAGTCCAGCTATCATCTATTGTTATATTCAGAACGTTTCGGATGGTAACACACCCATCATCAACTACAATAGTCTATATAAATTCAATTAACATAAAAGTAAATGAAATATCTTCAAATAGAATACAGGAATAAAAATTTTACCTCACGAACAGTACCCACAGCTACATCATAATCAATACAGTGGTTAGTGTTTCACATTCAAATGAAAAAATCATTTTTTCACAGGACATGTTCGAAGGTACAAGATGCAATAGTACTACAGACAGCTTCGACCACCAAGGTGGATGGCGAAAGAATGAAGAAATTACAATTTTTTTTTTACACAAGACCTCTAAAGGCCATGCATGTTAACTAAAAAAATTTTCGCAAATTTCAAACTACATACTTCTAGCATCAGTTTAGTAGCTAATATATTGTTGATGGTTCAAATTTAGATGCAAATACTTGTGTAAAAGTCTAGGAGCTTCATTGTCCACCATTGATAGAATTTGTGCCTCTTTAAAGTTAAAATTATGACCAGTCTCTTGATTGTGCCACGAAAAGGTGCTATGGTCAGGGTTCAACATTATACAATGATGATTATGCTGGTACAATCTCTTTAACAGCGTTTGGCAAGTTTCTCTAATGTAGCATTTATTACAATTATTGCACTCAACTCTGTATATGGGATTTTTTTGTTGAAATGTTTTAGTTTTGTCTTCAAGTTTACTATACAGGAATTTAATTAGAGTTAAATTACCAGTAGCAATAAAAATGTTACTATCTTGCAAAATATTCCGTAAAGACCCCAAGATCCCTAGGTCAAATGGTATTGCGACGTGAGTTTTGTTCTCCACAGGTGGAACAGGATCACAAACATTCCTGGGTTGCAGTATGTAAATTTACCGTTTGATGATATAATGCAGGAGAAGTACGGAGTACCCTTTTTTACGAAGAGTGTCAAAAATGTATCCATAATTACTCTAGTGGTAAATTGGATCAGATAAATGATAGCATCTGTCAACTAGTGCGTTGATAACACAAATTTCATATTTTTTGTTGTAATATGAGAAATAATCCAAATATCTACCAGATGCTGTCGATTTCTGAGACCAATTAATTATTATACACATACTTTCCATTTCCAATGTGACATCTAAGAAATTGATTTAGTTTTCAAATGAATGATCTATTGTAAACTGCAGCCTAGGATGAAAATTGTTGAAGCTGTCAAAAACGGAATCATTTGTAGCGAAAGGGGCAATCAAAATACAGTCATCTTCGTATTTTCTATAGTATAAAATATTGAAACTGATATAAGGTATAATTTGGCGCTCTAATTTCTGCAACAGGAAATCAGCAAGAGAGGTACTAATGCTTGAGCTCTTCGGCGACCAATTAATTTGCTTGTGAAGAATGTTATCGAAAGTAAAAGCAGAGCTTTCAAAGCAAGGTTTGACGCCATCTTGGAATTGTGTCAAAGTCAAATCAGTGTAGTCAACAAATGACCCCCATTTCTCCGCAATACATTCAACCACCAAATCTTGTGCGATGTTGGAGAATGAAGCGTGAAAATCCAATAAAAATATGGTATAATTAGGCGGATTTTCAAAATTTTAATACAATTTACCAGATCAAAGGAATTTTTGATGTTATATTCTGACGCAGAAGTTACTTTGCTGATTAGGTCATTGTAAAATCTTGCTAATCTGTACATTGGTGTATCAATGGTAGAAGCTATCTGTCTCAATGGTACATCTTGCTCTTACAATAACCTAATTAGCAAAGTAACTTCTGCGTCAAAATATAGCATTAAAGTGTCATTTGATCTGCTGAATGATATTAAAATTTTCAAAATTCCGCCTGATTATCCTCAATGAGCCCTATTCTCAAGCATCCCGCAGGACCTGGTGGTTGAATGTATCGCGGAGAAATGGGGGTCATTTGTTGAGTACACTGATTTGCCTTTGACACAATTCCAAAATGGTGTCACACTTTGCTTTGAAATCTCTGTTTCTAGTCTCCACAAGCAAATTGATGGGTCGCCGATGGGCTCCAGCATTAGTAACTCTCTGGCTGAACTTGTGTTGCAGAAATTGGAGCGCCAATATATACCTCATACTAGTTTCAATATTTCATACTATAAAAGATACGTGGATGACTGTATTTGGATTTCCGTCTTGGCTAAAATTGATTCCATTTTGACAGCTTCAACAGTATTCATCCAAGGCTGGAATTTATCATAGAACATTCTTTTGAAAACAAAATCAATTTCTTAGATATCACCTTGGAAATGAAAAATGAGTGTATAATCACAGATTGGTTTCAGAAATCGACAGCATCTGGTAGATATTTAAATTATTCCTCATATTACAATAAAAAATATGAAATTGGTGCTATCAACGCACTAGTTGACAGATGCTGTCATTTATCTGAACCAATTTACCACCAAAGTAATTATGGATACATTTTTGACACTCTTCGTGAAAAAGGGTACCCCGTATGTTTCCTTCATTATATCATCGAACGGCAAATTCACATACTACAACACAGGAATGTTTGTGAGCCTGTTCCATCTGTGGAGAACAAAACTCACGTCGCAATATCAGTTGACCTAGGAATATTGGGGGCTGTACGGAATATTTTGCAAGATAGTAACATTTTGATTGCTACTGGTGATTTTACTTTCATTAAATTCCTGTATAGTAAACTTAAAGACAGAACTAAGATACTTCAACAGAAGAATCTTATATACAGAGTTGAGTGCAATAATTATAATAAATGCTACATTGGAGAAACTTGCCGAACGCTGTCTAAGAGATTGTACCAGCATAATTATCATTGTAGAATGTTGAACTCTGACCATAGCGCCCTTTAGAGGCACCATCAAAAAACTTTGTATAAGAAACATGTAATCTATACAGGCGGCAGCCACCCAGAAAGGTATCAACAGATCGATTGTGAGATGGATAAATGCGATGCTGAATGGCCGTACAGTAAGGGCTCAATTGGGTTGAGGAGCATCAGTGGTACAAACCAGTAGAGGCTGTCCGCAAGGGAAAGTTCTATCACCCCTTTTCTGGTCCATTGTCATTGATAGCCTACTAGTTAAGCTTACAGAAGAAGGCTACATCTTTCATGGTTACGCAGATGACCCAGCGAGAATGTGACTCAACTGTATCAAATCTCATACAAAGGATATGAAACCTTGTTTTTCTATGAAAACTAGAACATGGCCTTAGTGTGAATCCTGATAAGACGATAATTGTCCTATTTGCATGAAGAAGGAACCTAAAACTAGCAATCCTCACATTAAATGGAACGATAATCGAGTTATCAAGAGAAGTTAAATATCTGGGTGTTATACTAGATCAAGAGCTTACTTGGAACTCACATCTGAATAAAATATACAAAAAGAGTTTGGTGGCACTTAACACATGTCAACGACTCCTAGGCAAAAAAAATTGAGTCTCAGTCCAAATTTATCACAATGGGCATATGCAACAATTGTCCGATCAATGATCACCTACGCTGTACTAGTATGGTGGCCAAGAACTAAACAGAGTACTGCACAGGCTCTGCTGCAGAAAGTGCAACGTATGGCCTGCATCTGCATAACAGGGGCAATGAGAACATGCCGCAATGCTGCCACGGAGACACAACGGAGGAAAGCACCTCTACATCTTCACGTGAAGAAAGAGGCGCTTAGTAATGCCCTAATGCTCTGCAGAACTAAATAATTCAACCCCTGAGATCTTCTTGGACATCTAGAGATCTCAAAGGAGATACCAATCAATGGACTAGCCATGCCTACATATGATCTCACGTTGACAAAGTATAGTTTTGAACATACGTACAGGGTCAATAAAACAGACCGCAAGATATGGGCAATAGGTAGACCTGACTTCAGAAGTGGCTCCTTGTCCTGATTCACGGATGCTCTAAAACTAGAAAGTGGTGAAACTGGAGTAGGAATATCCGGACCAAGAACTCAAATTTCTGAGTCTTTAGGCGATAGCGCCACAATATCCCAAGCAGAAATATATGCTATAAGTCTCTGCGCCAGAATAAACCTAGAAAAAGGTTTCAAAGCAGCAACAAATAATATATTATCAGACAGCCAGGCCGCTCTGAAAGCTATAGGTGCCCACCCCTGTCAATCAAAGCTGGTCTGGAATTGCAAAAACATCCTGCAGCAACTGGCAGTGAAAACCATGTAATTTTTTTGTGGGTGCCAGGGCATGAAGGGGTACAAGGCAATGAAGACGCGGATGAGCTTGCTAAGAAGAGGGCTGGTTTACCATTTTGCGAATCTGAACCTTCTTGTGGTCTTCTAAAGAGCCACACAAAGAAAGAATTGAGGGTATGGGAGGATATTGCAAAAGCCTCATACTGGGACAACGTCAAAGGCAATAAACAGACAAAACGCCTCCTGCTGCCTTAACCAACAAACCTGAAGGAGATACTTTCTCTCAGAAAAGGGGACCTAGGAACCTTGACCGGTCTTCTAACTGGTCATTGTCCTCTTAATTATCATCTACACAAAATTGGTAAAGCTAAAAATAATATATGACGTCTATGTCAAGAAGACAAAGAAACTTCAGAGTATGTGCTGTGTGAATGCGCAGCTGTAGTCTCTCATAGGAAATCCCACTTTGGGAAGGCACTCGTGTCGGCCAACCTTGTGAAAGGTCATAGTCCTGAAAGGCTACTAAGGCTCTTTATAAGCCTCAATATCACACAGGATTGAATAACCAGGGCTACATTACGAAAGATCTCTAGGTCGAAGTGATACAGGCGGTTTGACGCACACACCCGCTACTAATAATTATAATAATAATAATAAGAAGCATGTTGTAAAAGCTCACGACTCGATATAACGGAAAATTAAAATTAGTGACGAATATAGTGATAAAGATATAGGGATAGATAAAATCAAACAAGTAATAAAATAGATGACTTTTACAGATTATGCCATGGACAACTGACTGACTTTCCCAAGAATAATTGACTTCATTCAATTGAATTAGGCAAATGCAAAAGAAAAGAGCTCGAACAAATAATTCATTAAAAACGACTTTTGACTTCAAATTCTGTACATTTATTTGAAATTTTGAGGTTTTCTGAAAGAGATCCTTGATCAAAGGATCGAAATGTCGAAGTTTGAAATAAATATACAGAATTTAAAGTCAAAAGTAGTTTTTATTAAATATAATTCTGAAAAATGTATAGATTATTGATTAATTCGTTATCACTATGATATATCCTAGATAGAAATAGAATCTACTCAGATTACAAATACTTCTATTACGATGCATGAGCAATTGGAGAGTAAAGGATATTTTGTCCAAAATTAGTCGAATATATTAAGATTCGATCATGATGATTTGAAGGATCAAGTTATAAAACTATTTGTGAGGAATAATAGAAGACTTAAACAAGGTTTTTTGAACGGACTTGAATTCATTATGGAAGCAATTACTGGGAATTTAGATTCAAGTGATGAGAAACGTTAGAATAAACTTCGAAGAGATACAGAGTAATAAAATCACATTACCAAAACAGAACGAAATAAATAAACAAATTTCAACTAATATGTACTGTCAATTTAACCAACAATTAGAGAATACTAAGCACAATGAGAGAAATTGTCAATAGTTATATATGAATTGAATAAGAATCAAGAAGATGATGGGAGTGAATAATCAATTATTAGAGTTATTATTTATAATTAAAAATCTTGATGAATTATGCAAAAAGGTTAGATTGAGTCCTATTTTCTTCTCTTTGAATGAAATATATCCTAGTTTCATCACGTATGATAATTTGACTGAAATAACATAGAGTAAAAATATTTGGAGTTCCAATGAATTATTGAAACTCATTGTAAATTTGGAAATAAGCAGATTCACTTTCCAATTGCGATACCAGATCTTTCGAACAATTTTTATCGGATATTTCAATTCATTCTCATTCCTACATATGATGAAGAAGATAGATCAATAACGATAAATGAAAATTAAAGATAATTTTTCGAATCAGTCATAGAAAATTATGTTATCAACAAATGTATATTGATAGACAATGAATATATGTGTATTGCCAAATATTTTGGAATAATTGAATGTATTTTGTATCCAATTGATAAGGAAAAGAATGATAATTGCTTGTACCATTATATAAGTATGGAGAATGATATCGAGCAAATGAAAAATTCGAATGATACTATAATCATTAGCCGTTATAAACAGCAAATACATATTGATTGTCAGAATAGAAATATACATTGAGGGTTGTGGTAGCGACCCGACGGGACAAGGTTCAACGAGACAAAGCTCCACCGAGACAAAGTTACGATTGGACAAGATCTAGACTTATTTCCTGACATGTTGCCCGCGGCTCTATTTACTCAAAAACTGACCTGTCAAAATTTGTTTTTACTTTTCACGGTGATTTCGTATTGTATTCTATACTCAAAAGACATGTGACATCAAAAGAATACATTAATTGTTGGAATCACGTATGTTTGGAAATTGAAATGAAATAAATGTGCTACTATGATATGTATTCTCACTTTGTTTATTGTTGTTCGATGATTATTATTCGAAAAATACTGTGAGCTTGTCATCAATTAAGATGTTCTCAAAACTGAGTCTCTGTTCAATTTGAAATATCAGAAGTAGGTACGTGGAAATATGGCCAATTCTATACAGGTTATGGGTCCAGGCTCAGTGTATGCTTTACCAATTTTTAATGGTGATAATTTTGATAACTGGAGATTTAGATTGTCTGTTGTATCAGAAAAAAATGTATTTCAACTGTATATAGTATCAATGAAAATAAAGCCACAGATAAAGAACAGCGGCGGAAGAATAATTTGAAAGCCAAATCAATTTTTATAGCTTATCTAAGTGATAAATATATAGAAGCAATTGAAGATAAGAAAACGCTTAAAGATATTCTAGACACTTGCCGGATAAATATGGAAGGAAATCAGTAACGTCTCAATTGAATTTACGAAAAAGATTGCTACAACTAAAATATGATAAGAGATGTTCATCGGAAGATCATTTCAATATCTTTGATGAAATGGTACGGGAACTGAAAGCTGTTGATGCAGCTATGCCAGAAAATAAAATTGCATGCAATATGTTAATGACATTACCTGAAGATTATAATGGGGTAATTTCTGCAATTGAAACGATTGATGATCCAAAAATCACGTCTGAATATATCAAATTGAGATAATTAGATGAAGAGACAAGAAGAAAATCTACGATATTAGAAAGCGATGAAGGTGTAAGACAGGAAGATGTAGCTTTTCAAACAGGTAATCGTATCAAAAATATTACTTGTTTTAAATGTGGGAAATATGGACATGTGAAATCAGACTGTTAAAATAGTTCTATGGAATGTTTTGACTGTGGCAAATTTGGTCATATTAAAACGAACTATCCAGTTAAGATTCGGAACAAGAATGCTTTCTATTTAAATATAGTAGATGATGATCCTGAAGTAGCATTTTGTATTAACAGTCATGATGAACAATCATAAGGATTAGCCATATCTGTTATTGATTCAGGAGCTAGTGATCATATGGTTAATGATTCCAGATATTTTTGCAAGGAGAATAAACTCAACCCCAAAGTTAAAATTGATGTGACAAAGAAATCTGAGTCAATATTTGCTGAGAGTGAAGGTTTGATCCACGTTAATACTGGGAAATATGAAATAGATATAGAGCCTGTGTTGAATGTTCCCGATTTAAAAGGCTATTTATTATTAGTGCGAAGACTGATAGATAATGGACCTACTGTAACTTTTGAAAGAGAGAAGATATTAATCAAAAGACGTAATCAGTTGATTTGTCAAAGTTATAGCAGAGGTTCTTTGTATGAAGTATGTTTTCGTTTGAATTATATACAATCAGATGGAGAAGCACATCTTCGTAAGCTGGCTATTGACTGGCACAGAAGATTGGGTCACGTAAATTATGGTTCTCCAGCTCATTTGAAGAAAATGGGTTTTATAGAAAACTATGAAACACTAGATGAGAAGTGTGAGACTTGTATTGAAGGTAAAATGTCTAGTCTGCCATACAGAAAGAAATCTCCAAGAACTACCAGACCTTTGGAACTCATACACAGTGCCTTGTGTGGTCCAATAAGTTCCACATCAATTGGAGGGTATGAATATTTTGTTACATTTTAAGACGATTTTTCTCATTTCGTAATGATATTTAGTCCTAAACATAAGAATGAAGTATTGAAATTTCTCGCTAAGTATGTTGCAGAAGCTGATACACATTTTAATAACATGAAAGTTAGTAGACCGCGTTGTGACAATGCTACTGAGTATGTTAATGAAGAATTCAATAGATATCCCAGAACAAAAGGTATTAGAATGGAGAAAAATATACCGTACACGCCGCAGAATGATGGAAAAGCAGAAAGAATGAACCGTGCGCTGGTTGAAATGTCAAGATGTTTATTAATTGATAGTGAAATACAAAAATCATTCTGGTTGGAAGTTGTGCGGACGTCAGCGTATATTTTGGACAGGTTGTCCACAAATAAAAATATAATTCCTGCACAAAAGTGGTTCGGGCAAATTAAAATATTTGGTTGTACAGCATATTTACACGTACCAGATTGCAGAATGACGAGACTAGAAGAGAAGGCAATCAAATGTAGATTGGTTGGATATGTTACAAATAGATATAGACTCTGGGTTGATAAGAAATATTACTGGAAGGAACGTGATTTTTGACGAAAGGAAGAAAGCAGATAGTAACAATAATGGGATTGCAGTAATTGATATTAAAGAATCTAATGAGATGAGAGAAATTACACAAGAGGACAGAGGTAAAGGGAATATTGAATTTGATGGAGAATGTTTGGGAGGGAGGAAAAGAATAAAGCTCAGATGATTACAAGATTATGTAGTAGCTCTCAATGTTGAAATTGAGAATACGCCATTGAATTATGATGAGCTTCTACAAAGAAGTGACATAGAAGAATGGATAGGAGCGGCGAAAGCAAAAATGAGGCTCATGAAAAGAATAAAACATGTATAGAATCATCATTGCCATAAGGTAAGAGAACAATATCATGTCAATAAGTTTTTACTAAAAGGATAACAGCCGATGGAAGAGAAATATACAAGGCAAGGTTAGTAGCGAGAGGCTGTAATCAGGAATATGGGATTAAATATGAAGATACCTACGCTCCAGTAGCTGCTACAAATACTATTCGTACCAAGTTGGCAATAGCATACTTTTTGGATTTAGAGATACAGCAGTTGGATGTTAGAACTGCATTCCTGAATGGTGAACTGGAAGAACAAGTCTATATAAAATTACCAGAAAGACCATTCAGAGAAGAAAGAGTAGTCAAGAGATTGCAAAAAGCATTAAATGGTTCGAAACAAAGTCCTAGATGCTGGAATAGTGAATTCACCAACTTTGTACTATCTTTGGGGTTTAACAGATCGAAAAATTGTGGATGTTTATTTTATGATAAAGTCTCGAAGTATTACATAGTTTTATATGTTGATGACATTCTTCTTATTGGGCAAGAAGTTGATGAATAAAAAGGAAGTTGATAAACAAGTTTGGAATGACTGGAATAGTAGATGTTAAAACCTCTGTTGGATTAGAGATTCTACAAGATAGAGAGAAGAAAACTTGAAAGATTCATCAAAGTAGGTATATTGAAAAATTGATAGAGAAATGCGATCTGGAGAATAGTGAAGAATTTAATACACCAATGGAGAGGGGTCTTATACTAAAGAAAGGTGAGAAGAATGAAGGAATAGAAACTAAATATAGGAGATTAATTGGTGCACATATGTATATTGCAATAGATACCAGACCAGACATTTGTTACGCTGTAAATTTTCTGAGCATATTTCAGGTTAATGCAAGAAGGGATAATCTAGATTATTTGAGAAGAGTTGTACAATATTTGCAAAGAACGGAAGATTTGAAATAAGAATATGTAGGAGACCAATGTCTAGAAGCATATTGTGACGCAGATTGGGCGAATGATATAGAAGATGAGAAATCTGTTCCAGATTTTTGTGTACGATCTTTCGATGGAATTGTGGCATAGGGAACAAGAAAGCAGCAAACGGTCACATATCGAGCACAGAAGCTGAATATATTGCTCTCTCCCTAGTAGCATGTCAATGTTAATGGATAGATGGACTTCTAAAAGAAATAGGATTCACTCAACCAATCACAATATTTGAAGATAATAATTAAGCGATGTCTTTTGCAAACGGAGCCAAAGATCAAAGTCCAACGAAACATATTGATGTTGAATACCACTATATAAAAGAGCTAATAAGGGAAGGATGTGTGAAGATCTCAAGTCATAGCAATCCGGCAGATTCATTTACAAAATCATTGGACAAGATATTATTTGAAAGACATGGGAGTTTCATTCAATTGAATTGGAGATTTTGCAATTTAAGCTTTCATGTTTCAATTATTTGTTTCTACGTTTAAGCAAAGTTCAAATTGGAGGGGAGTGTTGGAATCACGTATGTTTGGGAATTGAGATAAAATGAATGTTACTATGATATGTATTTTTACTTTGATTATTATTGTTATTCGAAAAATAGTGTGAGCTTGTCATTGATTAAAATGTTCCTTAAACTGAGTCTATGTTCAATTTGAGATATCAGAAGTAGGTACGTGGGAATTTGGCCAATTCCCCAAATCAATAAAGAAAGTTATTGCGGCAGATATGAAATTTTTACTCAATATACCCTAATTATCACGTTTTCAATTCGATATTTTCTTTATTTGTCATTCTTATTTAGTCTACAACTCACGTGGTATCTTTGCTCAACAGATATGCCCGTTTACAGAATTGTCCGGTAGACGTAGCAATATTTGAACTTATTATTCTGGTGAATTAATTTGAAATATACAAAACCGTTATTTCTGTGATTACAATACTTGAATAAGTTTTCTCTGTGTTTTAATTTTACAAACAAATTTTGTGATTGGATCACATCTAGAGTAAACTAATAACGAACATAACTTACATGGCTTCATTGATTGATATTTCTAACATTTTCTGTGCTAACATGTTTGAAGCATGTACTATAACGAACCCATCCCAAAATACAGATTTTTCCAAACGTTAATTTGACATCATAAAAATAAAATAGAGAAATACTAACACCATCCATGATTCATAATTATTATAATTTTTCATACAAGAAAGTATTGTGAGACCGACAGAATTCAATTATCGAGATTTTGATGAATATATCCGTTTTCAGCATCCTTCAATCCGTTTTGACTATTTTTGGCTTGATATCGGTACGTATGTGCGCAGCCCGCAACTCTCAAAATCCGTCAGACGCATAGTGCTGAAATTTTGTATTTGAGACTGGTATAGGGTCTTCATGTGCACCTTGCATTATGGTTACAATCGTCTGTACCGGAAGTGCACTTTACTTAAAACTTTTTTGAATTCTCCGCATAAATACAGAATGATCAGCCGTAGAATACTGAAATTCAGTATTTAAGATTGCTGTAGCATGATAATGCTCATCTTCCACTTTCGTACCATGCGGCTGAGCCAAAAGTGCACTTTATATAACAGACTTTTCGAATTTTTCTTATAAATTCAAAACAATCAGTATAATATTGAAATTTCGTATCAAGCACTTCTATAACATCTAGTTGTACACCTTGCATTATGACTGCGATTGGCTAATCAGGAAGTGCAGTTTACTCGAAACATTTTTTAAATTCTTCGCATGAATCCAAAACGATTGAACGTAAAATATAAGAATTTGGAGCCCAACCCAAATCGTTTGATGGGCCAAGAAATTTTTACTAAGCTGAAATGAGCCGTACATATGAAATACAGTACATAATCTATAGTTTTTATTATTGAAAAATTCAACAACTCTAAGTCTATATTTTAATCGTCCAGTCTATCGTAAATGTCTGAAATAATATGGACAGTTTAAAACTGAAATTGAGCCGCAAAAAGTATCCAAATGGGCCGTTGGTTGGGCATGCCTGAGATGCTCTTATCCTATCTTCAACGAGATCGACCGAACCAGAAGTGCACTATACTTGACAGTCGGCTGTAGAGTATTGAGATTTGGTATTTCAATCTGCTATAGAATTTGAATGATTGCCTCTGCAACCCTTTGAGCCTCTGGGGCTGTTGCGAATTGCTTGCCTTCCAGTATTTGGCTTTAGACCAATCTCAATTATTTCACATTACAAAGGCATGCAATATGATGTCACGGAAAAAAAACATATTTTTTTTAGATCTTTAATTGAAATTTGAACTATGACCAGAAAGCGTGCATCGCTCAATAATATTCTCATCTTTCTTATCAAGAAGTAAATTATCAGCCCTCAAAAAGGCAAGCGGTATAAAATCGGGGAGCCCCACCTGTCACTAGCTCCCAGTCTAATAGAAGAATTGATCTCATTATCAAAATCGGGTGCGTTGAAATGTCAAAGTGGGAAAATTAAAGTAATCATTATTAATATTGCTCTTCTGCAGTGGATTTAACATTATTCCGAATGATTAATTCCTAAAAACAGGATATTTTTACTCAGTATCAAATTAAGACATATTTTATAGGATATATAATTACCATCAAATATTTTCATAGAAAATACATCATAAGACAAATAAAAGATTAGAATTAGTGCTGAAGAAGTAATTTTAAAAAATTATAGGTGATTATTGTAATTAAACACCACAAAAATAAAAAAAACACTATTATATTATAAGTACTGCTAGCCGTAAAATTTTAGAAATCAGTATTTAGGAATGTTGTAAACGTAGATGTTTAGAGACAAATATCGGGAGAAGCAAAAAATAGATTTCTCTTAACGAAAAGACATTAACATTTTATTGACAGAAATACGAACGTATGAAAACAAATAATATAATTTGGCTGTTTTATCACTTAAAATAGTCTTTGCGAAAATAGTACGGTCTTCAACAATTTTGCAGTTATAAAATCTTGCAAAAACATTTGAAGATTGCGTACAACCTGCAATTTTTCGAATTAAATCAATGGAAACTCCATTCTTGGTGGCAGAAGACGTTGAAGAATGTCGTGTGCTAGATGCAGAGCATTTAGAAGTAGCTAAACCACCTGATTGGAGTACTTCTCTAATCCATCTACTCGGTGTTTGTTTCGAAACTGCTTCATGGGGTTTTCTCCAAGAAATAAATATTGTTGTTTCATTTCCTCTGATAGTTTCAGTGCGATCGACATACTTCAAGAGTGCTGAAGCTACGCAGATGGGAATATCCTCATTGAAGGAAGGAAGGACTGAATTGGGTTGATCCCTATTGAGCCCTGAAGTTTTTGAAGTCTTAGGAATTCTTATATCAATACAATCATTCAAATTTTCAATATAAAACACATTAATTGTAGCCAAAGTTTGCATTCTTTGACCAGTTGTGAGCGCCAACAATATCGCAATCTTGAGGGTCCAAATTTTCAGGAAAATCTCATTCTTTGGAATCCATTTTGAAATAAAGTCCAGGACGATTTTTGGATCCCAAGTACTATCATATTCAGGACGAGGTGGTCAAGTTTTAGCGACAACCCTGCAAAACCGTTTAACATCCGAGTTTTCACCTAACTCTGAACCCCAAATTAAGGCAACAGCTGATCTAAGTGAATTTATAGAACCGTTAGATCCACCTTCATTAACTTCACTCGTCAGAAACCTTAAAATATATGGAATTTTAGCGGAGAAAATTGGTGTTTCTGTAAGATGACAAAAATTCCACCATTTAAGAGCGTTGTCGTATTGGCGTAAACTTGAGTTAGATAAAGAAGCTAGACTTATATCACTAGTATCAGAAGAAAATCCTCTTGCGGCTACTGCCTGCTTGATAAGAGCCCTCCCACCAGGGAAAGTTGGGAGTGAAGAGGATATGGGTTCCTATCAGAAGAAGAAAGAAGACTTAAACTTGCCTTGAAAACTATTGGTGACATTCCAAACATGAACATACACCGGGGAACCCATGGTTATGATGGCCAATATAAGACTATCAATAATTCTCCAGCGTTATCATTTTGAATTTTCTTCAATACTTTTAGGACAATTGAAAAAGGAGGAAATGCATGAAAGAAAAATTCACTCCAGTCCAAGGTAAAGGCATCGACAGCGAAAGAACCTGAATCTGTTTTCCACGAAACACAATTCTCACATTTAGAATTAATGCGACTAGCAAACAAATCAACTTCTGGGTAACTAAACTTATAACATAGCCAATTAAAAGCACTGTAAGATAAACTATACTCGGTTTCCGGTTCTGATCGACGCGACTCATAATCAGCGACTTCATTTTCTTTTGAACTGATATAAGAGGCATAAATAAAAATGTTTCTTTTCTCATACCACTGCCAAATCAATTTTGAAACATGACTTAGATTTTTGAATTGAATTCCCTAATCCAATTTTCATAAGCTATAGTTGTAGTATTATCAATACGCAAAAGTAAATCATAACTACTTAAATTACTGGCAAAACATTTCAAACCAAAGAGTGCAGCCTGTAATTCCAGTAGGTTAATTGGATGATGACGTTCATCTTTATCCCAAAAACCATGAACTTCACTTGTGTCACAAATTAAGACCTTTAATTGGAATAAAAATCTTATTAATATTTTTTCTCCGTCAATCAAGATCATCACTAATCAAAGAAGATAATACAATTGATGCCCCGTAATTACCATTTCTTTTTTCTAAGGCAACAAACTTTTCTCGCTCTAAGCACTTCATATAAACCCAACTAAATCAAACCGCATGATACAAAGACCACAAAACGCCAATAAAAGAAGCAAAATCTCTGATTTTATGACAGGAATCAACATTAAATGAAGAAAACGATGTATGAGCATTCAGTCACAAGTTTATTATTTCTATCCTACTCTACAGTTTCGGTCCCACCTGGACCATCTTCAGAAGTGCTACATTTATACAATAGTGTAAGAATGTGGGACAAAAAATAAGGAAACAAAGTGTAATGAATAGTGTACTTACAATAGAATTAGTGTTTGCGTATGTTGTCATCTGTAGTGTTACATAAAGAAGTTGTTTTCTTTTATAAGTCGATGTAATAGAATTGAGAGAAAACAAACATGTTTTCAGTCAAAAATAAAAGAATAAATAAGTGTATATATAAAACAAAAATTCAAAATGTGAAAACTGAGCGTGGCAACAACTTACCATTATGAAATCCAGAGACTAAGTACAAGTTACATGAAGTAAGTGCCCGTGTAATGCGGAAGAACAAAAAACGCACAAGTCACAACAGTCAATTGTTGAAGTCAACCAATGAAAATGAATCACATCAAGATGTCCAGGGATGCAAGTCACAAGAGATTGAACGGAATAAACATAAAAATAAAAATCAAAGAATAGAAAAAAAATGAAAATTATGAACAAATTTAAAACATCAGAAATCATCTCAATATATTATTATATTAGAGCAAGATCCCAGGCCCGCCAGACCTTACTTATTTTCTGAGAAACAAAATGTATGGAATAGAGTAGTGTTTGTATGTACTTTTATCATACGCATACTAGCTAGTTTGTGGCGACGGCCAATTTACAGATACGAGGTGCTAGCGGTACGTTAAGACATTACTCACTTCTCTTAAGGTCTTTAGTGCTGATTTTGAGATATGTTTCAGAGAGTATTGTTAAAAATTGATAATCAACCCTGCTAGACACTTCCCATCGGTGGTAATTTCTGCCAGACTCTTTAAAGCTCACAAAGAATAACTTGATCTTGCTTATAGTTTGAGTGCTAATTTTTATATATGACACTCAGGATACAATTCCCATACTTTTTGTTAACAGCTAGATTAATCGTAGGGCTAAACATCCCCCAGACACATCTAAAATATCGCTGTGAGTAAAAGCGCGAGGTCACTATTTTTAGGCTTGATAGTAAGTGAAGCATCTATGGGCATCCAACTTTTCCTTGGTCTGGCTATTCATAAAAAGTCTTGAAATTGCTCACTGAGTATTATATATAAAAATTGGGACTCAGACTATAAGTAAGATAACGATATTTTTTTTGAGAGCTTTAAAGCGTTTAGCAGGAATTACTGCCGATGAGACTTGTGTGGCAGTGTTGATTATCAATTTTCAACAATATTCACTAGAACATACATAAAAATCAGCACTCAGACTTTAAGAAAAGTGATTATTGTCTTGATGTACCTTTAACACCTCGTATCTATAAATTGGCCGTCGGCACAAACTAGTGAATATGTGTATGATCATAGTATCGACTAACACCATTCTAATCCACAAATTTCGTTTCTCAGAAAATAAGTAAGGTCTGGCGGGTCTGGGATCTTGGACTATATATGGTGCTTAAAGCTATGGTACCCGTTTTCTCATCGACATTATTATTTTCGCTAACAATAAACTGGTGGATAATTTATTTGGTAGAGAATACATAGATGCGAAAACCAAGAAAAACTTGACATCTGACGAAGCAGTGTCACATCAAGTCTACGGACTTGTAAAAGTCCATAATAATAACTTCCCTCTCCGCCCCATTGTCTCTGGTAACAATTCGCCAACTGATAGATCATCCAAATTTTTAGCACGGTTGCCTAGTGATTTGTATAACGATGGATATTACATCCGTAATTCTCTTGAATTTCATGATTTCATCACTACAGTAACCTTAGACCCGGATCACGTTCTGATTTCTTTGGACGTTGTCTCTTTGTTTACAAATGTGGCGTTGGATCCAGTCACCAAAGCTGTAGGACAAAAATATAATATAATCTCCCAGTGTACTGATATACCATTGAGAGAACTATTGGATTCCATCACATTTTGTTTTCAAAATTGCTACTTTCAATTTAATGATGAATTCTTCAAGCAAACATTCGGTTGTGCGATGGGAAATTATTTGTCTCCAGTAGTAGCCAATCTGGTTATGGATGTTGTTCTGAGTGAAGTTTTGCCTTTGCTCTCATTTAAGGTTCCGTTTATTAAAAAATATGCTGATGATTTGATTACAGCTGTCCCCGATTCTAAAATCAATGAAACTTACTGTTTTTAATGATTTCAATGCACATATCCAGTTTACCGTAGAATTGGAGACAAAAATTGTTTGCCGTCTCTTGACATGTCAGTAATTAGAGACAATGTTGATAATATCACCACTAAATGGTACAAAAAGCCTTCCGTTAGCACTAGATACATCAATTTCAGATCAAACCATCTTAAAGATCAACTAATCAATGTAGCAAGGAATCTTTTCTCCAGAGCATTACATTTAACCTGTGAAATATATCATAATGAAGTAACGGATACGATAACTGGTTTACTAGGTACAAATAAATATCCTGTAGGCATCATTCACGGCATTAAGAATCAAATCAACAACAGTCTGCATGCTGGCACTGTATATGTCAACAAAACACCTTGGACAGACAAGTATTTCACCATTCCATACATAGGTGGAGTAAGTAGTAATATCAGAAATGTTTTAAGAGACAATGATAAAATCTAAATTTGTTTCAAACAACACAAGACAGTGGGCAATTTATTTCTCAAAATTGAAGATAAAGCTGATATGAATATGAGATCTAACCTAATTTACAAGATTTCATGTAATGATTGCCCAGCACAATATACAGGCCAAACGAAGCGGTATTTGAAAATATGTTTGGATGTACACAAGCGCAACTGTGAAAATGCTGAAAGGGTGGGTGCTAAGTGTGCGGTGGTTAGTCACTGAATCAACACTGGACATTCTTTTAATTTTGCTGAACCTCACATCTTACATAACCAGGCTATTCTGCACAGAAGGTTAACACTTGAAATGTTATTTATAAAACAAGATAATGATAATGTCAATGAGAAAACGGATACCATAGCCTTAAGCACCATTTATAATAATATATTGAAATGATTTTTGATGTTTTAAATTTGTTCATCATTTTTTTGATTTTATTCTCTAATTTTTATTTTTATGATTATTCCGTTTGATCTCTTGAGACTTGCATCCCTGGATATCTTGATGTGATTACTTTTCATTGGTTAACTTCAACAATCGACTGTTGTGACTTGTGCGTTTTTTGCTTTTCCGCATTACACGGGCACTCACTTCATGTAACTTGTACCTAGCCTCTGGCTTTCATAATAGTCAGTTGTTGTGACGCTCAGTTTTCATATTTCAAATTTTTTTCATATATACACTTATGTATTCTTTTATTTTTGAATAAAAACATGTTTGCTCAATTTCAATTTCATTACATCGACTTATAAAAGAGAATAACATATTTATGTAACACTACAGACGACAACATACACAAACACTAATTCTACAGCAATAGAAATTTTGCATCAACTATCAAATAAAATACGGACAACTGGAAGCATACCTAGAGACTGGGAAGTTACAATAATATTACCATCATATAAAAAGAAAGACCATAGAGAGTGCGTTAACTAACGTGGAATATCACTTCTCTGTACGACGGAAAAGCTCTACGAGAATATACTAGAAAACAAATTACGATCATTGGTGGAAAACAAACTTGAAAGGACACAAAGTGGGTTCAGGAAAGGACACAGTACTCAAGATCACATATTCACTATACGACGAATAATATAAAAATTTACCGAAAGAAACAAAGAAATATATATATGCTTCATAGACCTTGTAAAAGCATTTGACAGAATAGAAAGAAGACAAATATGGGAAATACTACGGGAAACAGGGGTCGAAGAAAAATTAGTTCGAGCAATTGAAAGCATTTATACATTAACAAGAAACATAGTTCGTACAGGAAATGAAATTTCAGACGGATTTACTTCAACAAAAGGTTTAAGACAAGGAGAAAATCTAAGTCAATTGCTTTTTATAACAGTATTAGATAAAGTAATGAAGAATGTTAAAACAAAAGTTGAAACGACAAGCATAGGGAATTGGAACCTGACAACAACAACAATATCTGAATGTGTATTTGCGGACAACATGGCAATATTTGCAAAAAATGAACAGGATTTATAGGAAAACCTCAATGTATGGGCAGAAGAGCTTATAAGATATAATATGGAAATAAAAAGCGACAAAACCAAGGTTATGGTTGCAGGAGAGAATAACATAGATATACATGTAACAGTTCAAGGTAATAGATTAGAGCAGGTGGATAATTTTAAATATCTTAGAAGCATAGTACAAAACAAAAACAATATGGACGAAGAAGTAAATAGCCGCATACAAACAGCAATCGAAACATACTACGCGCTGAATAATATAATAATAAATAATAAAAACATTGCAAGGCACACAAAAATGACAATATACAAGACTATCTTTCAACCTTTACTATTATACGGTTGCGAAACATGGGTGCTAAGCAAGAGGCAAATTAGTAAAATACAGGCCACAGAAATGAAATATCTTAGAAGAGTCAAGGGAATAACAAAGAAGGATGAAATACGAAACGATCAAATGAGACAAGACCTAGAAATAAAACCGATTACAGCTAAAATAGAAGAAAAACAATTCCAATGGTATGGACACCTCATCAGAATGGAAAAACAAGTATCCTGTGAGAAAATTTGAGAAAGAGGAGTAGAGGGAGACCACAGAAAACATTGAACAAATGTATAAATGAGATATTGAGGAAGAAGCACATTACCCAAAGCGAAGCGAAGAAAATAGCAGTAGACAGGCAGAAATGGAAAGAATTCATAAAAGAGTAGAATATGAGAAAAAACGTTGACACCCAACTGGATGAAAGAGGATACAGATTATTAATATATATATATATATATATATATATATATATATATATATATATATATATATATATATATATATATATATATATATACATTTATTCTTTTATTTTCGACTAAAAACGTGTTTGTCTATTCTCAATTTTATTACATCGACTTATAGAAGAAAATAACATATCTATGTAACACTACAGACAACAACATACACAAACACCAATTCTATTGTAAGTACACTATTCATTACACTTTGTTTTTCTATTTTTTGTCCCACATTCTGACACTATTGTATAAATGTAGCACTTCTGAAGATGGTCCAGTTGGGACCGAAACTGTAGAGTGGGATAGAAATATTAAACTTGTGACTAAATGCCCATACATCGTTTGCTTAATTTCACGTAACAGTCAGCGTCATCCAATACTTCCAATAACAATAAACTCATTAGGAAGCTCAATTGTGTTAATAACTTCTGACTCTGGCATTCCAATTCACATATCAGCGGGTTTTAAAATAAGGCCCAAAACTTTCAGGTTTTGTAACGATCCAAGCTTACTTTTTTGTTTATTAATGATAAATTCAAGACTTCATGATGATAAAATCGTTTGCTGAACACTGCAAACTATAACCAATTACCAAAAAATCGTCAATGCAAACAACATAAAGGTAACCTTTTCCTCTTAAGAGAGAAATGACAGGTTTCATCAACTCAGTAAAGACGTATGGTGCTGTATTTGAACCAAATGGGAAACAATTGAATTCATATAAAACCCCATTAAACATAAATCTCGAATACATTTTGGAAAAATTTTTCATGGCGGCTAAGTGATAAACATCTTTTAAATCTATAGCAGCCATAACACAAAGATGTCGTAATTAATCCCTCGTAGTTCTAATATCTTTGAACCTAAAATGTACAGTTTCAATGAATTCATTATATTTCTTTGAATTCAAAATAAAACGACTAGAACAAATCCGGTCTAGGAGTAAGAAAAATACTCGAAATTGATTGACCAACACATGCCTGACAACGTTGAGTTGCATCTTTTCCTAAAAGTTCAATAATGTGAATAGTAAATAGAGTAAATTCTGTTTTGGACCAACATGGTTCCTTTGGTTTTGATGATTGTTTGGGTGTCCCACTAAGGGATCTCATAACCATTTATTAAGCCCAAAATACTATTGTCCGGAAATAATTTTTTCCAAACAGGCAAAAAATATTTCACTCTTCCTGCGATCGCACTTAACGGTTTAGCTAACGGCGCTTCTTGGAGGATATTGGCCCTCTCTGTTTTTTCATTCGTTGACGGTAAATTGAGCTTTTCGGAGGCTACCTGTACGATTTGCGTTGCCCCGAAGTCAGAAACTGTCGATTGTGAGGTTGACGACGAGGACTTCTCGAGTTTTTTGAATTTCTTGAGACAAAATTTGGAGATGACTCAGATGGAGGTTTGAGATCTTTTGAAGAACGTTCAAAGACTTTGCAGTTCCGAAAGTTCCACCAAGATCTCTTCCAAATAACCACTCATCAGCAGTAGTAGCATCTAATATTTCTTTCAAAGATGTATTGAGATTGGAAGAGATAATTAAACGTCTTGCTAAGGTTTCATCTCGTTGAAGGTCTACAAGGATACATCCCATATCACTCAAATTAGAAACCAACGTAAGTGAATCTGAAGTAGCACCTTTAAAAAGATTAGACAGCATAGAACCCAATGTAGATAAACAGACGGAAACTTTACGTTGTGTATCAACTATTCTGTTATCTCTTGTAATAATTGGTTCTAAAACCAGAGCTTCAATTTCAGCATTCAATTTTGGAGGCTCAAATATAACACAATTTTCTGAAGATGTTTTTTGGAGAGGTTTCTTTTTCCTTCTTCTGGTAAACTTTTCTTGATAATATCATCCCAACAAACAATAATGTCATCATGAAGGGCAGGAGCACGTTCATTATCTGAATCAAGACGTTTTCCCATAGCCTCCAAAATTTCTGGTACAAGGAATGGCTCAGTTGATTACTCTGGAGCCACAACAGATTTATCTGTTGTTGAATTAGCGACAGACAAAATGGATGGATGAGGATCAGTTGGTTATGGAGTAATCGATGGAGCAGCTGATGTGTTATTCAATGGATTGTCTACAGAAGGAATTGAACCGGAGTTTTTTGATATTTGAGATGACAAAGTCGAATTATTATCAATAATAGAAATCCTTTGATTCCGATGTGAAGAGTCATCACGATGGCGATTAGAATGACGGTGGGAACGATGATGAGAACGATGGCGTGGACGATGATGGGAGCGGTGGTGGGAATGGACAGTTGAGTTTGACCTGTTTCTCATAGATCTTGTTCTTGATCTTGATTTTGAATAAGATCCAGCTCTAGATTCATCTGTGATATCAAATAAATACAATAGGAATCTTATTTCAAATGAAACCAAACTTATTGGGTAAAATTAAATAACGGCACTTGACAGCAATGAATTTTTATGGATTAATTTCAATCTTTTAATGAGGACCTGTTCATTTGAGGTAATCAAATATATCAATATGCGTTACTTGAGCGTCAAAAACCTTACTTGGAGGATTCAAGAAAGCAAAATTTATTTGTCAAACCAAAATGACATAAAACATTACCAGCCTGTCAACTTTCATATTTCATTATGATACCTCAATGAAGAGGTAATCAAATATATTAATATGAGTTACTTGGACGTATAAACTTCACTTGAAGGATATAAAAAAACCGAATTTATTTGCTAGGCTAAAATGGCATAACACATAACCAGCCTGTCAATTTCAAAGAACTGACATTGCTTTCTTCGCAAAAAACTAATTTCATCATCTTATTTATCCAATTTTTTTCTTAATCTCCGTAATTCAGCAACAAAATCAAAATCCTGACTATCATTACTCATTAATCAAGTAATTAATCAGCAGATATAGAGAATACGTGGCTTTCTTTGAGCACAAAGAAAAGGAGTTAACATTGAGACAGCTGAAGGCAAAACCAGAGTTAAGTAAGCAGGGTACTACGTATAGTGATCTTGAGGAGGAGGCGCGGAATACAACGTTCTACAGTTGATCGATCTCACTTTGCTCGCACGGTAGTTTATAATCGACTGAGCTTGTTCCACTCGCACGGCGACTTGTCGTTAACCGAGCTCTTTTTGCTCGCACGGAGGCTTAGCGTTGGCCGAGGTCACACAACAGCTTACAGTTATCCAAGCTCGCTTTGCTCGCACAGCGGTCTACTGTTGACCAAGCCCGAATCACTTGCACGGTAGTTTACCGTTGATCAAGCTTGCTCCGCTTGCAAAGCAGCGCACCGTTAATCAAGTTCGCATTGCTAGCACGGCGTTTTAACGTTGAAGGAGCTCGCTTGCTCGAACGGTACGACCTGAAATTTTCAAATAGATTTTTAGGTCCTATCGGCCACCCTGGAGAAAATCTTATAAGCTGAATACATTCAATAAGTCCTCATGATATCATCAAGAAATCTGTTTTGTACAAATTGTATGGGAGAATAATATTTCTGCTGATTTTTCTTCCGCGACCTTATCCGATGTTCTTATACTTGTTTAGCTATTCTAGGTAGAGACGCATCTAGAAAATTGAAAATTATGGAAATCGGCCGTACCGTTCTCGAGTTATAAATGGTGTAACCTACCCGATTTTTGTTTATATAATACTTATATCAACTCAATTTTTGATATGAGCTCTGATGGAGTCATAATTATAGTTAATCATTTGTATATTGAGTCATCAATGATATGCAATTTTTTCGCACAAGGCAAAAAAATGCATTGGAGAAAAAACTCAATAATACATAGATTTTTTGAGCCATGACCCTCGCGTGTGTCCTCATAATACTCCATCAAAGTGTCACCACAATCTTTCAATGGATTTGGAACGCATATGGAATAAACATTCAAACATTGAAATTGTTCTTTTTGTTAAAATAAAAAGAACAATTTCATCACTCAGATAGATTACAATAACAACATGAAGTATGCAGAGCTTGTTTTGTGAAAATTGAGAACGCAAACATATTAAAATTACTTTTGATCTGTTTTCTGCTGTATGCTTGTTCAGCTTTGTTCCGTCATTTGTTAGCCTACCCTCAAGACGATGAATTGGCGATGCACATTGCGGCAATTCTTGAAATTTTATTTTTCAATAACGCTTTAAATCAAAAATTGTATAAAAGAAAAAACTTCTCAGAGCCTATTTTTTGATGAACATGTTCTATTTAGATGAGTTCTGTGAATGAAAATGAATGAAAATACAACGTTTTGACAGCAAAGTGCTGCCTTTTTCAAGTGTGAAGAAATATGAAAATAAATAAGCAAAATTGTCAGGACAACAAAAATAAGAGTACAAATAGTGACTAGATTAGTTTAGAATATTGAATCCTAGGATCGTGGAGCTCTGCCTGTGGTTGATGATTTAATATCCACAGGTTTCCAGGTATACACAAGATTCCTTGTCAATGTGGCAAAATATATACTGGACAAACCAAGAGGACTGTAGAAACAAGAGCATTCTCGTCATATAAGATTGAACCATCAAGAAAAATCGGCTGTGGCTGAGTATGCTATTCAAGATTTACATGGCATTGACTTCAAGAATACGAAGCTCCTGGCTGAAGAGATCAATTGGTTCAAGAGGCTCACAAGAGAAGCAATTTAAATGAAAAAAATCACCGAATAATTTGAATTTTAATACCGGTTATGAACTTAATCGATCATGGCTACCAATAATTAGTTCATAATTTCAAGTTATTATTATCTACGAATCTACTTGCGAGAGTAACTTTATCACCACCTCCTGAAGATCTGTGGATGGCTCAATTATGCGCCAAACCAAAAAGAGTAGAGCCATATATACCTAGAGCCACAAGGAGTTGACAACTTCCCTATTTAGACCTTTATTATTATCTCCTGGAGACCTGAGGATATTAAATCGTCAACCACAGGCAGAGCTCTACGATCCAAGGAGCTATTATTTCAAACTAATCTAGTTACTATTTGTACTTTATTTTTTGTTGTCTTGACAATTTTGTCTATTTACTTCAATATTCCTTCACACTTGAAAAAGGCAGCACTTTGCTATGTGTTTCTAATAGTTTTTATGTACAGAACTTGTCCAAATGAGACAAATTTATCAAAAATTGTAACATTCATGTTAGGTAAGAAGAATATATTATTGTATGATCATATTGTAAAAATTTTTTGTATGGCTTTTTAGCTGATGATGGGAGCGGTAGACCTCTCGAAACGTCTCAATTAATATTCAAATGAATAGCCTATCAAAAAGGAATCGGATCGCTCAGGGCCTCATTAAAGTTTCACGTGATAACAGAAGATAGATAGATAGTAGAAAAACGAAGAAAATGGAAGATATATAGAAGAAGATGGAAGAAAGAGTCATAATTATTCAGTGGAATCATGACGCTATCTTATCTTCATATATAATAATCATGTAAAGTTTGTTAAATGTATTTTTGTACACGTTATTCTATACAGTATCCATATTAAATGTTGTTTTCACTTCTGTACAAAATAAATTTTCTTATATAGTGAATATTAGTATCAATAATATTATCATCATCAAAGTACTCACAAATTCCTGCAATGATGTCTAATCGTTTTTTTCTCTCACTCAACCGAACGTCTTTGAAACGAAAGCCACAATTGAGACTCCGACCTTTTTCGTTATAACTTGAAATCATTGATCCTGTACATAAGGCATTAAAAAACATCAAAAATTCTAGTAAATTCTTCGGCATACTCGTTATTTGTGCCTTCATAATTTTGAATCATTTTCAATGCAAAAGCTTTGCCTAATACTTTTGCTTCTTTATATAACTAGGTATTTGAAACTGCATATTTAATATAACTGCCAAAAAACATCTGGTAGAAAATGATATTCCAGAGTCTCAAAGGCATAGATGATAGAATAACGATATATTCATTCATATTTTCGCAGAATGTCTCCGTAAATTTATTGACAGAGTCATTCTGAAACCTTCTGCCATTTGTTTTAACGAGATTGTCATGATACCAAATTTATATGGTCAATCGATAAAAGCAAGAAGGACATGGATAAATGATATATTTCTTTGCACAATCAAGTCTTCATTCCTAACCCTCGGGCACGTACTACTCTTCTGCATATCGTTTTTAGATGACTTTTTCTTCTAAAATTTTATTCTGTAAGCATGACAGATGCGAGAATATTGTATCGAAACCTGCTTTTTCAATTTTCATGTAGTCCAGTCAACATGTCAAAAAATTGAAGAGAAGTTAGTAAAAGATGCGAATAGTGCTATTTCCATCTTTTTTGACCAAAATTTCGTCGAGCAATTTTCAGGGGGAGGAAAAAACCACAAAATATTGACATTTTTATTCTCAATATATCATTTCATCTCATATCATATTAGCAAAATTTTTTATCATATCATCTACTCCCTGTAGATAGTATTCTCAACAGCAAGGTGATATGAAATTCAATGTATGAGAATATATGACAGTTTGTTTACTGTATGTTGACAACCTTAGCTGTGCAGGACACATGATCTAAGTACTCGCGCAAGACGTTTCATTTTTGTTTGTAGATATGCTGTGAAATGTCAAGCTATTGACGTTATTAAATACCACAGATCATTCTCTATTATTATTATTAACCATGGCATCCAAGCCGCAGCGAGAAGCATGAGTTCCGAATGAACAGAAATGCAAGTAAATTTCAATTATTTGAGAAAACCCAAATTTGAATTGTGGCAGAACCGTCACATGAGGAAAACATGAAATGCATGTGGAGGTGCGAATGAATCCGAGAAAGAATGAGGAGAAGTATGTATATATATTTTCATTCAGAAGTAGGAAGCTTTACCCATTCCGGAATTAGAATATTACTAACAATTTCTGACATTTCTTCAACATATCTGCTGATAGTACTTTTACAGCCAAATTGATGTCATCCCTCAACGTCTAACATCCATCTTCTTCGTGATTATCTTCTCTTCCTGAAAATTTATTCGCAAAATTTTGATCGAAAAACATGAAAATAGCACTATTGGGTGATCGAAAACGACGTTCTCAAGTTTCATCAAGCTCGCAGCTTCTCCGACCTCAAAGTAAATTTTGATTGGACTAATTATGTTGATCACACGGTTTAGCTTTGATTTTAGCACAATTATAGTCTAAATATACATAGATATCTTGAAGGCACAATGGACTAAATAAAGTACTGGAACCTACGACTATCTGACGGTCTAATTCAGCAACAAGAAAGAAGATATGTATCTAGCAAATTATTTTTGTACTAGAAACAAGATACTGTAATCATTAGAGAACCAAATCGCTAGAAGTATCAGCAATGCGCATCGGTTTATCTACCAGTCCATGTTGAAATCTATTAATGTAAGAACTGTATCATAATCTAGTCAAAATAGACATTCTCCCTTGCATAAATTCCCAAGAAGCTGAAAATTGGCATGAACGTTCAGGATTCCATTATAATAAAGTTGTGGAAAGTCCCTTTCGAACCCATGTGTATAGAAAATTTCATTCGAGGTCAAAGTTCGTAGATATGGGTTTTTCGAA
Source organism: Dromius quadrimaculatus (assembly GCA_963989225.1). Classification (NCBI taxonomy): domain Eukaryota; kingdom Metazoa; phylum Arthropoda; class Insecta; order Coleoptera; family Carabidae; genus Dromius; species Dromius quadrimaculatus. The sequence continues at coordinate 32,293,647 of OZ022332.1, read as the reverse complement.
TTTTTCAACAAAATTGTCAGTTTTGTGATAGAAATAGCTCAGACAAAAATTGAAGATCTCCCAATTCTCCACAAAAATGGTCCCCACACTTTTTCTTCCCAAGACTCGCTATTCCTGAGAAGAAGTCATTCTCAAGTTATATTCTTCATAATATGAACACTTTTCCACGCCACCCATAAGGTAGTATACTTGTCACGTATTTTTTGTCGCGGTTCCTTCGGTAGTCCTATTCCACGGCCTTCATATTGAAGTTCAACTATGCTGTTCTCCTTGGATCATTATGCCTCGAGAAGGAATTTGTTCTTCCAAGATATGAACCGTAAAGGCCTAAAAACACATGGAATGTGCAAATATCATATTTAAATTTTATTTCTACATATCTGAGGTTGATGTATAATAGTTTTTCATCATATCCCTACCCCTTCAACAATGCAACTCTTGCTTCCAGCTACTAATGCATCCCTAAATCAATAAACTCATATTTAACTAAGGCGCCCTGGAAGTATAGAAACTGAAGCTATTGCAAATATTTCTGTGGTTGGCAGCCTACATTTCAACTAGACAAAGCTTTATTGTAACTCCTCCTGTGATTGACAGTTTATATTCCTAGTAAAGTTCTTGGAATGTCTCCTGAGATTGACCGTCAATATTCGAAGTGAAACTCTTGATATTTTTCCTGTGATTGACAGTTTATATTCTAAGTAAAACTGTACCCAAATTCTACCGTGATTGATAGTTCATATTGTCGGTAACTGAAATTAACTCGTAGCCACCAAGCGGTTAAAAGCGGAACTATATTTTAAAGTGGACTCAACCCCAATTTCCATATGATCATATGTTATGTTACTGGTTCTATTAGCATCATTCAATGACTTTTTCGAGGTTGTTCATATGAAATTTTATACTACAATAGTTCTCATTGGATTTATTTAAATCTTGGCTTCCGACATTATCAATAAATTATATAGCCTTATTGCTATACTGAAATTAGTCTTTCTCAGGACTATATTTTCTAAGATATGGAATCCAAATGAATAATTGTCAAAAATTATTGTGTCTATAGATGACATTCCAAATTTAGTTGGATTGTGGATTTGAGCTTCCATAAGCTCCCTAAAAAGGAGAAAAGAATAGTGTTACTGAATAAATTTGGAAACTACGAACTGGGTGTGAATTAAAAACATTTGTACAGGGCAAGCTGAAATCTGAAATGTATAATACAAGAATGTCGCAAATACTTCCCTGTAATATTATTTTCTTGAAAGCTATGAATTCTACAACCTCACGCAGCCGTTTAGTTACAACTGAAAATCATATATAAATAAGATTTTAAAAGAAAAAGCTATATGTTCTGAAAGAGAAAATTCAATACTTTTCCGCACAATTAGAATATAATAGAATGATTCAACGAAATATGAATATTTTTTCGCTCAATATCAACGTACACCGATCACAAACTTGTCGTAAGCCACTTTTGATCCATCATTTTGTGAGCACAGTACTGCCGCCAACGGTAACTTCAGTTGTCAATAGAGAAAAATAATTGCGCAACAGCTCATTGAAGGCTAGAGCTTACATCATTGGTGAGATTGGCATGTAATATTGCGTATAATTTGCTTATATTGTATAACAAATGAGCCTAAATTTGGGATTATAACAATTTTTCAATAATTTATAATCATTATGCCCTTAAAATACCATGCCGGATCATTATGACCCGAAGAGCACATCATGTGTAAAGCTTTTACGAGGAGAACAGCAGTGTTAATGTAATATTAATTCGTGGTATTCAACCGCTTCTCCATTTTCTTCATCTTCCTGGGTTGACATGAATTGTTCAAACAGCAATACAATAGTTGTTCCGTCGTTGATGTAAGAATCATCTTCTTTTGGAGATTCATGCGCAGTTTCACGACACTTTGCTGAATTTTAACAAACGGTTAGACTTTTTTACAGTCTGCTGAATCATGAAATTCGTTCTACGATGCTTTGTTAAGTTTGACAAAATGTCAAATCAGTCACTTACTCTGTAGTCATTTTGAATATTTAACAAAGTACTATTTTTGACACATGTGAATATTTATGTCAAGATACAGTCAAGTTTGTTCCCTCATATATTTTATGAAATGTGAGTAAGCAGCAAAATTGAGATTACAATACGCGCATGTGCTATTCCAACTAAAATTATTGACTTAGTAATGAATAGTTCGTTACGATATGATTCTGAGTCAGAAAACTCGGATGGAGAGTTTTCAGGAAATATTGTGATGTCTCTGCGACGCCCTAGAGTTTTTAAGGACCGAACTAATCTGTAATCTTTTTCTTTTATACTGGATATTCAAAATAAGATTTCGATTTAATAAAAATATTGGTCCTGCAATTTTCGAGTATATTTATGAGAATTTAAATCATAGCATCGACAAAAGTACTCAATCCTGATAGTCCAATGGAACAGTTTGTTGTTGATTTGACTAAAATTTCACGCAACTGGTATATTTCAAAGCGTATTAGGAGACCACATAAATCCAAGCAAATCAAGTGTTTCGCGAAGAAAAGAAAGAAGCTCATCAGATTGCTCGCTCAAAACCATTGTGTTTTGTACAGCAAGAAATAAGTAAAATAAAGAAACAGTTTTTTTGAAGTCTTTCTACAGTACTCTGTATTCCAAATTTTCTTCTTATTACTTGATTTTGTGAAGTTCTTGTTTCTCCCTCTCCGTATGATAATCATGTCCTCTGATTTTAGGCATCTGAATAATGGTGTTCGATAAAACTTGGATATGATATAAAACTCATTCCTGAGTTTCGAAAAGAGTATAATTATATAAACATGAACTCTGAAACTGTTGATTATAGAATGAAATTTTGGGTGTTAGACAATACTTACATTGCATACGATTCCAATTTGATCACTCAAATTGACACTGATAGTACTTTTCTGGGAGATTTTTTGCGTGGAACTAGGTAAAAAGTAGCAAAAAGAATGAAATATCACCAAATAAGATTTAGCAATTGGCACAACGGTACTAAACTGACAATTCATTTTCATGGAACTTACAAAAAAATCAACCAATTTGTCAATTCAACAAAGATGCCAACTAATATTAGATTTAAACATGCTTTCGTGAAACCAGGCATCAATATTCGAACACGACTGGCCTTCACAGCTGGTTCATGTTGGTGAATAAAGTAAGCCTATTTTTTGCAGTCGCATTTGAAATACACCCCTTTCTGCAGTTAGAAAAAATAGTAATTTGGAGCTTTTCTGGTGCAGGGAAGATTAGAGCGTGGATTGGTTCCAGTATATTATCAATTAGCTTCCAGCCTCATAAAAACCCGATAAAAATGTTGATGAGCAGAAGCCAAGCTCCTCCAGGGTAGGCAACCTAGTTCGCTGGAACATTTCTTCGGCGTCATCGTGGCCCTGACGGCTTGATTACGACGCGCGCAGTTAAGTTATCATTCGGACTTGGACTTAAGTTACTTCAGCAATCAATTTTCTTTCAACGGCTTTTTTTTTACTTTGTCAAAGATTGTCTTGGAAAGATACAGTTTAATTTTTTTTGTTAGATTTGGTGGGCCCTAGTGTTTGAATTTATCGTTTTTTTTTTTTTTTTTGTGTGCAAATGTAATTCATTTCTCCTACTAATTTTGAAATCATAACGAGCAAGCTCGAATTATTAGGACAATTCCTTCTTTTTTCTTGAAAGCCGCCCAACACCGTAGGGAGAAGAGGAAACTGGTTGAGTATGTAAATTCTAAGTAAATGTAATATTATACTCACCAGAGTTCAATTTTGTGCCTTTCTGGAACCAAACCATGCGTTCAGGGCTCACGATGATATTCCTTTTCAAGCTTTTTACTTTCATTCGAGGTTTTTATTCTCACTCAACGTTTTTATCTTGGAGTTTCCAATCGAACAATTTCTCAACTTATATTTAATTAACTGCAGTACTCGCACTTGGAAGATTGAGTATTTCCAAAACGTGAGCTGCATATAGCCCTTATTTCTCTTATTTGCTATTTTTGAATAGGGACTTATTCATCTGAAATACGTTCATTAGTATTTGTTTTGGTGCATAATAGTATTCCGATTTACTTACATATTTTTTTTATGTACGACGTGTTATACAGAGTGATCAATAAAGATTGTCTGTCACGTGACTAGCAAAAGTTGGCAATATGATCAAAACTATCTTCAGGAAATGAAGTTAGTATAATTTCATTTATTTTGATAACTACGTTACTGTCATTCCAAGAACACAGTGAAGTATATTTTGCATATTCTGTGACGGCTCCATCCATAATCTGATTCAAGAAACAAGAAAGAAAGTAAATAGCTGTATTATTGAATGATTATTGAAAATTGACTATCATTCTACCAAATTTTCAGGTTAAAATAGTGTTCATGAGGGAACTTTCATCTGTTATTTGAAGCTCACTATCTCAAGCAGGCGGCAAAGAGAAAATCAGAACAAGGCGGCACGGAGAATAATTTTTGATCACTCTGTATATACTTGCGAATCACTGTAAGGTGCAGGCCACGATTATCTGTATGTTAATTGTAGCACGGCTCCGGAGCGCAGTTCACAGGCTGAGCGTACTAGGTCAGTACAAAGTAGCCAGAGCTCGTTCATTTTATTTTTTTATTCACATGTGTATCTGCGAATCGCGTTGGTACCATCGTCTCCGTAGCAATGAGTCACCGCTGTTCATATTACGCAACTCGCGTTTAGCTCTGAATATTTTGGAGGTTAGGTCGCACTGTTTGTACGTAGGCTTGGTGTTGAGGTCAGATCTATTTCCATTGAGAGGACACATCCTTCGTGGCTTGAACCATCGTTCAATTATCACTACACTGTTGTTGACACCTCAGAAAATAAGGTTTGTTAGTGACACCAACTCTATTGTTTTCGTTCTATGTGTTTCGACGCGTGAGTGGAAGACCGAAGTGTTTTCTACAGAAGCTGAGGGTATTAGTTTCCCCAACTCAAACTACGTCAATCTTAGCCAATTGGCGCCCAGAATCAATCTTTCTAATAGGTTTGAATATCGTTACGCTCGTTGGCACCAATTGTGCTATTTAACAGTATGTAGGTTGATCTCAGCCTGGCAACCCAAACTACTATTTCACAAATAATGAATATTGAGGTTTGACAGCTAGAGACTGAGCGATTATCAGTGCACTGCGAATGGCTACGATTAGCAAAGATTCAATAAATTATGATCCCAAAAACCGTATGGATTGAGCCGATGTTACAAGTAACTGCAAGTTTATTGCTAGTTACAGATAATTTGCTGATAATATAGAAAAAATGTACTGAACGTCTTTGGATAGTGTAAGCTCCCATAAAAACTAATCGCATATTTATGATTTCTCCAGACAACGAATACTTTGTTCTTCGCTTGATGAATATGTATGTGCTTTATATTCGAATGAAAATATCAATCATTTCATTATCAATGGACTTTATCGCAAAATGATACTCTGCATTTATGTTAGAAAGTCCCTATCAATTTTTGAGAGTACTTTGAAGTTTTACATAATTTGTTATCTTATATTATAGCTAAGAGTATCTTTCTCAACACATGTTTTGGTTAAATTTTGAGCCCCAATCTTCATCTCAATATTCCTGTCTTATCCTGCTTGGAGTTTTTTCTGATTGAATGGCCGATAAGCACAGATCTCTCTTCAAACAAGACATACTCTTGAAAGAAACATTTTGTAAGGCGAACTGTATCTTAGCAATCCTCCTCAGTCAGTGGTGAGTCCATCAAACAGGTATGTTTTCCCACATTCTGTCTACCTGTTCACAGTCCTTAAAAACTGAGGATTTCATTTTCCTGTAGGGGTAGTTTCTATTCTTCCCCTCGAAACTTCGCCCAAACTCCAGTCGTCTTGGTTATAGGCCTCCAGAGAGCACTAAAATAAGATTGATGTATCTTGGCGAAAGCACATTTCGCTATTTTACTTCTCTTGCATTGGTCAGCTCATGCAGCCAGGCAAAACTGTATTTGAAACAGTTCTTTTGGAATTGAGCTACAAGAAACTGAGAATAGTTCTTGTCTTCTCAGATGCTATAGTCATATATTCGAGAGCCTTAGGTTCTGCAGACCTATAATAGAACTGCATCAAATACACAAAATATCTGGGTAACGAACACCGAAAATTGAACGCTCTATCCAAGTATTTTTTCCTTAACACATATAATTAGTGTTACAACTCGTATTTGGATTATCTGGACTTGATAATCTGTTTCATATAGTTATTTGGATACTCCAAGAATACTTACATCATTATTGTATCTAAAGATTCAACTAAATGAAAACTAACGAGAGCATACAACATTGATACACAATAATAAAACTTTGCAACTCGAAAGACATCCTAACACTCTGATGCGCTGCCGAGATATGAGCCTTAAATCAAAGTGAACAAATTGAAAAGAGACAGACAAATTCTCTTAGAAGTGTATTTAATTGGCCGACATCCGTACCGAATTACGTAGTACGACAAGAAGCAATTGCTTCACGTAAATCATTTTCAACGTTATCTTACCATCTTAGTCGTGGCCTTCCTTTCGGTCTTTTATAGCTTGGCTTGTATATGAACGTTCTTTTCGTCATTCTGTTATCTCCCATTCTGTTCAGTTGACCCAGCCATCTGAATCTATGTCTTTTTATTGAAGTGACTATGTCTTCGTTACTGTATAGTTCATTCATTTCAAAATTTATCAGGATTCTATACTGATTTCTGTGACCAGCTACAACGTCTAAATAACGACAATTCAATACTGGAATCGATACAGCAAAAATACAATTGGATCATGAGACTCAAATTCTTGTAAGAATAACAGTTTATCCTCTTTGTTGGAATAAAATTCTATCATAAACATGAAGTCAGTTGTCCGATTGGGCACACTTATATCGGTTTCAATAATACAACTGGAGGGCTGAGCACAGGTTTTTCAGGAACTGTTGGAGTTTATTGTTGTGCTTCACACAATCATTTACTTACTCCAATCTGGAAATTAGAAATACTCACTTTCGCATTCTATAATCATTCTAAGACAACTTCCTGACAGAATGTTCTTGTGCTGAGCGAGTCTACCTGTCAACATGGACTTTCTCCATATAAATAGAACATATACAGGCATCCAAAGAACAAATCCCATGAGGTCGTAGTGATGAATGAACAAAAAGTTCTTATTTCATATAAGGCATCTAAATAGACATACAAAACACTGTGAAAATATTCAAGGAAAGATAGAATTACAATGCTTTAGTTCCATCCAATCAAACTTACGAGTCCTCATACCGTTCTACAGAAGATTTATAGTGCAAAAGAACATTCCAACTTCACAAACTAAGAAGATATAAGAGCTCTCTGCCCATATTTTGCTTCAAAAACAATAAATACTACTCTCATCTGGTAAGCGATGGGAGTAGATATGACATAGTTGTCACCGACAAAACGTTTGTCTATCCAAAAGAACTGCACTTGTTGAACATCAAGTTTCTTACAACCATATTCGGAAGTAAAATTAAGCCGTAGCCATCTGGTGTGGCTAAACGAGAAATACTCAAAGTCGTATTATGCTTGAAACACCATTTGAGCTGATTTTATTTCAATCGTTTGATATTTGTGAACAGTGAGCTCTTATTATATTTTTTCCATTGCACGTTTTTTCTACTATTATATGTACTGATCAAAATCAGTCTTTTTGGAGGCGGTTTTTTTATTTAGATCAATTTTATTTCAACCTCTTTTGACTTTCCTATTTACTATCTATTTATCTCTTCATTCTTTTCCATTTATTGAATTTTTCGAGTTAAGCATGAGTTTCTCTTCGAGAAAAGTAAATTAATGTGAATTCAATTATTCAAAGACCATTTCACAAGAACATGGTTATTCATCTGCAAATCAATACAATTTGAAACGTCAATGCACAAAATTGTAAAAGTACCAATGAAATTTAATCCTCAAACTTACAAGTTTGTCAAAAGAAACCACCTCTAATATTATAATAACAGAAAATGACTCCCTGAAAAACTGCGGTTTCAACATGTGAACAAGCATGTCTGAAAATGACAGTACGACTTACATCCAACATTTTGGTTGATAACAGCGCCGATATCGGTGATTTACTCGCGAATACTCTTTCTCAGAGAAAAGTATAACCTTATTCTTGATAATAATGTGAGTGATGTATTATTGGGATTTCAGTCAAATTTAATATTATTTCTTTTCTGCTTTACAGTTTCGGCTGAAAGCAGAAAAGAAATAATATTAAATTTGACTGAAATCCCAATAATACATCACTCACATTATTTACAAATCTAGTCAGCGTCAACCATCTTATTCTTGATGTATGCATGATAGGCCCAATTATAAGCTCTTAAACTCTCGGATGAGGGCAATAAGATTGGAATGGAACTACAAAGCTCTCACATTCATAGTTTTTTTCCGATCAATCTTCCGAATAAACTCTAAGAATATTTTGAGCACCTACCTGACCTCCCTCTCTCCGCGAGCATGCACTTGCAGTTTTTTAAAACTTCTGTTGCATTTGTGCATAGTCTTCCATTTTGTTGACTGGTTGTTCTTGTAAATTTTTTTTTACGATGTCTTTTTTGCTGTCCGTTTATTTTCTACGTTCTAGCAGTTTCCTGTAGTTTTTTATGTATAAGTATTTTTTATTCTATTGTATATCTATTTTATTCATCAAAAGTTTTTTTATTGAGAATTTTGTACATCATTTGAACTGGAAATTGTTTGTTGCTAGGAATTTTTCGAGATTTAATTTCATCTTTTCTTTGTGAATGATATAGTTTCACCAATTTGTATGGTTATATTTATTGTTGTGTGGTCTAGTCGGTATCACCTTGAAGATGGCCACCAAGTGGCCGAAACCGGTCAATAATTGAATGAAATTATGAGAACAGTGCAAACCGAAGTCTTTTTGGAGCTCTTATTTCTAAAAACCATCACCTTCTCTCTTGTATTTCTCACACTTCGGGCTCCTCCTCTTCCTATCAAAAACACTAAATTCAATCATACAAGCTGTAGGTCATATAATTCACTATTATGTGAAGAAAACTCTATCATATTATATAATTTGGCATAAAGTTCATTTATATCTCTTAATTTTGTATGACCGAAAGCCAATTCAAAAGGAGTAAAATTGTATCAAATTATTGTAGCCAATAACTGCATAATTCATTAGATCGCTCTTGTCGTCCGGAAAAGTTTCTCTCAATATTCTCAAATGTTCTATAAATATCAAGTGGACAATACCGTTTGATTGGTGGTGATATGGTTTTGTAGAACGAATATTGATTTTGTGTAATCTCAAGAGCTCTTGTACCGTGCTATTGTTAAGCTCATCTCCATTGTCAATGATCAGATTTTTTGGGACGCCAAATGGAGCAAAATATCTAATTGAAGCATTACTTATGTGAATCGTTGTTTTACCTCCTGTAAAGATTGTGTCACAAAATAAATTGTAATCCACCATTGAACTTGGAAGGAAAGGAATAAATCAAACACATATTTCAGTTACACTTTCAAAGCAAGTTATTGTTTACATTTTTTTTGTTGACATTCCTCTGCTCAGCACAGAATTCTCAATTTGCAATGTACGCTGCACGATTCAGTGGCGTGAGTGCCCGGTTTTGCGCTGCTTGTCAACTAAAGCACTGTAAGAGTAAGCAAATTCACAGTTTGCTAAGCTCTGACGAAGTTGAGGAATGTGCTTTTCTTGCAAGCAATCAATAGAGGAATATGAACTATTTGTAAATACGATTGACGTCGATAACGAATATTGTTATATCGGCACTTTGGATTTTATATATAGTTAGTCAAGTTATGGGTTAGTCAAGTTATAAGTCAAGTCATAGTAAGTCAAGGAAGATGTAGGTAGTTAGTGAAGAGAGGATGGTTAGTTAGTTAGTGATAATGTAGTTAGTGATAAGTTAGTTAGTGCGTGTGTTAAGAAGTTAGAAGTTTGTAAATATTCATCAATGTAGTTTGAAAGCCGGTGAGCAATCGGAGTTTGGTAACTTAATCTTTATATTCTTTATCTTTTCAGATACATTTTATTATTTGTTAAACGTGCAAATTATTCCAAGTTCCTGTGCAAGTCTTCTCCCTTTTCATAAGTATTCGTATTCCAAGAGTCGATAAGTAGAAATATAATATCCTCACAGTTCAGCAAAGAACCCAATCTACCAAAATATAAATTTATTGTTAGTGGGAAACCCTTATGCAGGGGCCACACTTGCGTCTAATGTCATTAATTAAGGCGTTATGTGACAATTGATATATTGTCATTGACAATGTGTTTATTGTTAAACAACGCCTCAACTAATGGCATAAGGCGTAGATGTGGCCCGAGCATTACAATTGGTGGCAGCGGTTGCGGGTATTTTGATGAATATAGATAGTCAAAAATTTTTTTTGATTTTCTTGTGAGGATATATTTTTTTTTTCTTCCCTTTTCTTGATTTTTTTTTGTAAATGCCCCTCCGCATATCACCAGACATGCCTAGAGTTGCGTAATACTCTGGAGCCATTCATAATAAAATAATAAATATTTCATAGTTGTTATATCAAACGTTTATTTCGATAATTATCAAAATGAAAGACCGATCGCGAGAATTCGAGTATATTTTAATTAATTGTCCGCATAATAGTGGTGCTGTGGAGTTTCTCAGGAATCTTGTGATAGAGGATCCAGCCTTCTTTGAATTAAGTACTCATTTTCAAAATGTGAATGAAACCGTTGATGAGTTCAAAACACGACTCTGGTTGAGTGACCCAGTATATAATGATCCATTCAATTACAATTTGGAAGACGTGGAGTGGAAAGAATTTCTCATGAACTCTCAATTTGTAACAGGCCTTAGACCACAGATAAGAAGTAAAGTATTGACAGAAATAAAAATAAAAGATTTATGTTTGATAGAAGACTAGTACGAGATATGTGAATTTGCTAAATTTATTGAAAGTAATGAATGTGAACAGAATCAGAAGAATAGAAATTATCCAAATATAATTGATAAGACTAGTTGTGATAATGGTGAAAATGTCGATGATGAAGATAGATACAGCAAAGAAAATTACGTATTAGCGACTGAAGAAGGTTATTTAGAGTTAAACTCAGAAGTAGGAGAAAAGTCAGAAGATACGAGTAAAGAAGACATAGAGATGAAAAGAAGTGAAATGATAGATTCAGAATTATTAGTAGATAGTGATCAAGAGGAAATAGGTCAGTTTAAGGTAGATTTCTGGGAAAAGATATTTTCAAAGATGAATATGAAAGGTAGTAGAACGGATGATTCAGAATTAGAGGATAATGACCAAGAGGAAATAGGTAATTTTATGGAAGATATTGAGAGAAATATATTTTTGAAGATGGAGATTAAAGAAGAAGAAATGATAGATTCAGAGTTAGAAGAGAGCGACCAAGTGAAAATAGAGCAGTTTACGACAGATATAGAGAGGAAGATATTTGTGATTGAAACAGAAACAAGAAGTCTAGAGCAGGAAGAAAACAAAAAGGAAGTTGCGGCAGAAATGAAGAAGTTGATGATAGATTCAATTACTTCTAGAGATTTTGAAGACGAAGAAATTGAAGAATTGATTTTGATGGCACAGGATGATGCCGGACACAAAGCGAAGGTCACAGACACAAGTTTCACTGAAAGTAACGTTCTCGAAGAGGATGCTGAGATTTTTGAGAATATCTTATGGGATTCCTGGATTTTTGTAGAACAAGAGGAAATGATTCCAGAGTTTTCATCGTTGCCGTTGACAGAAGCATCAGATCCGGTAAGCATAAGGGTACATAATCCAATTGTATTTTATAGCAAGTGCAAAGCGGAGGATGAATGTCTCGCAACAGGATTCGTTCAAAACGAGGTGTTCAGTCAGACATGGAAATCTCATAAGATCAGGTACAGAGCCTACGACAAGAGGACCTTTCACAGTGGAATTTTCAGAAAACCATTGGCAAGGATACAAGCTATACATAACAGTTCGAGGTAATTCATTGTTACAAAAGCTGATCAGATTTGTAATAGGTTTTATTCCATTCGGTTTTGGGAATAGTGATATTTGTTATCCTAAAGTCAATTTTGTCATCCGATTAGATTTGAATGGTTTTATAAAATGCAGAAAACGGAGATAACTCAAATTTACGTCATGATGTCGGATAGAATCAACTTAGAAATTATCATTCTTGTCTTTTCGTATATATTTTCCTATTTATTCTTGTTTTAAATAGTTTTTATTGCAGTTCCAGTAAAATTTGATTTATTTTTATGTCAATGTAATCATTTTGAAGCTAGAAGGTATAGTGTGTGGTCATCAGAATTTTCGTCATTGTTTTTAAAATTATTTAATTTACGACTAAGAGTATAGAACAAAAATATGAATTTTTTTCAACAGTAGATTCAAATAAGTAATTCTGCTACGTTTGGTATTATGAGATGGTTAAGGATACAATTATAGTTTAATCTAGATTTGTTTACACGGATGCCAGGTAGTAATTTTGTCATATACTCAGGAATTTGGCTCTCCTGTCCGTTGGTAGCCAACTTGTGCTTTAGAATTGCGGTCATTTTTAGCTGCAAATTCAAATCCCAAGTGTTTTGTAAATATTAATTTAAAATAGTTTTGGTTCACCGGATGCCAAGGCATATGTAATTGATATGATCCCCAGGAATTTGCTTCTCCTGTCCGCGAGGTAGGCAACCAGAGCTTCAGTTTGGAGATTTTATTTTTGTAAATCATAAGGATTAAGATTGGAAAGAATCTGAGAATACAGTGTATTTTGCGAACATAATTTCAACAAGTTGTAGGATTTCAGGCAAATAAGGGATTTATGAGATTTTTATTTTTCCAAGACTTCATGATAAATTGTCTGTCGGTAATTTTATATCAGTTATTGATGAAGTTGAGACTAAGAGTTTCAATTAGAAAAACCGATTATGTTGGATGATTTGTGAAGTGTTGAAAGAGTTTCTGACATTTTCTTTGAGAAGGGTATGAAAATACAAACAAATTGAAATTATGGTAGCTTAAGTCCGAACTAAATCTCTGGTGGGTAATTAAGAAATGAAATTTTGAATGAATGATCAAGGTTCAGTGACGTTTATAGTAATTATATGAGATTTATGACCAAAATCTCATTTAATAAAAAAGATGTCAAGATTATTTTATGTAGTATTATGTAGCAAATTTCTAAGCAATTATTTTTGAGATTGTACTGCAGAATATGTCTACTTGTTCCAGTGTACCAAGACTACTCTGCTGCTGTTGAGACAAAAGTTGAATAAGAATGACCATGACGGGGGTAAGAAGAAACAAAATTTGAAAGGATCAATGAAGGAGGGAAGAAAAAATTTACAAGAAGTTCGGCAACCGAAGGTTCAATCATGGCGATTCCAACATAATGGGTTAAATCAAAACAATCTGATGGCGATTACAAAACTGCTGTTTACAGGAACAAAAATTCATGTGACAAAGGTCAAAATCCAATTCTACGCCAAGCAGCAGTTTTTTTTTCCTAAATTGTGCTTTAGAGAAAGCAAATTTCCAAGAAGGGGAGGATTGTAAGAGTAAGCAAATTCACAGTTTGCTGAGCTCTGACGAAGTTGAGGAATGTGCTTTTCTTGCAAGCAATCAATAGAGAAATATGAACTATTTGTAAATACGATTGACGTCAATAACGAATATTGTTATATCGGCATTTTGGATTTAGTCAAGTTATGGGTTAGTCAAGTTATAAGTCAAGTCATAGTAAGTTAAGGAAGATGTAGGTAGTTAGTGAAGAGAGGATGGTTAGTTAGTTAGTGATAATGTAGTTAGTGATAAGTTAGTTAGTGCGTGTGTTTAGAAGTTAGAAGTTTGTAAATATTCATCAATGTAGTTTGAAAGCCGGTGAGCAATCGGAGTTTGGTAACTCAATCTTTATATTCTTTATCTTTTCAGATACATTTTATTATTTGTTAAACGTGCAAATTATTCCAAGTTCCTGTGCAAGTCATTCTCCCCTTTTATAAGTATTCCAAGAGTCGATAAGTACTAATATGATATTCTCAGAGTTCAGCAAAGAACCCAATCTACCAAAATATAAATTTATTGTAAGTGGGAAACCCTTACAGCACCGTCCACACTTACGAGCAAAATTTATTCATCACATTTATTTTGACAGTGGTATTTCGTACTCAGTGATTATATTTCTTCTTATTTCCATCTTTATCAGTTGCTTCCTCAACTTCAATTTGAGTTGGGCTGATTCTCGTTAATATTTTTTTTGTCTTCTCTCATCCGCTGTGATTTTTGCACGGCCAAGTTAAAGTTCAGCTTCAGTGACCGAATATTGTTCAGAAAAATTGTCGCTGGGAAATCATTCTCCGTCTCTCCTTGATTCCTCGCATATATTGTTCTCACTCCTTCAATTATCGTGCTGATTGCGAATTGACCGTTGGTCTTGTTTTTTTGGTTAGGAACTTGTTAGATAAAGTTTGAATGACCAGGTGGAGGTAAAAGAAATTAGTTGAGTGGGTCCAGGGTTTCTATCTCTCAGAATTCGATTGTCGTTTTATCGGTTCATCTGGTGATGAACAATTTCGCCTCCGGTTGAGGGATTTCAGGCAAATAAAGCTTGATATTGGAGGACGTAGTCTTCCACGGGCTGTTCCCGGATCAATTAGCTCTTCAACACATTTTCTTCACCATTCTATCAAGTCGCACAATATCTAAGGTAATCTGATGCATTTTCAATACTTTTTTTTTGAGTAGAAAAAAATTATATTAATAATCATGGAACAGTATTTTTTTTTTCCTCTGTCCTTCGTGGCTGGGCAGATTCATACAATTCTCTTCCAGGCTTTTCCGTTTGGGGTTTTCTTTTTAAATTTGATAACTGGTAGACAGCACTGGACTATCGACCAGCGTGAGTAAGCGAGGTCATTGCACCGAAGCTTGAGATTCAGCAACCGCGGAAACCAGATCGTCATTTGAGGATCGTACCTTCCCCTCCGACCATCTGGACCAACGTTCACCTGCAACGCCAGGACTATTCCAGCTAAGCCATTGCTTTATACAATTCATTTATTCCTTTTTTTGCTGTTTGTTAAATTTACAAGAATATTATTCAGTAGCACACCATTGAAAGTCGCAAGATACATCTATATACCTATCTACCATTCTATTACTTGTTATTGCTAGCTCGTGCAAGAGTTTAATTAATATTTGGCATATACACGTTATTTTCTTTGGTATATTTTCAACGTCCGCATATATTTTGTTATAGCCATGTTCGTGCCAGTATCGGTGGTCGACCAACGTTCCCTGCGCACTCTACATCGCTAATACTTCGAGATTGATATTTTTTTTTTTGTTTCTAAGTTCTTGTTTCTATAAGTGCAGATCAGTCGCGAGGACTGATCTGCGCGAGGCACGCTTCATTCGAGATTTGAATATGGGTATTTTTATTCATTTTTTTTTCTCGACGGGATACTTGCTCGAGTATTTTGAATTCTATCTGAACTATCAGAATTATGCGAAGCATGGTGAATTTCTAATATGTCTTCTACTAGATATAATCAATTTTTTCTTATCGGAGACTATTTACTGTGTATGCCGCCTTCGCAGGAGTTTGTTGACCTACTTGAGGTTGAATGTAATATTGGTCAACTGGCGCCCAAATTCCGTACTGAATCAGCTAGACTCGTACTTCATGTACCCACCCCTATCTCCACTATTCTAGCCGGTGTTCAACCGGACCTTGCCCGGTATCGTCTACGAGAGGCGTAGGAAGTTTATTTGGCGCCCGACGTGGGGTCATACTGTTCACAGGTCCGAGTATTTTAGAGTTTGGACTGTATTTCGAATGTTTCTGTTCAATTGTAGTCTCAGAAAAGTTCAGATATTATTCATTAGCCTACTTAGCTGTTTGTATACATATATATATATAATTCTTTTTGCTCTTGGGGATCTTTATGTGCTCTTAGAAAAATGTTCGAATGTTTATCTACCAGTCTGATTGATCCCGTAGTGATCGTATAATCTCGGCTAGGTATATAATCGCTGGTGTATTTATTTTTATTGTCGCTGTGGATCACAATTTGGAGGTAAACCGTTTGAATAAAGAAGAATTAATCTAAGCACTCACGATTGAGGGTTGTCAGAGGTTAGTAGTGTGGATTCCATGAGGTGTTTATTACGCGTCGAATAATCACGTTCGTATGTAGCCCCTGGATATCCGTTCACGTTTGCGGAAGATTCTATTGCTTTAGAGAAGCTAGTTAAGAAATTCCGAAGTCGGATTAAGAGTCTTCAGATATTAAGTCATCTTCTGAATATAAGAATATCTGCAATCAAATTTATCACGCCATTTGTAGAACAAATCGTTGAGAAGTTTTGAATAACGACAACAAACAAAAAAATCTCAATTCCTCTTAAGATTTATCACCTTAGAATCCGACTTCAAATCGAAAGCAAAAACCGCATTATTGTCGTCGACAATTGCAAGTCCGTTAGTAGGTGGTTAATTCAGCGTCACTGGTCTAGCTCATTTGAATCTAGAAGATAATTCATCGGATTCGGACCAAGACTCTTTAGATACTGAACCAATTCGCGGAAAAAAATTCTTCTCGGCAAGTGTTCAACCTGTGCCAGTTAGTTAATAAGGTCTCAAATTTACGGGTGATACAAGACAAATGTCTCTAAAAGCTTTTTTAGAAAGAGTTGATGAGCTTAGAGTAGCACGTAACATTGGCAAAGCTCAGTTAGTAATCTTGGCTATAGACCTATTTGGCGACAGAGCATTAATTTGGTATAGGGCGACTCGCCACAGTTATAACTCATGGGACGGATTAGTAAATAAGTTTGCGAGAAGAATTTCTTCCGGGAAATTACGAGGAAAAATTATTTGAGGAGATCAATCATCGTACCCAGGGTCCACATGAAAGTGTCGAGATGTACATTGCCACGATGACGTCTCTGTTTGCTAGATTACGATCACGTATTTTATCAAAGCCTCTGAAAGTTCATATTCTGTTGGAAGACATCCTGTCTTTCTACCAAACCCAGACTGTCGCGGAGCTTTTATTACTTTGTCGTGAAATTGACGAACGTAAAGAATATGTTTAGAATTTCGCTCCTCCCCCTCGTCACAGCCTCTCGTTAGAGCTAGACCAAGCATACGTTCATGTTTCCTCTTATCCTGGCCCCTCAACACAGGTAGCTCCAGTCGACACGGTTGAAACTAAGAGATCCTGTTGGAATCGTGGTAGCACAGTACATCTTGCGGGTAGATGTAAGGCCCCGCGTAGGAGGTATTGCTTCAGATGTGGCAAGATAGACGTGACGGTAAATAGGTGCCCACGGTGTTCGGGAAACAGACGACGGATGAAGTAGGTGGTCGTCCACTTCATGGTAATCGTTCCTTATCGACCAACATTATTGATGTGAGGCTGGATTTCATACTTGCACACGCCAAGGATGATGAGTGAGCATACCTCGAGGTTTCTATCCTTGGGAAGTCCTTCTTTTGTCTCCTTGATTCTGGCGCCTCTCGATGCGTTGTAGGTAACTCGGGCTATCAATCTCTATGCGAGTTAGGATTGCAACTTATTGGTAAACGTGGTACATGTGAAGTGGCAGATGGTGAACGCTGTGGGAGTCTCGATGAGATCGCTGTTCCAATAAAATTGCGCGATTGGGTTGAAGGTATCAAAATTCTTGTAGTTCCTGCTTTGCAACATAATTTGATCCTCGGAGTTTACTCTTGGCGAACTCTAGAAATCGTGCCAGATTTGAGTAGAGGTGAATGGTATTCTTCACCTTATCATGTGACAATAGATAGCGTTCAATTTCTTACTTCTCGTACATCACTTCCATCGGCACAAGGAAAAGAGCTCAATGATTTCTTAGATGAGATGTTAGCACACTTTCCGTCTGATGGACTCGGATGCACTTCTATGGTCGAGCACGAAATTCATACGGATAACCCACCAATAAAGCAACGTTATTACCCACTTTCTCCAGCTATGCAAAAACAGGTAGATATCGAATTAAATGAAATGCTCTGTAACGGTATCGTTCAAAAATCTAATAGCGCAAGGTCCCGTCCTATTTTGCTAGTTCCAAAGAGAGATAGTTCTTACCGGTTTTGCGTGGACAACAGAAAGTTAAATGCAATAACGGAAAGAGGTGCGTACCCTTTGCCTTATGTTTCAAATACGCTAGGTAAATTACGGGATGCTAGATACTTAACATCATTGGATATCAAAAACGCGTATTGGCAGACCAAGGCCGCAAGCAACTCCTGGCAATATACCGCTTTTACTGTTCTAAATCACGTGCTTTTTGAATTTTGTCGCATGCCGTTCGGGCTACATAATGCTCCTGCTACGTGACAACGTCTTATTGATAGGGATATAGGCACGTATTATCACGCAAACACTCGAAAAACACTTGAGCATATTGCAAGAGGTAATGATGCGGTTGTCAACCGCTGGATTAACCTTGGGCGTAAGAAATGTCATTTTTGTCAGGAGGAATTGCGCAACCTGGGGCTCGTCGTGAATAAAAATGGACTGCTCGTAGATCCAGTAAAGTTACAGCAATCCTAGAAATCAGTATCTGATGATCGACACATTCTTGGTATAGCGTCATGGTATGGACGCTTTGTGCCTCACTTCTCGACTGTCGTAGTGCCACTGACTAATTAATTGAAGGAAGGGAATAATTTCGCTTGGAGCGCACAATTTATGAGAGCTTGGGACGATATGAAAAATCAGTCAGTTCCAGCCCCAAATCTATCGTGTCCCGATTTCGATCGAGAATTCATATTACAAACGGACGCTTCAAATTTTGGGCTAGGAGCTATCTTATCGCAGAAATATGATGACGGAGAAAAAGTTATTTGTTATCTCTCCCGGTCCCTTACAAAACAAGAGCGTAATTTTTCGACTACCAAAAAATAACTTTTAGCGCTACTCTGGTCAGTAGAGAAACTTTGACCCTATTTAGAGGGAACGCATTTCACAGCGGTATCCAAATTTTCGCATCGAAGATGGTAGATTATACCGATTTGTTCGTAATAACTATGCGGCTTTGTCCGGTACCGCGAATCAATGGAAGCAAGTCGTGCCCAAAGACAGGCGTGAGGACCTTCTTCTTCAGTGCCATAACTAACCCACCAGTGGACATTTTGGAACCTTAAAGACGTTTCATAGGCTCGCGCAGTCCTATACGTGGCCTAAAATGAGAAGTGATGTTGCTCGTTATGTACGAAACTGTGATACATGCTTTGAATTTTAATATTAGTTATTGTTAGCTTGTGCGAGAGTTCAATTAATTCTTGGCATATACACGTAATTTTTTTTTTGGTATATTTTCAACGTCCGTTAGATCATATCAGGCATTGTTGTAGTTGCTAGGGCTTGAAGTACTACCTAAAAACGCATATATTTCGTAGTAGTCGCGTTCGTGCCGGTATCGGTGGTCGACCAACGTTTCCCGCGCCCTCTACGTCGCTAATATTACTAGATTTTGTGTCTAAGTCCTTGTTTCTATAGGTGCAGGTCAGTCCTCGCGCACGCTTCATTCGGGGTTTGAATATAGGTATTTTTATTCATTTTTTTTTTCGACGGGACACTCGCTCCAGTATTTTATGTTTTATCTGAACTCTCCGAACTGTGCTTAGCTTGGTGAATCTCTTGTATATTTTCTTCTACTTAATATAATCAATTATTTGTTTTTCTTCTCGGAGACTATTTATTTATACGGTGTGTGCCGCCTTCCCGGGAGTTTGTTGACCTACTTGAGGTTGAATGTCGTATTGTTCAACTGGCGCCCAAGTTATGTACTGAATCAGCTAGACTCGTACTTCATGTATCCACCTCTATCCTCACTTTTCCAGCCGGCGTTCAACCAGACCTTGTCTGAGATCGTCTACGAGAGGCGTAGCAATTGCTTGCGCAAATTTTGTGAAGGCATCTACTTGAGTCAAATAATCTTTCTTATCGATAGCAAAAGCATCTAAATTACTCAAAATAATTGAAGGGTCAGCTTTCCTTCTGTCTGCTAGATTTGGACGTATTGCACTTCTGCCTTGAGCATCTGGTTGATTATTATCATGAACATCAATTATGTAGAGTGTTCACGGATAAAGGTGCTGTGTTTCAATATTCAAACTCTCAATAAAGTTCAAACCTCATCTGTAATATATACCATTGCTAAAAAACTTGACCCCTTAATTCTTTTGAGTAGTTCATATGAACTCTTTAAAAGGGTCTTGTTACTGTTTCTGTTAACATTAGAGGTGAATTAGATTTCTTTCTGAAAAATGTGACATGTGTTAATAAGATTTGTTCAGTCCTTTTATTGAAACATGTTATTCTTTACTTGGATACCAATCTTGAAACTATTTGTTTTGTTAACTACAGTGATCCCTATGACAATGGGAGAGAGAAAGTAGTGAATGTAATTACTTCTGTTCATTCACTCTTTCATAACGAAATGAAGAATAAGCTACAATACATTCTATAACATTTATTTATTGATATGAAAATCAACTTCACAATTATTGAGAGCTGCGTTACTTAAACAAGATGTACCAGCAACTGAAAACTGATGAGACTCTGTAGTTCTCGTAGTAGCTTTAGTAATCTCAACTTGAGTGCTTTTTCTATTACATGTTTTCTTTTCTCTGTTAATTACTTTCCTCGCAATGTCGATTTTGTTGGCCACAGATTCTTTCACATAACTCTCGGCTACCTTCGACGAACGCCAACCTCCATGATGCTTAAAAGTCATTATATCTGCAGAAACTTTCGCCGAAAGCAATGCTTGGTACATAAATTAGAGTCTCTCAGATTCAGATAATTTTCTACCGGCCTGGGTATCTTGGACAGTGTATTAATACCTACAGGTTGCACTGTGCATTTCCCCGGCCCAGTAACATGAAAAAATTCCCCCTCACCGAGGACTGCAGGACGTGGCGCTTCATATTTTCTGTACATATTTATACCATTAAAATCATTTCCTGCCCCATCAGTAACGACAAATGATCTTGGTTTATGATTTGTGATTTCCAAATTTTGACAACCAATATAAACCCATTATCTTCTATGTCGGTTGTTCTGAGATTCATAAGCTCATCGCAACGGCAAGCGCCTATGATTCCTCATATGGAAACTACCTTCATCAACAAAAAAACATGATCCGGAACTTCATTAACAAATTTTTCCACATCTTTAAGACCAAAGGTCTTCGCTTTCTTTGGTTGGTATCCTTTAGATTTACTTTTGAGATTCGAGAAGAATGTTCTAGATCCATAAATTAGCACGCGGTTATATCCAGCAATGAACTATAAAACTTACTTGCTGATATGCTGCTAGAATGGTTGATTGTTGGGATTTTTGGAGAACGAAACTTCGGAAATTCAGTCAAATATATTGAATGGGACCTTCCTATCAACGGTTTTGACTACAAATTAGTCATCGTCATGATGCTGATAATCACAGATAACAGGAACCATAATTCATTACGACCATGATGTGAACAAATAGTTTCAGTCATACTTACAAAAGTTATATCATTGAAATAATCTCTGATTTATCAAATACGTTATTTAAACATTGTGAATTGGTATTTTCAACACTTTGTGTGTACGTAATTGAATATTTCTATTGTCGATGAAACATTGTAAATAGTTATCAGAAAAAAAGTAAATTTGTTCTTTTATGAAAACTGTTGAAAGAATTAATTCAAACAACTTTGTTCGATCAGCTTGAAAGACATAGCTGAAGTGTCGCAAGAACTCAAACCAATTGATTGCAGCTTGTAATAAGTTAGGTGCATCAAACAAATCTTTGGAAGTCAGGTTTATAAATGAATAAAATAATTAGTTATAACATTACTGTCAAATCCAAGAAATATCAAAACATTTCTCTAATAAATGTGGTATACTACTAATATCATCTTAGAGATTACCCAATGGTGACACACGTCAAAGATTAGAACCTACAGACGGAAACAAACAAATCATCAATCTGTTATTGTACTGTATAATGTTCTTATAGATAGTATTGAGAGCCACTGTATTTCTTTTATCGTTAATGTTGTGCTTATTCTGTTTTATATATAACATTCCAAATGTCAGTCTTTTAAGTAAGTTTTGTTCTGTTCACAGTACCTTAATGTTGTCAAAATCGGAAGAATGATTGTTTTCCCAACAATGAGAGACTGGAGCATATTCGTGTTCCAATGTGTCTTCACTCTTTTGGTTGGAATTTTTCTTATGTTTGCTGGCTCTTACAGCTAGATATCTCTTACTTTGTCTTGTGTGAACTTTATCACAGTCATTGCAGGGTATCCGATAAATCGTATTCGACCTCAGCTCATCCGTGGTTCTATCTGTAACTTTAGAAAATACATTAATAACTGTTTCATATTGTTTAAAGGTAATTTGAATTCCCACTACATCTCTGCACGCCTTTCAAAAACAAATCAACTTGATCTTAACATTGAGTATGTAGACCACAATGAAGGAGGAGCGTATTTATTGATTAATCTACTGAAATATGCTAGAATTACTTTCTCCGTTACACTTTTAACATGTTTTGCCAGCATCCACTCACTATTTTTTTTAACTCATTCAGATATCTCCCTTTAGATTTTTCGGGTAACAGATCGAATATTACATTATTTTCATAGCGTCATCTGGCATCATTTCATTATTATCTTGTTCCATTTTAGTGTCACAATTTATATTTGTTAAAATATCAGGACAAAACAATTTCCATATTTTGAACAGTTGCGGATGTTTATATTTACATGATCCATAACAACGCATTCGCCGCCTATAATATTTTAAACTTCATACATGATCTTTGTTCAAAAAGTGTAATAGATTTTAATGTTTTAAAGAATGTTTCAATAATAGGATTGAACAAAACGCTATACAGCACTCGTGAAGAAACGAATTCGCTCATTTGTGTGCCTTTGCACACTCGGCTAGCGCCTCGTGCACAAAACTGCCATCTGCGTGAGCAAAACTTATAGTTTCTTCACTTGTATTGTAATATATGTACTATTGTTACTATTGACTTCATGTTTACAGTAATAATTTCTATTTAGATATTCAATTGTTGATCTCTTCTTCATGATGATTCTCTATATATATGTTTTGTTCTTCTTTATTAGTTACTGTGTTGAAAAGTTTTGTAAACTCAATTAATTTGAAACCTTTTTCTGTAAAGTAACTCAAAATACTCTTGAAAAATCTTTATGGAATTCATCTATGTGAAAATACATATTATAGATAATTTTTGAACTTTTTAAATTTTTCAAGAATTCAAATGTAATTCCATCATTATTGTTTTCAGGTATTTCTACTTTCAAAATTCTCTAGTTTCCGTGCGAACCATTTAGAATGAAAATTTGCAAGTACAAGAATCTGATCTGTTTTATTATTTATTATCTCATCTTAAGTTATGATACCGCCATTATAAGTATCACCTGCTGTAACGCTTTCAGAAACTAAGTTGTTGTTATCTATTTCTGCAGTGTCAATGTTCTGTTGATTGTTTATTGTGCTTGGCGGTTCAACTTGTGTGTCGTAAATTATATGAAATTTTGGTCTTCCGGTTTTTTCCACTCTCATTCAAATATTGTTCCTCGGGAATTTTACTAGTGGTTCATCAGGAGTCAAATTTTTCACAAAATCTTGTGAATAATCTACAATATCCGTATTTATTTCACCTAGATTATTGATTACTGATTTGCTTTCTATTACATTGATATTGATGCGAAATAGACAATCTGCGTTGGTGTTACATTCACCTTTTTTATATAAAATATTATATTTATATTATTTCAGTTCTAGTATCCACCTCACTAGTTTTGGATTAGGCTCTTTCAAATTGAATAACGATGTTGGTGGTCTATGCTCAGTGACTATGGTAAACTTGCGACCGTGTGGATAAGGCCTAAAGTGTTCACAGGCCCTAACGATGGCTAATTGCTGTTTTCCGATAGTTGAATATCGTGTTTCTATTTCATTTAAGGTTCGCGACGCATATGCTACTGGTTTATCTCTTGGAATATCGCCTTGAGAAAAGTAAGTGCCTATTACGTAATTGCTTGCGTCTGTTGGTAATATGAGTGGTTTGTCAAAATTGGAGTATTAGAGAATGGGGTCATTCATTCATCCATCAGTATTAAGACTGTCGATAGATTCCTTGTCATGTATCACTTTCAAGTCTTTCTTGAAGAATTTCGTCATTGGTTTAGTGATTCTCGCAAAGTCTCTATTGCAACTTCTGTAGAATCCAAGTAATCCAAGCAAACTTTTGATTTCTTTTTGAGTTCAGGGAATTAAAAAGTTTTTTCTATAACAGCAATCTTGTCGGGGTCTGGTTCAACTCCACCTGTGGTAATCAAGTGTCCTAAATATTGTACAGATTTTTCTAGGAACTCCGATTTGTCCTATTGTATCTTGAAATTGCTTTGTCGTAGTCTGTTAAATACTGATTTAGGTCTTCCCATATGTTCTTGCAGTGGGGCACTGGAGATTATCATGTCGTCTCTGTATATGAGGCATGTTTAATTTTGTAACCCCTTAAGGACGTTATCCATGACACGTTGGAATGTGAGAGGGACATTTTTTTACCCAAAAGGCATACGTTTAAGTTCGTAATGTCCACTTTCAGTTATGAAAGCTGTCTTCTGAACGTCTTCACGATCTACTTCTATTTGATGGAATCCGCTCACTAAGTCGAGAGTTGGAGAATAATTTGCTCCATCTAGTTTGTCTAAATTGTCGTCTATAATAAGTTCGTTTAATTTCCTGTAATCCATAACCAATCTCCATTTCTCACGACCAGATGCGTCTAATTTTTTGGGACTATCCAGATTAAATAAGATCAAAGTGAAATACTATCCTTAATTATTCCCCGAATTAACATTCTTGAAATTTTATCGCGTACTTCTTGTTTATGTATTTTGGAGAATCTCTATGACTCTACTTTAATAGAGGTCTCATCTTTTGATTTGATTTTATTCAGACTCCATTCAAAAAACTGAGAAGAATATTTCCAGAATGAATTACGTCTCTGCAAAATGTTCTAATCGCATCTTTCTGTCTTGTTGCGATGATCTATTCCAATATTTTTCAAATTCTGCTTCCATAAATTCTCATATTCAGTTTCCAGTTTGTCGTTATCAATCCTGGATTTCAGTATCTTAAAGATCGTAGATATCAAGTGTCACAGGGTGTTATTGCAGTGAGGCATATTTATTACTGAAGTTATTGCATAATTGTTTAAAATATTTATTACTACTGTAGGCATTTTAATATCGTTTTGAAGTTTATATAATCTGACAATCCAATATCGTTTTCTGGTCTAACCAGTATTTTTACTATCATGTTACATAGCTCGTGAAGATATAATAATGGAATAATTTCCAAAATTATTTTGCAACGTCTTCTTATTATCAGGTTCAAATACTATAGGAATATTTGCGAAAGTGGCACATAACTGCTCTGTGGTTATATTAACATTTGCATTTAACTGCCTAAGTGAATCTACGCCTATAAGTTAATCATATTTATCACTAAATTCCAAAAGGTAGAATCTATGACTTTCAGAAAAATTAAAATTCACAAGAAGAGAAATTTTGACTACTTTATTATGGAATGAAATATTGTGAGCTGTTAATTCATGACTCCAATTGTGAAATCGTATAACATCTTTCATTAAAATTATTATTATTTGAATTTTATTTTGTGATATGAGTGTGAGGAAATAGACAACTCACATTGAAAGTGTTGTTCTCATTCCTAACCTAGTGCATATAGGCTCTGACGATATAGTTTATCCACAAGGTCTTCCTACTGCTAGCTAGCTTTGGCAATACTTGTCCTCGACCAGTGTTGTAGTTTTGAGGGCGGCAGGTGTGACTTTGGTGTGGAAATCGATATAATCTCAATCTGTTTCTACCGTACACTACCAAACCGACTGTTTTTTTCCTGATTATTCGTGAAGACAAAAATAGCTTTTTCCATACGTTCAATTTCGAGAGTTCTACCGACTGCGCCAGTTGTGATCCACAGGATATGGTTTCATATTTCTAGTAGAGGAAACTGGTTACAAGATGTTACTCGCTGCAGGTGCCCATGAAAACAAATTTAAATGCATTGAACACTTCTTCTTCACGGAATTTTCAAATGGAGGGATCTTCATTTGAGAATTACTACTAACAGTAGCGCGCAAGAGGAGTGTTCCTTCGTAAAGTCAAGCCGAAAATTTTTGTGCTCACATGGCTTGATGGGATATTTTTCTTACATGATTCTATGTGGTATGCTGCGTTAGAACCTACCAACAGCTGTTACCAACTGCCAGGAGAATTATTGAATAGACAAAGTATAATTACTTGTAAATTACAGAAACATGAGAGAGTAAGATTTCATGAAAAGCATGAAAAGTAACAAATATAATATAATGTATTGAATCCATTGAACCATCAGAGAAATTAAAGGTCAAATCGATCATGACAAGTACTCAGAATAATCATCGTTATTATCAATGCAACACTGAAGGTGTCAAAGAAATCAAGCACTCACTCTTCCTGGCATATGTATCTGTTGTTGCGTATTCTTGTAGCTACATTTTCGAGTTACTCCTGCAAGACTTCTATCGTATAAATAGAATTCGGAGGCATTTATGTATCCTTACAAAAAAAGTAACACGGATTCTAGTTCAGCAATCTGATGGATCACGTGGTATTACGTCTTATCCATCATGTAGGAAAGGCCAAATTCATTTGGTATTGTGTAACGGTGCACCATCATGCATGTACAAGTCAAAAATCGGAGCAATGACAACTAATTCATGTAAAGAACAATAAATTGTCCCATTGTCATTATTACTTGATCAAATAATGAAAGTATCTCAAAAGCTCAGTAATTCACCAAAGGAAGGAAAAAATGTTCATGAAAATTTGATTTCGGCAAAAATATTCATTGGAATCAAAGACCTAATGTACTATGTACTATACGATTGAATGTATCAAAAGTATTGAGCAACCAAGATTGAGGAGCAGATGGATGTATACAATCTGATCGAAACTGTATACAGAACTTCAGAAAATATATATCTGGAATATTTAGAACACTGCATTAAGATCTGCAACTGGAGCATATCATATAAGCCCAACAGAAAGCATACGTATGAAAACCGATGACCACAGTCAAGAATAGAGACGCAGACAGCTCACTTTAACATACAGAGCAGGTTTAGCAGGAACTGATACTCACCCAACCTACCAACATATATTCAATCCTCCAAATCCAAAAATAAATTTTAAAACAATCTCTAACTTTCAAAAATACATCAATAATTTCAAATTCAGTATCAACTTTGAACTATTTGGAATAGCACCCTCCAACATACATCATCTCACACCGTCATGGAAGAAACATCCCCCTATATATGCAATTTGGAGCTAGAAAGAAAATATAAATTCAAACATATACAAGCATCTTATCCAACAAACCCTAGAAGAACACGCAAGCTACCATAGCATATACACAGAATGCATCTTAGTTGTACGACAAAGCAGGAGTAGCCTTCGAAACATCAGAAAGTACTAAAAAGTACCAGCTACCTAGTCTGTGCAGCATATATACAGCAGTACTATTTGCCATTATGAAAGAATTGAAACATATAATAAAGACCTCCCCATAGACACCTTATATAATATGATCCGATCCGTCAAGCTTCTTACAAGCCATCCAAAGTTTCTATATAAATAAACATATGAACAGAATCGTCCAACAAGAGCTCCAAATGTTGACAGACCAGCACAATGATAGAAGATAGTCTTTCAATTGATTCCATCTCACATTGGAATAAAAGGAATGAGGAAGCAGATGCAGCAGCCAGTGAAGCCACAGTCACTAACACAGAACACAGACACCAATCTCAAGCTGTGACTATAAAAATCATGGGAAAAAGCAATACAAAATAAGATGGATAAGCACACATAATGATAAATTATAAGAGTGTGCGTTGTATGTGCGTGTGTGCAGACGTGTATCTTTTGTGCTCATATCTCATCTCGTTTTTTTTTCGATTCAAAAATTATTTTTTCTCATTCAACCATGCCCGATACTCGCAGTAAAATTCTTAAAGATGAGTCTGTGATTGAACGTTTAATAGAAAGTGCAGTATCAACAATTGTGAAGAAATTTAAACTCTATACTAATGAGTTAAAAAGTGAAATTACATCCTTGAGGATGGAGTTGGCAGACTGTAAAGCTGTCATTAGCAAGCAAGCCGAGTGTTTGAAAGAACTCACACTACCAACATCATCTGTTACAGTTCAGCAAAATTCGGTAAATGCTCATCAAAAAAGTGTTCCTAAGAAACATGATCATCCAACATAGAAAGAAGTACTTCTAAACCAGCTGTTGACTCTCCGAAAGCACTTGAGAATCTTCAGGCGTCAGCGCAAAGTCATAAACGCGCACGCAACTTTACTTTGGGTTCAGCGCAGAGCTGTAACGCTAGCAAATTCACCGGCGCGCCTCGACGAGCTTGGCTTCACATTAGCAGAATTTCGAGCGAAGATATTTCTCACGAGGATATATTGAATCATTTGAAAACATTTAGTCTTCAAACTAATTGCGTTTGCCAAAAGATTGATCACAGTGGCGACTATAGTTCCTTCAAACTTGGCGTGTCTTTTGAAAATTTGAGTTGTTACCAAGATTCGAACATCTGGCCGGAAGGAATCTCAGTGAAAAGATACTGGTTTCCAAGGAAGCGTAATGATAATTTTTTAGGGCAAGCACCAGTAGAACAATTTCTCGTGGAATAACGTTTTCCAGTTATTATCAAAATGTGCGAAGTTTACGTAACAAAGTTAGTGATTTCTATGTTTCTATATTTGATAGTGATTTTGACTTCATCATTTTAACTGAAACTTGGTTGCACCCTGACTTTTCCAACTCCTAACTCTTCTCGCCTGAATACTTCTCTGTATTTCGTTACGATAGAGATTTTGCAGCGCACAACGTCAGTCGTGGTGGAGGCGTGTTATTGGCCATCAAAAATATGTACAAATTTGAACAAATCAACTTTGATGATATTCATACTCTGTTACCTCTTATTGATATTGTTGGTTGCAGGATTTTCTTACAAAGCTTCAGCATTGTAATTTTTGTTATTTATATTAAGGATAAATTAAACACAGCATAATTCAAAATAACAATTGTATTAAATTCCAAATAAACATTACAATAAACCAATATTCATCTAATCGTTGCACAGGGGCCGTCGGTCCCAGAGTGTAGATCTCATGTAATCTGAAAATAGAATATAACATAAGCAAACTACTTGCTTAGTGAGGAGAATCACATCCACCAACATAGATTATATACTAAATATTATCAGCACAACACAGGTTATATATTCAATACCATCAACACAACGCAGGTTATATATTCGATACCATCAACACAACGCAGGTTATATATTCAATACCATCAACATAACGCAGGTTATATATTCAATACCATCAACTCAACGCAGGTTATATATTCAATACCATCAACACAATGCAGGTTATATATTCAATACCATCAACTCAACACAGATTATATACTCAGTACCATCAACTCAACGCAGGGTACATACTCAATACCATCAACTCAACGCAGGGTATATACTCAATACCATCAACACACAATCATACCAGTACTACACACGGTAGTACTTATCAGAACATTCGCATACTCTGAAACCACCCACAGTGGCATCCGTCAGAATATCTAGAAACAATGCTCAACACCTTTCGAACCACATGCCTCACTGGGCTCTCGGGAGTATGGATTGAAAGTCAAGCTGAAACCCATCACTCCACCCGCATGTGGCAGGTGTTAGCGAAACGTTAGGCACCTCCTGATACATTAAGACACTAAAGTTGGCAGGCAGGGCACCGGTGGCACGAGGCTAGCAAGTCATGCTTCGTTGGCCACTGCTTGGCTGTCACTCCCCGTCTTAAACTCACACAGAGGACTTCCCTGGAGTGACTTAGGCGTACAAAAGGATAGCAATCATACAACAACACATAGGATAGTCCGGGACACTAATGTGAACAACAACAACTCAACTCACGGTCACTCTCAAACGCTCTCTCAACCAACATACTACATACTCATTGATTCAACTCATACCAACACACTGATTCAACCCACCCTTAAATATTAAAGATACACTGAAACACTGTAGAACTCCACTCTCCTAAATAATAACACAAACTGAGGTAATCAATGGTTGTCGAACCGTTTAAATAACTTACGTGTTGTGTAACTTCCTAAAATATGTTAAAAATGATATGATTATTGATGTTACGTGAAACCTATGAAAAATATCCGTAACAGTTCAGCTTTCCTGACAAATCCTTCTCGTCCTCGAGAATATTGACTTGCAATTCACAAATATAGTCATTAAGAGTTGCTTCATCTTGAGGATGAGCCAGCAGCACTAAGCGACTTCACAAATGGTTACATCCCAAGAACAGCTATCACATCACAGTACTCAGCTCTCTTACTACAATTTGAATGAGACAAGTCTTCTACTATGTATCTTATCGTTCCGTTACATTAGACTTATGATGAAGTTTCCTTCAGACTGTGTTAATAATTCTCTACTATTGCCATCACTTGCAATTTGTAACTTTCATTTTCTTTTGAACAATTTCTTCTTCCTTGTACTTGCTTTCAATTTTCCGACTCTTATCATAGCTTTTATTTTGTTGTAGTTGGTTCTCGATCATGTTCGTAGCTACTTCTTGTTGCATTAATTTCACTCATTGTTGGTTGTTTTTGTTGTACTTGTGAGCACGCATACAGCTGCGTCGGATGGTGTACGTGGATAGTAGTCGAAAGTAATCCGCTCGAAGTTTTTTTTCTGTTATCGAATTTTCAGTGTTATCTGTAGCGGACTGAATATTTTCCTATCTCAAGTTACAACATTTTCGGCAGTAGTTGTCAGCGAAGTTAGAACGGTAGCGTTTACTCTCTTGTGTTGCTGACGTGTCTCACTTCTTCATTTTTACAATATGATGCAAACTGTCAAGAGATTGAAACTGTTTCTTGATTAGATATCAATCAGGTCGGTGTCCCTTCAAAAGTTTGGAATAAGTGATCCCAAAAATCTGATAACGTGTTCCTTTTCTGTATTTTTCACTGCTCTTCTATTTTGGTGAATCCATCAACGACGACTATCATGTGAATATTTTCTGCCGAGCTTTAAATAAAAGGTCCGATGTGATCGATGCCTACTATATGAAATGGTACAGGTACTTTCTCTATGGGATTAAGTAATGCTTGGTGTTTCTCCCTTGGCTGTTTATGATGCATACAATTCAAACAACAATCAATGTATTTCTTCACAAAACGCCTTATGATTATTCCATGTTTTATCAATCCCAAAATGTCTGAAGTCGTCATGGCCGGCACGTACTGTTTGCATTCGCTGACCTTTGAATATAACCCACTATATCCCAGTAGTAGTAATCTGACATACACGTTCATCTCTAAGGTGATAGTATTTATATGTTACTTTCATACTTAATTTCTAGTGGTTCACTTGAGATATCTTTGATCAGTTCGAGCTCCTCATGTGTCATTGATCTGCAAGGATACAATCATCTGGTTCAATGTGCAAAATATTAATTTCATTGAGAGGTTCTTCAAAAGTTGCAAGATTCCTACTCAGAGCATCCACGGGAGCTATTTGTGATCCTGGGCGATATTCTATATCAAAAGTAAATTCCCGAAGATCAAGCTACCATCTTCCGATTCTGAGTACTAAGCCTTTTTTGTGCTCGCTGTTCTCAACGCACTTCAGTCTGTACCAATTTGAAATGAACTCCTAACAAATACTCTTTCAACTTTTTTTTTTAATGTCCTCACTGCTGAAAACGTTTCCAGCTCGTGAAGATCATATCTTATTTCGATTGGAGATGTTTAACGATTAAGACTAGCTGATGGATGTGGTTTGTCAGACCGATCGTTTCGAAGAAGAATTTCACTTAAACCAATCTTGCTTGCATCTGTATGAAGTTCTATATCACTAACAGGGTTGTACAATCTTAGAAGCGGTCTTTTTGTCAATCTCGTTATTGGTTGTACAATTCTTACATAATTCTTCATGAATTAGCGAAAATAACTAGTGAGTCCTAAAAACTGTCCCACCTGGTATACACTCCTAGTTGGCTAATCTATAATGGTTAACGATCAAACTCATACTGGCCATCGGGTGTCACAAACACAGTCTGTACTTGGAACTTTTCGCTATGGATATCTAGTAATATCCTGACGTCATGTCTAATGAGGTGAAATAATTTGATCCTTGTAATCTATCCAGTTGATCATCAATCTTTGGTAGAGAGTAACAATCCTTTACTATAACTTGAATGAAACATCTCTAATCTATGTACATTCATGCTTCTCCGTTTTCCTTCTTCGCAAGAAATATTCGTGCCATAAAAAGGGACTTTTAATTCGTGAATGATACCAGCGTTCAAAGTTCTTGTACTATCCTTTGCTTTTGCTTTCTCTCTACAATTAATCATTTATACAGTCTATAGGTGAGAGGTGTCCAATCTGTCGGAACGATTTCCATTTGTGTTGCATCTGTGCGTCGAATATCCTTTACGGTTTTGATAGAGCAGTCTCGATGAGTCTTCAACAAAGTCAAAAGTAGTTCTAACTGATTCCTTGGTATACCTTTCTCAATTGGTTATTCATCTTTACTAATTTCTTGTTCTTTATTCCTTGACTAAGGTTCATCACCATCAGTCATACATTCTAGTCCTCGAGCTAAGATTTCATCCTTTCGCATAATCAGATTCGAGTCAGAGAGATTCACAACGAGAAATATATTCCATACGATCATCCACATCTACAATCATTCGCGGAATTACATGTTCACGACCTTCTAGTAGTAAACTAGTAAACTCAAATCGACAAAGACTCCTCCTCTCTTTTCCGTACGACAGATAATATAATCTACATATCCCAACGGAGTAACTGTAGCACTTTCAACCTAGAAATAAGTTTAACTGCACGATTTCGATACGATTTCACTGAATGGCGATTCAGTTTTCTTAAAAAACCAAAAACTCCTTGAATCCTTGGAGACTACAATTTCTAGCAACTCTGTAAATAGGTGCCCTACAATGATAGATGTTGACTGTACGGTATCAGGTACAATGTAAGAGATTTCTTTCAATTCCACTCCATCATTTTCCAGCATGAGTTCCTCAATTCCTCCTAGAGTTTCAACAGATCCGTTTCGAAGTATTCTCAAACTTTACTACCATTCATCAACTATCGTTACACAAATGGGTCCCATATCAATAAGCTTTTGAACTACTACCGTTTACTTCTTGTCAAATAAATATTTATCATCGTCGCTTATTTCTGTTATGGTTGTGAAAACACTCCTCTCTGGTTGAACTTGTTGTTGCCGAAACATTGGCTGAGTTTGCTCTTGAAGTGCAGACTAATGTCTATTTCTGTTATAATTAGTCCATCCTTAATAATGTACACCACCTCGATGTTTCAGATATTGTGACGTTTTTGCCTGTGCTGTCCACAAGTGTAGCAGTGCACATATACTGGTCCATCTCCAAGTCTACTCAACGCTACATGAGAGCATCTCATCTTATGTTAAGAATTCTTAGAGCTATTTGATGGCAGATTGTCTCTTACTATTTTCGGAGACAACGGAAGTGATTCTGGCTTCTTATTGTATCTTGTTGGAGCTGCAGCACATATATTGGAGTCATTTATATCACCTACTATGCAGGAAACAACCTTTTCTCTCGTGAGGTCATACGAATCAAGCATCGCAGGCTATTTTTCTGATTCCAATCCGTGAGTGATGAACTTTCAGCTGTAATAAGTTATAGAACGTAGGGACTGTTTATTTGTAACATGGTGAAGCGTTTGCATAGATTATCAATACAATTAAAAGTAGCCGTGATCCTGATGTGAACTGTTCAGATCCCACTTCTGAAATATTAAGGATAAATTAAACACAGCATAATTCAATATAACAATTGTATTAAATTCCAATTAAACATTACAATAAACCAATATTCATCTAATCGATGCACAGGGGCCGTCGGTCCCAGAGTGTAGATCTCATGTAATCTGAAAATAGAATATAACATAAGCAAACTACTTGCTTAGTGAGGAGAATCACATCCACCAACATAGATTATATACTAAATATTATCAGCACAACACAGGTTATATATTCAATACCATCAACACAACGCAGGTTATATATTCAATACCATCAACACAACGCAGGTTATATATTCAATACTATCAACATAACGCAGGTTATATATTCAATACCATCAACTCAACGCAGGTTATATATTCAATACCATCAACACAATGCAGGTTATATATTCAATACCATCAACTCAACACAGATTATATACTCAGTACCATCAACTCAACGCAGGGTATATACTCAATACCATCAACTCAACGCAGGGTATATACTCAATACCATCAACACACAATCATACCAGTACTACACACGGTAGTACTTATCAGAACATTCGCATACTCTGAAACCACCCACAGTGGCGTCCGTCAGAGTATCTAGAAACAATGCTCAACACCTTTCGAACCACATGCCTTACTGGGCTCTCGGGAGTATGGATTGAAAGTCAAGCTGAAACCCATCACTCCACCCGCATGTGGCAGGTGTTAGCGAAACGTTAGGCACCTCCTGATACATTAAGACACTAAAGTTGGCAGGCAGGGCACCGGTGGCACGAGGCTAGCAAGTCGTGCTTCGTTGGCCACTGCTTGACTGTCACTCCCCGTCTTAAACTCACACAGAGGACTTCCCTGGAGTGACTTAGGCGTACAAAAGGATAGCAATCATACAACAACACATAGGATAATTCGGGACACTAATGTGAACAACAACAACTCAACTCACGGTCACTCTCAAACGCTCTCTCAACCAACATACTACATACTCATTGATTCAACTCATACCAACAAACTGATTCAACCCACCCTTAAATATTAAAGATACACTAAAACATTGTAGAACTCCACTCTCCTAAATAATAACACAAACTGAGGTAATCAATGGTTGTCGAACCGTTTAAATAACTAACGTGTTGTGTAACTTCCTAAAATATGTTAAAATGATATGATTATTGATGTTACGTGAAACCTATGAAAAATATTCGTAGCATTTACATTCATGAAACTCCAAATATTGTTACACTTAGGCCCAACATATCCACTTCCTAATAAATTTATTTGGTGAATTGTCTGCACAATTGTTACCATAGTTATTATTGATCAAATAAATTTATTAGGAGGTGAATAACTTGCGCCTTAGTACATTAACTACATGTTTATAGCAAAGGTGTATCTATGAAAAATGTGTTTTAATTATGGGTGACTTCAATATACCTACATTCTGTTCAACTCATGGAAATGATGAACTACACGATCATCTTCCTAATTTTGCTGTCTTCGCTCAACTTTCCCAGTATAATTCAGTTCTAAATTATAACAATCGGTTGCTTGATCTGATATATACAAATATATATTGTGAAGTCACTAATGACGAGAATCCACTTGTAAGAGAGAATGTTCTCCATCCAGCCTTAAACATCAATTTGTATCTTAACAATAACCCAGCAGTTAACTTTCACTCCGATAAGTGTTCTTAAATGTATAATTTCAAAAAAGCTGATTTTGCTCTATTATATTATTCTTTACTCAATTATGATTGGACTGAGGTGACTAGTGTGGTTAATGTTTCTGATGCGTGTGATAAGTTGTGACGTCCCTTCCGAGCCTTATGCCGGACGGTACGAACACTCTACCTTTTGTCCAGTGTTCCCTGGTTGCTTTTGCTCGGGCGCCTTCTGCGGTAAAGTCGGGTTTTTATTCGGCGGCGGAACACTAAAAAAAAGGAAGCCTAGGGGTTGCTGCAGTGGAGAAGGGCCAGGAGTTTTAAGGGTACACAAATAAATAAATAGCGGTGTACTTGTAAACTAAATTATTATTTATTATTAAAAATAGAAAAATTGCAATAGCGAATGAAATCTTAAAGTAACGAAAAAAACTGAATTTATGTACAGAAGAGGATGCAACAATGGCGTGAACAAACAAAAATATTTCAACAAAGCGGTCATTCATCTGGTGAATTTTTGCGGTGACAATTTGCGGTGATATTCGAATCTACGGCGGCGGGTATGTCAGTAACGGTGATACTGACTTCCAGGAGGGCCACGGTTGTCAGACCACCAAAGGATACTCTAGCTGACTACCAGGAGAACCACGGTAGTCACAAGTGCGGTAGGACTGGATTGGTATGGGGTTGCCAGGAAAGCCACGGCTACCAGAAGGGATGTCCTAGACGACTGCCAGGAAAACCACGGCTGCCGCTAGCACCAGGGAGGGGATGATTGCCAGGAGGACCACGGCTATCAGGAGGAACGTCCTAGACGACTGCCAGGAAAACCACAGCTGTCGCTAGCATCAGGGAAGGAACGATTGCCAGGAGAACCACGGCGATCAGGAGGAACGTACTAGACGACTGCCAGGAGAACCACGGCTGACGCTAGCACCGGAGACGGAACGATTGCCAGGAGAACCACGGCTATCAGGAGGAACGTTCTCTCAAGCGATATCAGCGGACTTCTCAGGTACTGATCAGGAGGACCACGATCTGAACACTTTGAGCCGTTCACTGACTCTGCCTTCTACAGGCTTACGGCGCTTGTTTTATACCCGTTTCTCAATTGAAATTTAATTAAATGAATCTGAACTTGTTAAACAGCCGAATGATTGCCAGAATAAAAAAATAAGAAAGTAAACATTGAATCGGTCGTGATTCGAACTCGGGGTACTTATATCCGTAGTCCATCATGCTACCACTGAGCTAGCGTCGGTCTTATAATGTTAATGGTCGCTGTGGTATAACTTCGTCACAAAGTTTAACGAATTATTGTATTCCATTTTTGACACTTGTATACCTTCTTATAAAACTCACAAAAAATATTATCCACCCTGGTTCACTGCTAAAATCATTGATTATCTTAGATTGAAATCTAAATTGTATAGTAAACAAATTAAATATAAAACACATAATAGTGAGCAAAATTTACAGAATTACAGGAAACTAAAGTCTATTACTGAAAACCTCATTAGGGTTTCGTTCAAAAATTACTTTTCATCTTTTGGAAATAACATAAGTCAAGACCCTAAGTGTTTTTGGTCTCACATTCAAAACAAAAAAAGAGTATCTAGGATTCCAGGGCTCATAAAATTTGGGGACTTGTCCTCTGATTGTCCTCCAGATATTCTTGATATGTTCTGTGATCATTTTGCTAGTGTTTACACGGATCATTTAGACACTGTTCTGGATGTGAAATATAATAACAATAGTCTCCACAATTCCTATAAAATAAATGTTAAAATATCTGAAAATGATCTAATCTCAGCTACAAAGGAGTTTAAAACTCTATGACGGCCGGATTTGACCAAATACCAAGTTTTTTTCTGAAAGATTGTATATCAGCCCTTTCTACTCCCCTATTGTATTTGTATAATAATTGTCCAACCACTGGCTCATTTCCCTCTGTCTGGAAGCTTACAAAAATATGTCCAGTTCTAAAATCAGGTGACCCTTCGATCATCTTTGATTACAGGCCAATTTCAATTATTTCCAATTTGGCTGAATTGCTGGAAATCTGCCTGTACAATCAATTATTCCCTCAAGTAAAGCAATTCATCTCACCGTACAAGCACGGTTTTATGCCTAAACGCTCCACAGTTACTAACTTGTGTATTTTTACACAAAAAGTTTCAGAAGTTCTCGATCAAAAGGGTTAGCTTGATGTAGTATATGCAGATTCTTCGAAGGCCCTTGATAAACTGAGTCATGGTATATTACTGAGGAAATTAGAAAATTTTGGATTCAATGCCGAACTTTTATTTTCTTTCAAATCTTACTGAGAAAATCGACTTCAGCTTGTCTCCTATAACGGCCATATATCTAAGCCCTAAGCTAAATCAGGAGTTTCACAGGGCTCTAATCTAGGTCCTTTCTTATTTCTGTTATTCATCAATGACATTTGCGACATTATAAGCTGTAGCATTCTGCTGTACGCAGACGATATGAAAGTTTTTAAGGTAATCAATTGCTGGGATTTGCAACTCGACATCAATCATATTCAATCTTGGTGTTTAAACAACACGTTGCCACTCAATATAAGCAAATGTAAAATTATGACATATACACGTAAGAGAGACTTTATTGACTTTGCTTATAATATAGACCTCACACTATTATTTAGATGTGTCTCAACGAAAGATCTTGGTGTTTTATTTGATCCTGGTCTTACATTTGTACCACATATCCATGATGTTGTTTTGACTTGCAATAGGACACTTGGTTTCATTATTCGTCAATGCAGGCAATTTAATAATCCGGAAACAATCAGAAAATTATTTTTTGCTTACATCAGATCCCGGTTAGAATACGCTATTCTAATCTGGTACTCACCACATATCACACATGCGAATCTTTTAGAGAGTGTACAACGTCGTTTTCTCAAATACATGTGGTTTAAAAAATATTCAAGGTATTGATGAATGTATTTTGCTGAGCGAATTTAATATAATATCTTTGGATAGTAGACATACTCAAGTAGCATTATCCACTTTAAACCATATTTTGTGTGATAAAACAGATGTTCCCCAAATTTTGTCTAATCTGCCATTTCATATATGCAGGGCCACATCCTGCTTACGTCTTACCTTCTACTTATCATCACATAAGTCTAATATCTTACTCAGATCTCCCGTTTATGTTATGTGTAAGTTATTCAATGAGAATAATTATGATTCTTCAGATAATGTGTTATAGTTAGGATTTATTTAGTTGTAATTTCATTTACTTGTTTTGGGTTTGTATACCTGCTAAGTAATAAAGGCTTATTATTATTATTATTATTATTATCGTTATTATTATACACAGCCCTGGCCAATACTAGCAACCAGAAGAGATCAAATCATTTTATCATAATTGAGAACAGGACTCACAAAATTGGCCCACAGTCACATTATCATTTAAAAAAAAAAAAAAACAAGGTACAAGTTATAATATGAATTTACCTGCTAAACATATGATAGAAAAAAAACCCCTGTACAGAAACGGAAGATCCATATACCTTATACCACAAAATATAGGGAAAGCCCTTGCAAACAACAAAAATATTGTCAAGATACTGCTTAGCTATCTAAGTAGTATCAATACTCACTCCAAAATTTACAATATTAACTATTATAATCACTTTATCAAATATTAAAGTGATAACATGACTGAACCGAGAATAAATAAAATAGTAGTTGAGAACCCCTCTAATTGTAATGGAAAAATGGATGAATAAGAATTTGTGAGACCACACTGGATTGCAGATACAGCGCCTGAGTTGCGTGAACCATCAAATATAGCGGTTTTGACAGGCATGGCACATGATGCCCTGAAATATCAAGGGTCTTATGTTGGCCTCTTGAATTCCAAATTCAACATGGTTTTTTCTACAACGTTGTCATTTATTTATTAATGCAACTGAATTTTGAATTCACATTTTCAAGCTGATGATGGCCAGTCGTTGCGGCGCCGAAACGTCCTTTATCTTTAAATAAATGAAAATTTGTTCCTGTAGTTATTTTGGTCTCTTTGCCACTTCCAACGTCTCTATGACAATCAATTTCGATCACTACTTATGAATTTGGGGATGGTCGTGAAAAAATACATTTCATATGGTCGCAACTTACGATCAGTCATCATCTTCACATGATTCTCCAGAGCACTGTTCAAGATGGATGATAAAATATACTCTGTGAAATTATTCTCTTGATTACTTCTACAATTAAACATTATTTCCTCATGCAAGATGTTATATATGAACTATTTCTGAATATGTTTACATACATTCAATCCAAGATCACTGTATCAAGGAAATTGATTTATCTCTTACTATTTGAACCAAATTTAGCAGTATAAACAAGGGCTGGAAATGTTGGGAATAGATTTTAGCGAAGACAGTACTTTGTTTTTTTATTGATCCGGAACAAATAATCAAAGAGGGATGGAATATCATAGAATTTAATTATCGCATGATCTTCAGAGTTCCTCAAAAGATTGAATTTGTTTTCAAGCGAGCGTAACTCGGATATACCGTTCTACTTTGTGTTTCTACAATCTCATTAACATTCCAAATCTCATCCAATCGATAAATTCCATTTGATTCATTCACATCACGCTACCTCTCTAAGCATCTTTCACCCTCAATTGATTTTAAGAATTTTAATACAAGATAGGCAAACTATAAGACTTATGGCAAAGATCTCAACTCGATTTCGAAAATTTGCTTTTTTTCCAAATCAAAGGTACAAAATGGGAATAAATTCTCCTGATTATAAATATGATAGATTATTTGGAATTCAGAATCTTTTTGTCTCACAGAAATATAAACTGGGAAGTCGGTTCTCACACCATCATCTCACATGGGGCGGCAAGAGCTGACACGTATTTCGTTCTCAGTATGACTCCTCAAGACAGTTTAACGTAGTCTCAGACAATCGAACTTGGGAGCTAGTAGTACTATGTCATGAAGTTGACAGATAGCATGCAGAGAGCAGCAGTACCATCTAGCAGAATGCAGCCAAGGTTGCAGGTACAAAGAAATACAGGACACCATAAAGTGACTTTCGAGAAAAACCCTGAAACAGGATTGATCAATTATTGAAAATTCAAAGTCTAGATGCTCCAAAAAAATAAATTTAGGTGATATTTTTACTTACTTGTACTAAGTACAAGAAAGTATTGTGAAACCGACAAAATTCATTTATCGAGATTTTTATGGAAATATCCGTTTTGAGCATCCCTGAATCCATTTTGACTATTGTTGGCTTGATGTCGGTACTGTGACGAATTGGGCCCCAAAATCCGTCCCAGTTCCACATCCCAGAGCCTTCTGCTACCGTCAATAACTTTTCAGTCCATTAAAATTTAATTCGCCTCTTGTACACCCTGTAAATTTTAAATTCAATTCAGTAATTCTGCTTCAACATACAACACCGCTTACCGTCAGTTCATCAGTCTTCAACTGCTTTAAATACGTTTTAATATATTTCACATGTGGATGGATGAGGTTAAGTTTTAAAAACACCTGAAATTAAAAGCAATTCATATCGTATGATCTGTATTTATGAATTGTGTCTTACCGTAATAAAATCTGAATGTAATCCACCGTTGTCCTGTAAATATGTTGTATATTGCATATTTTGGTTGTTTGACGTTCTGCGTGACCTTTGACTATACACAAACTAGATCCGACACTTGACAGTTTCTATATTACCGACCGATTGAATATTTAGGACAATTTTAATGTTAAGGAAATAAAATCAGAAAAGGATGTATCCGACAGTAATAGAAAGTTTATTATTGTAATAATATTTGTATTTGTGAAATTACTTTTTTTTTTCTGTATGTCTTCTTTACATTATTGTTAGCGCTAATATGGATTTAATGAAAAAACATGTCAAGTAAGGTTTTATGAAAATTTGGGTATAAATAAGGCCTTCTGGCCGACTCAAGTCACTTCTTTGTAAGTCCAGTCTTCCGAGCAGCCGATCCAAAGTACGCTACCAGCTCCGATACCGAGTGTCATCTTCAGAGTGTTTACCGTTCAAGTGAAAATTTTGTGCTAGGTCCGATAGCACAACTGTCTGACACAATTTGTGGGTTTGTTTTGTTTTTCTCTAAGTCTATGAAAGGAACTGTTTTGAACTTGGAATATATTTGCTGTTTTTGAACTCGGAATATGTTTTGAATGACTTACCGTGGAAGCACCGCTGATGAAGTCCTCGTGATTTTGAGGCGTTCAATTGATTTAACGTAGAAGCACCGCTGGAGCAGTTTTCGTGATTTCGAAGTGTTTGATTGATTTAACGTAGAAGCACCGCTGAAGAAGTCTTCGTGATTTCGGAGCGTTTGATTGGTTCAACGTAGAAGCACCGCTTAAGGAGTCTTCGTGATTTCACAGCGTTTGATTGATTTTAACGTAGCAGTACCGCTGGCGAAGTCATTGCTGACTTTACAGTGTTTGAAATACTTAACGTAAAATCACTGTTGGAGGGGTCAACTGGTGACTTCACAGTATCGATCCGACTTAACGTAGAATCACTGCGAGGAAGCAAGTTTGGTTTCACCCGCATAGAACGATATCTCGTCATCTGCGACCGTCTGAGTTCGTACTGCGACCGCTGGTTTCGAGTGTCATGTACAGCCGTTCCGTCACTGTCAGTCGAGGTATCTCCGTGCAAGTGTCCTGTAAAATATATGTTTCATGTTCACCGTCATAGTTTTGTGTAATAAATCTCATTGTGACACCTACCTCCTGATAATTATTTTTGACAACCCTAACCCTTCCCTTCTGAGCTATCCAGCCGTCCGCACTTAGAAACTGCGTCACCGACCGTATTGGCGCCCGAGCACACCGTTAGCAGTTTTCAACAGCGACGCCAAAAGTAATAATCACGCAATCAGCCAAGGGTATCGTTACAGTACGTATATTCGTTCGTACGTGCGTGCGTGCTTAACACGCAAATCTCAAAACTGGTTGAATTTATAATGTTGAAATTCTGTATTTAAGACTGGTATGGTGTTTAGTTGTGCATCTCGCATTATGGCTCTAATCGTCTGTACCGAAAGTGCACTTTACTTGAAACTTTTTTCGAGTTTTTCTGATAAATTCAGAATGATCGACCGTAGGATGTTGGTATTCAGTATTTGAACTTGGTGTTGTATCAGAATGGTTATCTGCTATTTTTGTAAGAATCGGCCAGGCCAGAAGTACATTTTACTTGGAACTTTTTTTGAATTTTCTATATAAATACAGACTGATCCGCCTTAGCATATTGAAATTTCGTATGAATAACTTCTATAACATCTCATTGTACATCTTGCATTATGATCGCGATCGGCTCAACTGGAAGTGCACTTTACTTGAAACTTTTTTTTAATTTTCGCATAAATTCAGAATGATCAGCCATAGGATACTAGAATTTAGCATTTGAATTTGCTTTAGCATCTGAATGGTCATCTTTTATTTCTATAATAACAATCGGATGAGCCGGAGATGCACTTTATATGACAGACTTTTTGAATTTTCTGCATAAATTTCAAACAATCAGTCGTAGAATATTCAAATTTTGTATCAGGCACTTTTATAATATCTAGTTGTACACCTTGCATTATGATTGCTATTGACCAAGCCGGAAGAGCACTTCATTCAAAACATTTTTTGAATTTTCTGCATAAATCCAGAACGATTGAACGTAGACTGTTGGAATTTAGTATTTGGGACGATTATACCATCTTTATGCTCATATCCCATTTTTTTCCATCGACCCGGAAGTGTACTCCATTTGACAGTCTTTTGGAATTTTTCGCATAAACTCGAAACGATCAGGTGTAGAATATTGAAATTTGCTATTCCAATCTGCTGTAGCATCTAAATGATTGCCTACTATTTTTATAACAATAGACTGAACTGGAAGTGCACTTCAGTAGGAATTTATTCTTCAATTTTGCGCATGGAATCAGATCTGTTGGTAGTCGTAGAATTTTGGAAATCAGTATTAAGGAATATTGTACTTCAAGAATTATGGCCTACTGTTCCTATTGCAACCGACTTGGCAGAAAGCGCATTTTACTTGACAGATTCATAGAATCTCTTGTGTAAATTCAAAACGATTAACTGCGTGGAACGATGAGATTTTGTGTTTGATTATAGTTATCCAATGATATATATGATCAAACACAGAGTCACATCGTATCATATATATTTATATATCCAAAGATGTACAAGTAAGTCACGTGATGTTCACGTCAGATTTTTTACATCGTTATTGGAGCAGTATCTGTAGACCCTCATTAGGACTCTTCAGTATAGTGCAACCAAGCCATAGTTGATCGGACTTGTAGGCCAGCAGAACTTTGAAATGGAGTTGATAAATTGCAAGCAGATATTGAAATCTGCACCAATACCTCAGACCAGAATGCAGCCGAAAGGCAAGCTTGAAAAAATATTGAACACTATGGAGTGAACTTTGAGAAAGTCTGTACAACAAAATCGATGAATCATTAGAAATTCAAAACATAATATGATGCAAAAATACAAATTATGGAACTATCACTTAGGATAATGGTGTGGAAGTCAATTACTTATAATCCATCAATTCTGTTGTATAGATTTTTCTTAAATGTCATTTCATGGTGTTATGTATTGTTCCAGATTTATCAACTGCATTTCATAGTATGTCTCACTCACAAGTCCGATCAACTGAGGCTTGGTGAAACTGTGCTGGAAAATCTCGATGAAGATGAGAGATGAAACACGTGTGTACAGTCGCTGCCCTATTCAGGATGATGGTGTAAGAACTGATTTGTTAACTCGTATTCTAGTGACACATTCAGGTTTTGGATTTTTGATAGACCAGCTGACCCGGCGTACTTCGTAACGCCACAAAATTTATAAACTCAGATTGGAAGGTTCTTGAACCTATCTTGTTTATTAGGACTTCATACCCTGGGAATGATAAGG
This sequence comes from Dromius quadrimaculatus, assembly GCA_963989225.1. Lineage (NCBI taxonomy): Eukaryota > Metazoa > Arthropoda > Insecta > Coleoptera > Carabidae > Dromius > Dromius quadrimaculatus. Next base: position 32,248,878 of record OZ022332.1, on the reverse strand, counting down.
ACATGTCAAACTATGAAAAGATCTTCTTTTGTAGGAAATCATTCGAAATAGGAGATTTTTGTATCTGGCCGAGACTTTGCAGTTCCACTGAATGTCTTTCAAGTTCATATTACTTTTTTGTTGTAAATTTATCAAAGATTATACATCAAATATATGAGTCTCACATGACACGCTAATTCAAGTGATTATATAAAAGTAATTATTATATTGGACATATCTTGTCTATTTGAATATGAATCTAACCAAAATGTAGCAATGAAATGAATATGCAAGTGCTGGGAAGAATCCAACTTCACCAAACTCGCTTCGTTCATATTGCGGTTTACTGTTGAGCGACGTGGCTTCGTTCGGATGACTGCTTGCTTTTAACTGAGTTTGCAACGCTCGCACGATATCTTACCGTTGACTAATCTTGTTCTGCTCGCACGACGTTCTATAGTTGACCAAGCTCACTCCATTCGCACGGCAGCTTGCCGTTAGTTGAGCTCTTTTCGCTCGCACAGCAGCTTGGCATTGACTGACCTCGCTTCGCTCACACGGCAGCTTACAGTTATCCGAGCTCGTTTTGCTCGCACAGCGGTCTACTGTTGACCGAGCTCGATTTGCTTGTACGGTGGTTTACTGTTGATCGAGCTTGCTTCGCTGGCACCGCAGCTCACCGTTAACCTAATTCGCATCTCTAGTAAAGCGTTTTAACGTTGACGGAGCTCGCTTCGCTTGCATGGCGACTTATTTTTGATCAAGCTCATTCCACTCGCATGGCAAAAAAAGCAGCCGATAGGACCTGAAATTTCAAAATTAATTTCCAGGTCCTATCGGCTACTTTTGTTTGTTCCACCCTGGGGCAAATCTTATAAGCCAAATACGAAGCTCTCATGCCGTTCTTGATTTATGAATGGTTTGAGTAACTCGACTATGTTTTATATAATCCTGATATCAATCCAATTCCCAATATAAACTTTGATGAAGTAATAATAGTAGTCAATTATTTGTGTATTGAGTCATGATTAATATACACTCTTTCCATGAAAGCAGAAAAATCAATTGGGAAAAAAGAGCTCATTTATATATAGATTTTTTGTGTCACGAACCATCTCGTAGGTCTCCAAAACACTCTATCAAAGTTTCATCACAATCTGATCAATGGTATCGGAACGCATAAGGCACAAACATACAAACATTGATTTTTATTTATATAGATGAAGTAGCCTGTATTTCTTGCCCTTATGGCACCATTTTAATGGATGACACTACTATAAATTTGACCTCTAGATAACATTAATCAGCTGCACTTGATAATACTGCTGATACAGTTGCCGCCTTATAAAATAAGAACTACCTTTGTATTATTATCAATTATTTATTCATTTTTATTGATGATGATTATCATTATCATTATAATTTATACCATTATTATTCTCATCCATTTTATGCCAGCTTAGTGTCTCTACTGAACAAGTATTTCATTTGTTGATATCGTAACAAGTCGAAATGATCATCGTTCAAAAATAGAAAATCATCGGACATTGAAACATAACATATCCTTGAGTCATCACTCATTTTCATTTCTAGTGATAACTATTTGAAGCTGAGAGAAGCCTCCAGGAAATTGATCACCCATCTATTTGAAAAACTTGCCTCCCATGTATAAATATGCTGTTCATCGTCACTATGTTACATGCATTAGAATCGGACTCGGTTGCAAATAAAATTCAAGTTTGCATATCGCTCAACACCTTATTTCCAATGATAAAATGATCGGTTATAGTATTGTGCTAATACCTCCTCCCATACTATGCTGCAGGTATGTTCTATTTCTCAAGCCGACCTCGCTAGCCATTAGTACAATGATCTGAACGTCAAAACTGACAGATATCATCGATGTCACATCTAGACGTCGAAGCCGTCAGTTGTCATCGAATTTCAACAATCATTTGAGCATGGTTACCAGATAAAATTACCATTTCCACAATTCTTCCAGGTCTTGAGTTTTTGCATAAGACCTGTATTACAGGAAAAAGCTACACAACTGTAGATAGATAATCATATTTATGTGATCGCAGAGCATCTCTCAATTCCGTGGTCTTTTGGTTATACTAAACCTTGTCATTTGGGTCCAATAAGCGTTGTTATTGTGTTCTGGCAGTTTGTTGGTCCTTGACGAATTCCAAAATTTCTATAGGGAGTTTGGGTCTTGATACTTTGTTTCAAGCAATTTTTTGGCTACAAACGTTCATCGCTTCCTTGATTTTGTGATTCAGCTGCTGTACCGCTTCTTCTTATAGATCGGTAGTTTCAATTATTGAAATTGAGCCAAAGCCCAGTTGCAGGATCTCCCTGAAAAGCTCCCAGTTATCGGTTCTGTGAGCCAAGATTCCATGATTTCCCTCAGCATCGAAATTAAGATCAATTCTGGGAGGTATATGATCTGATGAGAGATCGTTGATGGCAATAATGCTGCAGGATGAACTTATTCTATTCAAACTAGCAATATCGAGTATATCTGGCCGGTCTCCACGAGGACTGAAGTACGTTGATTCCTCTGGGCCAATAGCAGTGAGCCGATTATTTGTCACTAACTTATATAGTACTTATCCTCTGCTGTTTGTAGTATGGCTGTGCCATGCCGGATGTATAGCATTTAATTCTTAAGCAATGATAAATGGTAGACTGTTATGCTGTAGCAGCTTGTTGAAGTCATCTGCACTAAATTTCTGCGATAATGAATTATACGCTGATATAATGCAGATACGACACTGCCAATCTGTGTTTATGACTACTGCAGAGAACTCTAATATACTGAGTATGGATAGATCTACTGCAAAATGATCTAGAGTTTGCCTCACATATACAGCGGAGCCTCCTCCATGAGTCAACCTATTACAACGGAACTAATTGAAATTCCTTAACGTTGTTTTCTTGCGTTTTGATCAAAGAAAGTTTGACTGACTAGAATAAAGTCTGCTCTAAGTCGGTGAGTGAATTTCTCTAGTTCATCGATTTTTTTTGCAAGGAGTTTGCAATCCATGCAATTATTCTCAGTTTGTTGGCAGTTTTATTTGTTTGTACTATCATTTTTGGTGTTATTAATCGATGGTAAGGCCTGAAGGATCATCATTACGAGTTGAGTTGTAGCATTCTGAGTGTTGCAACTGTCAATAAACTCGATTATGGTCTGACAGACGTTGTCCAAGGAGAGATTGGTCAGTAAGTCCATGATGGTTTGTAAATTTATATCGCTGGTAGCACTGCTGACTAGTACAGGTTTACTCTGTTTCTTGTTAAGGGACTTTCTGCGCCTCAGTTTACCAGACTTCTTCCTCGTAGCGGACCTTTTGTTAGAGCCATCTTAGTCGGATGATACACGACGATGTTCAGCCGACATTTAATTTATCAATTTGGCTTGATAGACGGAGAGTTATTGCTGATTGTTGAAGCGAAGTCAATATACCACTTATATCAACTTCCTGTGCTCCTCCTTTATCCCAAAATTATTGTTCTAGATTCATACGGTCCTACGTCATCAATATTATGTGGCGCTCAGTTGAGAAATTTCAGAGTGATAACAATGACGAACGACGAAAGTACATATTGATGTACTCTATTCGATTGTAGCTTCCGATATGCTAGTTTCGTAAGCTAAAATTTAGGTAACAATAATGATGAAGAACAGTTTTACAATGGAAATCAAAGTGTTATCTTGTTAGTAGACTGAGATATGAAATGCAAAAAATATTTTTCTCCAACACTGTTTTGGAATTTGCATATTCCATAACCAAAAATTATGTTGGAACGAATGACATTCCAAAAAATCGTTTAGAATGATTCCGTATGCCGTTTAGAATGATTCTGTAAGCCTTTAGAATCATTTCGACGAGTCAGAAGCTGTTAGTTTGGCTACTACCATGGTTACTTCCTAACAATTCAAGTATTCATATCTGGATTTGACGTTTGACATTTAATAATTTTTTGAGTTTTCTCTGAAATATTGGTGAGTTTCCGAAACCTTGTTAGAGAAAGTATAGTCTGAAACATGTTTGGAATGGCGTATTCCACACTCGCGAACCGTAATCCTCGCCTTCGGCTCGGACTACAAACTTTTCTCTCTTTCAGAATACAGGCCATTCCAATACTCATTGTAGAATATACTATTCTCCAACACTGTTTTGGAATTTGCATATTCCATAACCAAAAATTATGTTGGAATGTGACATTCCAAGAAATCGTTTCCTATGCCGTTTAGAATGATTCTGTATGCCGTTGGGAATCATTTCGATGGATCAGAAGCTGTAAGTTTGGCTACTACCATGGTTACTTCCTAACAATTCAAGTATTCTAATCTGGACTTACGTTTGACACGTAATAATTTCTTAAGTTTCCTCTGAAGTATTGATGAGCTACCCAACCTTGTTAGAGAAAGTATAGTCTACAATATGTTTGGAATGGCGTATTACACACTCGCGAACCGTAATCCTTGCCTTCGACTTGGATTACAAACTTTTCGCTTATTTGTAAGAATATAGGCCACTCCAATACTTATAGAATATAATATTCCACGGCAATATCTAAATAAGGAGCTTAACGCACCGTGAGAGATGCGTGAAGTGAACTTATTCACGTCCCAGTTTCATCACTTTTTAAACGCGTTGCAATTAGAATTGTGTGAGTTTATGTTTGTAGTACCTCTTACTATTGCTCTGATATTTGTTAGATCTGAATATCAACTTGTGCTCTTGATTCTCTTGTTGTGTGATCAATAATGGTCAAAATATGGAAATTGAGTATTATGACATTCGGCCAATGATATTTGGCCTGATTTCATAGAACTCATCTTTACACTTTTGTTGCATAAATTACTATCATGATATTCTATCACCCATGACAATACAAAAATAAATGACACTATTTCTGAAAGCGATTGATAGTAGCATCGGCAGTACAACTTTATTATGAATAAATCTTGATTCATCGCGCGCAGAATTATGAATCCTACCTCTTGAACGAAGATATGTTTGTTCTGTATTATTCATAGCGCAATAATTTCGTGTTATCTTGAAATTTTTTTTATGACAATTTCACCCTGCTTTAATGTTTTTTTTTATGATTTCCTACCCAAAGTTGGATATATTATAATCTAGTTGAAGTTTACCACATCAGTACGCTTTATGAAAATCTTATTTTGAATCTTCATTACTTCATCCATAAAAAGGAAGCCCTTTGAATATTGGAGACATAATAATCATAACTTAAATGAACAAGAAATGTATTCACGTTCAACCTCAGTGTTTGCTTTGTATAGATATATATATATTATAAATTTTGATGTATGCGATTCAAGACCGAAAAATTTGTAAAATAAATGGGATATGATAAAATGGCTACCTTGCTGGTATCAATTTCTGTTTGTCATATACAGATATGATTTCAAAAGCAATAAACATGTTCACCACCTGCAGTCGAGACTAGAACAGGAATTGCTGCAAAAAAACCCATACACCAAAAATTCTTGAAATAGAAAACTGTTCCCATGATTTATTTTATATCCCTGTTTATTGAACAGAAATATAGTGTGATAACTACTTTGACTGAATTGTACTGCGACAGTTGTAAAACTCAGTCAAAATGGAGTTGTATTGCAAATGCTGATGCCGGTAATTACTGTTGATAATTTTGAAGATACTCATCTCATGAGTTCATCGAATACTGTTCACAATGCGGAGTATTAGAAGTATTAGCGGCGTTGGGGTCGGTGAAGTACTCATAACTTGGATTATTTTTGCTACAACGTTACAATTATAACACTCTACGAGATTTGAACATCAAATATAATCACATATTGTCTGTAGAATTGAGATCTATAAGGCCCGGTCACACAGTCTTTGGTTCAGCCTAGGTGTTGCTCAATTTTCTCAGTAAGAAATACTCTAACAATTGTTAATTCGATGATCAAATTGAGCTTGGAAAGAGATTCCCACACTAAATTGCAAGGAATTGTCTATGATAGTTTATGAACGATCAAAAGTTGATGCAACTCATAGATAGGCGAGTGAGATGTTAAGTCCAGTATAAAAATTGTAAATAAACCGCTTATCACAATATTTTGTTGACTAGAGTGTTACCTTTAAAGTGTATGTTACTGTCAGCAAAGAAAAAAAAAAAATTATTTGGATGGCTCAATCTTATGTATCTCCTATGTTCAGCAATGCGAGTGTCCACAGTTTGGCCCGTCTGTCCAATGTAGACTTTCCCACAGGTACAAGGGATCTTATAGATGCCCGAAGATTGTAGGAGAATCATGTCCTTTACAGGTCTCATGAACTGCTTGATTTTCTTTACCGGAACGAAGAAAACTTCGAAACAAAATTTTGACAAGATCCTTCCGATCTTCTCTGAAACATTGCTTACATGAGGTAAAGAAGCATAAATTTTACTCACGCTCGAATCCTCAACATTAGCATTGGTAGACTTTGATCGTCAAGCCTTTTAAATGGAGTGATAACTGAAGCCATTTATCTGGAAAATCACTTCTAGATTTTCAATTTCATTATCAAGTTCATCAGAATGACAAATATTATTAGCCCTTGTCTAAATGTGATATCCACTAGTATTCTGTATATTTTTAGTATCAAGTTACTTACCTTGTTGTATTTTGTATCATTGTTTCCTGAAGAAGATCCTCAGTCAAAGGATTGGAACGTCAAAGTTCCAAATAAATATACAGAATCTAAAATCAAAAGTCGTTCTTATTATTGTATTTGTTTCTAGAAGATGATATATTTGAGCATGTTTGGATAAAATATCAATATTATTGTGAGAAATTTCTCATTTTCCGAAGGAAGTATAATCATGTGAATCATTTCGACTGGTCTTAGAGCAGTAGATAGATGTTTTTAACGTGGGTCTTTATTGGATATTTTCATATCTATTTGCTTGACAGTTGTCACCATTATTCATGAATTTCAGAATTAACCGCATGTGGGGCCACTAATATCTTTGTCTTAACTCTCGATGATAATTCCGAATAGACTTGATTTGATCATCAGATGATTCAATGTCTTGCAATTGTTGCAAACTATTTCATGAATACATAATACATGATTATCATTATTCTTTTTATATCTGCTTTATACCCTTCCGAGCATCGCGATTACATCAATTTTGATCTAGATTATTCATTAGTTCTTTCCATTCTGTTCTGTTCTCTGCTTTTCTTCTCGCATATTAACAGCTAATGTTGTTTTTCCTCAGTATCTCTTCGACATTGTTTTCCCATGTTTTTTAAGGTCTTTCTCTTCCATTCTTTCTTGTGATATTTGTGTTCCATACTTGTTTTGTTCGTCTTCCTCCTGGCATTTTTGTTGAGTGATCGTACCACGCCACTTGCTTCTTCTCCACAGTGTTATATATGTTTTCCACTTATAGGTTTTTTTCTAATTTGTTCGTTTCTTATTCTGTCTATTCTTGGCACTTTTTCTACTTGTCTAAAGTATGTCATTTCCGCTGCTCGGATTCTACTTCTGATCCTCTGATTTATTGTCCACGTGTGACTTCCATATATTAAGGATGGTCTATATATTGTTTTGTGAACTGTCATTTTTGTATCATTTGATATCTTCTTGTTATTTGATATTGCTTTATTTATTGCATGTGACCGTCTATTGGCTGCTAATCTCCATTTGTTGATTTCTTGATCCATGCTACTCTCATTGTTAATTGTTATCCTTATCCCTAGGTGTCTCTACTTATTTTATTTGCTTTCCGTTCATTCTTATGTTACCTATAATATCTTCTTTTACTTTCACCATTGTTTCTGTTTTTTCTACATTTACAGTCATATTATGTTTCTCTAGTTCCTTGTTCCATATATTAGGATTGTGTTGCATATCTTTCTCGTTTTCAGCTAATATCGTAAGATCATCTGCGAAGGCACTTTCTTCTTCTGTTGTTATTGGCAGTTGGTGGTAGCCAATTTTCAATTTCTTTGTTTTGTCTGTAATTTTTTTTGTTTATGTTATCAAGGAATATTATAAACAGAAACGGAATAAATGCACCTCCTAATCCTTGCGTCGTAGAGAATTCTTCTGATATTCCATTTCCGGTTTTGATATAATTCAAAGCCTTTCTGTATACACTTTTTATAGCTTCTGTGAGTTTTCCGTTGTTCAATCTATTTCTAGTATTTCCCACATATGTTATATGTGATTTTGTGTATAGTGTCCTTTCCTGAATCCGCTTTGTGCTCTTTCCATTGTTGAATTTACCTCTTGTCTTAGCTTGTTTTCTAATATAGCTTCATATATTTCTGCTGTAGTACATAGTAGTGATATCTCTCTATGATTGTTACAAATCCTACTGTTTCCCTTTTTATGGATGAGGAATATCACCGCTTTTTCCCAATCTTCGAGAATTTTCCCAATTTTCCAAATCCTATTTAGCATCTCTAGCAGTATCTGTTTTTCTTCTGTACCTATATATTCAAGGCATGTCATGTCCCGGTGCCTTACCGTTTCTCAGTTTTTTGAGCATTGTTTTCATATTCACTTCTGATATGTTTTCTATCTCATTATCCTCTTCATCGCTTTTCTGTGCTGGCATTTCTTTTCTTCACTTCCATTCTTTGTTTGTTCTCCTCCCAGTAATTTTATGGACTGTTCTTCCCATCTCTCCATAATATTTTTACTTTCTTCCAATATATTTCTCTGTTTATCTTTAGGTTGTTTTAGTACAGTATGGTACCCTCTTCTATAGTTCTTGATTGTAGAATAGAATAATTTCCTATCTTCTCCGTAATAGTCTTCAAGTATGTTTCCGAAATCTGTTCAGGTTCTTGCGTTAGATTCTTCTATTATTCCGTCCACTTTTTTCTACGCTTCAAGATTCTCTCTTTTCTCCGTATTTGGAAATTTTTTTAAGTTCTGCTTCTACTTTTTAACTTCTGCTTTGATCTCGTCGCTCCATCAATGGGTTTGCTTACAATTTTTAGTGTTTCTGTATATTCCGCAAGCTTACTCTGTTGCTTCTTTTATTATATATTTGCAGGTTCTCTATATATCTCCTTTATTATTCATGTCTGGTTTTAGATTAGATCTTTAAAACTTCTTTGGGATGTTTCTTAAATTCTGATGTCTTTCAATCTCTATTCTTAAATGTTCCATTTCATCCAACTTTTTAGATGTTTTTTGCTCTGTTTTACTTCCTTCTATCTCTTTAATTTTTGCTGTTACTGAGTAATGGTTACTTACAATTTCGCTTTTCCTCTCAACTGTTACATCACTGATATTTTTCTGTTGAGTGTTTTTAGTTATAGTCGGATAGAATTAGCGCAAAATAGACTGAAATGGAAAATTGATAACTTTGAATTTGTATTTCTGATGTTCTAGTTCACAGCGTGGGAAATAGCATATCTTACTTGAACGCAGCTACATTGTCAGGAAGGCTGTCAAAAAAAGGTGAAAAACTGCCAGTAACAGTTTTTTGCGCTTTACAAAAACCTATGCATCTGATAGAAGAGAATGCTTTGGTAGAAAAAGTGCGCAATAAAAAAGGAAACCAAATAGGTTTTTTCGAGCTCTGATGGATCCAGTAGCTTTTGAGTAGATTGCGAAAAACTGTAACTTTTTGTCATTCATCCGAAACTTCATAACTCGCATTCTATTCATTATTAAGACATTAAATTTTTATATGATGTGAAATCTACAACTTCCAACACACGTAACAAATTTCACATAGATCGGCTGCAAAGTTTTCAGAGAATGTTAAGAAAAGCAAAGAAAAGGCCTTTCCAAAAAACGCTCATAAAAACACTTCTACAGATTGCATTTCGTTAGTCAAAATCTATTCTACAAATTATAGGAATGACGTTTATTTTGAGCAAATGTAAGCATGAGAAAAATCGATTGCAAAAATCCCAGTTCATGAATACAAAGAGTATTTTCCGTAATTTTTTTGTGAGAAGCAATGTGCTTCTTATATTTAATATACAATTGTTAGTCGAATAAGCGTGGATAAGGCAAAAATGTAGACTAGATTGAATATGTCATGATAAATTACGGAAGAGCAGTATTCTTGCCACGCGTTATTTAATTGTAGAAGTGGCTGCTCAGATTGGGGCTGGAGAGAAAGATGAACTTCAGCCAGCAGCAATAGTAGAGACCACTTGGGTGAAGGCGAACAAGAGAAGAGAATTGGAGAACAGCAGCAGCAATCGAAGCTGTTTGTGAGAGAAGAGTCGATTTCGTTCGTAAATCTGTCGGTTTCCGTCATTTTATTTCCCATGCGGAGAATCATAAGGTCGCGAAAGAAGCTTCGCTTCAAAAGCCGCATTCTGCGCTCTGGTCGGTGACCAGTGATAGAAGGCCGCTACGCTCAGAAGGCCACGCCCAATTCACGTGGACCAGCTTCGCTCATTCTGACTGTAGGAAATGTTGTTGGAATGGTCAATACAATAACTCAATAACGATTCATGAAGCCTTTACCATGATTGTTGATATTTTAAGAATCGTTATCGCCAAAATGAGGATTTATTCAATCGATTTTTTCCATATCTACACCCAGCCAAAAGAAACGTCATTCAAGTACATTGTAGAGTAGCTCTTAACAAATGAAAATCTTTGTGTGAAACTGATCCACGTTGACTTACAACTATTTTATGGCTATTTTTCGGAAAGGCCTTCATTTGGTTTTTCAAACATTATTTCAAAAAATTGCCGTCAATCTTTTAGGAATTGAATGCGTATGTTGAAAGCTACTGACTTCACATTCTGTCAAAATTCCAAGTCCTAATGACAAATAAAACGCAAGTTATGAGTTTTCGAAAAAAATTGTAAGAATTGACGGTTTTTTGCAATCAACCCAAAAGCTGCTGTACTGATCAAGGTTCAAGGAAATCCATTTAATTCGACTTTCTACTGCGTACCTTTTTGAACAGAACACTTTTTTTCCGTCAGATGCTCAGTTTTTCTGTAAAACGCAAAAAAACGTTTTTGCCAGTTTTTGACAGCTTGCCTGACAACGTAGTTGCGTACTGATGAGATATGTCACTTGCCACGTTATGGACTAACAAATTGAATATGTAAAATTCGAATACTAATTTTTCTTGTTTTTGGATACGTTAATTCTACCCGAGTATAATAAAATAGTCTATAATTGATTTTACATTTCGGCTAATGACTCCAAGAGTGTATCTATGATATCTAAGGTATTTAAATAGAGTATTCAGAATAGTCAGTCTATTTATTATGCAGAAGTCGATGAGTTTGTTCCCATCAATATTTTTGGTCGGTTCTGCATGTCTCTTCTTCTAATTCTCTATTCATGTAGCTCACTCTTGCGTTGGAATCCTCTGTCATATACATATATGGGCTCCTCTAATTTCTCAAATTCCATCTGCAAAGTATATCATAATTCATTCTTAATTATTCTGGTTTCATCCTAATTTGGCCCATAAACTATAATGATACTTGCCGTTAGTCCTCCGCCAATATCTAATCTGATCATCATAGCTCTATCATTCACATACTTCCATTTCTTAATTGCGTTTTTCATATGTTTTGTGCAGTATACAGCCCTCCCTGCTCTTGCTCTTTCATTATCTGCAACTTTGCTGTATATTAATATGTGACCATTCTCCAGTCTTACTATCATCTTGCTTTTTTTTGTCTTTGTTATTGCCAATAATTCTGTATTTGCTTTTCCGAATTCATCATGCAATTAATTCTTTTTCTTTTTCCTTCATACTTTTGATGTTCCACGTTCCTATTTCGAATGTTTCCAGTCTGCACGTCCGTCTGCGTTCTGTCTGGTCTCCTTATTCTGTCTGTTGGTAGTTTTTTGAGATCTTCTTGGTTTTCTCGTTACCGTTACAACCATTTTAATATTCTCTTTCCTTTGTCTGATTTTCTTGTTTGTTCCAGATGTGCCCGATCTCATCTATCATCATATTTTGATATCCAAATATTATCCTTTTCCCCATTAATCTTGCCTCTTGTGCAATGCTCCTGATTTTCCTTTGAATTTTTCTCCCATGCCAAGTTAGGACGTTATCTATATATATTTTTGCATCTTCAAGTTTACTTCTTGCCCTCATAATCATATTGTTTATCTTCTCAATCTACTATTCCCATTTCAATTATTTTGACATCTATATTTTTATTTAAAATTAACAATTGCTTCAATCTACTTCAACTTGTAGCTTTTCTTGTAGCGATTTTTCCGCTTCATCTTTCTCATTGTGGGTCAGTTTTGTTCCTTTTATTATAATATTGTTCTTTCTTTCTAATTTTACTCCTCTTTCTGCCATTCTTTCCAGGTTCTCTATTCTATCTGCTAAGATTTTCTTTTTTCTCTTCCATTCTTTTTCCTTATTCTCATTTCAAGTTCTATTTGTCTTATCTCTTGCTTCACCCCTTCTGTGTTCTGATTCATTTCACTCATCATTGCTTGCATCATTTTCTTCAGTTCCTATATTCTTTCTGCTTCTGTATTGTTTTTTTCCTTCTTGTATTTCCGTCTTAATTGACTGATTCTTATCCCCACTTTTTTTGCTCAGGTGACCTTATCACTCTTTTTGATATGCCCAATATATTTTGGTATCCTTCTTCTTCTCCTTCTCCTCTTGTCCTTTTGCTCATCTCTAAATTCATTGCATTTTTCTTCCGGATCTTTTTTTTCAAATCTCTTAGTCCACCACTGGCGATTTTGTCTTTTCAACATTCACCAACGCGCTGTGTTTGCACTATAACTTGATCCGACCGGTCACGCTCACTTATTTATCTTTCGCTCCCACTTTTGCTGCCTATTAGAAGCGGAATTGTATATTTAAACTTCTAATATAATTCCCAATTCTATTCGGTTACACTTCACTTTGCTTATCCATCATCTACACACACTTTAGTCTTTAACTCAAAACGTATGTTTTCAGTGTTAGCGATAAGTACCGCTAGATTTCAAGGTATTCATCGGTCGTACTCAAACGTGTATTCAACTCAAGAGCACATAAACATCATCCAATAATAAAAATGAATTTGTGGAACTGAATTCACCATTTTTATGAATATTCCAGGAGCTATACAATGATATCGAACTCTTAGAAATGATAATTCAAATTTTCTGAATCCGTTTTTTCTATGAAGTGCCTGAAATAATGATAACGTCTATATAGATAAAGCATATTCTATCGATAAGATCTTTCACATCAAGATTTATCAGCCTTTGAAAGGTATTGGCAGAGTTTTTGAGTCCAAATGACACTCTAGGGGATTCAAAATAACCGTGATTGGTTGAAAAAGCAACAAAATGAATGGTTAAACAAAAAAGGAATTTGAATTCAAATAAAATTCGAGTGATGAAAAAACTGGATGTAGATAATGTGAAAATAACGATTATAAAATTAAAAAAACAGTGGCTGAGGGCCCAATACATAAAATAACGCGCCTTGGAGGACAGCACGCAACAAAAACACACCAGTGTGTGCAAAACCTGACGCCTATACGCCTTGCCCCTTGACTAGCCAAAGTCCAAAGTAATTACAGAGACAGAAGCCTAGCCCAATCGATTGCGCTGTACAAAAGAAGCGTATAGCGCGAAAACACTACTGCGTCCACATCAGCTGCATCCAAGGAGTGCCTAACACAAAATAAATGACACGTACGTTGACAAAAAAATAACAAACGTAGACTTTTGCTTCAACAATAACTACACCAACAGAAAGTACAAAACAGAGACATAACTGAGGCCACAAGTTCTCCAGAACTGTGGCGATGATGTCGCCTGACCTGGTGGAGCTATCGGTCCAAGAGTTGGTCGTGGACGGCGTCAAAGGTAAGTAACCTGGAGGTGGTCTCAGGAACTGGATGTTCGGTGCTCGCGTCGCTGGGTGCTCTACGGCCGTCCGGACACTTCGCCTTAGGTGTTAGTGGCGATTTCCAAAACACGCGGTATACGGAACGGTTCCCTCTTCAAATCCCCAAAATTAAACTGCTCGACGATGTACACTACCAACACACGGTTACTCGGTCGGAGCACGACGCTGATTCATTATAAATCCCGCTATGCGGCTTTGATCACTTTCAAAGGTAAAAATTAATCTTTGCTTCAAGGAAAAACTTTTCATGCGACCGTCACGTTTTTAGACTATCGCTCGAAACCCTTACTCAAGGTTGAACGCCTACTACCACGAAAGTCATAATAAAATCTATTTCATTTCTCAACTAGAATCAGAAATGTGGACATGTAAATTAATAACTTGAATTTAGATGTCACTTAAGATAACTTATGAATGAATTCATCTCATTGTTTATTTATTAAAAACATTCAATAAATGTCTTTCGACTTGAGTATTTTTCCGCAAGAAAAGAGCTGGCAACAGTGCAGCTAACCCAAGCACATGTTTGTTGTCATTTAAAGTGTTCTTTACTGTCATCCATGAATTGAAGAAATGAATAATAGAACATCTCAATTCAGACGTGAAGGAAGAATCACAAAAGGAAAAATTATGAGTGACTTCATGAAGAGAATCATTTCAAATGTTGGAACTCCGATAAAAAATCAAAAATAGATGAATTAAACAAAAATGTGCAATAATTATATTTCAAGTATTGTTTGTTCTCTATTACAGATTCTATATTATTTTCCTACATGCACAAACAGAATATTATTATTCTTAGTATCCTTTTTATTTTATTTCTCATGACAATACTTAAATTATTGAATAAAAACAAATCTTAAGTATTAAATATATTTGATAGTTTCTCATTACCTACAAAATCACACTTTTGTGCGCATAATAAACTTGATTATTTAAGTAAGGAAAACTTAGCTTGTTAAAATAAGCAATAACGCTAGAATTTTTATCCAACGTCGCCAAGCTTCCAATTTCAATATGGCTGACAAATATTTTCGTGAATCTCTGATCGTTTGGATTAAAATATCTATAAAACTGCACGTCAGAATTTCTTGTTATAGTTTTGAGGTGATCTACGAGAATTGGCAAATATAAATAACAGTTTTTTATATCTCTCTATCCAAAATTGTGGTTGAATAAGATGAAAAATGTGCGTTTCACAGAGCATAAGAGATGAGTTCTCATTGACTACATGTTAAATACACAGTTTTGGAAAATTTATTACACAAAAACTATACGTCAGATCTTTCTCAAAAAATTAGATCAGATGTCTTCTATTCGATTGAAATTTACAAAAAAAAAAACAGCCTTTTATATCCACCTTGCTCCAATGATCGTACTACCTTAAGTCAGTTTCCGAACAATTACTTGGAAAAAAACAAATTTTTCCTTGACTTTTACATTATTCTATTGGTTTCAGCTAATGACAAAGATAGTAGAGAGGAGAGTCTGGCGGACAAGGATTATTAGGGTTAAGGAATTTCATTTTGAGTGCTATGTTATTTTACTGTATTTATATTTTGTAATGTGTTGTATCAAATGTGATTCTGATGTAGATAGATGGAGAGGGGGAGGGTGAAAAACACGCGCACCGAGGCCACTTTAAGGGCCCATTGTGCTACCTCTGGGTGCACAGCTACATGCTACTGGTCTTGAAGCCAGTCAACGCTGAGGAAGAAGGCTAACAAGTCAGCAGCAGGAGCTGTGCTAAGTGCAGCCATGGAAGGCCATGCTTCCCCCAGTATGGATCTTCTTTTACGAGATAGAGCGGAGCATTCGCAAAGAGTATGCTCCTCTGTTTCATCGTCGTCCTTGCAGCCTCTACAAAGAGGACTGCTCGAAATTTTTATACGGTGCATGTGCTTATTAAAGCGACCGTGCCCTGTAAGGACCTCTGGGAGAAGTTTAAAATTTCTCCTTGAAAGTCTTAGGAGATAATTGGCCAGCTTGGTGGATGGCTTGGGGATAAGATTTCTCGTTTGTTTTCAGTAAGTTCCAGCTGCTGGAGAATTTCTCAAAAGTAATTCTATGGATTATGTTGTGGAAAAGAGTTTTTGATAGGGGCAACATTGGTTCTGGACCATAGGGTCGAACTGACGAGCCTTGTTTAGCAAGGTTATCTGCACAAATGTTGCCTTAATTTCTATTGTGCCCTCTTACCCAAATAAGTTCCACAACATTGTGTTGAGATATATTTGACAATGCAAGGTGACAGAGTTCGACAAGCCTAGATGTGAATTTGCATCCACTCAGACTGCGGAGAGCAGCTTTACTGTCTGTATATATCTTGATATTGCTATTTATGAATTTGCGTTCTTTGATCAATGTCGCGGAATGCAAAATTGCGAAGATCTCTGTTTGGAAGACGCTGGGGTATACTGACATACAAGTTCATTTGTTCTGAAAAGATACCAGAACAAAAACCTTTTCCTTTCTTGGAAACGTCAGTGAATATTTTAATATCAGAGGTTGAGGATATCTGACCATCTAATATGATTTGATAAGATTTATCAAAGTAGAATTTTGGAAGAATGGAGTTGGTACTCATCTCTAGGAGAGGAGCTCCCGATGTTGCCTCCCTTAAGATGGAGCAATGCCTGGTATTAGCTCCAATTTTAGGATACAAACCTAAGTGTAGGAGGCGAAGAATTCCCTTCGTAGCAACCTCCTCTAGGTGAAGATTAAGAGGGGTAAGACATAGAAGGACTCCCATCGCTGCTGTTGGAGTTGTGCGCATGGCACCTGTAATTGCTAGACATGATAACCGTTGTATATGTTATAGTTTTGATCGTGCAGTTGATTATCTGACTCTGGGCCACCAAACAAATGCACCATAGGATATCATTGGCCTGATAATAGCAGTGTAGAGCCATAAGGTAAGCTTTGGGCTAAGACCCCAAGTTTAACCTGAGGTTCGACGACATTGCCAAAAGGCTATACAGGCTTTTTCAACTTTGAAGTTCAGGTGTAAACTCCAGTTGAGTTTGCTGTCAAGTATGATGCCCAGGTACTTGACGAACTTAGACAAACTTAGTGTTTGGTTGAAGATTTTTGGCATATTCAGTGTGCCAATCTTTCGTTTCCTTGTGAAAAGGACTACTTCCATCTTGGTTTGGTTGACCAGAAGAGAATGTTCTTTACACCAGTGTTAAGTGAGATTGAGAGCATCACCTGCTATACAGGCAAGGGTGGTCTCGAATCTACCGTTGAGCAGAATTGCAATATCATCCGCGTATCCGATGGTATGATAACCGTTATTGCTAAGGAGTTCCAGAAGACTGTTAACAACAATCGCCCACAGAAAAGATGAGAGTACACCTCCTTGAGGGCATCCTCTAGTAACGTAGCCTTTGTTATTTGATTCCCCAGTGGGAAATTGTACAGCTCTATGTTCTAGCATGAAATGAATCCATTTAACAAGAGGTGCTTCGACTCCATGTTCAAATGTAACAAATCCTCCTCTTACTTCCGTGAGATGAAATTCCACAAGAATTTCATCTCAGACACGATAGCACATGGAGTAGGTAAATAAAAGCAAAATAGATCAAATACATAGAGAAGAGAGATAGAAACAATAATATGTATAGCCAGACATGAATCATTCATCGTTTTGCGTTGCAGGGTCATTCATCGGTGCTGCCTTCAGGTCTTTCACATGCCAGTTACCTGCATGCCTACCCTCTGTGTCTTGCAGTTCGTAGACCGTGGTAGACAATTTTGTCTTCATGGTATAAGGGCCTACGAACTTCGCTGCCAACTTACTGGCATAACTTTTCGCAGCGTTTGACAATTTGAAGTTACGACGCCACACCTGCTGTCCAATGCAATTCTCGACGGGTCGACGCCGTGAATTAAAATGTTCCCGTGCCTTTGCTTGTGTCAGATCCAAGCGTTTACGTATCTCAGCGTAGATTTTCAAGAACTGCGCGGGCCATTTCTCTTCCACGTCATCGCGGTCGTAGTGAGCCTCTCCGTCGGCGTTCACTGCGTTTGCTACGTAGTCCATGCCTGACAGGATGTGCTCTCTTCCTAAGTTCACGAAGTATGGCATGAATCCGGTTGCTTCGTGCACCAGGGTACGCACAACACAACTTACAGGAGGTAAGTAAGCATCCCACTGTCTCTGTTCGTCCTTCACGTATGCTGCCAGCATTGTTTTCATCACACAATTCACCCGTTCAACGGGGTTGTTCTGGGGATGGTACAGAGCGTTGAACAACATCTTCACGCCATACTTGCCGCACAAGCCCGTGAATTCTCCACTTCGGAATTGAACACCGTTGTCACAAATCAGATATTGTGGGACACTGAACATCAGGAAGACGCCGTCTTCAACATGCTTTGCTACGGCTTGAGCAGTAGCAGTATGCATCGGGAACGTGAGTACAAACTTACTGAAGTAGTCGCTACCGACTGAAATGAAACGGTGCTGTTTCGATGCTGACCATTTGGGAAGGTCTGTAGAACCGAGGATAAGAGCTAATGAGTCCAGGTGCGCGCTTTTGTTCAACCTTGTGCTCCATGCACGCTACGCACCGCTGAACGTAAGTAGCTACATCCTGCTTCATTTTTGGCCAGTAATACCTTTTTCTAATCTAAGCATACGTCTTGTTCACACCCGGATAACCAGAAGTAGGGACATCATGAGCAAGACGCATGATTTCTGGACGTCGTCCTCGAGGGATTACTTGCTTCCTTCGGTCGTCCTCGTCCTCTAGCTCACCGTTATGAATAAACCACGACGAAAACTTCTTAGGTGCTTGGAGAACGAGTGACTTAATCCGCTCATACCATGAGTCGACAGCGATTTTGAAGACTGGAGATGTGTCCATGGAGTCGACCACTGGTACAGAACGAGAAAGACAGTCCGAAACAACGTGCTCCTTGCCTTTGCGGTGAATGATCGTGAAATCATGCTGCTGCAGCTTGACAGCCCAGCGACACAATCGCCCTGAAGGGTCCTTCAGGTTGTTCAGCCATACCAGCGAGTGGCGATCCGTCACAAAGTTGAAATACGGACCCTCCACGTACGGTCGGAGCCTCTCTAAGGCCCAGACGACGGCAAAGCACTCCGTTTCCGTCGTGGAGTGATTCCGCTCGTTTTTGTTAAGCGAACGGCTCAGGAAACAAATGACTCATTCACCATCGTCAAAAGTCTATAACAAGACTGCATCAAGACCAAACCCACTGGCTTCAGTCTGAACAACAAAGAGGCGAGAAAAATCGGGGCAAGTGAGAATGGGAGCTGTCACTAGACACTCCTTAAGCCTTCGGAATGCGACTTGACACTCGTCCGTCCACTCCCACTTGCGTCCGCGTTTTATTAACGCTGTCAAGGGAGCACTAATGGTGGAGAGGTTCTGAACGAACCTTCTGTACCAGGACGCTATCTCCAGAAAGCTTCGAACATCCGAGATAGAAGAGGGCGCTGGGATATTCAAGATCGCACTCACCTTCTCCGGATCTACTCAAATACCTTGATGATCCACTACGTAGCCAAGACACCGCAACTAAGGGCGATAGAACTGGCCCTTCTTCCTGCTGAACGTCAGTCCAGCTGCCTGCACTCGAAGGAATATTTCGCTAAGAAGCTCAATGTGCTGTTCGAAGCTGTCAGAGACCACGACCACCTCGTCGAGGTAGACGAAGACGTGTGGTTCAAGCTCGGGGCCTAAAACCCTATCAATGAGCCGTTGTCAAGTCGCTGGGGCGTTGGTCAGGCCATAGGGCATCCTGATGAACTGGAAAAGCTCACGCCCAGTGACCGTGGAGGCAGTCAGCTCTTTACCATCCTCCGCTATCATGATCTGCCAGTACGCTGATTTCATGTCAAGGGAGCTGAGATATTTAGCACATCTTAAACGGTCCGGGATGCTTGAAACGTAGGGTATTGAGTAAGCATCCTTCTTCGTTACTTTATTAAGCTAACGGTAGTCCACGCGGAACCGTAATACTCCGTCTTTTTCAGGGACTAATGAAATAGGTGGGGCCCAAAGGCTTGAAGATGGTTCAAATATGCCCTCTCTCAGCATCTCATCGAGCTCTACATGAATATCCTCTTGATGTGCTGGAGAAACCAGATAGTAGCGCTGCTTGATTGGTTCCAAATAAAACGTAAAGTGAGCGCCTTGTTAACTTCTGACATCTTGCAGCAACTACGTGAATCGGAAATACAAAACTAAAATACGCCATCAATTAGCAAAGTGTCAAATATTAAAAACAAGTGTGAGGTGAGTGAAATGTTTTATTTATCTGGAATAATAGTGTTAATTAGTCCAAATTGTAGAAAAAAAGAAAATATAGAAAACTGGGATATGGAAAATGGAGAAATAGGAGCAAGGTGCGGAATTGGAACGTAACAATCAATTATGGCTAGATCTCTAAATTCTTTGATTTATTCAATACATTTTTCTCTAAGTCATTCAAATGCTAAGCTTGTTATTTTTATTTATATTATAATCAAATGAGAACCTCGTAGAATCAGGAATATCGTAGTAGAGAATAATATATTGTAACGTTATATATTTTAATTCAGGGAGCAAAAGTTTTCAAACACTACTATTCATTTTTATGATTTATCAAAATAATAAATTGAATAACTTACTAAATTTTTCAATAACTGATTCTAATTTATACTAAAAATTGTTAAACATCACACTATAACTTAACTTTAATTATTTATGTCAATGTTGATTTATTGTAAATATCACAATTTATTTCAATCCATAGCTTGACTCTCAGAACGCTTCTCAGATCAAGCTTGAAACCGTGCTTTTTCATCATGTCCATGCTCATCTTAAATTTTGGCTACCAGCACACGATGTTTAAAGGAAATATTTCCAATAGACATAATTAAGTCTAATTCTCCAGATGTAGTAGCTAGTTCACCAGTTGCATTACGTAATCGCCAATGTGTTGGATGTAATGATGCAGAGATTCCTTTTGCCAAATCAGATCTTATTATTGTCTTCGTCGCACCCGTATCCAGCAGCATTTCATAGAGTCTTCCATTGATGAATCCATCCACGAAGATGCTGTTGACTTGATGATACAGCGAGGCGACGTAACCGATGGATTGTGGGGCTACTGAATTACGGGTCGACGATGGCCCCTTCGCATCAACCCGACTTAGTTTTCCGACTCTTCTTCTTCTGCTTCTTTGGTTTTGATTGTCGTCTTGATCTTTGGATTCTTACACAGCCTCTGCGGATGACTCAATCCTCCACAGTTTCAGCAACGAAGTTGTCTTTTCCCTGCAGTAATTTTGGACTCGATACGCCGCAACTTTTCTTCTAGGCGAGTTTCTGAATCTTTAATTTCATCATGTTTGTTGGCACTCATTTGACTAGCTCTGGACTGTCCAAGCGATGCTTTTTTTGCTGCTTCATGCTCTAACGCATACGATAATACATCAACTAAAATTCTGGACGATATATTCGTAGTGCCTGCTGTATTTCGCTATCTGAAATCCCAAAAATTAGTGCTTGTGTGGCTAAGCCCTCCAAAACGCTATCGGAGGCGGTAGGGTGTTCGAGGTGAACTAAACGAGCAATGTCGGCTTCAAATTCTTGAAGAGTTTCTTGCGATTTCTGGAATCGGTTTCTCAGTTGCGTCTGATATACCTGTTCGAAGTGCGCGTTGCCATAGCGCATCTCCAGCCGCTTGATCAGTTGGTCATAGTCACCTTGTTCTGCTGCTTCTAATGTTTGAAGAGCATTCATGGCTTCTCACCGCAACGAAACTGTCAATGCCGTGGCCTTATCTGCAGATGACCATCAATATGTCTTCGCAACAGCTTCGAATTGTTCAAGGTAAATCGGCCACAAATTCCGGTGTCTTAATGTGAATCATTGCATTATTTAATTCTTTCATCTCCCTAACATTGCCCGCTTCACATGCAACAGACTCTGATATCAGGTAATAAAGTCATATTTTAAAAATTTTTCTCCAATTCCTGTATTTTCTTCTTATAATCTTCCCTTAAGTTCTTCAAATTCTCTTCTGCTTTTCTAGAACTCTCTTCCAATTTGTATCAAGGCTCTGAAATCCCCCATGAATTTATCTCTCAACGTTCTATAATATTCTAGCAACTCTTCTTCCAGTGTTCTACAATTTTCAGTCAATTTGTCTTCCAATGTTCTGGAATGTTCTGTAAATTTTTCTTCTGATGTTCTAGAATTTTCTAACAACTCTTCTTTCAATGTTCTACAATTTTCAATTAATCTGTCCTCTTACATCCTAGAATTTTCTGTCAGAGTTCTACAATTTTCAGTTAATTTGTGTTCTAATTTTCTAGAATTTCCCATTAACTTTTCTTCTGATTTTTTTGAACTTTCTAGCAGTTCTTCTTTCATTCTCCCGAAACTGAATATGCCACACGGAATGGATTCATTAGGATTCTCACCAGCATTTCCCAAAGCTTGTCGGAGACGTTGTTGGAGGACGGTCTTGGTTCCTGTTGTCTCCAATTCTCGTTCTTCTAGCTCATTCTTGAGATCAACCACATTCAATTCACTCAATTCTACTGTCTTTGATGCCATTTCATTCATTTCGATTCAAAACTTCACACCTGATCACCAATTTATTTTAATTTAGGGAGCAAAAGTTTTTGAACAATACTATTTATTTTTATGATTTATTAAAATAATGAATTAAATAACTTACACTATTTTTCAATAACTTATTCTAATTTATACTGAAAATTATCATACATTACACTATAATTCAACTTTAATTATTATTATTAATTTATTTTAAATAACACAATTTATTTCAATCCATAGCATAAGGTCACTGAGTCAAAAATCAATAATGCTTCTTGCTCTCAGTTGCATATATATATCTCGAGTCTCTCCCCACTACGTTCTTCCCGCAACGTCCAGGCGTTTCTAGAAAAACGCTAGAAAGTGCCAGCAATTTTCTGGACCACAAATATATTCGCTTCTATTTCTTGAGGTAAAATATTCCCACAATAAGCACCGGTAAAGCCGAAATGACTATTTTATGGACCTAAATTCGTTACGATATATTGAATACACTCTCTCTAATTGATAAAAAAACGATTACCGATAGCTGCCGTAGTCCGCACGCATCACAACCTTGTAATCTAACTGACTGATCACCAGTCCCAACTGAAGATTGACTGACAATTTTTTCTGTTTTTTATATCATTGTTCAATGTCTGTTTGAGTTTTAATCAAGACATTATTGCATGTATTTATAAATCGCTACATGTTTGATTAGACGCCTGATACACCTGTCCCACTTATCGCCTGCCTGATTAAAGTTTGTGAATCTACATCTTCATGCAAATCGATTGTAAAAAAACCAGCCTCTGTCATTCTTATTTTTTTTTTTGTCACGGGCCCTTAGACTTTATTATACTTTATGTCAAAATATTGTGAGCTCATCATGTTAGAATAATATGAAGTATTTAGAGCTCATTGTTTATCTAGAACGTAAAACAGCAGATGAGATTTATAGAATAAATCAATTTGTATCCATTTTCATTTGGCGTATGGCATCAAAGGACATGCAACTTATATAAGAAGTGACTGAAAAGTCCGTATGATTGATATATTGAACTAACATATCTGAGTTATATATACATCCCAACGCTTGTGGTATGGCGTCTAGGAAGTCATTGAAGTTATCCTTGTATGTTCTGAGAATACATCTCGAGATTATGTGTTGTATTGCTTGATTTGAGATTCCGCAGTCATATTCAGGGCTTGAGAATTTCTCCCATATATAAACAGAGAGTCAGCGCATCTATCGTGATCAGTTCAGACTCTGTTTAGTGTTATCCATGATTTACAACAGATTTTTACATCAATGACATACTTGTTCATTTCATGCTAGTTTTCTAGTTCATTGTCTGTGTTTGTTCTCCATGATTATGCCAATTGTTCTTAAAAGTTGGAAATTTTTCTTCTTAGATTCTCAGCTTTGCGTACTGGAGGCTTACGAGATTTTAGTCTGTTTCGTCTCAATCTTGGTACATCAGTATGAATTGGGAGATGACAGGTTTCTTTAATTTTATCATATTCTTGTATTAGAGTCTCACTTCTACGGAGATTTGGAGGTAGTGTATTATTCAGCACAGGCAATCAGTATGTTGGAGTTGGTAGTATTGTTCCAGAGAGGAGTCGCTTAGTAGTATTTAATCACCTATCTACTAGTTTTACATGGCAGCTATTGATCCAAACCAAGGCACAGAGAAAACGAGTGCGAATGGTGTTATGCGCAGTTATGTTATTATTTGCGCCCCATGTGGTCTCGCATAGTTCTTGTACGATGTTGTTACGTGTTCGTATAGTAACAAATATAAGATATTTGAAGGATTAGGTCACATAATTATTTATTAGAATCCGCTGTAACTGTAATCCATGTGAGTATTGATAAGGTCGATGTTCAATTATCGGACATGATTGACAAGCTATGGTCACTAGATGTTCGGTAGTTGCCAGGCAGCAACTGTTAGACAATTGAATGTTAGCCCATTGTCGGCTTGGGTATTAAAGAGCGTAAGCTAGAAGAGGAATTCATTCAGTCAGTGATTCAGTACGAGTAACTTTGAGCGAAATAGTAATCATACAAGTGTGTAAAGTGAATCATTGTATTGCAACTTGTATTGATGAATTGTTCTCAATTGAATTCGTGACAAATTGGTGTCAGAAGTGGGATCCTGAGAAATTGAATGAAAATAATTTTGGATCCAGACGACGAAGAGTGGACTAGGTTGCGGTGCTGTGAAGTGTCTGGCATTGACTAAGGAGTGTTTCAAATGCCCAAGACAAGAAGTATGGCCACCAACGAGATGCACGATCAACTGAAGATGATGATAGAGTTTACGAAGGCCATGGAGAAGAGAATAACGAAGTCTTCAGCGGAGCAGTTGCAGTCCATGGAGTGGAAGATGGCCGAATCTGCGAAAGGTATGAAGGCCATGGAGAAGAAGATGGCCGAGTCTACGGAAGATATGAAGGCCATAGAGAAGAAGATGGCCGAATCTACAGGAGGCATTTTTACTGAGCTAAAAAGTGCGATGGCTGAGGAAATGCAAGCAGTGAAATGCGCAGTAGCTCAAGAGATGAAAATAGTGAAAGAATCAACAGGTGAAATGACTAACGCGTTGAAGAAGATGATTTTGGAGCAGAACGGAAGTATGACGGGCAAAATTCAGGAAGTCGAAGTCAAACTGCATGCACAACTTACTGAAGTAAAGCGTCAAGTCGAATATCAGATAAAGCAAGTTGAACATCAAGTATTGCAAGTTGAACATGAGTTGGAAGCAAAATTGGACTCTATTATTACCGAGAAAATGCAGAGCTTCAGTTTCAATAGCGATGGCGCAGCCTACCGGCAGAAAATATTTCAGCATCTTCGCCAAGAGAAATTATAGCTAACTTCACCTTCAAACCGACACCGTTTGATAGCAAAACATCCTAGGATGAGTATTTTGCACAATTTGAGCTGAATTCGGAAAATGATTGCTGGAATATGGGGCAAAGAGCTATTGCTTCGAGATACAGCATTAGCGGTACCCTTTGGTCTGAATAAAAAAGAACGCCTAGATTTTGAGAAACTGACGTCTGAATTGAGACAGAGCTTCGAGGAGAAGTACACCATCGAATTGCTACATGGACAGATGCGGAATCGTACGCGACTACATAAAGAAGATCTAACTACATTTGCATATGCTGTGCAGAGCCTGGCCAGGAAAGCTCTTGCAAATAGTCCTGGCTCAACACAGGAATATGTAGCAGTCAGACAAACTATGTACGGCATCAGCGACGACGAGATTGGGCGAGTTGTCCGGTTAGTGAGTCCAAAGACGGTGAGAGAAGCGTTAACAAAGACCATGAAAATTGAGAGCAACAGGCTCTGCTGGATGATTCTGGAATGGGTAAAAACTGGCCAGAAGCCTGGTTTCCTGGAAACGTCGGCTATGGATCAAGTCACCAAGGTCTATTTGGCGCAATGAGACTCTCTGAAAGTCAGAAACGACTTACAATACAGAATATGGGAGAATTCCGATGAAAAGAAAACAAGAGGAAAATTGATAGTGCCAAGGAGATTGAAAGATCAAATTTTGGAACAACTGCATGATGGTAATAGCGATGATTATTTCGGCATCAAGAAGACAGTTGATAAAGTCTGCGATCGTTTCTACTGGGTTGGCTACCGAGAAGATATAGAAAAGTATTGCAATACTTGGAAACGCTGTAACTTAAGGAATGGGCCTGCCACTCGGCCGCGCGCTAAAAAGCAAAGTCGGCTCTCTGTTTGAGGGTAGCCATTAATATACTCGGATCTTTGCCTATTACTGTACGGCAGAACATACAAGCCACAAGTGACAGAGCAAAGGCCCGATATGATCTGCGACCCAGTGGTCCCTGATTCCAGCAGGCCAAAATTAGTGTGATTCTACAATCCCAGAAGAAGAAGAGGAGAGAGTCCCAAATAGCAGAGAGACTAAGAGGAACTAGACGAGGTCATAGAGTGTTTGAACGACATTATATTCCGGATACGGATGGGCAGAAACGGCAAACCAAAAGTCGTTGATAGAAACAGGTTGTGGCCGTACCAAGGACGATATTCTGAATTTGTCGAGGACGACGAACCATGAGGGAGGAGCAGTGTCACAAATATGAGATACATATTTTTGGTTATTAGGTCACATTAATATTTATTTGTATCCACTGTAACTACCTACCTAGTTAGTATTGATGAGGTCGATGTTCAATTATCGGACATGATTGACCGGCTATGGTCACTATATGTTCGGTGGTTGCCAGGCAACAACTGTTAGACAATTGAATGTTGGCCTATTGGCGGCTTAGGCATATAAGAGCGTGAGCTATGAGAGAAGTATATAAAATGAATACTGGCACTGTTATCTGTGTTAATAAATTATCCACGATGAAATTTGTGACAGTATTTTTGCTACTGTATTCTCAAGTTGCTTTCTGAAGGAGAGCGTGCGGTCTAGGGTGTTCCCAAAGTATTTAAGATATTTACAAGCGTTCCGACCCGCTTCGCCAGTCCAAACACTAGGCTTCTCGGCTCCATATGTGAACCGCCCCCGGCAAGAATAATCTCTTTATAAGATTAGTTCCGATTATAATTTCAGCCTTCAGAATCCTCCTGCTCCATATAATATTTCTTCATTTTCTCCTTTTTTATGGAAAATTCCCAATGTTAATTCATGTATTTATCTGGAGAAGAATTATTGATTTCAACTCCTTCACAAATTACAGACACTCTAAGCGTCGCATCTCCAAATATGTAACGCTTCTTTGACAAGATCAATCCCGAATGTGAATTGAGCTCACGTAATTCCCCTGCTTCATATTATCTTTCTACACTTTTCTCTGCCCGTGATTACATTGATTGACAGTTTCTAGTCATATTTAGGTATGAAAAAAAATCATCGATATTTTTCCCTTTGAGGATTATCGACGAGATGGCGAGATTGTTTCTCTAGTGGAACTATCTTTCCAAAAGAACCTCTCTTGCCGCACAATTTCCAATATTATACACAGGTCTTGATACTCACCAGTAAGGGTATTTATTATCAAAGCAGCATATTAGTTATTTAAACTACTACAGACGGCGTTACGATCGACAAAATAAGTGTGCGAGAGAAAAAAAAAGGGCAACAGCGATTTGGATCATTCAAGTCTGGATTGAATATTTAATTTCACATCCTAAAATTTTTTGATATATAGCACTTAATATCAATAATATCTAGAATATTGCCATTAAGTAGCAATAGAATATCTAATATTTCATAATAATTACATTTAATTCCTTTGTATTCACAAAAATTAATATTTGAACTTGTGACAAATGAATATTTTCCTCAATCTTACTTGAACTATTATCATAAGTAGATTTATAATCAGCTTCTCACATCTTGAGGAACTAATAATAACTAAATACTTCAATTAGAGTCAATCCATTACCAATGGTAATGAGATGCTAGTGTCAAGATCTATATGTAAGACCGTGGTGCGTGAATTTACATGCTCTAATTTTGCATCGAAAACTGCAAAATTATACCGCTGTAAAAATACTTCACTTCATGTATTAGGTTTGCAACAATGTAAGAGTTAGCGAACATAATTTTTTTGTATATATTCATGTTATCCCTTCTAATTTGCAGCATGTTTTGTCGAACGCATCAACAAACCTTGGCATGCGACGTCCAAATATGAATATAAATAATTGTTATTCCACATTGATAATAAATATTGCCCTACTTTGAAAGAATTTATCGAATTTTGTAATAAATAAAATAAAATCGCTAATAATTTCCAGAAATGTTCCAGGTGAATGTTGTGCCAATTCATTCAGGGATCAATCTTAGTTGATTTTTATTACTCCTGCAGGATGAATACTATTTTGCGCATGTTTTTCTACGCGATAAATGGCTCTTTGACTTTTGAGTGCGCCAAGTATAATTTGAATGCGACAAGTAGACTTGTCGCACGCAAACCATTTATCACTCGGAAAAATAAGCGCAAAATAGTACCAATCATGCATTCATAATAAGAAATAGTATCTGCAACCCATGCGGTGTTGTCAATTGCCCACTTCGCTCTCGTGGGCAATCGACAACTTATCGCACTTGTTGCACAGTATACAATTATATTCTTGGATTGATACTACCGTTTATGGAACATTGGCATGCGCCGTCCAAATATGAATATAAATAATTCTTATTCCATATTGATAGTAATAATTTCCGTACTTTAAAAGAATTCAACGAATTTCATAATGAATAAAATAAGACCGCTGATAATTTTGAGAAATGTTCCCGATGAATGATGTGTCAATTCATTCAGGGATCAATCTAAGTTATTATTTATCATTCATGCAGGATAAGTACTATTCTACGCACGTTTTACCGGACGGTAAATGGCTCTTCAGCTTTTGAGGATGCCAAGTATAATAAATAAGTAAACTTGTCGCACGCAAACCATTTGTCACTCGAAAAAATAAGCGCAAAATAGTACTAATCTCGCATTCAGAATAAAAAATAATATCTGCAACTCGTGCGGTGTTGTCAATTGCTCACTTCGCTCTCGTGGGCAATCGACAACTAATCGCACTTGTTGCACAATATACTATTATATTCTTGGATAAGTACTACCGTTTATAAAATAAACGCTAAGAACTCAAAAATTCCATCAGATAAATTTTGGTACCACCGATTGAAAATACCTTATTTATGAATATGAACTCATTGTTTTTGATAAAAAACTTTAATATGGAATTCCAGTCAAAAATTTCTTGGCGTTCTCAAGTTATCGTGCCTTTAAAAATAGACAAACACAACGGCTGACTTTCTTTTAAATTATTTGTTCTTGGGTTCAGGTCTAAAACGTAGAGATTCATTGAAAGCGGCAATTGTCTTCATATTTTTTTGTGAATGCATCTCAGTGGATGATTTCAATTTTAATTTTGAATGGAATTGCATACCAATAGCGGAAAAAAAATTGATAAATCAGCACCATAATACACATTTCTTCTCAATTGTCTTCTACACCTGATTTATAAGCCATTCAGTAAGTTAATTTTGCTATCATTTTCGACTCTTGTAACAAAATCAGGATATACGATGTGACACAATGATCGAGTTTAATAAGAAACTCCTCTTCCACGTTTAATCAAAGAATTAGTGCTTTTTCTTATTTTCAATGTAATTTTGAGAATTCAAACTTTTCTCGGGATGCTTATTTCCACACAAGCAAAAATGCTATGATCCTCACATTTATGTCTTATGTCTGCGGTATTCTGCCTGCAGGTTTTGAGATATTGACTCGATTTGCCAATCAATAGATCATGAAGAATAGCGGACAATTTAAAAAAACATATTTTCTTATTTGGTTTTAGGGAAATTCACGATTTATTGATATATTCAGGTACGATAATTAGAAGTACGTAGAATCGTTGAATAAATTCATTGATGCCTTGAATGTATTCGCATTGTTGGCGACGCTCGAAACACCTACTTTATTCACTGCTGTGAAAAAATCTGCCATATATGTGTGAAATTTTATTACAAGAAGCAAATTGGCTCAAAAGATATCTCCAAGGATATTTTAGATCCAAAGCGAATTTGTCTAATATCAAATGAAAGCTAAGGCTCAATTTAGTAGCTTGAATTTATTCATTTAGAAAAATTGGTAAATATAATTACCGTCTCAGTTGTTATGCTGATTCATTTTTCACAACTAAAACAGCATTTAGAAATCAAAAATAAATTGATCGAATGAAGAACCAATCGGTTGTCTTCTTGACCACAATAGAAATAATAACAGAAAACAACCCTGAATTGCTGGATAAAATCATTTACGCTTTATATTTTGAAATTGATATTGATGCCACCAAATTCTTTCACTTCAGTGTTCATTGAATGATCACAGCTATCAGTTTGCAATCGATTGCAACAATATTCTGTTCATCCTTATAATGATTGAGTGGATAATAATAAGATTTAGGAATTATTGTTATTCACTGCTATCAATGAATAATTGTTGGTTGATAACAACAATAGATTAAAACAATCTTTTGTTGATAGCAATGATAGAGAAGGTGAACCCAATTATAAATTGTTGATAGTGACTAGTACGTAGCATTTTTTGTTGATTATACCAAAAACTTTTTTATTACTCATGCAGAATGATTACTATTTTGCGCACGTTTTTTCGGGCGATAAATGGCTCTCTGGCTTTTGAGTGCGCCAAGTATAATTTGCGTGCGACAAATTTACTTGTAGCACGCAAACCATTCAACGCCCGAAAAAATAAGCGCAAAATAGTACTTTTACGCATTCGTGATAAAAAATAGTATCTGCAACTCATGCGGTGTTGTCAATTACCCACTTTAGCGAATGAGCGCAGTCACTTCGTTCGTGCGTCCAGCTTCGCTCTCGTGGGCAATCGACAACTTATCGCACTTGTTGCACAATATACTACTTTATCATAGTATGTGGTAAATAATACAATATCCATCGAATAGTCACTCTATCGATTGCAAAAATCAGTCATTGATCACAATTGGAATTGAGTAAATGACAACAATAATTTTTACCAAATTTTTATCGTTTATCTCATGAATCAGCAAAAACTTCACAATTAAAATCAACATTGAGCTGATCACAACCAGAGCTGAGCAGTTATGAAGTATACCACTGTAAAAATACTTTACTCTATGTATTGAGTTTGCATCAATGTAAGAGTTGGCGAACATCATTTTTTTCTTATATATTCATATTATTCCTTCTAATTTGCAACATGTTTTGTCGAACGCATCGTCAACGCTACCATCGTCAAACATTGGCATGCGACTTCCAAATATGAGTACAAATAGTTCTTATTTTACATTGATAATAATTATTTCCCTACTTCAAAGGAATTAATCGAATTTTGTAATAAATAAAATAAAACCTCCAATAATTTCGGGAAATGTTCCAGGTGAATGTTGTGCCAATTCATTCAGGGATCAATTTAAGCTATTTTTTATTACTCATGCAGGATAAGTACTATTTTGCGCAAGTTTTTCTGGGCGGTAAATGACTCTTTGATTCTTGAGTGTGCCAAGTATAACTTGAGTGCGACAAGTAAACTTTTCGCACGCAAACTATTTATTGCTCGGAAAAATGAGCGCAAAATAATACTTATCCCGCATTCGTAATAAAAAGTAGTATCTGCAACTCGTCCGGTGTTGTCAATTGCACACTTCGCTCTCGTGGACAATCGACAACTTATCGCACTTGTTGTACAATATACTACTATATTCTTGGATAAGTTCAACCGTTTATGGAATGAACGCAAAGAACTCAAAAGTTCCATCAAAGAAATTCTGGTATCATCGACTGAAATTTATGAATATGAACCAATTATTTTGATATAAATCTTGAATATGAAATTTCAGTCAAAAATTCTATTATAATAATGAGAATTTTAAATTTATCCGCAATTATTCATTTATGTTTGTCGATTATGAAGCAATAAATAATTTTTAAATACGCATAATCTTCAATATTTGATCATTTGTATCAGAATTTATAATGTATAATGTCATTCCTTCTTTTTGTATCAATCTATAAATTTGTATCAAAATGCATGTGTGCAGTGTGTTGTCTTCATTTTGTGTATTATTTAATGAATCAGATTATTGAAATGTCAAAACAATTATATTTTCAATATTTAAGCATCATAGAAAATTGAAATGACTTACAAAATATTTACTAACATTTGTGATTGATGGAAAGATGTATAATATCTCTAAATATGCATATTTTATTAATTATGATAGTTTTAACTTGGAATTACATGTATGATGTCGATTCTTCTTCTTGTATATATTTTTATGTTGAAATTTGTACCAAAATTCATGTGTACAATGTCTTATCTTCACCTTGTTTACTAAAAAAGTTCCCGAATCTAGAGTTTTGCTAAATGGAAAAGTTGTCGGATTTATCACAATTAAGTCACTCACAAAGTTCCAAGTAAGCGGTAATTAACGAAAAATGTATGCTCTGTCTCACGGACCATCTGTTTAATTCGAAACTATTATCGGCTGTCTCAAAAGCACATTTACACACTCTAAACTCCAACTTCAAGTACTTGAGTGATTTTCAATATTTTATACTCTCCAACAAAGAAAAATGTTGATTGATTGTTCCATTGTTGTAATGAAGCAGACTTTTCTTGATTCGAACTGAGAATTTCAATAGATTGTGTTTGAGCAGTATAGAATGCAAACCATTTCATCAGCGGCATCAGAATATATGAGATATGATTATACGAAGAATACCTACTTCACGATTAACTCACATGAAATTCATAATTTCGATATAATATCATATTTATGGACCTAAGAATGGAGGCTTATCAGCTACTATCACATTTGGAATATTTTTTTCGAGAATTTATCTTGGAACCAAACAAAGAATCTCCCTAGCATCGGTTCTTATCATTAGCGGAAGAACACTATACGGCTCTCCGAACGACAATTCAAAGGTGATTGGAAGTTTCAAAGAATTGAACGGTCACCTATCTTTTGAAATGAGGATGAACTATTTTAGTTTCATTCAATCAATCTAAGTGTGAATATCTATTCGTAGATTATAATAATATTTGGATCTTACTATTGATCACATCAATCAATAATAGATGGGCTGATTTTGACAATTTTTTGTTGATTATAGAGAAGTTAATCCTAAACATAAACTGTTGATTAGAACAGAGTGATTTGTACGTATAAATTTTTGTTGATAACATCACCTAATAATTATTCAATCCCTTAAGTCAGTCAGTGTATCTATTGCAAAAATAAGCCGTGTATCACAGCTGCATTTGAATAAATAACAACAATGAATTAATGATCATGACAATCAATGATTTGTATCAGGCTTTAATCGTATAACTTATGACTTATTCATTGATTATGACAAACAATGAGTAGGACTCAAAGATAAAAAGATTGATGAATTCATCACAGCAATATCTTCATAATTAGAATTAGAATTGAGTTCATTGTTTCCGTGATAATCTAGAATCGATGATTGATGCTCAGGAATTGTTACAAAAATTTCGTCTTACGTCTTTTTCTGTACAATTGTTTTCCCATTGCATACCTATGTCGCCATCTATGAAACAGATTTGCACTAACTTTGTAAAATAGTACGTAATAATGATACTTGATTGAAGAGCGCTAACTTCTGCTTCTTCCTCTTTCGTGTCCGAGCCGTTGTTGCAGACGGGTTATTTTTGAGCAGTCTTGTGAGTTTTCTTGTTGTTCCAAGTTTTGTGATTATTTTATTTAATTAAAATCAGTGTTATGATTTTGTAAGTATGTTGTTTATTATTTTTATTCACGTTATTCCAAATTAAGTATTATTTTTGCTAGTGATTTCGTTTGAAGCGACCCCCGCGGTTAACTTTCTATTTTTCAAATTTATCTCTCTCATCCTAAATTCTTGGTTAGTTTTTTGCGCTTAAAATTTTTTCACAACCTTTAAACTTTCATACTAAATTCATAATTTTGTCTAAACGTATTTTTTTTTCTAAATTTTATACATACACTCGAAGTAATAAAACCTACGAGATTTGTGGCTATCTTCGTTCCTCCCTTTACCTTTCCTCACCTAAGTATGTTTGATGTATGAATGATCAGTGGAAGTGGTTGATAATACATAATTTAGCTATATTTTGGATAAAAGACGTTGCGGATTTGTCATTCAACAACTCGTAGTTTAGTTTCTTACGTTGTTTGTGTAGTTTTTTTGTTTCCAAAGCTTGAAATATTTTGTTGTGAGCTTTAGTTCCCGTTTTTAAGCTGGAAAATCCTACGGGTTTGTGAAGATTGATCCAATTTTTTAGTAACGAACTACGTTCGTGAATTTATCGACTCGTCGCTAATAAATCCTTTTTCTTGTCCTGCTAGACTTGGTATTTTCTTTGTTCTTCTTCTCTTTAATGCTGAGCGTTGTTTTTTCACTTTGTAAATTCCCAGAGCACTATTTAAAAAATCAGACAAATAAATAACTTACTGATTATTTGATTTAACTTTCATTAAATTTACAGTTTATCCGTTCTTCAATTTGAATCTGAATTTATTCATTCAAGTTTAACGCTTCACATTTGAAGAGCTCTCCAATTTTTTCATAGGAACCTCCTGTTTCAGTTGAATTGGATACTAGTTAGGTTGTTTGTTTTCAGTGTGAACTTCTAGGGATCTTAGGGACCAGTGGCCACTTGAGACTAGTTTTTGGCCCACTTCAAGTTAAGAAAAACATCAACACGTCTACGGAATTAAGAAGAATATTAATATCTCCCGAAGTTGACGACCAAGCGCACGACCAACCTTAACACCTTCAAGGACCGTTGGATATTTATCAAAGCCCTATGAGACGCAAGATCAACTTCACTTAATTCAGGGAACGTTCTTGTCTGACGTTGTTTCTGTGGCTACCAATACGACATCTATCTTCTCTGCCGATACTAGTCTTGAGTTCCGCCTGAAGAGGATATTTAGCTAGTTTTTGTAACGTAATTTTGAACGTCTGTGACGTGTTCTCCAGTTCCGTTCTGGCTGTTGCAGTGAGATTTTTTTTGTATAATAGCTTTGACCATTTTCGTGAGTTACAATTTTTTTTTAATAATAATTTTTGGAATTCTTTGCTTTAAATTGATAATAATTTTATTCATAATTGATTTCGACGTCTATGCTTAATTTCTTTTTTTTTTTGTTGTCGCTATTGTCTCCCAGAATAGTACCTTTTTTTTTTCCTTTGATCATTTTCTGGAAGTGGCGCCTATTTCCTATTTTGCAGGTAAAATATTTCTGTTGCCCTTATTAATAGCTAGCTTGGGTCTTCACTTTCAAGGTAGGATTTTCCATTATTTAAATTTAGTGTCAATCAGCAGTACTTTAAGTTTTTGCTACCAAATAGTGG
Organism: Dromius quadrimaculatus; assembly: GCA_963989225.1. NCBI lineage: Eukaryota > Metazoa > Arthropoda > Insecta > Coleoptera > Carabidae > Dromius > Dromius quadrimaculatus. Next base: position 32,213,503 of record OZ022332.1, on the reverse strand, counting down.
AGAAACATTACCTTTTTTAATTTCCTACTGCTACCTTGGAAATAGGAAAAGGTACAGAATTATTGATAATCATGACATAAAAAGTGCTCACTACAACAGTAAAAGCTTGACAAAATCATGGTTTGTAGATTACAATGGAAATATCATCAAATACAAGTGTCAAATAATTTATTCCAACAATAAAATTCTGGATTAAGGTATGAAATTTGTTCATAACCCTGAAAGAATCATGTAAGGTAACTGAAATATGGGTAAGGCCCGGTCTCTTCATCTCCGAATAGCTTTATTACCTTGATAATCACTATGGTAACAATTATTGCAACAGTTGCTGCTGTGGATATTATTTACCAGATGAAGTTATTCCTAGGTGGTAAAATTGGGCCTTAGTGAATCACAAAACTTCCAATTACAACAATATCAATGTTAACACTATTAGAAGCTCAAAATAATAGTTTGTTGATTGCAACAAAGAAATGGCTGTTGAAGAATTTTTGATGACAGCGACAAAAGCGACTGAAGTTATCCAGAGTGCTCATTTAATTGAATAGGATATTTGGGAATTGACCAAAATGATGAAGTAACTGATAGTAGCAATGAAAATTTTGACTGTCATTGGAGTTTATTTAATCTAATTCAATAGTGTGAGACGTGTTGAGATCCGTGACTTCAAATCCCAAATCTTCAAGAAATTTATGCTTGGCAGATACTTAATATGTAACATTTAATAATAATAGTGGAAAATATCACCTATCGTATCCATGATCAAATTTCAAATATGCGACTGCTCTAATCACTGAAAATGCACAATATAAACAGGGGAACACAAACTCCACTCTTTCAGAGCCCTTCCAAGAAATACTTCTTTGTAACAGATGTATCTTCCTAGATAATTTAAAATTATGGATTGGCAAAATGTAGGATGAATTCAATAAGGAGCAATTAGGCACATCTTTGGCAGAATTCAGTTAGGGAGAATCTGATTACGTTTTAGGAAATTTATGTTATTGCTGACATCTTTCCCTTCAAGTAGCTAGAACTAAGAGATTGAAATCATCCTGAATTGACGATGACAGAGTCAAACTCCATGAGCTGGTTGACAGTGCACCTTCGCTACACTCTGTTTCCGACAATTGGTTACTCTTGATTATGAAAATCAATCTCCTGATCACAAGAATAGATTGCCTGATTACAAGAATAGATTCTCTTATAGAAATTATATGTTGAAATCATCTTGGAATATAGTCAACGACTACATCTTACTAAGATCTCTTCTTTGAGATATGCATGCTCCCTATTTTGTATTCTGAATGCAATAATATTGTGATATATCACTTCAATACAGGATAGAGAATACCCTGAAAAATATCACAGAAATTTATTATTCTGGTGGAAGTATTAGATGATGCTGACTGTTACGTGAAATGAAGAAAGCGATGTACGGGAATTCAGTCAAAAGTTTATTATTTCTATCCTACTCTACAGTTTCGATCCCACCTGGACCATCTTCAGGAGTGCTACATTTATACAATAATGTAAGAATGTGGGAAAAAACAAGGTGTAATGAACAGTGTACTTACAATAGGATTAGTGTTTGTTTATGTTGTCATCTGTAGTGTTAACATAAATATTTTGTTTTCTTTTATAAGTCGATGTAATAAAATTGAGAAAAAACAAACATGTTTTCAGTCAGAAATAAAAGATTGAATAAATGTGTATATGAAAAAATTTAAAAATATGAAAACTAACCGTGGCAACAACTGACCGTCATGAAAGCCAGAGGTTAAGTAGAAGTTACAACAGTCAATTATTGAAGTCTGGCTTTCATAACGATCAGTTGTTGCCACGCTTAGTTTTCATATTTTGAAATTTTTTCATATATACATTTATTCATCCTTTTATTTTTGACTAAAAACATGTTGGTTTTTTCTTATTTTTATCACATCGACTTATGAAAAAAAACAAAATATCTATGTTAACACTACAGATGACAACATACACAAACACTAATTCTATATTAAATACACTGTTCATCACACCTTATTTTTTCCCACATTCTCACACTATTGTATAAATGCAGCACTCCTGAAGATGGTCCAGGTGAGACCTAAACTGTAGAGTAGGATAGAAATAATAAACTTGTGACTGAATTCCCGTACATCGTTTTCTTCATTTATCATTTTGTTAATATTCTTCGATTAGACCACTTACTTTCTATTCTATGAGATGTGTAGGTACATTGTTGTGAATTGAAGTTGGAAATGTGCGTAAAACCGCACCTATAAAAAGTATTAATTATATTTAGAAAGAGATGAAAATTAGCTAGAACACTATTCATTAGGTTGATAACAGATGATTTAATGTATTTATGTAGCTAAATTATTCATAGCCTACTGAAAAATAACTATGACAATGAAATTTATCCAAATTTCAATCGCATTTTTCTCAATATAATCGACATGTAAGGGTATGAGACGAGTACAAGGTTGAGTTTAGAGAAACATGTTCCATCGAGAGGTAATAAAAAATATATAGCATCTCATTTGTAAGAATATATCTGTGTGTTGTAGTTTGAGAGTCACTGGTGTGGAAAAAAATTTTCTTTCATGATTGGGTGTCCCCCTTGGTCCCGCATAAGATTACTCTGTAGTATCCAATTGTATCTTCAATGACATAGAAGTTATTCGGGGTAGCTCGTTCGCTGTTACATCCTGTACACGTACAGTCTATCTAAGTGATATTTTCATCATCTTTCTCACTCAAGCTTATCGTGTTTCATTTGCTCGATGCAGCCTTTAGGAAAATTATCTACTACATAACCTCAAATACGAAGTTTATGAGAATATTTATACTCAAATATACAAAATAATATAGGTACAGTTTATTGAGTAATAAATGATTCATAATTTATAACAAATCAAATATGATGATTGATGATTACCCAATTTGACTCAGTTTTATGATACAGACTGATGATTCTCACAGATTTTGATCAATGTAATCTCTTATTTGTTCATTCGTTGAATTTTTTAGAGTACTGGCTTCATTAATAGCGGAATGATATTATAGTCAGCTCTTGATTGCTTGTTCTAATAATTACACAAGCAAAATGTTCAATTGACTGGGTTTATCAAGTTTCCAACTCAAATTTATTCAACTAAAAGAAGTGTGAGATTAGCATAAACCAAACAATTAGTGAAAAATATTAAGAATCTGAATAAATACTCGTGTATCGTCGAATATTTACCACATGTATCCACCAAACTGTACTTGACATCTTCCAAATTCCATTCAATCTTCAATACTTATTCCATCTACAACCGAGAAACATCGTAAATTAAAATATCAATCGTATGCAGTAAATAGTATAATCGAACGATGGATCTTTGAATGATAGACAAATCCGAATCAGTGATTAAAATTCACATCATTTGAGCAAGCGTTCTGAATCTTAATATTTCTTCTTTAGTGCCTACGAATAATTAAGTTTTCTCCAACAATATCGTTACAAAACAATTATTGAGTGAACCTTTCTTTCAATCTCTTGAATTTATTGTATGCAGGTTTTCTACGATATTTGTGGATGTGATATAAATTGTCTTGTATCAATAGATATACGTACATGTTTCATCATTCTTCAAAATTTTTTTCAAGGATTCATTCAATTCTATGGTACAAAATACAAATTCAGCTGAAGAATCATGGATACGTACCCATGAATAATTTTAATTTGTTCCATCTTCAATTATACACCATATTCATCAAGTAAGAATGATATATAACCAAAATAATCCTTATAATGTATGTATTTGCTTTCAAAAATATATACAATCTCAGAACAATAAAATAATATTCCAACAATTAAATAATGACATCGAGACGCAATGATCAGAACAGGATCAGCCACATTGCAGAGATATTGAATGCTACGGATTTTGCAGCTTGTGTAATCCACGCACAAACGCCTGACGGAATGTAGAAAAAAATGTTTCAATCGTGTTGCGACCATGAAGATATTTTTTTGAATCAAGATAGGGCTTCCAAATAGAATTTGCCACAGAACGCAGGCTGGTCTAATCCGGCACTGTCGCAAGAGCCACGTTTACATTAGAGCGAGACAACTTTAGAATGTTGGAAATATAAATTATTTAAAACAACTTTTCGGCAAATGAAAAGCATCAGGTGACATTTGCTCATGACTATTATGTACTAAACTATCATTTAAATTCATGTTGACTTAGTAGATTTCATGAAATCCACGATGATATTTTTCAGCTTGATATGTCAAAGTGACGTTTTCAAGACATCACAATACGGCAAAAAGCATGAATCACAGTAGAGCAACAAAATTTGAATCTTTTCCTATTTCCAAGGTGGCAGTAGAAAATTAAAAATAAAGTAATGTTTCTTCACTATTTGGTAGCAAAAACTTAATGTACTGCTGATTGACACTAAATTTAAGTAGTGGAATATCCTACCTTGAAAGTGAAAACCCAGGCTATTAATAAGGGCACCAGAAGTATTTTACCTGAAGAATAGGAAATGAGCGCCATTCCTAGGAAATGATCAAAGGAAAAAAAAAGGTTCTATTCTGGGAGACAATAGCGACAGCAAAAAAAAAATGAAGCATAGATGTCGGAATCAGTTATAAATGAAATTATTATCAATTTAAAGCGAAGAGTTCTGAAAATTAGAATCAAAAAAAATTTGTAACTTTCGAAAATGATTAAAGCTTTTATACAAAAAAAATCTCACTGCAACAGCCAAAAGGGAACTGGAGAGCACGTCACAGACATTCAAAATTACGTTACAAAAACAAGCTAAATATCCTCTTTAGGCGGAACTCAAGACTAATATCGGCAGAGAAGATAGATGTCGAATTGGTGATCACAAAAACAACGTCGGACAAGAACGATCTCCGAATTAAGTAAAGTTGATCTTGCGTCTTATAGGGCTTTGATAAATACCCAACGGTCCTTGAAGGTGTTAAGGTTGGCCGTGCGCTTGGTCGTCAACTCCGGGAGATATTAATATTCTTCTTAATTTCGTAGACGTGTTGATGTTTTTCTTAACTTGAAGTTGGCCAAAAACTAGTCTCAAGTGGCCACTGGTCCCTAAGATCCCTAGCAGTTTACACTGAAAACAAACAACCCAACCAGTATCCAATTCAACTGAAACAGGAGATTCCTATAAAAAATTAGAGAGCTCTCTTCAAACGTGCAAGTTTAACGCTTCATGAAGCGTTGAACTTGAATTAAAAAATTTAGATTCAAATTGGAGAACAAATAAACTGTTTATCCAGTAAAAGTTAAATCAAATAATCAGTAAGTTATTTATTTGTCTGATTTTTTGAATAGTGCACTAAAAATTTACAAAGTAAAAAAAAACTACGCTGAGCATTAAAGAGAAGAGAAACAAAGGAAATATCAAGTCTAGCAGGACAAGAGAAATGATTTATTAGCGACGAGTCGATAAATTTACGAACGTGGCTCGTTACTGAGAAATTGGATCAATCTTCACGAACTCGTAGGATTTTCCAGGTTAAAAACGGGAAGTAAAGCCCACAACAAAATATTTTAAGCTTTGGAAACAAAAAAAACTACACAAAGAACGTAAAAATCCGAACTACGAGTTGTTGAATGACAAATCCACAACGCGTTGGATCCAAAATATAGTTAAATTATGTATTATCAACCACTTTCACCAATCATTCATACATCAAACATACTTAGGTGAGGAAAGGTAGAGGGATGAACAAAGATAGCCACAAATCTCGAAGGTTTTATAACTTCGAGTGTATATATAAAAAAAACTGCGTATCACCGAATCGATATCCGCCTGATCGCGTTTGGTAGTAGAAAGAAAAATTTAAAACAGAAATACAAAAAACCGGTAAATTACAAAAAAAAGAATGTCCACTCTTGTAAACGGAATAATATGGTAAACTAGGGCAGGTAGCAACTGGAACCTGTGTACGAAGCACTTTCAATAGTAATGATTATCAAAACTAATCTGAATATAATATAAAACATCAGAAATAATTGAACGAATCTTTCCGAGGAAGGACAACAAACAATAATAACCTACCAAAGAGGAAAAGACCAGCTCCTTCGACCAGAACGCAATTGACTACGCTATTGTTAAATTTAGAAAAAAATAAATTTAGAACAAAAATATCAATTCAGTATAAAAGTTTCAAGGTAGTAAAAAGGTGCTGAACACAAAAAACTAACAGAGAATCAAGGATAAAAGAGATAAACTTGGATATCAAAAGGTTAACCTCGCGGATCGCCTTAAACGAAATCACTAGCAAAAATAATACTGAATTTGGAATAACGTGAATGAAAGTATTAAACAAAATACTTACAAAATCATAACACTGATTTTTAATGAATAAAATAATCATAAAATTTAGAACAACAAGAGAAATCACAAGACTGCTCAAAAACAATCTGTCTGCAAAAACGGCTCGGGCAGGAAAGAGGAAGAACCAGACGCGCAAGCTCCCTAAGTTAGCGCTCTCCAATCAAATGTCACTATCACGTACTATTTTACAAAATCAGTGCAAATCTGTTACATAGATGGCGACATAGGTATGCAATGGGAAAACAATTGTACAAAAAAAAAGATGCCAGACGAAATTTTTGTAACAAATTTATAAATGTTAAACTTATGAATTATTTGTAATACCTTTCTAACAATTGGATTGTATCACAGGACATTTGCTCATACATATTAAACATTAAACTAATGTTTCAATTCACGTGGATGTAACAAAACTGATAGAATTTATGGAAATATTATCGAAATTGGAATGTCAAAATGACATATGATTCTGTATACCCCTGTGGAATGGATGACTGAACGATAGAGGGACGCTGATCAACGTAAATTTTCGCCGTTTATGGATTTCTTTGCGAATACTATGAGCATCAAAATACGAGAACCCCAGAAGGCTCGTTCTGATGGAGGTGTATCAGATAAAAAAGCTTCCATGAAAATCCATCAATATATACAGGCTGTAGAAGTGGACAAAAAAGTGATTAATCAATACCAAGAGGGGTACTAGAAGATTTGTATATAGTAACTAGCGTTCCGACCCGCTTCGCCCTGAATATTTAATAGAACTAATAGAATTTATAAGAATGTTTTTGAAATCGAAATGTCAAAATGACATATAATTTTGTATACCCCTGTGGAATAGATGACTAAAAGATAGGGGCACGCTGATCAACGCAAATTTTCGCCGTTTTCAATTTTTCCTGCAAATACTGTGAGCACTGAAAATATGAGCCTCCCGGAAGGCACTCGTCCTAATGAAGATGTATCGAATAAAAAAAAATCCATGAAAACTTATCAATAAATACAGGCTATAGAAGTGGACAAAAAAGTAATGAATCTATACCCAGAGTGGTACACTAGACGATTAGTGTATAGTACTAACTGACGTTTCGACCCACCAGGCTTTGCAGCTCCATATGTGAACCGCCTCCGGCAGAAATAATTTCTTGATAAAATCAGTTCCGATCATGATTTCAGCCTACAGAATCTTACTGCTCTATATTATACCTCTGCATTTTTCCTTATTCGTGATTTCACTGTTTTTTATAGACAATTCCCAATGTTATTTCATATATTTTCTGGAGAGAAATTATCGATTCTAACTCCTTAGAAGATTTGTATACAGAAACTCTAGGCGTCGCAGCTCCATATATGTACCGCCTCTCTGACAAGAATTTTTCTTTGACAAGATCAATCTCGAATGTGAATTGAACTCACGTAGTTCCCCTGCTCCATATTATATTTTTACACTCTTCTCTGCCCGTTATTGCATTGATTGACAGTTTCGAATCATATTTAGGTATAAATCCTTGAGAAAATCTTTGATTTTATTCCCTTCAAGGATTAGCGACGAGATGGCGAGATCGTTTCTCTAGTAGAACTATCTTTCCAAAAGAACCTTTCTTACCGCACAATTTCCAATATTATACACAGGTCTTGATACTCACCAGTAAAAATATCCATTATCAAAGCAGCCTATTAGTTATTTAAACTACTGCAGACGGCGTTAAGATCGAAAAAATAAGTGTGCAAGAGAAAAAAATGTGCATCAGAAAGACAAGAAACAGCGATTTGAATCATTAAAGTCTGGATTGAATATTCAATTTCACATCCTAAAATTTATTGATATATAGCACTCAATATCAATAATATTCAGAATATTGCCATCAAGTAGCAATAGAATATCTAATATTTCATAATATTATTATTATAGTCTATTTACATCTTTTTGTACCCTTTCGGGTGTCGAGATCAGTTTCACCATAATTATTTATTCAGTGTTGTCAATAAAATCTTTCCATATTTTCCTCTGTTTCGCCATTTCTCTTGCAGTGTGACTATTGGCTTTGTTTCTCCTCAATAGTTCTTCTACGTTGTTTTCCCTTGTCTTCACTGGCCTGCCTCTTCTCTTCTTAGCTGCTGTTCTAGCATTCCATATGATTTTCACCTACTCATTATCTGCCATTCTTATCTAGTGCCCGTACCAGGCAAGCTGTTTTTTATCTATTGTCTTTTGTATGCTTTCCGATTATAGCTCGTTTCTAATTTGATCATTTCTCATTTTGTCTAATTTAGTTTTTCCTTCTACTTTTCTTAGGTACTTCATTACTGTCGCTTGTATTTTACTTCTGTTCCTTTGGTTCAAAACCCACGTTTCACTTCCATATATAAGTGTTGGTCTATATATTGTTTTGTACAGTGTCATTTTCGTTGTATCCGTTACATATTTGTTATTAAGAATTGTTGTGTTCATCATGAAGAATTTTTTATTCGCAGCTTGTACTCTTTTATCAATTTCATAATCTAGGCTTCCCTTATTGTGTATGACCAAGCCCAGGTACGTGTAGGTTTCTACCTGTTGTATTCCTTCGCCATTTATTGTTACATTTGTGCATATATCTTCTCTAGATACCACCATGATTTTGGATTTTTCGGTGTTTATTGACATGTTGTATTCTTGTAATTCCTGATGCATATGTGCAAATTGTGTTGTATGTCTGCCTCGCTCTTTGCGAACATGGCAAGATCATCCGCAAATGCACACTCTGCTATCGTTATCCTATTCAGTTTATAGTTACCAATTTCAACTTGTTTTGTCTTTTCTTTTATCTGTTTTAATATTTCGTCTGGAAATATGATGAGCCAAAATGGGCTCAAGGCTCCTCCTTGTCTTAGCCCTTGTGTTTTCACGAATTCTTCAGAAATGACGTTGCCCGTTCTAACATAGTTATTTGTTTTTCTATATATTTATTGCCTCTAGTAATCTTCCAGTTATTTGTCTCTTTTTCAAGATTTCTCATAATGTATCCCTTTGTACTCTATTAAATGCTCCTTCAAGGTTTTAAAACTAAATGAAAAATTTACCGCCATGTCCCATAGTTCTTTCTATTAATTTTCTTATTGTAGATATGTGATCCTGCGTTGGATGCGCCTTTCGGAATCCACTTTGTACTTTTTCTAACTTTGTTTCTAACTTCATTCTAAGTTTGATCTCAATAATTGCTCCATATATTTTTGCAGATGTACATAGGAGGAAAATTCCTCTGTAGCTACTACATGTTCTTGTGTCGCCCTTTCTGTGTATTGGAAATATAACAGCTTTTTTCAATCAGAAGGTACTTTTCCTTGCTCCCACATCTTATTCAATAGCACCAGTAAAATTTCTTCTCCTTCTTTGCCCATATACTTCAGTTGCTCCGCTTTTATTTGGTCATGTTCTGGTGCTTTGCCGTTTTTAAGTTTTTGAAGTACTGATATTAGCTCTTTTGCTGTAATATTTTCTATATCTCCTATTGTTCCTATTTCCACTGTTTGTATTTGATTTTCTCTGTACTCGTTATTAGTGTCGTTTTTCTCTTCCAGCAGTGTTCGCAAATGATCTTTCCACCGAGCCATTATCTCTTTATTTTCATGCAGTATTTTTCCTTGTTCGTCCTTTATTTGTTTTAAATTTATTTTATCCATTTTATTGTGGCTTTTCAAAGTTTTCTGAAACAGTTTCTGAATATCTTCAAAATTTCTTTCCATAATATCTCCGAATTCTTGCCATGTTGCCATCCTTGATTTTTTAACTGAATCTCTTACCAATTTTCTCTGTTCTTTATAGTCTTTATAGTCCCCGTTGCTCTTAGTATTTAAATATTCAATCCATTTTATTTTCTTTTTCTTCACTGCGTGTTTTATTTCTTTGCTCCACCAGTGTGTCTGTTTCATACTATTTGTTGTTTTACTTTCGCCACATGCTTGATTGGTCGCCTCGATTATAATGTCTTAATTTATTCCAGATATCCTCTACGTCTTTCATATCTGGTGTTGGTGTTAACCTAATCAAATCCTTTATAGCACTTTGATAGTTATCTCTTATCTTTGTATCCTCTAATTTATGTACTCTGATTTCAATTTTATTGCACTTTTTACTGTCATCTTCCAGCGCTTGTTCTGTCTCTTTTTCCTTTCCTACTCTTAACTTTAATATAGTCAAATAGTGATCGCTTCCTATTTCACTGCCTCTTTTGACTCTTACATCATTTATATATTTTCTAAGTATTCTATTTACCAAAGAGTAGTCAATTAGCGATTTTTCTCCTCTACTTTCCACCTCTCTTGTAAATTTGTGGCGGTCCCTATGTGTAAATAATGTATTTAAAATTAGAAGTTGATTCATGATGCAAAAGTCTATCAGCCTATTTCCATTATTATTCCTGACTAGCTTTCCGTTTGTTCCCATTATTTCTTCCAGTCCTATATTTTTATTCCCTACCCTTGCATTGAAGTCTCCTGCTATAACTATTGGCTCTTTTAATTCGTCATACTCTAGTTGTAGCAGGTCCCAAAATTCGTCTTTAGTTACTTTATCTTCGTCCTCCGGCGGGCCATAAATTATCATCACGTTTGCTTTCATGTTATTACTTTCTATTTTAACGATCATTATCCTTACATTTACGCATTGCCATTCTTTTATTGATTGTGTTATTCTACTATTGATTTCCGCTGTATATCATTATAGGTCCATTCTTCATATTTTTTGTGCCCTCTCCTTCCTTTTTTGTTTTTGTGTTAGTTATTAGGTCTAAATTTGTTTTGTCGAATTCGTCCATCAGTTCTTCTTGTTTTCCTGTTAGACTTTGTATATTCCATGTTCCTATTTGCATTATCTTCTTCTTTAGCCGTTTCGTCTTTGTGTGTTGATTTTCCGGTTTCCAATTTCTTAGTTTTTTGAATTTTCTTGTCGAGTTTTTCCTTTAAATACTACCCTATCTCCTTGCTTGTCTCATTGATATACTTTAGAGTCTATTATAATCCTTTGATAACCAATTTTGACTCGCTTTCCTTTCTCTTTTTCTACTCTAGCAATGCTTCTTATTTCTCTTCATATTCTTCTCTCGTCCTAAGTCAAATCATTTTCTATATATATGTTCGTATTCCTCAGTTTACTTTTAGCAGCCATCACACTCTGTTTCTCTTCCAAATTTTGAATTTCAGCTGGTACAATATTAGCGTTGTTTTTCAGCTTTCCTATTCTCTTTATTCCTACTTTCACTTGTAAATTTTTCTCCAATAACTTCCGTTTTCCCTTCTCTGGGTCCTGTATGTTTTCAATTCCTGTAATTATTAAATTATTTCTCCTTTTCTGTTCCTCATCTCCTTCTACTTTCCTTTCAAGGATTTCTATTCTATTAAATAGGGTTTGTCTCTCATTTTTCCATGTTTCCTCTTTCTTTTTCATTTCATTTCCTAAATCCTTTATTTCTTGCTTCATTTCTCTGATATTTTCTTCCATCTTGTTCATCATGGTTTGTATCATCATTTTTACTTCTTCCATATTCTTATTTTCTTGATTCTTCTCTACAGTGTCTGTTCGGCTTGAAGATTTTTCTTCCTTTTGCCTTTGTTCGGGCGATCTTATTATCTTTTCACTTTTATTTGATATTGCGCTATAATCTTTTCCTATTTCTCGTTCTCTCTTCGTCATCACCCACTTCATTTATTCGTGAATAACTACCGCACTGATATTAAATTTTATATTAAACTGTGTCCCAAATTTTATAATACGGCAACGGCACTGTATAACTTGAAACACTCGGCGCACTCACACTTGCATGCTCAAACCGCACTAAGTCTGACACTTTTTTGAGCAAGAGTTTCAATATTTTAGATTTTATTTAGCACTAATAATCTAGTTCAAACGATCTCCACTTCAGATACACTAAAACTAGCACTATACTGTCACACTAAATTGTTTTTTTTTCAAGCGATAAGTCCCGTAGAACGAGGTTTTTAAGGCTGAAACAAAAAAAGCGTGTACACACTACTCGAAACTATACAACTATAATAATTACATTTAATTCCTTTGTATTCACAAAAATGGATATTTGAACTTGTGACAAATGAATATTTCCCTCAATCTTACCTAAACTATTATCATAAGCAGATTTATAATCATCAACTACAATATATCACAGCTTCTCACATCTTGAGGAACTATAATAACTAAATAGATTGGTACTACCGTGTTTGAAATGATCACCACGTGAGTTTGTGCTCTGTACTAAAAAACATATTTTTTTGGTGTATAATACAGTATTATAAGCTAAATATCATTAAACGAAAGTGTTATAGTGATATCTGCATCTTTAAACATTCGTTTCTATAAGAAACATCCATCCTGTGATAAATAACCCAATAAATTCTCCACGATACTCAAGGTCAAGAGATCGAAATCAGGATTCTCTGGTTTTGAAGCGGCAGATTGCATCGAACAATTAATATTTTGCACATAATCCGTGCACACTTCAAAAGAACTAACAATTCAGTGATTTAGAAAATCTTTCAAGGCTAAAAGTTAACAAAAAACTAGTTACTTCTGGTGATTTTATGTTTAGCGTATAGTGTAACTTTTATATACACTTCTGTTCAACATGACAGGAAATGAAACCGAAATGGATAGCCTGTCAAACAAAACATCTGACATGCTTGATCAAATTTTGAAAAAACTAGAAAAAATGGACAATATAGAAAACGCCGTGCAAAAGAATTTTGAGGAAATATCCAATTTCAACAGTGAAGTTCAAACGATTAAAACCAAACTTTTACAATTACAAGAGATTACAACTACACAACAAAAAGTAATTAATGATCAAGAAAAACAATTAAAAAAGAGCAATGTGATCTTTTATAACTTCAAAGAAGAGGATAAAAGTAAACAGTTAAAATACAGTGTATTGGAATTCATAAATAACACTTTCCAAATTGATCTAACCTCGCTAGATTTGAATAGTGCCAGAAAATTTGGAAATAAAAATAATCAAAATGGACCGGTTCTAGTTTCATTTGTCTGCCAAGAGACAAAAAGCACGTTGTACTCAAAAATTTCGTGTCTAAAAGGGACCGAAGTATACATGTCTGACGACTTAACCTCTCAAGAACAAATCATGAAAAAGGAATTACTGAAACTTCGT